>CM032446.1:99895924-100098424 GCA_019049505.1 Pachyrhynchus sulphureomaculatus | reverse complement strand
AACAAATTTGTTGAGCCAAATAGAGTAAAAGTTAGTAATTAAGTATTCTTTGTAAATTATATATTCAATGGATCATTTTTATATTATACGAATGATATTTCTAAATAAAGATAAATATATATCTTTAGTTTGCATATTCAGAGTAACTAGAATAAAAATTGCGCGCAAAGATTTGAATAATAAACCTATTAATTTAAAGTTCATATTTTTCACTAATTATAAATAAATATTTCAAAAAGTAATAGAATGGGGGTTGTAGGTACCCCGGGACAAGGTCCCACATTGAGGAAGGACACCTTACCATTTTAACAAGAGAGATACATGAATATGTAAACTACAGTGAAACAAAATCGAAAGAGGAAATAAATAAATAAATTTTGAGTAAAAATTTTTTGCATTAAGAAGGGGCACCGTCGAGTTCCATTCAGGAACCGGCGGTGGTAGTGGGAGGTGGGACCCCTCCTTCGATTTTTTTCCCTTTAGAAAGGGAAGTAAAAAAAGCTGAGCTGAATTTATCATATTTGTTGCTTTGTTTTCAAATAAAGTTTATTTTTGTTTGCTTGTTTAACCAATGATTAAAAAGCCACATTTAGCAATAGTTGCAAAAAAAGAGTTGCTGCAATTAGTTTCATGTAATTAATTTCACGGAATTTTATTACATTATTGGTATATAAAGATGCAAATGCATCTAGGAATAAAACGTTTATGCGAAAAAATCATATTAATTAAAGATTTTACATGTCTGCTAACTGCAAAACAATAAGTGGGCTACCAAAGTTGTACAGATTCTTGCTCTAAAAGTTTCGTATAAGATTATTTCAGGAAAGAACAAGATATTCTGAAAAACTGTTTTCAAGGGGAGGATTGAGTCATCAAGATTCATTGCAAATATATATATTAGTAGAAAAACTATGGAAGGCGACTATCTTTGCTGCTGTTCAGTGACCTTAATAAAAAAAATTTGAAAACTTGCACATTGTCTGATGATCCTAATAATAGCCTGCCAGTTCCAGCCATCCCGTTTTACCAGATACACTCTCGCTGGTTACTCTTATCCTAATCAAGTAGTGAAAAGGGGTGCCGCAGGAGAGATTGAAATAATTTTTAATTATTAAATGTTTTACTTATTTCATTCAAAAAAATATTTTGCTGCTTCAAGAATTGTTTCTAATTACGGTTACATTTATTTAATGTCCTTTATATACTGCTAATGTTGTAGTAAACTAGCTTCTGTTAGTGTAACAATAAACAATGCCAATCTTCGAACTCTCCTGTGACCTTCATTGGTATTCCGCAGTAATTTGGTTTGCAGTATTTAGTACGGCATTCCGTAATTTATTGGGGTTATTGTATTTGTCAATAGATGTAAAATCTAAGCACTTTAGTAACTGCTAATGCCTTTATAATCGCTGTTTTTAAAGTAGGCAAAATAAATTAAAATACAGATAAACGGTTTAATAAGCATTTTATTCATGAAAAAAGGCATCCTTCGGGATTTCTACTCTTCTTTACTTTTCAAAGTACCTAGGTCGCGTAAAAATAAGTTCCGATTTCTGTCGGTCCGTGCGATTTGTCGGCACGATAATTCTAAAACGAAATGAAATATAAAAATCAAATTTCGTAGACATATAACACTTGAAGAAGAATTTTTTTTTTTTTGAGCAGTCGATCAATATTGTATGGTTTCAGTAGTAATATGAATCTTTTTCCTCGTTCTTGACTAAAATAATGAGCAAATTAAATATTGTATAGTTTCAATAGAATTATAAGGACTTTCTCTAATTTTTAACTGAGATAACACAGAAATCTGAAGCATTATTATGTGTATGTACATGAGGATTTGAAAGTGTGAGGGAGTGGGTTAGAGAGATGGCTTCTCATGTAATGTGTTAAACGTCCTTCTTGGTTCTTGAATCCGAGGAATCTAAAACATATTATTTTTTATGATTTCCAATTCAGGGGAATACCGGAGGGGTCTTTAGATTAAAAAGCATGAGGTTAAAATAATTGGATTGGATTAAAGGAATGGTTGCGGATATATCGTAATACACGTTTCCAGAGTTGAGGAAATTTTTCATTTTTTCAATTTTATTAGAAATCTCTCCTCCCTCTCTCACATCATTTATTATTATTATTATCTCACCATAAAAGGCCGTGTTGAAATGCTTGGATTATGTTATTCTTTAGTGTGGGAAAATCGGTGTTTAATTTAAAATATGGTGTTTGCAAAGCAAGAACTGGGTAAATCAATTTATTATTTTTAAATTTTAATTTCTTACGCCAATATTTTTTAGAACAATTTACTACTTTCTGTCTGATTTATGAGTAGAATATTCGAGAAATCTGTAAAAATTGTGCGTTCCGGCTGATTCAAACATAGAATATTCTAGAAATTTATGAAAACGTTATTTGTGAATAGAACTTTATAAAATTTTATAAAAATTATATATTTCGACTAATTTTCACACAGAATATTCTAACATTTTGTAAAACAGTACCGATTTTGACTGGATCTGATTTAGGGCGTTACAGGAGCAAAATAGTGATTTACAAAAAAAACGTCCTGGAAAGTCTACTTTTTACATAAAGGGTTCTAAAAAATTTCATATAAAAATATTAGTTCATCATATTAGGGAGTTGATCTAGAAATTGGTAAACAACATTGTTGAGTTCGGTTGATCTGTAACTATAATATTCCAAATGTTTGTAAAAAATTCATATTTTGACATATTTATATAAAGAATGTTTTAACTTTGTCTAATTTATGAGTTTCAAGTTCTAGAACTATAAAAAAGTCACACAGAATGTTACAAAATTACATAAAAACTGTATCTATTCTGACTTTTGTCCACCTAGAATTTTGTAGAAACAAGCGATTTCATTTCATTTACAAAGAGGATATTCTGTAACCCTATAAGCAATTATTTATTTGGTCTACTTATTAACTCGTTAGCACTTCTTAAATATTATGAATATATACTTTACGCAAGTTGAATATCTTATGACTCTAAAATCGCCGGGGTTTACTAGTTATGGGATCTAAGAATATTCTTAAGATTGGAATAGGTTCGACAAAACTAACGAATAAAGAAACTTTAAAGGTCAAGAAAAACACACACGAAAAATATCAGTGCCACAAAATTTAAAAGATATACACGAACAACTAGACAAAAAAAATGATACCTACAGGTAATAGGGACCAATAAATCGATAATTTTAACTTATCGATATGTTTCCGATCGTTATCAATTTAAATCCATCTTTATTAAGTATCGATAGGTTTCGATAGTTACCGATATGTTTCATAATGTTCTAAGGTTTTTCAATATGTTGCAAGTTATCGATAGTTATCGAGATAATGAAAAAAACCCATTCCTAGTAAATATTTAAGATATTTTTAAGTATAAAAAGTTAAAGTTGCACAATTAGAATTCCGTACTGTGATTGCCTTTCAAAATAAAAAATTTTGTTACGGAAGTATAAAATGATCAGCGACTTCACAAAACACACCCCAAATGAGTTTTCAATAAAAGAATTACCAGCCTAGATCACAAACATGTCTACTCAAATACTGACTCAGCAGGCCAATCAGACCAACCAGAATAAGACAAAAAGTTCAATGTGACATTTATATATTTGAAGATCCATATGTATTTTCACGTTTTTCCTATATATATATATATATATATATATATATATATATATATATATATATATATATATATATATATATATATATATATATATAATAATTATAGTATCTTAGTTACCTAACAGTCAATAAATCAATCCAACTCATTCTAAAATCTAATGGCAAAAGTTTAAAAACAAATATTTACTACCTAAATGTTTGTTTAATTATAAACAAATGAAATAAAATTATATTGCCTCCATACCTAATGCTTAAGGCAGTAGCTATTAGTCCTGGTTCAATTCACATTTTTCGACGAAATAAACCTTCATCATTTTGGAGGTAAAATAGTGTTTTTTTAAACCAGATGAATTATGAAACGTAATGTACTCGTGATAATGATTATTTATGGAGATCATTCCAGGATTTTTTCAAAATTTTTTGATCAGTTCTTTTAGAGATAGCACATTTTTTTTTTTAAATAATTCAAAGGAAAGTGTGCGCAAGTATTACATAATAAATATTTTTGAACCCGTGTGATCACAAGCTTTCGTTTGACATCCCACTCCCTCTACACCCTACCATCCTACATCCCCCAAAACTAACCCCTTAAGTTAAAATTTAACTTTCAAAACTACACGACCCTGATTGGGCCATTAAATCCTATATTTGCTCCAAATTTCAATTTTCTATATCAAATAGTTTCGGTAAAATCGGATATGACAGACAGATAGACAGACGGACCGACGGACACCGAAGTGACTCCATAAGTGTTCCGTACGGAACACTGGAAAGGTGTGAAATATAAAATTCACCCCATGTATGGTAGAAAAAATATTCATAGGCATTGAACTCTTCTTACTGTACTTGAAATATGCAATTTAACAGTAAAACGGAATTAGTCTAAAAAACCCATTATCATCGTTTAAAATTAATAAGAAGTCAATCAGCTGAGTCGAGTTTTAACGAATGCAACATTATAAATGAAAAATAGGTTGCATAGCCTAAGCACCAGTAGTGATAAAATGACATCTAAATGAATAAATTATACATTTACGCTAAACTAAGTAAGGGAGAAACTACTCATCCGAATGAAAATAGAATCTATTATTTACTGTTTAATGCGTTAATGGAGCCAATTTTCTGCTTTTTTTTGTCAGTACAGAAAGTTCGTTGTGTATTAAAGTTTACCACCTACCAAATAAAAAATAACTAGTCGTTAATTGTTGGTAAGCAACGTTAACTATAATCAAAACCAATTTTTTTTAACAGAATCGTATTAAGGTTTCTCAAATAAATTTAAGTAAATCGGACGTAGATATTATAAGTTGAATATTTTTTTCGCACGATTGTCGCAGAAATTTGTTTATCTTCCATATTCTATATTTGAAGATTTCAATACAACGTTTAAACGCAAATAAAAATATTTTATTGTAACTTAAAATGAAATGTAACTAATTGAGAAAAGAGTGATGTGATGTCATGTAACTTGAACTATTGCTTTACGAGATCATGTGGCTTCGCCTAAAAATTTATTGATCTGAACAATTAAACTTGATCAGTAAAAAATGGTATTAGGTTTTATATCTTATCAAGTATATAAAAATATTCCTGTTTTTCAAAATACTACCACTGAACTCTGTCATTGACGTTGTTTTTATAGTGAACGTCACGTTACTACCGAATCACCAAAATATATTTTCGTTAACTCTTGATGACATGTTTTACAAAAAAAAAATATTTTAATCAACCTAAAGACATTATAAAGTAAGTTTCTGGTATATTGATTTCACTATTTCCTTACAAAAAAAAGATAGAAGAAGGGTTCCCATTATTATGTATTTGTGAAGACCCTTAACATATGTTAACGTCATGCTGTTATGATATGATATTATACTTAATAGTAGAAGACAACTGACCTATATGGTAGTACTGAAGAATTGTTCGCTAAAATATTCTGTGACTTAAAGAGAAATTAACAACTAAAAATTTCCTGATTTTTTTATCATAATGGGACGTTTAATATATCTAACGAGGGCTGCTTGTTCCCGTTTATATATTTTCGTTATTAATTTAAATTTATTAGACACGAATTTTTATTAGTAACATAATTTGAAAATCATGCATCTTCCTTATTATGACTGGGTGAGCTACGCGTTCTAAACGTACAAAAGACTCCAGAGCATTTAAACTGAATTTGTGAAAGAGTATAACATTTTTTAAAATTTATTTATTAATTTTTCTAGTGTTCTGACCCTCAAGAATTTAAAAACGAAGCGAATTCTGCAAAAATATTCTTTATGGGGATTACCATTCTCTTTCAATTTCAGAAAAAAAAAACATGGCGACTTCTTAGAAACTTTAAAAGGAATAACCTGGTTTTAAAATAATTAATTACGGTTATATGTTTTTCAAAGTAAAATTATATGTAACAAACCGCTCATGACATAAACAATACCTACATACAAATATAAATATACAATTTAATGTCTCATGAAATCGTGGACAGTAAAATTAAATAAAGCATAAATTATGTTATGGTTGTTTCAGCAATGAATAAATGAGTATTGCATAAATAATTTAACTTTAAAATACTAAAATATGCACGAGTTAATTTACTTGTAAATACACGCGATTAAATGATTTTTAAATGCATTTTAAGTAGTAAGATATATTTTTAGACTAACTCTGACGCGCCATTTGTTAAGTAACTGTGATATGTGGAATAAAGGAATTTATTATGAATTGACATTACATTAAATTGTATTATACGTTGGCTTACATGATAAAATGTTAAAGAACAGTTTAGGTGTTTAACGAATAGAACAGATCTACATTTTTCTTTCTAATGGAAAGAGTAGAAGGATCGATCGCTGTAAAATTCAACTTACCAAAATAAAATTTGCTATCTTTATCTATAGTATTTTATGAAAAAATTGTTAAACTTTTATGAATCGCATCTATTATTCAAAATCAAAAATAGGATCCTATGGGTCCAATGTAATGTATTATACACGTCGATACGCTTCTATAAGAAACAAGACACACTGCTGTTTGATATATTCCTTTTTTTTTATGAGCCTAGCACGAGTGCTGCAGGGAAATCCCTAAAGCGCTACAGGAGCGACACGTGTGCGAAAAAAGCGATTCACGTTGGTCATCGCATTATACTTGATCGGAAGTCCTGGGCAAATTATTTCAAAGGGATGATGTTCTCCATATAAAAAAGGGTTGTACGAGGTAGTAACAAGCTGAACTTCATACGGATGTGAAGTATTAGCGCGACGTGTATTTCTAGCATGCACCGCTTTGGGAAGAATTAAGCGGGCTACATCTATCAACACTTTCCATGAAAATACTTGTAGAATAGACTCAAATCGCCTACCGTTCTTCGATGCTTTAATGAATCAAAGTTCCTGGCCAGTTCCAGGTCTCCAATCGGGCGAACAGCTCCCATGAATAGAATCGAACAAATGCAGTGTATGTTTGGGAGCAGGGCGCCAAACATGGAAACAGTATTCCATCGTTGGACGAATTTGAGTTTTGTACAGAATTAACAGTTGTTCTGGAGGTTAAAGCTTTCTAGTTCGAAATAATATTCCCAGATTTTGAAAAGCTCTCTATGCTATGCTTGAAGCATGTTCATACCAAGACATATTTACTCCCAAATTAACGCCCAGCAAATTGATTGACGATGCTAGACGAATGCAGTGCCCCGACATAACTATGTCGGGTTCAGCAACGTTAACTTTTTTAGAAAAAAAACTGCCGTCTGGGTTTTTGTAGCGTTAAATTCTACTTGGTTACTGTCACGCCAAGATAGAATTTCTTTCAGGGCTTTGTTAAGTTGAACGACCTCCTGCTGCCTGCGGATATTTGCACGATATTCGAGCATACTGTCACCTGCAAAGTTGTAGATTGGATTCCTGATCTTTACCTAATGAGCTTAAATAGTAAAATGATAATATTTTGGCCCCAGGAGCTTAAAGTTTGCAGTAATAATTATATTTATCCTTCTCTTGAGAGAGAGAGAAGTTTTATACTTGTGAGAATCACTATCCCCCATTTATTTATTTAGTTGTTTAAACATTCAAGACGCTAACAAAATAAATGTTCCAAAGAACCACAACCACTATTTACAATATAAAAATTAATGGAAAAACTACTTTCCTTTTTCCGATTATCTATCTGTCAGTCTCTTGGCACCATAATTCTTGAATGGAATATCGAGTTATCGATTTCAAATTTGGTACAAATATAATACTTATAGTTTCCAGCATGGTACCAAATGTCACGTACACATATAGCAACCCTCCAGACCATCCAAAACAAATCTAGAACGTTTTAACAATATCGCTTAGGGAAAGGGGTAGGAAGGGATGAAAATTAATACATTTTGTACAATTTGGTTTTTGATTAGATAACAAACAAATGTTAAGCAAAATAACATAATACTTGGAATTAAATTTTCAAGACAGATCGCTGAAACTTCGTCTACTATATTATCTAAATTTTAATTCAGAAATAGAATTTTTTGAGATTAAAAACTCGGTATTCGAATACCATATCTCAAATTTTTATGTTGAACAAAAAAATGTTTTCTCCATTTTAAAATAAAGAATCTACATTTCATGTACAATGTGAAGGAGTTAGCTACTGAGTTTAGTAATCTATATAACTATAATGGTCACGATTACTCAATTGCAAGTTCAAAATTGTAAACAGTTTTATTAACCATAACAAATAAACTTTAAGCAATCAATAAACAAGGCCAAATATTGGCGGTTCTAACTTTTTCAGGTTTATATATTCTTTAACGTGTTTCTATGAATGCATGCACTAAATAAAATAGATCGAGTGTCAATAACTTTCCAAAATAAAAGCCTCTTCGGGTGACAGTCATAAAATTTATCATTAATTTGACTACAGATAAATGAACATTTCGATTAAATATTTTACATTATTTAGTTTATAAATTGTCGGCAGTTATGTTGTGTATTACTTTACAAGTAATTTTTTTCCGCACACGTGTCGCTCCTGTAGCGCTTTAGGGATTTCCTACAGCACGTGTGCTAGACCCATAAAAAAATTGTATTGCTATAATTATATTTAGTAAATTTTATTAATTATGCTGCTGCATCTATATTTTTTTAAAGAAAACTTACTTGATTGAAATTAACTAAAACTCTATAGAAATTGTCATTTCTATCGATTTTAATGTAGATAATTTGAAAGCTGAGTAAAAATTGAGCATTTTAACCGGTTTCCACATTAATTATTCAAAAAATTGGTAAAAATGTATTGTCTGTATTGTAATTAGAATGTTTTTGGTCTCTCAGCTAACTTCTGTATGGAATGTTTTGTTACTGGTTTTGGCGACTATTACCTATTACTAGTTTAGAGAAATTATATATTTCGTCTAATTTACACATACAACATTTTAGAACTACCTAGAATGTTCTACTTTATAAATATGCTTTGATCTAGTCTAACTTGTTATTAGAAATCTCAAAAACTTTGTATGATTGCATTATTTAAAGCAATTTTCTAATAACATTCAAAGAAACTATAAAAAATAGGTTGATTTCATTTCCTCTATGAGTAGTATGATCTAATTAATTTTATAAATATGACGTACTTCAAAATTATATAAAAAACAACACTATGTTTTAATTTCCAGTATATTTAAAGTCACTTGACAATTGTTTCACCATACAATGGCTTCTTCAGAAGAAGTGACTTTAAATATATGGAAAATTAAAACATAGTGTTGTTTTTTATATACTTTTATTATGAATTTCCAACAAGTATCGGCTAACACAATCAAAGATGACGTACTTCGACTAATTTCCAAACAGACTGTTCTGAAACCTTATAAAAATTATGTATTTCGACTTTTTTCCATAGTACATTGAATAAATTCGTAATATTATATTATTCCCGTTTAATTTAATTAGCAAAAAATACCTATTTAGTGAGATTTGCTGGTGTAATTTTCTGAAACTATTAAAAATTCTATATTTCGATAAATTCAAAAACAAAATGTCATAGAGATTTGTAAAAAGTACTAACTTAGCCTGATTTGTGATTTAATTGTTCTATAATTAAAATGTGGAATTCTGACCAACTTTTTTTTTAATTTTTTACTTAAGCTATATCCCTCAACCAGCTACAGCCTATTTAGAAACACATCTCTAACAGGAAATGTTCTTTTGGAAGTTTTCTCAATTGTAGAAGCACAAGCAATCAAAAATTATTTACTTGTAAACAGTTTGCATTTCTAAATATTCGATTAATTAAGTTCTAATTTAACAACCAGCAAATATAAAATTAGATCACTGATAAATGTTCATTGCGTCAGGCACTAAATTTGTTACTACAATACTAGCTTAATAGCTATTTTAGAAGTCAAGATTTACCTGTCAGCAATTATAAAACAGATAATGGCATACAGATAAACCATCACAGTGGCAAATTAATATTTCTCAAAGCTCCGATATAGTCTCCTTATTACAGCAATCTATGAATAAACACCTGTAATAAAACATACAAAACATCTATACATAAATTAAAGCCGTTACCTCTGAACATGGGCTCACAAGATATTGGCTGGTATCAAAACCCCAAAAAGAAATACCATATCTGAGATGGAACTCAAACAATGCAAAATAGACCGTTCGCGTAATACCAGAGGCAAGTTTATTTCTCGTAACCCTGGCAAAGCAACCCGAAGAAAGTCTCTTATTCAACTTTATTATGTGATTCTTAAATCGTAGATCAGTATCAATGAGAACCAAAAACCTGGCCGCAGGCTGCACCCGCAAAGAGTCGTTACCCAAGTGTATCCCCTGAATACCGCATCCAAAACCAATAACATTGTGTCTTACCGACATTAAAGGATAATCGGTTAGCCCTACACCACTTCCTAACTTACAATAAGTCGACGGAAATGTTCGACCTATGGGTTGCAATAAAGTAAGTGTAAAGAAGCTGAAGTATCTGAAACTATAGTTTTCAAGATTTTACATGACGATGGATGGCTAAACAATGATGTAGTGGTATAAAAATTAATGCTATTGACGAACAAGAATAAGAATTATATATATATATATATATATATATATATATATATATATATATATATATATATATATATATATATATATATATATATATATATATATATATATATATATATATATATATATATATATATATATATATATATATATATATATATATATATATATATATATATATATATATATATATATATATATATACATATATATATATATATATATATATATATATATATATATATATATACATACATATATATATATATATATATATATATATATATATATATATATATATATATATATATATATATATATATATATTATATATATATATATATATATATATATATATATATATATATATATATATATAACATATACATATATATATATATATATATATATATATATATATATATATATATATATATATATATATATATATATATATATATATATATGTATATATATATATATATATATATATATATATATATATATATATATATATACATATATATATATATATATATATATATATATATATATATATATATATATATATATATATATATATATATATATATATATATATATATATATATATATATATATATATATATATATATATATATATATATATATATATATATATATACATACATATATATATATATATATATATATATATATATATATATATATATATATATATATATATATATATCTATCTTCTAGCCATTCTCTATCCTGTGGATATAGGCCTTTCTCATGTGCTTCCATATATCCCTGTTTTGAGCAACGTGATACCAACTGAGCCCCGCTGATCTTTTAATATCATCATACCAACGTTGTTGGGGTCTGCCAGTACTTCTTTTTTCCACCATGGTCTCCGTCTGGTCACTTTTCCGCTCCAGTTATCAGTATTTCTGGCCAGATGGCCAGCCCAGTTCCACTTGAGAGAAGATATCCTTTCAGTTATGTCGTGGATCCCTGTCTTTTTTCTAATTCAGTCGTTTGATTTGCAGTCCCTACGTGATATAACTAGGATTTTCCTTTCAATTGCTCTCTGATGAACTTGCAATTTTCTAATAATTTTCCGTATCAAAACCCAAGTTTCGCTACAATATGTTGTTACTGATAGAATGCATTCATTATATACTTTACTTTTAAGTTTTAAAGGCAGTTTGGACTGAAAGACTTGCTTCATTTTACCGTAAGCCGCCCATCCCAGGCGTATCCTTCGATTGACTTCCAGTTCTTGATTCAATTTTTCGAGTGTAACTTCCTGTCCCAAATATACATATAAATTCATCCTTTCCACTTGTTGTCCATGTATGGATATTACGCCGTTAATGGTTGTTTGTTCGTCATGAATTTGGTGTTTGTGATGTTCATCTCTAAACCGACATTTTTTGCTTTAGTTTATAATTCTTGGAGCTTTTCTTTCAATTCCATTATATTTTCGGCAAAAAGTACGATGTCATCAGCAAATCTTAAGTTGCTGAGTCTCTCTCCGGATATGTTAGGTCCCCTGTTTTCCCAGTGAAGGCTTTTGACGATATCTTCTAGTACCAGAGTGAATATTTTGGGTGATATGATGTTACTCTGTCTAACACCTCTGTTTACTTTTACTTCCTTGGTATCCTCGTGTAATCTCACTTCCATTTTTGATTGTCCATTGATTTTTGTCAGTATGTTAATATACCTTTGATCGACTCTTGCGTTTTTTCATCACTTTCTCAATTGCCCAGTATTCCACTGTGTCAAAGGCCTTTCGGATGTCGACAAGTGCCATCCAGGCTGTGATATTGTATTCAGTTTTCTATAAGTTGTCTGACCGTGTGTAGATGTTCGATTGTGCTAAATCTTTTTCGGAAGCCTGCTTGTTCTTTGGGTTGGTAATTTTCAAACTTCGATTTGTGTTTATTCTCATGAATAGTTTGTATATTTGCGATAGAAGACTATTGGCGTTATAGTTCTTCAAATTGCTAGGTTCCCCTTCTTTGTATATCAATACAACTAGGGCAGTTTCCCAATCTTTTGGTATCACTCTTTCGATTAGACATTTATTGATTAAGCTCTTTGATTAATGGCGGTCCTCCCTCTTTTAGCTTTTCCAGCAGGATGTCGCCTTCTCCTGCTGCTTTTCCATTTTTAATTTGGTTAATGGCTATTTCAATTTCTTCAACTTCGATATGTAGTAGATCTTCGGAACTGATATTAAGTATCCTTCGGTTGTCCTCTCTTGATCTTCTCAGAGTTTTTTTCATCGGCTTTTGACCTGTATAGAGCCGCATAGAATCTTACTGCCACTTTAAGTATTTGCGGTCTTTCTTCTATAAGGTTTCCGTTTTTATCTATCAGTTTGTTAATCTTCCTTCTGTGTGAGTTTTCCTTTCTGAATATGTTTAAACCCCTATTCTGTTGTATCAATTCTTCTATCCACTTCTCCTGGTATTCTCTAATATCCTGTCTTGCCATCCTTCATAAAGTTCTGTTGATTTCAGCATATTCCACCGTATTTCTTTTATTCCACCTTAGTTCTCTCCGTTTCTCTAGTAGTTGTTTTGTTTTTTATGTCAATTTATCCTTTGTTTATTCCTTTAATGTCCTGTGGTTTGCTACCGTTTTTTTTTATCATTTTTGTCAGTCTTCCATTCATTTTATCTAAATTCTCATGAAGTTGTGATGATCCCTTTGTTAATTGTTGTGTTAGTTGTCTCTTATAGTCTTCTTTGTGTTCCTTCAGTGAGCTCGCATCTAATGGTTTTTGTTTGTTACAAAATCTCCTGGCGCTTTCCAGTATTCCATTTATAAGTATTTTGCATCTTAGTCTATGATCACGCCCAGTTGCGAAGGAACTAAGGACATCGACATTTTGGAATATGTGCTTATGGTATGTTAGCATGTAGTCTATCTCATTCTTAATTTTACCATCTGGGCTTATCCAAGTCCATTTTTTGTTCGGTCTTTTTTTTAAAAAAGGTGTTCAGTGCGTAGAGTTGTTCTTTTTCTAAGTAGTTAGCCAGCATGTTATCTCTCTCATTCTTAGTACCAAGTCCAAATGGGCCAATGTATTTTGATACACTGCGTGTACTTCCAATTTTGCCTTAAAATCTCCTATAATCAGGGTGTATTTCGTTCTATTTTCTGTCAAGCCTTGTGATATTTCTTCATACAATGTTTTGACCTGGTCGTCATCGTGGCTACTTGTCGGTGCGTAAATTTGGATTATTTTTATCGTTATGTTGGAAGTAATTCTTATGGTGGTGTAGATTACCCTGCCTGATATTGCTTTCAATGTCTGTATTTTAGGAGTTAAGCGTTTATGAACCAAGATTCCTACGCCGTCGGTATTGTTTTGTTCATTTCCACTGTAGAACAGGACATGTCCCGAGTTTAGCCTTAGGCAGTCATCTCCTTTCCTTCTTACTTCCGATATTTCTAGGACGTCCCACCTTATCTTGTTGAGCTCGTACGCCAGTTCAATCAACTTTTCCGCGTTTGTGTTGTAAGTAGCTGTATATAGTTGGCAGCCTAATCTAATCCAGGTATTCTTAGCACCCCTCGTTCGGTAACTGCTGAGGACTGGGAGCCTTTTGTATTTCTTTGTATCCATTCATCTGAGAGAAGTTTGGCCCTAAAACACCACGTTGACCAGACGTCTTGGTGAGTGTAGGATTCAGTCACCTCTCACCTGAGGAACCGTCGCTATTTGCAGCCGCCCTCTCTGGTTCGGACGCTGCAGTGCCTGTTTGGTCCGCGGGAGGTAGTTCATTTCCCTTCTACCACCTATATCTAGGAGGATTTCCTCGATCCGCTACGTGAGGACGAGCCTTCTAGGGGTTACAGGCTCCACCGATATATATATATATATATATATATATATATATATATATATATATATATATATATATATATATATATATATATATACGAGGCTGGTTTGAAAAGTCCGTGCAAAGTCCGAGAGATGGCACCACCGGCGCGTATCGAGGTCATGTTTAGTTAGTAGCATCTCTTGAATGAACGCACACCAAGTTTCAGCCATATTGGTCTATTTCTTTGTGTTTGGCATTCGTGTGAATCAAGGAAGTCGAGTGATTTTCAAGAAATGGACGAAAAAGAATTTCGTGTGGTGATTAAACATTACTTTATGAAAGGCAAAACGCCTCAGGAGACTAAAGAGAAGCTTGATAAACATTATGGTGACTCTGCACCTTCGATTAGAACAGTTTATAAGTGGTTTCAAAATTTTCGGACTGGCCGTATGGGCACAAGTGACGCTGAACGTTCTGGACGACCTGTGGAGGTTACGACTCCAGAAATCATTGATCAAATCCATGATATGGTGATGGATGACAGAAGAGTTAAGGTGCGTGAGATTGCTAGTGCTGTGGGCATCTCGACTTAACGGGTACATAATATTTTGCATAAACATTTGGACATGAGAAAGCTATCCGCAAGATGGGTGCCGCGATTGCTCACGCTTGACCAAAAACGGAATCGCGTGAAGTGTTGCAAGGATGGTTTACAGCTGTTCCAGAAGAATCCGGAGGACTTTAAGCGTCGTTTCGTCACTGTGGATGAAAACATGGATACATTGCTATACTCCTGAGACCAAACAACAATCTAAACAATGGGTTACCAAGGGGGAATCTGCACCAAAAAAGGCGAAGACGGTTCCTCGGCCGGAAAGGTTATGGCGACTGTCTTTTGGGATTCGCAAGGGATAATCCTCATCGACTATCTGAAAAAGGGTAAAACTATTACAGGTGAATATTATTCATCGTTATTGGACCGTTTGAAAACCGAGCTGCAAGAAAAAACGCCCGCGATTGGCCCACAAGAAAGTCCTTTTCCATCACGACAACGCACCAGCACACACCTCAGCAGTTGTGGTCGCAAAATTAATGGAAATAGGATTCCAACTCGTTTCACATCCCCCTATTCTCCAGACTTGGCTCCCTCGGACTACTATTTGTTCCCCAATTTGAAGAAATGGCTGGCGGGACAAAGTATTTTATTCAAATGAGGAGGTGATTGCAGACACTAATGGATATTTTGCAGACTTGGACAAATCCTATTATTCGGAAGGGATCAACAAACTAGAACATCGTTGGACGAAGTGTATAAGCCTAAAAGGAGCCTATGTCGAAAAATAAAAAAGGTTTACCTCAAACACATAAGTAGTTTTTATTTTTGCACGGACTTTTCAAACCAGCCTCGTATATATATATATATATATATATATATATATATATATATATATATATATATATATAATATATAATAATAAAATTCCGGGTTTCAATCCGTTCGTCTAACAATGAAATGGCACGACGATATATATAGTTCTTTTATATAAAAATAGCGGGTTTGAAATAAAAAGCTCATTATTCGTTCCTTTTGCCAAATAAAAATTAATTTTTCCGAAAGGTACGAGTACTTTGTACTCTTGTCCATTTCCAACATTCATAGTTTTCGTTCGGGGATATTTTTCTGTCTACTCCTGGCTTATTTATTTGATACATAGCTTTAAAAAAACATGGAGCAGATACATCAGATTTAACAATTTTAATGGCCAGCGTGTCAAAGCATTTTGAAAGGAGTTATCTAAATTTTGATTAAGTTATTCTAATTCATTTGATATAGTTTTAATTTGGAAAACTAAACTAATATAGGTTGACTTCATGTTCACAGAAAATGGGCATTTCTTTTCAATCAAATTTATAAGCAGACTTTTTCAACAAAAACATTAATTTCTGTTGATCATTTCAAGACATGGTTTTCTAAACATAATTGAACTCAGTTTAGTTAAACAGGATTATTTAAAAACTGTTCATCTAATTTTATAGAATATATATTTTCATTTTCTCCATTTCGGGCTCATATTATGTTTATTACATTATGTTCAATATATAAGGAAAATAATATGTACACAGAGCATAAATGTGAAGATTATTTTTTTCGATGTAGCAGCATATTATCGTTGACCATATAAACTAATTTATTTCATTTATTTTAGAATGTATGTTGCATTAATTGATGATGATTTATTTCGTATTAAGTAAAAATTAATAAGCATAAACTTTTTAGACACCAAATTATCAGAAAAGATATCATTCCAATGATTTCTTCACTGGAAACTTTGAAAAGGGATAAAGAAAAGCAGTATTCCTAAGGTTTAAATCGTCTCAAATAGATATTACTTTCGGATGTTCCGCCTGAAATTATACTCAGTAGAAACAGCATATATGCTCCAGTTTAATTACACAGGTATACAAAAAAATAATTCTTTGTCTTTTAAGTGAGACAAGTGTTCTCTTAAGTATTTTTTATGCTGAATCCAAAAAAAGACATCCACCGTGAGGTTTTTTCAGAAAAACACACACACAAATAAATAAAATGTAAAACTGTATAATCATTAATAAATAAAATGTAAAACTGTATAATCATTAAAATTATGGAGTAAAACTATTATTTTGGACATCTTTAAATGTTCTGAATCTACATTTATCATAAAGACTTAGAAATAGGTTTTAGTGTTCATGTTTAACAAAAAACACGCATACACCACCTTTAACTAAGCTACGTAGCAAAATGCTGTTTAAAATAAATTTGTGCAACCGGTAAATTAAAAAATTCTTTTTAGTTTTTATTAATATTGAACAAAACACTCACTCACTCATTCCATACCCCCATACTCACTCACTTCTACACTCAGTAGCTCGCTCACTTACTACCTCACTCGCTCACTTATTCGCTCGCTCACTCACTCACTTATTTGTTCGCTCACTCACTCACCCACTCACATTTCCCCATATTCACTCAATCAATCTATCCACAAAGTTTACTTCTAAAACTGTCAAGGGATATACATTAGACTGCATTTTGCAATCTTTTATTCCTGAATAGTAAACGGATATTTTTTTTCAACACTAAATATCATTCCACATGTTTTAATATCAAATTCGAATTTGAAACTTAAAAAACTACTAAAAATGATAGTTTTGTTCGAAAAAAATTGTTTTTTAGCTGTTGCATTTATTTACTTAAAAAAGCATTTTACCAACCATATAGCACCCTTGTAAGTGTTGAAAGCGAGTTTTTTGTTGAAACTGAAATAAAACTTTATTTTTTATATCAAGTCAGGGTTAAGAAATTCAAAAAACACTGGAAATAATAGTTTTGTTCAATATTAATAAAAGTTAAAAACAATTTTTTAATTTAATGATGTGCACATATTTATTTTCAACAGGATTTTGCTACGTATCTTAGTTAAAAGTGGTGTATGCGTGTTTTTTGTTAAACATGAACACCAAAACAAAATTTTTAAGTTTTTATCATAAATGTAGATCCAAAACATTTAAAAATGTCCGAAATAATAGTTTTATAATATAATTTTAATGATTATACAGTTTTACATTATTTATTAAATTGTATTTTTTTTCAATTTAATAGTTTTCTGCCAACTTTACGTGTTTTCTGAAAAAACCTCACGGTGGATGTCTTTACTATGATTTTTTGGATTTAGCAAAAAAAATACTTAAGAAAACACGGGTCTCACCTAAAAGACAGAGAATTTTCTTATTTTGTATACCTGTGTTAGTGATAAGTTACGAAAGACTGTTACCATAACTTTCCTCTTAGTGTTTAAGTCGTGTTTTGTTGAATTTCTTAACAGTGGAAAATAAAATATCAATTTTATAAAGAGGTCTTGCCTAGATTACTTTACTAGCAGGATACTAACTACTGACTAAATAATTTAAAGTACTGTTAGTAAATATTAAATTTAATGTAGATATACAAAGTAAAAATATTGAAATTTGTTGTTCTTTTATAACTTCATTTTATTAATTACAAATATGAAGCAAAAATATTTTATACCATACTATTTATGAATTTGTTTCTCGTCAAATCAGGAACTTAAATTATTTTCTGCTATTTTGCATTTAAATCTATCTTCGATCCGTTCCTGTGTCTTACTTATATTTATTAATTTTAAAAGCTGGTCATATACGATTATATGTAACATAACATAATACAAAATTAGAAAATATTCAGCTGTTAATTTTAAAAATATTATTTATTTTCTTTTCTATTATGAGTTTATTAGGTTAAACTCTTAAAGATACTGTAAAAGCTGGTAAGCTGAGGGATCTATTAAATTTTGAAAGTTTGACAACACTATACATTTACCCGATTTGTTGATAATCGATGTAGTCAACTAATTTTGAGGACAAGTTAGATGTGTGATCGAGTTTTAATGTTTGTATTTGTATTTGTATTGTAATTTAGGTCTTAGATTTAATTTCGAAGGATCCATTTTAAAATACAGGTTTTAAAAAGTTTTGCTTTAATTGTTTCGTAATATACATATGGACGGTAATGAATAAGGAAAAAAACTCTTTAAACTTTTACTTCTTTTCTTACTATAATATATTAGCTTTGACTCTTGGTGAAAAAACTAAATATCAATACAACCGCTACAATAAGTAACTGAATAAACCCGTTGATTATAAGCCACTATTTTGTATTCGAACTTACAACAATAGTTGTAATGATAGAACGTAATCAGCTTTATTACATAACGAAAAATAATTACCTTAAAATATGGAACCGTTGTCGGGAAGTAATGTAATTTCTAAGGTTAAAGTCGAACTAAAAACTGTCTATAACAATTTTGGATGTGGATTTTAATTTTCATTATTATTAGTGTTCCGTACGGAATACTTACAAGATCACACCGGTGTCTGTTCATCTGTCTGCCCGTCTGTTATACCCGATGTTATCCGAAACTATTTGACACAAAAGATTGAAATTGATGGCCTTATCAGAGCCGTGTAGTTTTGAAAGTTAAATTTTTACTTAAGGAGTTACTTTTGGGTGGTGAAATCGGAAGTGAAAAAAAAATTACCAGGTCATCGAGTGGGTGTCAAATGAAAGCTTATAAAAACACGAGTTCAAAAAGATATATAATGTTATACTTGCACACTTTCCTTTGTATTATTTTTAAAAAATTGCGAAAAATCGCTGTTCTCCCCTCTTATCTCGAAAAGTACTGATCAAAAAATTTTGAAAAAATACTGGAATATTCTCCACAGGGTGTAGATTGAACGAAAATTATCAGGAGTGCATTACCTTTAAGAATTTATCTGGTATATAAAAAAAAACAAAAATTTCAAGGGCATCAGTTTTCAGTAAAGATCGGAAAAAAACTCCGTTGAAAACTCATTTGGTTTTTTTTTTAACTCATTGATCATTTTATACCTCTGTGGAAAATTTTTATTTTAAAAGTAATCAAAATACGGAACACTAATTGCGCAAGTCCGATTTGCACTTGCCCAGTTTTTTTTTATTATTCAATGAATCGGTAATCGTCCATCAAATGTTAAAAGTTACATGAGAATATCGTTATAAGTTTCATTTTTGACTTTGCCCTAATTTAACCTAGAAATTATTTCTTAGTGTACAATCATAGACTAAACACTTTGTTTTCCAAGGTGGGTTAGTTGTAAAATATAAAGGAGTAAATAAACTCTAAGAGCAAGAACTATAGTTTATAAATGAACATATGACGTTTTTGTCAAAATAAGGTAAAGGTGTGTCAAGTCTTCAAAAATGTAAATTTTAGGTTTTGAAATTTTCCCATTTCAGGAGATTTTTTAAATTTTCAATAATTTTTTGATAATTTCATAAATATGATTAGATTTTTTAAATTATTAATTAGCATACGCCATTTGATTATAGCCAGTACCAAAACATTCACACACTAATTAGCATAGTTTAATGATCTATAAAAAAACCCAGGATATAAGCTATACTTTAAAAAAAATATATTTGCAGACGATTATTGAAATTTCTTCAAAAAAAAACCAAATCGATGACTCTGAAATTATATTGATATGTCCTGCAACTGAAATTTCATAAATCGATAAGACTCTCTATGAATTGCAATCTTGGTTTATACAACACTAGTGAAGAGATTCAAAGATGGTCTAAACTAGTCACAGGAAAGAATTAGTTTATATATCACAGAAACGATCCAAACTATCTTAAAGTTCCTGAAAATATGTAGTAGTTTATCAGAGAAAGACAATCAGTAAGCTTTGCACTTCCATCAAAAGTATAGGCCGCCTACAGAAACAGATAAACCGAGGTTGCCGTCCATTAATTATTAAACTTGGATTGCTTACATGAAGACGACAGTGTAGTAGCAAATATTTAGAATTATATCTTAAAAGCTATTAGCAGACAACAAACCTCAGCGCCATCTGATGCAAAAGTAGGAAAACTTTTAATCCAAGTTCAAAAGCCAGGCAGGCAGAAAAATACATATTCGTACTGCTAGCCTATAGACAAATAGGATTCTACTGCTACTGCTATTTATATAGTTAGCTGTAAAAATAAAAAGTAAAATTTAAACGGAAATACTGTTGACCCCGATATAGTGACTGATATTATTACTTAACTCACTATCTTCGCGATTTTATGAGTTCAGAAAGGATCGTACCCGCGATCTTACCATTGGGCATGTTGTAAGTAATTAGAACCTTACGAGCCTTCCTTTTGGATTAAGGGTTTTGACGGTTACACCTCAGATGGTGCTAAGATATTCTGGCTACTAATATCTTTGGAGATATGGTTTCCAAATCTTTGCTACTATCCTAATTATCTTGCAAGACGTCGAACACTGTCATCTTCAACTAGGCTAGATGACGAAGCCTGAAATGGAGTGGTTCTAGTTTGATGATTGACAGGCTATTTTCTTACACCCCTCGTACTTTCACTGGAAGGGCAAAACTTATTGATAGTCTTTGTCTGAGAAGCCACTACATATTTTGCGACGTATTTTGCATGGATGTACACATATTTCGATTAACCACTTTATTCACCCCTATGTCTGCAAACATTTGCATTATGAATCTTTATCACGATATTATATGTCTTTCTTGATAATATTCAGTATACTAAAATATTGGAATAACGATTGAGTATAAATTTGAAAACAGTATTAATTCGAAACTGTTCAAATATGTCAAATGGGAAAGTTTTAGGCTCCTTAGAAATCTACACAACTAAGTTAATTTTTATTTCAGGGTTTATGTTATAATCACTAAAACAAAGTCCTTAAATAACAAACCATATTTTTACATACGATAATTTAACACAGGTTCTAAATTTTTTGTGTGCAAAACACATACATATACACAGAGTATATGCATGTGAGTGAGTGAAAGAGAAAAAGAGACTATACTCTATCACCAAAATTCTTTCCTAACGGTTTGTCAAAAATTTGACATACAAAAATTTTTTAAGAAGTACAAGTACAGTTGGCAAAATTTTTACCGTATTTTTAAAATGACTTATAGATATGATGGAGTTTTAGAAATTTCAATGGATTTCTAAATTGTGTAGCAGATATTAAGATTTGTAAAAACCTATGAGGTTATAAGGATATCTGTAAAGACATACTGATTTCATAGCGTCACTCACCTGTAGGAAATGGACACAAAGTATAGCATTTCCTTCGCTGTTGTTTGATAATACTGTTAATCATAAATAACAAAGCAACAAATTCCTATGAAAATTTTAATCACATTTACAACATTTTTTAATCGTTCTTTATTGTCCTTGCTCTTTACAGGCCAAGTTCATCGTTTTCGATTTGACCTACATAACTTGTTATACTTAAAAATACTGCAAGGTTTTGTAGAGCATTCTTTTAGTTGTCGATATTAACTCTTTCCTTTAAATTGTAAACTACGATCTAAGGTTAAGGGAAACATAGACATGGTTTAATAAAAACTGGATATGATATTTTTACTTTTTTTTATTTTACTACTTTTCGAATTGCAACTGCAATATGACATTTCACTTGCTCTTTAGAAAAGTTAATAAAAAATTACGTCCGTCTTTTTAAAAGTCAGACATATCTGATTACATTTGGAAAACTGAGACATTTTTTAAATAAAAATTAAAAAAGAATAAGGAATTATGAGAATACTTTCCTACCTACTATAAAATGTGATGGTTTGAGGTCAACATCAAGTACATATATATATATATATATATATATATATATATATATATATATATATATATATATATATATATATATATATATATATATATACATATACAGTCGACTCTCTATATAGTGAAAGACCAAAATGTTGACCGAAATTTCACTATAGAAAGTTTTTCACTATATAAAGAGAAAATCCGTATATATTGCTATGTATGTTATGTAGGTCTTGAAAAAATTGCACTATAAAGAGTTTTTCACTATATAGAGTTTCACTATAAACAGTGTCGACTGTATATGTATATATATATATATATATATATATATATATATATATATATATATATATATATATATATATATATATATATATATATATATATATATATATATATATATATATATATTATATATATATATATATATATTTATATATATATATATATATATATATATATATATATATATATATATATATATATATATATATATTTATATGTATATATACATATATATATATATATATATATATATATATATATATATATATATATATATATATATATATATATATATATATATATATAGGTCTAGGACACCAACACCAAAATCAACGAATCACCAATAGATCCAACAGATGCCCCAATATTATACAAACTTCTAAAAATTCACAGAGATGGCAACCCTCTGCGACCAACTGTAAGCTCCTTCAACTCCCCCCTCAACAACCTAACGAAACACCTAGCCTGCATGTTACAGTCCAGAGTACTATATATATATATATATATATATATATATATATATATATATATATATATATATATATATATATATATATATATATGTATATATATATATATATATATATATATATATATATATATATATATGTATATATATATATATATACATATATATATATATATATATATATATATATATATATATATATATATATATATATATATATATATATATATATATATATATATATATATATATATATATATATATATATATATATATATATATATATATATATATATATATATATATAAATATATATATATAAATATATATATATAAATATATATATATATATATATATATATATATATATATATATATATATATATATATATATAGATATGTATATATATATTGTTTGGGTAAGGGAATGTAACGGTATTTAATTTGATATTGTTTTATTAATAAACTGTTTCGAGCTAGATTTCGAATAAGTCAGTTCTCGAAAGAAGCTCTGAACAAGCCGCCAGATGATCAGGATCAGGATAAATCCAGAAGAATTATACCTATAAGCTCTGTAACCTGTTAAAGTTTTCTTATTAACATGATTTGGTTGTCTAAAGTTAACAAGTGTTATTTTAACTTGCTAAACTTTTGTTGAAGTCTTCATTTACAGTAAGCATCGATATATCTGCGACTACCAAGGCAAAACAACACTGATCAACAGATATACTTCCGGATTGAAACGCTGCAGCGGCTTTCAACTCAACTGATGTCTTTGAACAAAAAAAATTCTCTAGTTACTAAATCAGGGATGTAGGTTGGATTCTGCAACTCTACCAATCCACAGTTTTCGGTAATTATTTGAGCCGTGCGAGCCTTGGAACACTTCAGTTGTCGTGCAACAGTTTTGGTTCTTTATAAATTCTGGCGTTCTTCAGGTTTCAGATCGTCTAACAGAAACCCTCTTCTTGAATAATGGACTCTTTTTTCATGCATTCAATAAGCAAAATTTCCTCGCAGCACAAAAAACAGTAGCCATAAACTTTCCAGAAGTTTTCTCCTGCCTCGTGAGAGAATTCTAATAGATGACAGTTCTTTAGTAATTCGTCTCTTCATTCGTCAATCTGACAGCCGTAAATCCTCATCTCCATTTTACCCGACATTTTATTTAGATGTTATTAGAGAAGAGAAAGCTTATAAAATATTGAAGTGATTTGAACATTTCATGCCGCACTAAAATGGAAACTGATCTAAAAAAATACTAATGATAACTATATTCATACAATGAGAGTAATGTACTTAATATATTTACTATGAGGTAAGTATATCCTATAAATAAAAACATTTTTAAAAATTCTCAAATCAACTAAAATTTATTAGTTAAATTACTCATGTGCTCCTCCGCCCCTATGAATGTAGAAAATACGACCCTTAAAAACAGAATTTTTTTTATTGAGGCTTTTTTTTGTAACAAATGTTCACCTCCGATCATCGGTTTTTAATTAGGTCTAAGCTTTTGAAGATACACTGCAGGTAGGCGAAAAATCTTGCTTCCTCAGACAATCAAATTTTAAATTGGGTAAAATTTTTGATAGTCCTACTGTAGGTAGAGTTCTTTTGTGAAAAATTACCTCCCTCCCAGTTAATTGATTTTTGGTTTATTCTGTTGGGATGGATCAAAGCTTTTAGAGTTTCAGTGCCAGCTGGTCTTTTGTTTTCATCAAGGAGTTTTTGCTCCCTGATTCTCGTTTGATGCCCTCCCCCCTTATAAATAGATCAGCCACAAATGTTCCCTTTTTTCCTTAGTGAAACGCCCTTTTATATCTATATGCCTCCCACGTCCCTTGCACCTGGCTACACCCTTGAACCTGGCTACGCCACTGACAACTGACAAATCAGTAGAATTGGAAAGAGTTGCAAACCTTTAGTCAACACATTGTCACATTGTTTAATAGCGAGAAGTATATTTTTGCGCTTTGTTATCTTTGTCATTTGAACTGGATTAGGCAATTATCTAGGTGGATTGCAAGTAATCATTTCGATGCAATGTTAGCAATTATTGCGTTTCGTGATGTATCAGCTCTTTAGTAAATAGAAAGAATATAATAGTGAGATAGCTGGCCCATATAGGAATCGCTAGAAATAATCAGAAGAATGCAACCTTAACAAGGATTGCATTCCTCAGTTAACTTGGTTAAAAAAACGTCGACTTTGAACAAAATAAATTTCACAGGAGAGAGTTTGTTCATATCAAAAATATCCTTATACAGCTGCTTAAAAAATTATTATTTTCTAGACAATTTTTTTCTTTGGAAAATGGTTTTTAATCTCCCTAACGGTAAATTGTACAATTTTTCTTTAGTATGGAATTACCGACATATCTGCCACTGCAAATACGCTAATCTATAAATATGATAAACTTACAGATGCATCCAGTTTTAATCTATACTAGAAAAAATCTGGAAATTCTCCATAATTATTGTTAAAAAACTGTTAACGGTCTCTGAATTAGACTGACATTGGTCATATTCCTATCGCTTATAATCACTAATTAATTAAAGAGAAATATCAAATTATCTTATTGTTCCCCTGTTAAAGAAAATTATTACATTCATGAAGAAATCTATCACTTTGTTGCTACGATAACTCTCACACGAAACGGGATATCGATTTTAAGCTGGTGCACATATGTTGCTTCAAGTAGAAATGGAACCAATTATTTTTAAGACATATTACTTCAGAGAATGGGGGTTTAAAGAAGTGGGTATCCATAATCTTTATAGAGTTGTAATAGTATTATAAGATGTTTTCCTGGTTTTTGGTTGTATTAATAACTAAACTTTAAGCCGACTTATTTACAATTAATTATTTAAGGGGTTAAATAGTCAAGGAATGGGGTTAGAGTGGTGGTTTCGAATATGTCCTATTGCACGTCCTCTTCGTGGTTCCTTAAGTTATGAAATCAGAAAATTATTTTTATTCTTTCATTGTCCATGTTCAGTTTTTACAAAAATATAATATTAGGTTATAGAATGGCGCTTTAGGATTCCTAGATCATTAAAAAGGTAGTTTTCTATTTCCGAGCGTTTAGAGAAGTTGCTTCAAATATGTCAGATTATATGATCTCTTCAGTATTCTAAAAGTCAAGGAATCTCAAAGCTGTGTATTATCCTTGTCCAGATCCTAATCCCTCTTTCATTATTTCTCTTCCTCCTTTTTTAAACCGGACATTAGATCAAACTTTAATTTAAACAACATTCACACCTCCTCCCCATCCATTCCCTTTACTTTGAAACATAAACTAAAAACATTTTTAAATACACACAACTTGATTATTAATCCTCCTATTCACTCTTCATTAAATTGTCCTCCTTGGGATTACCCAAATCTGAATATAAATTTATTTCTTCATTGTCCAGACAATTATTCCTCTCACAAATCCCAAATCATCGCTACTTCTAAAACCCATATTAAAGAGAAATACCCCAATCACTCCAAGATATATACAGATGGATCCAAATTCCAAGGAGAGTGGGTGCGGCAGTTTTCTTTCTGCATCACTCTAAAAAAAAATTGAAATTTGCAACCTATACTTCAATCGAATTGTTTGCGATTAAAGAGGCCCTCAAGATAATCATAGAATCCAACATCAATAAAAATTACCTTATCATCTCGGACTCTCTAAGCTCAATCCAAGCAATCCACTCCAAATTGCCTTCTCCTTACCTCCATACATCATAAGCATCAAAAATTTGTTATACATCTGCCGCCCAAGTACCATCAATGCAACTTTTCTTTGGGTTCTCAGTCATAAGCGTATTGAAGGAAATGAGGTAGCGGATAATCTCGCTAATCTGGCAAGCACTGAGGGAGAACAGATAATGACTCCAAACTCCTCAAATGATCTAAGAAATCTCTTCGATGGTATAATATGCAATCTCTTTCAGCTTGAATGGAATACTCTCATAACAGATAATAAATTATGACATACAAAACCTCTAGTATCCCCACCACTTCATCTAAATCTCTTACCTAGAAAAAAGAATACCATCTGGAGAAGGCTATAAGTGGGTGATACTCATCTGACCAACTCCTAACTTCTTAAAAGAAAACTCCCAACATGTCATTTCTGCCAAGTTCTCCTCTTTCATACTTCATATTTTTAATTGCAATCACTTATCTCTTCTAATACAAAAATACGATTTAAAGAAACCAATCAATTTTCTTCTGAAACCTAATCCTTCAATCTTAAAAAAACATATTAAAATTTCTTAATGAATCAAACTACGGCGCTAAATGATATTAGATATCGATGCGCCCTACCTCAAACTTATCTCTCTCTCTCAAAGTTGTGTACTTGTGATGTAGTAGAGGGGGTTAGAGGAGTTGAAGTGAATATATTTTATAATGCGTTCATTTTAGAATTGTTGGGGTCAGCACATCTGAAATTGTATTATTATTTTGTTATTTTCAATTGTTCAAACAAGTAAGGCTTAATGAGGTAAAGGAAGGGGTCAGACAGGTTACTTAGTATATATCGTGTTATACGTCCTTTTGAGGGTTAATTGAGTAGAGCAATTTGATTTTTTTTTATTAATTATTTTCAATTGGTTAAACATACGAGTATAAGTTGTCGACAAGGTAGGGAAGAGATTAGATGGGTTGTTAGGTATTAATATCCTACCATAAACTACTTATCATTTTACACTGTTTTTTTTTTTTAATTAAAGATGTAATGCTTGGACTAAGTTATGGTTTAGAGAGAAAGAGGGCAAATTCAGGGTTTATTTTGTAACTGCGAATTTGCAAATTACTCGGAGGACCTCTCACTAACTCTAAATCTGTTAGCTCTGAGCAACTCTTACTAGAAATAAATAATTTTCGTAATGTTATCTCATTTACTTCTGTAATTTGTGATTTGCAACTGTAAGTCAAATTTACATATGTTCAGTAGCACACTGTAGGTGATAGATTCAGCTATCTAACTGGTTGAAATATTATTCTATTAATATATATATATATATATATATATATATATATATATATATATATATATATATAAAATATAACTATCGCTACAGAAACACAAACTGGTGGAACAAAATATTATCGCATAACAAAGCGCGTCTGCGAGTTTCGCAGAGATTCCGAGTAATAGTTACATTATATTTCACAAAATATTTTAGGTGCGGAGGTGTTTTATTCCACGTCTTTCTCTTTCTGACGCAAGAGCTATATTTTCTGTGCTATTTTATTTGAGCCAAATAAACAGCTAACAATACCAGCTACAACCTATATAAACGATTTTAAAATAACCAGCCAAGTGCAAGTCGGACTTGCGCAATTAGTGTTCCTTACGTTGATTGCTTTTTTAATAAAAATGTTTGTTTCGAAGGTATAAAATGATCAATGACTTCACAAAATACACCCCAAATGAGTTTTCAACGAAGTTTGTTTCCGATCTTTGTTGAAAACTGATGACCTTGAATTTAAATATATATATATATATATATATATATATATATATATATATATATATATATATATATATATATATATATATATATATATACAGTAGAACCTCGGTTATCCAAGGTAACGTGGGAGGGCAGCCTCCTCGGATAACTGAAAACTCGGATAATCCGGATTTGTTTTTTATTCATTCAAAAAATAAACACCAATACTTTAAACCGATGTATTAACGTTTTTAACATATAAATAGGTACATACATTATAAAACAGTGAAATAGGTATCTATGCGCTTCTGTTTCATATTGCATCTTCTTTTTCTCGTTGCAATGTTTCTCCATCTATTAAGAAGAAGCAAATCCGCTGGGGTTGCCTTTGGTTGTTGTTCGATATACCCCAAAGCTTTTTCCAAAGAAGCAAAACCTTCTTGATGAGAGATCTTAGTGGGAGACTGTGCATCCACCGCCGCTTCGTCATCGTCATCTGATTTTTCGGTTTCCTGAAAGGCATTCGTTATTTCTTTAATACTCATTTCTTCTTCTAAATCATCTGCTGTAATCCATTCAACAACATCTTCTCTTGTCACATTTTCGCAACCTTTTAATTTTTGCATTAATTCAAATAAACTTTTTTCTTTTTCTACTATCTCGTTGTCAAAATTTGAACAGGACATTTCTCCATGGCTTCTCAATTTCAAAGCAAATTCATTTAATGGAGTATCATCTTCACTGTCATTATAGTCCTCAAAATCAATAACTTTTGACCAAGATTTTTGAATAGTGGTAGTACTCACAGAATCCCAAGCTTGACTTACTCAGTAAATAACATTTTCATATCCTCCTTTTCTGTGTATTCTAACAGATCTTCAAGATATAAACGCCTATAATTTTTTTAAATGTTTTCGAGAATGCCTTGATCCATTGGTTGCATTATGCTGGTTACATTTGGAGGAAACAATTTTACAACAATTTCGCCCACATGAAGTCCTTCTCCAGGGTAAGAGGGGGCATTATCCATTAACAAAATTGCTTTAATAGGAAGACGGTTTCTGTTCAAAAATTTAGTCACAGATGGCACGAACTCTTCTTCAAACCAGTTAGTAAATAAGGTCGCATCCATCCATGCGCTCTTCTGACTTTTGTAATAGACTGGTAGGGCTTTAGGTGAGATGTCTTTTAAAGCTCTTGGACGTGCAGACTTGCCAATCACCATCAGTGGGATTTTGTGCTTGTCAGATGCATTGGAACATACCATTATAGTTAATCTTTCCTTACTTCGTTTGTGCCCAGGAGCTGAGTTTTCCTGTCGAGATGCCAATGTTTTTGATGGAAGCATTTTATAATTCAGACCAGTTTCGTCATAGTTGTAAATTTGATCACATGTGTATCCACAATCTTCGATTTGCTTTTTAAAATTCTGCTTAAACTTTTCAATTGATGACACATCAGCAGAAAGTTTTTCACCACATACAGACAGTTGTCGTACACCGTACCGTTTTTTCCAGCGGTCAAGCCATCCAGAACTGGCGGTAAACTGATCTGTCTCTGGGAATTGCCTAGTAATCATTAGTGCTTTCTGTTGTAAAATTGGACCTGACAGAGGCACACCTTTTGATCTCTGTTGGTTAAACCACATCAATAAAGCTTCGTTAACCTTTTCATAGTCGCCGGTTTTCATTGATTTTCTTCCTGAGGACGAGGAGGCTTGATTTATACACCACTCTTCTATTTTTGTGCGGTTTCTTTTCCAATCTCCAACTGTTACCTCATCTACTCCATAATCTCGTGCAACAACTTTAATTGTCTCTCCTGATGGCTTTTAATTTTTCTTCAATAGGAACGACGATTCTTTTACGCTTGTTTTGCTCCATTATAATACGATAAACAAAAATTGAAACAAAGCAGTTCGTATTAATTACACTTAACTACCAGAACTCCAACCAAATAAATTATGTGAGTATACTCGTACTTCTCCGTAGTAAATGCTATAACGCACTGCATTCACGCAAATTTACATGCTGAAAGAGTCTAAAAACATAAATAGGGGAACCCCTCCCACGGGTCAGGGGGATTCCCCGAAGGCCCCGACGATTTTAAATGGAAATATGTACATACATATTTTAAAAGCTCGGTTAATGCGCAGCATAGACGCGCGTACCTCGGATAATCAGGTTCTTAGATTGGCTCGGTTAATCCGGAGCTCGGATAATCGCGACTCAGTTAATCGGGGTTCTACTGTATATATATATATATATATATATATATATATATATATATATATATATATATATATATATATATATATATAAATATATATACCAGCTAAATTATGAAAGGTAATGCACTCGTGATAATTTTCTGGAGACTATTTTAGAATTTTTTTCAAATTTTTTGTTTAGTATTTATCGAGATAAGGGGGAGAGACAGCGATTTTTTGCAATTTTTGAAAAATAATACAAAGAAAAGTGTGTACAAGTATTACATTATATATATTTTTGAACTTGTGTTTTCACAAGCTTTCATTTGACAACTCACTCGAAGACATGGTAAAAAAAATTTCACTTCCGATTGCACCCCCCAAAACTAACCCTTTAAGTGAAAATTTAATTTTTAAAACTACACGGCTCTGATAGGGCCATCAATTTCTATATTATTGCCAAATTTCACTTTACTATGTCAAATAATTTTAGAGAAAATCGGGTGTGACAGACGGACTGACAGACAAACAGACAGACAGACGGATAAACACCGAAGTGATCTTATAAGTATTCCATACGGAAGACTAAAAATGTAATGGAACTGGCTAGAAAATTAGACAAAATTAAATCATAATTTATTATGGACATGGTCTTCATACCCATAGTACGGAAATATTAAGTTTGATAAATGCACAAACCAAATGCACATATACGGGACATTCCATTCCGCTAGTATCGTTGCTCGGCTTGTGGGCGGCAACTTGGGAGCAAATATGTCTGGACATGAACATTTTGCACGCACAGCAGGGAGAGCTTCTGAAAGGTTGGATTATTATTTCGTACTAGAAAGTCTCATACCCCATAAAAACGTTTAATCCTGTACAAAGCTTAAATTACATCAACGATGGAATACTGTTCCCATATTTAGGGTTTTGCTCCCAAACGTACGCCGAATTTGTTAGATTTTATTCAGAAATGAGTTATTGGCCTGACTGAAGATCCAGAACTAACCAGCAACCTTGTTTGGAACATTGGGGAACGGTTGGCGACTTGAGTCTATTCTACAAGTGCTTTCATGGAAAGTGTTCGATGGATGTAGCATGCTAATTTTTTATAGATATGTCCCTGCTATGTCCATAAAAGACAAAAATACGTTTATTTTAAAAATCAATATAAACTACTAGAATTGGACAAAATCCATTTTTTAGCAGTTTTTGAATGTTTTTTTATTCCTCAATCCATCTCAGGACGCGTTTCTCCATATCACGGGTCTTTAGCTGAACTAGGGTCGATGGAAAAAGAGAACAAAACTTAACGTACTTTTCATAGTACTATCGTAAATAATAAGTTAGATATAACTAATTTGTACATCTGGCTAATGAAAGCTTAATTCTGAAATCATACCTGCCCTCTGTCGGGGGCTGTACAAGGCCACCGGCCAATATAGAAATTGTTCAGTAAGTTGCTAACAATTACCGTTTGGCAGCGCTTAATAGGTTTCTACCCAAGTACATACAAACAAATATAAACTACTAAACTGGACAAAGTCCATTTTCAGCAGTTTTTGACTGTTCTCTCAACCATCAATCAGTCAATCACAGTCAAAAAATGCTGAAAAATGGACTTTGTCCAATTTTAGGAGTATATATTGATTTTTATATACTTGGGGTAGAGCCCTATAAGACGCTACCAAGCGGTATTTTTAAGCAACTTGCCAAACAATTCTTCTATCGGTCTGTAGCCTTGAACACCCCCGGCAGAGGGAGGTATGCCTTCAAAACTAGGCTTTCATCAGCCAGACGTGCAAATTATTTGTATATTACTTATATTTATTTTATTTTCGTTTCAGAATGTTATAAACTTTATTGGTGCAAAAAATTATATCAACCGATGTCAGTCTGAAAGATAAAAAGAGATAGACAAAATTTAACTTTTTTTAGTGTTCTGTACGGAACACTTATTAGATGACTTCGGTGTCTGTCTGTCTGTCTGTCAGACCCAATTTTCTCCGAAACTATTTGTCATAGAAAGATGAAATTTGGTAATAATATAGGAATTGATGGCCTCATCAAAACCATGTAGTTTTGAAACTCAAATTTTGACTTGAGGGAAAAAAAAAATTTTGAGTAGGTCATCGATTGTGGTGTCAGATGAAAGCTTGTGAAGACACGAGTAATATATATATATATATATATATATATATATATATATATATATATATATATATATAATGTAATACTTGCGCACACTTTTTTCTTTGTGTTATTTTTAAAAAATCGCGAAAAATCGCTGTCCCCTCACCTTATCTCGAAAAATAATAATCAAAAATTTTGAAAAAATTCTGGAACATTCTCCAGGGGGTGTACATTGAACGAAAATTACTACGAGTTACCTTTAATAATTTGTCTGGTACATAAAAAAACAAAAATTTCAAGGTCATCAATTTTCAGTAAAGATTGGTAACAAACTTTGTTGAAAACTCATTTGGGGTGTGTTTTGTGAAGTTACTGATCATTTTATACCACCGTAACAATTTTTTTTATTTTAAAAGCAATCAAAGTACGGAACACTAATTGTGCAAGTTCAACTTGCACTTGACCGGTTTTTTATTCTACAGACATCAGCAGAGAAGTCTTGAGTAATATTATAAATATAATTTATACTTTCATTTTATTGTACAGTTTCGTGCATGTCAGTGTAGATTAGGTTAGTTAACGAAGCGTCGGTTCTTAATATAAAATTCGACAGCTCCGAATGGATGTAATAAAAAAAGTTATTTTTAGAATACATAAAATACAATTGATGCAGTTTATAGTAACGGTGGTGTATATAGCTAATGCAAAAAAATGCACCATTCATACGAGTTAGTTCTTTGTATAAACATAAAATTTATTTTTTAAATAGATAATAACCGGTCAAGTCCAAATTGAACTTGCGCAATTAGTGTTCCGTACATTGATTGCTTCTGAAATAAAAATTTTGGTTACGGAGGTATAAAATGATCAGTGACTTCACAAAACACACCCCAAATGAGTTTTCGACAAAGTTTGTTTCTGATCTTTACTGAAAACTGATGACCTTAAAATTTTTGTTTTATCATATACCAGATAAATTATTAAAGGTAATGCACCCGTGATAAGTTTCGTTCAATCTACACTCCGTAGAGAATATTCCAGAATTTTTTCAAAATTTTGGGATCAGTATTTTTCGAGATAGAGGGGGCAGCGATTTTTCGCGATTTTTTCAAAATAATACAAAGAAAAGTGTGCGCATGTAAGACATTATATATATTTTTGAACTCGTGTTTTTACAAGCTTTCATTTGACACCCCACTCGATGACCTAGCAAAAATTTTTTTTTTCACTTCCGATTTCATTCCCCAAAGCTAACCCCTTAAGTCAAAATTTAACTTTCAAAACTACACGGCTCTGATGAGGCCCTCAATTCCTATATTAGTACCAAATTTCAACTTTCTATGTCAAATAGTTTCGGAGAAAATCGGGTGTGACAGACGGACAGACAGACGGAAAGACAGAAACCAAAGTGATCTTATAAGTGTTCCGTACGGAACACTAAAAAATATTAATTTGATTAGTTACATCAGCAGAAAAATGTTGAATAATCTAAATATAATTTATACTTTCAATTTATTTTAGAGTTTCGTGCATGTCAATGTAGATTACGTAGTGTAGCTAACGAAGAGTCTAATCTCGATGTAAAATTCGACAGGTTCGAATGAATAGTGTAAAAAAAAATTATTTTTGGAATACATAAACTGCAACAAGTGATGCAATTTCTAGTAACAGTTTTGTATTTACCTAAAGCAAAAAAAGTGCTTCATCCATACGAGTTATTAATCTAGTGCTTTGTATAAACATAAAATTTAGTTTTTATATGGTTAAAAAATATTAATTTAAATAGTTGTGTCAGGGTTTTCCAAGGTTTTTATTTCAGGACCAATAGCTCATGTTTCTCGGAGCTTACCGTGATGATGATGGAGTAATTCATAACCTTATCATCTTGGAGAATACAATATTGCAATAAAATCCCAGTATCCTCATTATGTAGATGCAAAGTGCATGGAAGCGTGGAAATGAACAGATGCAAAGTTTCGGGAAGAAATTATACGAGAAAAAAGTTTTTACTCTAATCGTATTACTACATAGGATCTATGATATCAGAATTCTAAAGTAAGGTGAAGGAATTGAGGCTTGATTTTGTTTATTTAGATAGTCAAGAAGGATAAATAAACAGAAAAGTAAACTGCTTTAAATAAAACCTGTAACTTTGGTACAAGATTTTCATCTGAACTACGTAGCAACAGCAATATTACCCATTGCGTATCCAAATTGATCTTTTAAATTTGTTGCACAGTAATAAAAATATAGAAACACTCTAGTTTCAATTTCCAATTTATTTGTTGTAATAACTTAACAATTGTTTTAAACACACAGTATCTTCTTCAGAAGTGTATTAAGAGTAACTAAACTATTTTAAATTGTAATTTAAGTAATATGTTCCTTAAATTTTAATTTATACCTGTTTTGGGTTAATGATTTTATTAAATTATGAATAGTTATATTATTCTTATAAAGTATAAATCCATAATAGAAGTTCTGAGAACTAATATAAATTGAGTAAGGGAGAATGATTTAAATCCACTTGTTCGTTTAATAACTGGTTAGAATTTTTACATTTATTAATTTCCAGACTTTCTAGGAGATTTAATTTTTTGGATTTATTTTCAATCTGTAGAATTTTAAATTCATCATTGAAATTATGTGATTCATTAATTACATGGGTTACATAATGTAAGTTACATTGTTTTTTAAAACACTGTATTTGTGTTCTTTAATATGGGTTTCAAATGGTCTAGCGACTAGCTTCATCTATTGGAATACACTTAGACATGTTATTTTATAAGTTGATGTGTACTGATCCCGTTAAATAAACAAAACTTTAATATTGCATGTTATAGCAAAAAATTATATCATGAATAGATCACCTAAGTCGACATTTAAAAAAAAATGGTGTCAAAGTCCGCCATTCAGAGTAACCTTGCTTAATAATTTGAAATTAAATTAAAATAATTTTCAGTTGAAAATATTACTAAAAAGCTTCCTTTTAAGAAAAAATACTTAGCATAAAAGACGTAAACTTGAAACTATCAAAATTTATATTCCGAACAGCTTCTATCTGTTCGTCGATTTTAGCGACTTCTTCAGCTTTTTCGTCCAGTTAAAGTTTTTGTATTTTCAACTTCTTCACCATAGCGTGCTTTAAGTTCTTCTTATCCCGCTCTCCGTCTCTATCTTCTTCCTATTAACTGCTTCTCGATAAAGCACTTCATGAACTGAACACACTTCTGGCAAATCTGTAGTGTGCCTTCATCAGAGGTCTTGGATTTACTACCTGGCTTTCGAGGTATCAGAACCACTTTGGATTCTGATACTTTCTTCTATTACTTTTAATATCCTCGGACTTCTTTAAGTTTGATTTTTTATTTAAGTCTACGTTGGAGATGGAATATGCTCTAAATATTTCATCCACGAAAAATATTTCCATGGTGGATTTACTATTCGATGGAAAAATTATACAAAGAGAGTATTAGTGGGCCGTTAGCCTAAACTTCGTCTAGAAAAGCTCAATTAATGCCCCCATCGACTAAACAAACGGGAGAATTGCAGATAGGAGCCTGTCCTTCAGAGCTTGTTTTACACTGCTGTAGCTTCCGCGTTCCCTGATAGCAGTGTGTACTTTTGGCTAAGGTGTCGTTTCGGCAAGTTCCGTTTGCTCTCTGTCAACCTTATTTACATACTCAGGAAGTTAGGAAGAATTAGCCTTGTTTCCGACCTACCCGACAACCCAGTGCTTTTGAAAAAAATAAGTTTCTTGGACGGGCATGTACTCAAAAAAATTGTACAGGGCTCAAAAAAGGTCTACTCTTTTATATTCCGAATTTTTGCAGCCGGTCCTGATAGACTCATGAACGGGGTCAAGCTTGGCATGTAGCAAAATTTAGCCATTAGACTTTTCTTTTCTTATTTATTGAAATCATCTAAACCCTTTTTATAAGGATAAATAACATTTCATGCAGCTACTTTCCCCAAACCGATGTCAGATATCTTCAGGTGTAATAGTTTAATCCTCTATGGAGTCCCAAAAATACAACGAGAAATTCCACAATGAACATGTCACAGTGTATATCGGAACCGGCTGCAGAAATTATGCTAAACTGGCATAAAGCTCTTCCCAAGCAAAATAGCCACGAACAGTCTTATCCGTATCGCGTTGCTTCAAATACACAACTTTCCAATTTTTCAGGTCAAATTAACAATTTATCTGATATTTCCCTGATTTTTTAAGTAAAAGGTAATTCGTTGACAACTTTAGGTCTTCCAGATTGGTGTTGTGTTCGTCAATAAAATTATCTAGCTTTAAAATTGAAAGTAATTTTGACTCAAATCAATGTGGAAAATGTTGTCCACAGTAGAACTAATGCAAAAGAAAAAAAAATTGTGGACCCTTGTATCATTCCAGAAAATTTTAAAAACCAACAGCAACATAATTTCTTTTTCCTAATTTGACACTTATTGTTTATTGAATAATTGGACTCAATTTATAAGATTATGGACCACTTGAATAACTTGCTTATTGTTTTGGTAATTAATAATGACAACAGAACGAAAATTGATAACTATTAAAATACTGGTATGTTTTATCAAAAGGATGTAGTTCTTAGCAATAAAAGATTATTATTAAAAAAATGAGTTTTCAATTAGATGTTAGCAGAGTACAAATCTTATGATGTGTTTCAAGTGCAAAAAAACTTTTTTGTATTGAATTAAAATTTTTATAATAATCAAATTCTAAGTGACATAATTCTATAGAAAGTAGAACTGAGCATAAAAATGAAATTAAATAAAATATGTTTATATTATTTTTTTTATAAACCACCACATATATTTTGGAATTTAATTATAATTATTTCATCACTACATAATCTTCTCTTTACGGATGTATATGGTATAATGCTACGTATATATATATATATATATATATATATATATATATATATATATATATATATATATATATATATATATATATATAAGCACGCAGCAAATGAAAATTACGAATTGAACTCTTTCCGAACACCAAAGTTGTCACCCTGAAAAGAGATTACCGCCAATTTCTGGTAAAACGAATGAAACAGCATTTGTCAGTGACAAGCAGGATATCAGTAATTTAAGTCAGATTTTTTAAAAATTTATTACAATAGTGCGCTGTAAAGAAATAAAGCTTGATACAACTCTGTCTAATTTCACATTCTTTATCAATTATACTAGTGAAAGCAAACGGCTCTAAAACATAAACAATTTCTCGTTTTCCTTCTTAGTACGGCTATATATTGTTAAAAAACATGGTTTCGAAGTGCATAAACCTATTTTTAGTTTAAAATTTCATTAAATAAAATACATTGTTTATTATTACGTAATTTTAATATCTTTTAATTTGTAAGGAAAGGGTAATTCTTCCTACGCATGAGGTTGACAGAATGCAAACAGAAGTGGCCGAAACGACACCTTAGCCAAAACTAAACACTGCTATCAAGGTACGCGGAAGCTACGGCGGCATTAACTGAGTCTTTCTAAACGAAATTCAGTCTAACGGCCCACTAATACTCTTTTTGTATATATATATATATATATATATATATATATATATATATATATATATATATATATATATATATATATATATATATACATATATATACATATATATATATATATATATATATATATATATATATATATATATATATATATATATATATATATATTTGATTCTACGTTAACATAACCTCAAAAATCCCTTGCAGAAGCGACGTCGTTCGAAAAGTAACATTTGAGACACACATAGGGGAATAGTTTTTTTTTGGAATGTATCTTATAGTACGAAAGTAGTTTGAAGAGTTTTAAGGAAGAAAATTTAAGCTTCATGATCAGGAACGCCAAGGTCACCCAAAAAGAGTGAGAGCAAAATTTGGATGAAAATTCTTGCCAAACAGAACTAGAACTTGCAAATACACTTAAAGTGACTTAATACGTTGTTTTCTATCGTCTATAGAAGCTAGAGAAAATTCGGAAGTAGCTTCGATGGATCCTTCACGAGTTAATTCTTCAGAAGAAAACAAAACAAAAAAATCTAAAATTTGAGTCGGGAAATTCCTTCTCATGTGGCGTATTTTTCAGGCTTGGCCCCTTAGGATTACCGCCTAGTCCGATTTTTATAACACCACCTGGCTGATTCTCGATTTAAGTCTGTTGAATTAGTTGGAATCCCGGCATTGCCTGGAAGATGGTAAAATACGAGGATGGATTGAAAAGTTCGCGGCCTAGTCAAGAAAACAAAATAAAATACGTACAAAAATATTTTTATTTTATGCCCTTCTTCCACTTGCTTCCACACTTGTTTGAAAAAAAGATTCCTCAAGGTCTTCAAAATACTGGTTAACTGCAGCTTTGACTTCTTCATTTGATGAAAATTTCTGGCCACAGAGGTGTTATTTTAGGTTTGAAAATAAAGGAAAGTCCGACGGTGCCAAATCAGAAGAATAAGCCGGGTGGGGCAGCAATTCGAAACCACAATCACGAATTTGAGCCATAGATTCAACAGACGTGTGAACGCCAGCGTTGTCCTGATGGAACAAAACTTTCTTTCTCAGTAATCCTGGGCGTTTCTCTTTAATTTCTTGACGAAAACGACGCAAAAAGGTGCAATAGTAAGTTTCGCCTTTCGGAAGGTCCACCATAATAATACCCTTAGCATCCCAAAAAACTGACGCCATCACTTTTTCAGCCGACAGAATTGCCTTCGTTTTCTTTGGGGTCGGTTCACGAGATTTTTTTCCACTGCTTGGATTGTCCTTTTGACTCTGGAGTATAGTGATGAAGCCAGGTTTCGTCCATTGTCACAAACCTGTTAGGAAAATCTTGCGGATCAGCTTCAAACATCTCCAAACAGTCGCGAGAAATCGTGAGTCTAATTCGTTTATGTTCAACTGAAAGCAATCTAGGGACTCTTCTAGCGGAAACCTTAGAAAATCCGAGTTCGTTGGCAATGATGTTTTGTGTTCGTTTATACGAGATGCCTATAGTGTCTTGCAATCTCCCTGATAGTTAATCTACGGTCTTTCAATATGAGATCACACACTTTGCCGATTACGTAAACTAATCTGCCTCTATCGGCAATTCCTGGCCAATTATGTTATAGCTCACAATTTTCATGATATTGCCCTTAACATTCATGTGTATAGGTTTTCGTTTGCAATTTGTATTACGTGTTGACGTAGAAACTAACAAACAACAATATAAAAAGTTTCCATTACATTTTTTACAAGAAAAAAAGTATTACGATTTGCAGATTTACGTAATTTCTTAATGATTATTCTTTGAACGAACAACTTATTTTTTATATCTTAAATAATAGAAAACACCTTGTTGAGAGAGAAACCTTCAACATAATAATAATTTATTTTTTAACAAGGCAGTTTTTTACATAACCAAAGTCAAACTAATTTATTAATAATAATTTTAAGTCCAGGTTCTAAAAAAATAGGCTCTAGGTAAACAAGATTATCAGTAGGCATTTATTTGGTATTTTTTTTTCTAAAAGAAACTCTGTTATACCATACTTGATAAAATATATAAGCTATTAAGGTTAATTATAAGTACGAGTATATGAAATGCGCACGATGGTACAGAGGAAGATTCATAACTATGGACTACAAATGTTACCTATAATTTTTGTTACTTAATTATTTTGAATAAGTTATTTTTAAAAATCCCCCTATCGACAAGGCATTTATTGAATGATATATAGTTGTAAGAAAAAAAGCAATAATAATATTAAAAATATCCTTTTAAACTATAGACAATAATAATAGACCGAGAGGAAAAAATGTATATGCATGACTAGGAAAATTCATGCACTTTCGAATGTATGCATTTTTAATGCTATGTTGCATATATCCAATGGCGTAGGTTCAAAAAGGTGCTTGAAGAAAGAGAGTGCTGTAAAAAATATATTGAGGAACTTTCAATAAGTGATCGCCGAATGTAAGGCATAGATCACATGTTCTCTGTAATTCTCTTATTTGAATTGGTTTTGATCTAATATCAATCAAAACATTTTTGATACTTAATTTTCAAAATATGTACATATGTTGTGCTACTCAAATTTATTGACCAAAGGTCAACAACAGGATGGTTATACTTTAACAGAAGAATAACAATGGACAATAATTTTAGAAAGCGTTTATATAGGTAATATTTGGTAACTCTGTATATATAGTACTGACTGGAATAAATTATGTGATAAAAAATACCATATAAAAATAGAAAAAAAAACAAATTAAGTCTTAAAGAAACAACCTCAAAAATTATACAATATAACTACGGCCTTACATCTTTGTCTTATTGACCTGTTAAAGACGGTAGGTATATTGAAATTTTACTAAATTTAGTTTAAAATTATCAAAAACTCTCAAAAGAATGTATATTTATTGTTTAAAGAAGCAACTTATTTAACTAACTATAACACGTTGAAAATAATGCTCCAATTAAAAAAATACCTTGCATACATTGTTACTATTAGCACAAATAATATAACATTTGCTACAGGAAAAAAACATCTGGAACAAAACGTCGCCTCAAAACGAAGCCTGCTGGCTACCCTATTATTGTTACCTTACTTCTACTTGCGCGACATCTCTTAGAAATTCGACGAGGCACATTTCAAGGAGCCGACTTTGTTTTGCAGCGACATTTTGTTCTACATGTTTGTCTTCCTGTATCGAAAGCTATATTTTCTGCGCTATTATTGCCAGAAGATGCCTACTGCTTCACGATAAATATACGGAAATTTACTTTCATATTTTTTTTATCAAAATTTTTCTTGTTTTTTTAAGTAACTTGAAATCATTGTTCAAGAAACATTAAAACGAGTCGGCCCAAACTGTTATCAAAAGAGATTAAATTTTCTTATAAAATCATAAGAGGCCATTCTTTGTAACTCAGTGCTAAGGCGTCTATAGTGGCGTAAAGAATTTTTAAATAAAACCAATAACATAAAAATTACGTTATTAAACAATTACAACCTGTTACGTAAAACATACAAATAGTATTAGGGTTTCCCCAAAATATGTGACGTAATATTATTATTTTAAATTTTTAATATTTTGAATAATTAGAATTTATACAAGTAACACACGCCGTTGATCATGTATTTCAATTTATTTTATTATATGATTCATACAAACCGCTCTCTAATTATCTATTTGAATTTACTGACAAAAAAAATTAAATTAATCTAATGGAATTTGGATGAATATTAGCCAAATTGCGTACCTGTTCTTCGAAATCGAAAAATAATATTAATTATGTAATAAAATTAGTTAATCCATAATACTATATTCAAGAAAATGTGTTTTGTAACAATAAACAAAACTGGAAAGAAATATCTTAAAACAGAAAGTTAATCTTCTCTGTACATCTACTGAAATACTGAGATTTAGGAGCGTGAGCACCAGCTGTACGTCTAAAAGTACATTTAATTTTGAAAAAAATAGACAAGTTCAAAAATTGTAAAAAAATATGAGAATTCGACAGTGAGATAACCAGAACACAAATACAAAATATACGTCACTGATATTACACATAACAATGTAGTTGAACATGTTAACAAAAAAGTAGCTAATAATAATTTGTTTATTAACCTGGATACCGATATTCAGAAAAATATTAACATAAAAAGAAATTTAATTGCGGATCCATGAAATCCCGCCTACAACTCATTTTTTTAAGTTCAGTAACAAAAAATGAATTAATCGATCATATCAGTAAATTCAAAAATGACTCCAGTACTGGTGAGGATAAAATAACTTCTGAATGGTTAAAAAACACACATAAGTATTAAAAAACAATTTAGAATTTTTGGCACGTACATTCGTTTAGTGCCAAAACTACTTGTTTCGAAAATCCTCAAACTCATAAACTTATATTCAGGTCATAAAATCCAAATGTTAGATGATGACCTGTATAGACATACTATATATGTATGTTAAACATGTGTTAATCATAAATGCGTTAGAAAATAAATTTTTCTTCCAGTCATATACAGTAGTATACATACATACATATATATATATATATATATATATATATATATATATATATATATATATATATATATATATATAAATAATGCGTTACACGAATTTAGATAAAAGTGGTTTTGGCAGTAAACGAGTGAACGTGCGAAAAATTTTCATTGGTTTTTTGATACTCTTCTGACAACCTTAACATATATTTAGGTTATAAAATGCAAATGTTCGACGACGACCTATATGTATATATACATCTATATATACATATATATATATATATATATATATATATATATATATATATATATATATATATATGTGTGTGTGTGTGTGTGTGTGTGTGTGTGTGTGTTTGTGTGTGTCTGTTATTCACCAACGCGTTGGAAAATAAGTTGCTCTCCTAGTAAGATTAAAAATATAAATAAGAATATCCATAAATTGTTAAATATATCTAATTGACTCAATCTAAATGTGTATTATTCTCAGTTACTCAAAGCTAAAAATACAGTACAGACTTTATAAAACATAAATAAAATGATTGCGGTGAATCGGCCCCCGTTTTAAATGGCACTAGCTAATAGAGACCACTTTACCCACAGCGGTAGTATCTTTTCTTTTTTTTTTAATGACATTACTTTTAGTTTAGGATATAAAAATGACACTAAATATGTTTAGAATAATGTAAACCGATAACAAAAGCACTGATTATATTTTTTGTTAAGAGTTATCAATTTCGGTCCATTATTTTATATTTAAGAAAATAATGCTAAAGTCTAAATTAACCTACAGAACTGAATTAAATATTATCAAAAACATACCTGTTTTTAAACTATTATTTGACACCAATTGATCCTCAGTGAATCATTTTAAAACACAAAATTTTTTACTCACTTTTTTAACCCGTAAGATAACCTAACAGACGAAAATATCATGTAAAAAATAATCTTAATCAATATCAAGATGCCGTACAATAAAAACCAGGAACTGTCAACACGGTAATAAATAAAACTTATAATAAATATTGAATATATAAAATAATAACGCGCTTTTGCACTTAAGTCAATCGAATTGCGCCAGGAAACCGAATAAGTGTTTAACAGCCAGAGTGGCTGAGTAACCGACAGAAACTAAACTGCAGGACCGGCAGAATTTAATAAATGATTACAACGAATGGCCCGAGGGCCGATCATGCAAACTAACATTATTGTTTAAAAAATTATAAGCATTCCAAGAATTGATGTAACAAAAATAACTGAATATATTACTATAAATGTAACTAGAATAATTTTTGCGTGTCAACAAGACAATTAAGCAGAACAGGAGTTAACATTATTAAGAAAGAAGTGGCGTTGCGTCTCTCCCTTTTTCCCTACAAGATATTGTATTAATATGATTGGTTGCTTGGTAATAATTGGAAAGGGTCGAGTAACTGTATCGTCTAGAGCATCTTTACGAACATGTCAAGGAAAGGACGAATTTCTAGCCTATAAGTGAATCTAAAAATTTGATGTGAGTACATATTAAAAATTTGATTTTATCTGTAACATTATTATGCCCAAACTATTATCGTATCACAAAATAGCTTAAACTAAAAAAATGGCGAAGATGTTGCAAAAACAAGTGAGCTACGAGGGTGGATTGAAAAGTCCTCTAAAAAACAAGGTAAATAACGTTTTCTTGGCAAAATAAAAAATTATTTCTGAACATAATCTCCACTAAGCTCCATACATTTAGTCTAGCGAGATTGTAATTTTTTTATTCCCTCAGAAAAAAAAGGTTTCGAACTGTCCATAATACTCATTTACAGTACAGGTAACCTCTTTATTTGGCGAATTTCTTCCTCTTAAGTCAGTTTTAAGGCTAGGAAACAAAAAAAGTTACCCGAGGCCCTGGGGAATAGGGTAGGTGTAGAACTAGTGTAACTAGCTCGTGCACTTTGGCTATTGCAACGGCCGATATGTGACCAGGCGCAATGTGCTAGTGAAGTAACACTCTTTTGCGCGCTAATCTTGGTCACTTTTGCTTGAACTCTCTATTCAAATGGTCCAATAACGTTGCGTAATAACAGCCAATCACTGTTTTACCCTTTCCCAAATAGATTTTGTTTTTAGACTAGCACACTTGCTGCAGGAAAATCCGTAAAGTGCTACAGGAGCGATCTGTGTACTAAAAAAGTGATTCACGTTGATCTTGAGTCCCTGTAAATTGTATTTGGTGGGAAACAGTCCTGGGCAAATCATTCCAAATAGATGAGGTTCTCTATATAGAAGACTGTTTGAAAAGGGTTGTACGAGGAGTAATAAGCTGAACCTCATACGATGTAATGTATCAGCGCGTCGTGTATTCCTCAAATGTGCCGGTTTAGGAGGAATTAAGCGGGCTACATCCATAGAGCACTTTCCATAAAAATACTTGTCGAATAGACTGAAGTCGTCAACCGTTCTTCGATGTTCCAAGAAATCAAGGTGGCCGTTGAGTTCTTTGTCTCCATTTAGGCGAACAGCTCTCTTTTGAATAGAATCCACCAAATGCGCTGTATGTTTGGGAGCAGAGCCTTAAACATGGAAGCAGTATTCCATCGTTGTTGTTGAGTATAAAGCTTTCTAGTTCGAAATAATATTCCGAGCTATTGAGAAGCTTTCTTGCTTATGTCAAGACATATTTTCTCTTAAATTACCGCCCAGCAAATTGAGTGACGATGCTAGAGGAATAGGTTGCCCCGACATAAATATGTCGGAAATTATATAAAAACAACACTATGTTTTAATTTCCAATATATTTAAAGTCACTTGACAATTGTTTCACCATACAATGGCTTCTTCAGAAGTAAATAAGAAAGAAAAATATTTGGTGGTTAAATAAACTATCCTTAATTGCCTAAGATTATGCTAATCATTTTATTATATTATTTACAGACAGAATTATTTTAAGAATGCAAATCTATGGTACTATTTCCGAGAACTAATAAAGATTAAGTAAGGGTGAATGGTTTAAGTCTACCTGTTCGTTTAATAATTGATTGGAGTTTTTCCGTTTGTTAATTTCAAGACATTCAAGCAAATTTAATTTTTTAGATTTATTTTCTACATGTAGGATTTTTAAAGTATCATCAAAATTATGAGACTCGTTTATTATATGAGTTGCGTAATGTGAATTGTTCTTATTTTTTAAATAACTATGTTTATGTTCTTTAATGCGAGTTTCAAAAGATCTACCAGTTTGTCCTACGTAGGTTTTAGTACAAGATCCACAATTTAATAAGTAAACTCCTGATTTTAAGGAATTCTTAGATTTGGTTTTGTTATTCAAAATTATACTCCCTAAGGAATTACTGGTTTTGAATGCTATTTTATTGTTCTTTTTTATTAAATGTTTGGAAATTGTTCTAGTTATTTTCCCTGTGTATGTGAGTGTACTAAATTTTCCTTTTTTGTCATTCATTGTGGGATAAATTAGAGAGATTGCTTGTTTAAAGGATTTTTTATTCAAGATATTATCTATAATGTTGGGGTCATATCCATTATTAATTGCTATTTGTTTGATTATGTTGAATTCTTTGTTAAAATTAGTTTTAGTCATAGGGATATGTAACAATCTATGTATGAAAGAGTTAAAAGCTGCCATTTTGTGAGGATACGGGTGGGATGAGCTATTGTGTATGACTGTGTCAGTATGTGAAGGTTTGTGAAAAATCGAGAAATCGTGTTCATTGTTAACTTTTGATATAGATATGTCTAAGAAATTTATAGAGTTATTGGTTTCTAATTCTATGGTAAATTTAATATTAGGATGCAAATTATTTAGAAAGTTAAGGAAGATTGTTAGTTGTCTATCTGTTCCCGTGAAACAGGAAATGATATCGTCAACATATCTATACCAGTAAACCATATTTTTGCTTATCGCGTTTTGATGAATTTTTAGTTCTAAGTGATCCATAAAAATTTCCGCTAGTAACGGACTTAGAGGATTACCCCTTCTTTAGATGTATAAAAGTTGTCGTTGAATTCAAAATAGTTTTGATCCAAGCACGTCGTAAGTAAATCTAAAATATCCCGTTTAATAATTTCGTTTACTTTATTTTTGATTAAGAGCTTATCTACTAATTCTATGACTTCATATGGTGGGATACTAGGAAATAAGTTTTGTACGTCAAATGAGATAATTCTAGAATTTTCCGGTAAGTTAATATTTTTGATTTTATCGATTAGTTCATAGGTATTGGCTATACTATATTTCGGTTTAAATTTGCAATGTTGTCGTAGTAAAGGGATGAGTTTTTGTGATAGTTTGATAGATGGTGCAGTAACAAACGATACAACTGGTCTAATAGGGAAATCCTTTTTATGTAATTTAATTAGGGAATATAATTTTGGAGCCTGTGGGTTCATTATTGTTAAAGTACTTTTTTCAAAATCATTGAAAATTGTGAGATCTTTTAAAGTAGATTTTATTAATTTTTGGTAGACTTTTGTTGGGTCATTATTTAATACTTGAAATTTGTCTGTGTTCAGAAAAGAAAGAGTTTTAAATATATATTGTTCTCTAGAAATAGCTACCACAGACTTACCCTTATCAGCTCTAGTGAATATTATGTTGTTTTCTTTGGCTTTGGTTTTGATGGATACTGCTGTTTTCTGTTCTTTGGCTTGTCTTGGTTGTGGTTGTTCAAATAATTCTTTTTTAATCTTGTTGGCTGTCATGTATTTAAAATGTGGGTCTTCATTAGATAACGCTAATTCACATTCAACTCCGAGGACTTCTCTTGATTTTTGGGTATCCTTAGGTTTTAAATTGTACTGTAATCCTTTTTCAAGTAGTCCTGATTCCTCTTCGGTGAATGTTGAGTTAGTAAGATTAACAAATCTCTTGTGAAATGTATGGTCCGTAAAGTGTTTGGTTTCTGGCTCTATTGTCGGGATTTTTCGTTTGTTGGTTGTTCTGAGAGTTTGAAGTTTTTTGTTTTGTGTAGTGAATTTTTTTGGCAATTATAGAATTTACTTGTTCTCTGACTTTCCTATCGAAGATAATAAATAATAAATTTAGTACACTCACATACACAGGGAAAATAACTAGAACAATTTCCAAACATTTAATAAAAAAGAACAATAAAATAGCATTCAAAACCAGTAATTCCTTAGGGAGTATAATTTTGAATAACAAAACCAAATCTAAGAATTCCTTAAAATCAGGAGTTTACTTATTAAATTGTGGATCTTGTACTAAAACCTACGTAGGACAAACTGGTAGATCTTTTGAAACTCGCATTAAAGAACATAAACATAGTTATTTAAAAAATAAGAACAATTCACATTACGCAACTCATATAATAAACGAGTCTCATAATTTTGATGATACTTTAAAAATCCTACATGTAGAAAATAAATCTAAAAAATTAAATTTGCTTGAATGTCTTGAAATTAACAAACGGAAAAACTCCAATCAATTATTAAACGAACAGGTAGACTTAAACCATTCACCCTTACTTAATCTTTATTAGTTCTCGGAAATAGTACCATAGATTTGCATTCTTAAAATAATTCTGTCTGTAAATAATATAATAAAATGATTAGCATAATCTTAGGCAATTAAGGATAGTTTATTTAACCACCAAATATTTTTCTTTCTTATTTACTTCTGAAGAAGCCATTGTATGGTGAAACAATTGTCAAGTGACTTTAAATATATTGGAAATTAAAACATAGTGTTGTTTTTATATAATTTTATCATGAATTTCCAACAAGTATCGGCTAACACAATCAAAGATAAATATGTCGGGTTCAGAAACGTTAACTTTTTTAGAAAAAACTGCAGCCTGTGTTTTTATTGCGTTAAATTCTTCTTTGCTCCTGTCACCCTAAGATAGAAGTCTGTGTTAAATTTAACGGCTTTCTTTTATCTGCGTGATATTTGCGTCAGTATCCGATCTTCAAGTGTTCTTAGTTAATGTCGAAATATGCATTCTGTCAACTTGCGTAGTTTAGATGGTATTCCTGATCCTTTCCTTTTGAGCATCACAAAATGACGTCAGAGGTCCTCCAGATTATACTGCAACTTTTCCAAATGAGATTTTGAAATGTCCTTCCTCGTGCGTTTTAACCTGGAGTCAAGCACCGATTGCGCACTCATCTTTTCCATTTTTCGAACTCTATGCGGAATATTATGTACCTGTTCATATGAGTACGAGATGCTTACCATTTGAGCAATCTTAAAAAACTTAAAGCTACCATCTTCCATCATCATACCATAAATTTTATCGACCATTTTTTCAGAAGAAACCTCAAACGGGCATCCTGAATATGAATTTCTTTATCCAGTAACAAATGATCTTGAATGCTGGTGCAGAGATGCCTTGAATTTCCTTCAGTTCAGTTTCTAACTGGGACGCAGGCTTACTTTTTAAAATAAAAATATTTTATCACTGCACGATATTTGGCTTTATCCATTTCTACGAAACGTGTAACACCGATCAATTACGAAACCAGTCAACAAACAACTGCGATTTGCATAAGTTTGAAGTTTTAAACACAACCGGTGCAAGAATCACGCTTACCAACAGTCATGGCGCTTAATAAAATCCCCACCCCCCCTTTACCAGAAATATCAATCCACTCTCGTATAAAGTGCATTTACGTTCAAAAACAAAAATGAGATAGCGTCTTGTGACCTAAAAGACATCTGAAATAAAATTTACCAGTAATAATACACTCCTTTTATGTAAAAACAGAATTTGAAAAAAAAAATCTGCTTGAACACGACAATGCATGTAAAGTATAATATTACTAACACCATCTTACGACCCTAGTTAATGATATTTAACTACGTTTTAACAAAATTTAAAATATGTCTCTCTTTACAACTGTCAAAAGCAAAAGGTACCACAAAATATGGAATAAGACTGAATAAATTATTATTACAATTATGACCTGAGCGCAGATCATAAAAATTGACATTATTTAAAACAAATTAAACTAATAACTCAATATGTTACAACAACAACTTCTGGTTTGCAATTATGATTTCCGTGTGTACGCTATAATGATGCTGAATCAACATACATGAAAAAAAATTCAATACCTATGGTTTTGATTTTCTATAAAAGATCCTAAATTAGCCTGAGATAGATATATATTGCTGATAGGTGAGGTGAAAGCCTACATCACTTGGGCTTCTTAAGGACTTGTGCACTTGCTTCATTTTAGGGATATGGGAGGTCAATAGCCATTAAACTTTCAAGGTTAAATCTTTTTAACATACTCCTGGTCTCAAAGTTATTGAGGATCTCATGTGACTTTGCCTGGCTCGTATGATTACTGGATAATGAGCAAGCACTATCTGAAATCTAACTCGTAGATACTCGTTCAGATGCAGTGTCCTGTAAGGATCCCTGTCACCGTCGTCGGAACTTTTCTGTTTAGTTTCAGCAGAGATATAGTATCCTTAATGTTAGGTGCCCTTATAAGATTTTTGCACTCTTTCATTCCTGATATCTTGTTGCAAACACGTACAAACATATCATTTAATAGTTCTATTCTACACCACCGCATGGGATTCCCAAAAAGGTTTCAGGTTCGGTGGGGCTTATTAGAGCTCCTTTCTTACTCTTTACTCTGGATACTAACTATGTACTTGGACAAGAAAGAGGTTAATGACAAAATAAATGCTTATACTATACTCTGTCGGTGACTTATTTAAAGTCTTTCGAAACAAAGCGGCCGGCAAGGCTGACACTTAATTACAGAAGTGCACCTTCCCGAGCTTGCCCGAAGGCATAGATGGCGTTGGTGAAGCAACCAAAGGCGAATCGAAAGATCCGCACTTCAGGAGTTTTCAAAGTGTTCTTTGTATTTGCCAGACCATCCCAAGACGCGTTTCACCGTATCACGGCTTATCAGTTGGGCAAGGCTCAGCAAATACAAAGAACACAATTTTAATCCTTATCCAGGTACTAACGGAAAACAATGACAAAATAAATGCTTATACTGCACCCTGTCGGTGACTTATTTAAAGTCTTTCCAAACAAAGCGGCCAGCAAGGCTGACACTTATTGCCGAAGTACACCTTCCCGAGCTTGCCGCCTGAAGGCATAGATGGCGTTGGTGAAGTCGAATTGAAAGATCCGCATTTCAGGAGTTCCCAAAGTTTTCGTTTGGGTTATTTGCTGAACCTAGCCCAACTGATGAGCCGTGATACGGCGAAATGCGTCTTGGGATGGTCCGGCAAATACAAAGAACACTTTGGGAACTTTATGCCTTCGGGCGGCAAGCTCGGGAAGGTGCGCTTCTGTAATTAAGTGTCAGCCTTGCTGGCCGCTTTGTTTGGAAAGACGTTCAATAAGTCATCGACAGAGTGCAGTATAAGCATCTATTTTGTCATCGTTTTCCGTTAGTACCTGGATAAGGACTGAAATTGTGTTCTTTGTATTTGCTGAACCTAGCCTAACTGATGAGCCGTGATACGTCAAAACGCATCTTGGGATGGTCCGGTAAATACACAAAACACTTTGGGAACTCCTGAAGTGCTGATCTTTCGATTCGTCTTTTGTTGCTTTACCAACGCCATCTATGCCTTCGAGCGGCAAGCTTGAGAAGGTGCGCTTCTGCAATTAAGTGTCAGCCTTGCTGGCTGCTTTGTTTGGAAAGATTTTAAATAAGTCATCGACAGAGTACAGTATAAGCATCTATTTTATTATTGTTTTCCGTTAGTACCTGGATAAGGACTGAAATTGTATTCTTTGTATTTGCTGAACAAAGCCCAACTGATGAGCCGTGATACGGTGAAACGAATCTTGGGATGGTCCGGCAAAAACAAAGAACACTTTGGGAACTCCTGAAGTGCGGATCTTTCAATTCGCCTTTGGTTGCTTCACCAACGCCAGGAAAGAAGTTGTTTCTGTCAGTCAGGTTAGCTAGCAAATCTTTTACTAGTTGTAAGCTTACCCTGGTCGGGGCGGTTCTATTATTCGGACAAATGTACATGGTCCCCGTTATTATTTACCATCTCCCAGCTACACACTCCACTTGAAAAATCGATGCATGTCTGTTCAGGTATATATATATATATATATATATATATATATATATATATATATATATATATATATATATATATATATATATATATATACAAAAATACAATTAATGTAAAAAAAATTCAAGGGTATCAATTTCTTCGTTGAAATGTAAGCTTTCGAATGCAATGTGGTCCTTTTGAAAAAATAAGACGTTCATTATGGCGGCTAGAAACAAAAAATCAGGATAAAATACAAACAAATCATGATTTCTAAGCGAAATTAAATTAATTGAACTTCAAAACTGAGACAAAATGTAATTCTGATATAATAATTAGAGTCACCAGCATAATTTTTTGGAATACCAACACGGCGGATCCAATATGGCGCAAAAAAAACGAAAAAAAAATACACAAAAAATTAGCAAGGTTTCGCAGGGAGATAGCATTTTTTCTTACCGAAGTACTATCGCTGGCTCATCATATTATATAAATTAACAACCTATTGTAACCTTACCCAGCCTTACCTACTCCAAAGAAAGGCAACTTAACCTAACAAAACTTAATGCATCATACATTACATAATAGAAAGGAAGATTAACGTAATAAAGTTTTAGGCGTTATAACTTAAAAAGCAGAACTTAACCTAATGTGGCAAATTCTAACCTAACTTAAAGCAGTTTAATCTAAATTAACCTAAGTCAGCTTAGCCTAACTTAGCCTAAGGCATGTTAAACGAAAAAAAAAAACATAAAACTTTATAGCTTAGATGTCGGGAAGGCAAGTTAAGCATATCCTAAAGCATCATAGCTTACACAACAGAAGGGCAGCGTCACCTAATCTTATCTAAGACAACTTAATCTAACATAACCTAAGGCATCATAGCTTACACAACAGAAAGACAACCTAACCTAGCACTACCTAAGGTATTTTAGCTTACATAACAGAAAGGCAGTTAAACCTAGCACAGCCTAAGGTATCATAGTACATATTTTATAATTTTATTAAGTAGCAATTCGATACCCGGGTGTGCATAATGTGTAGTCATAATGAAAATATGTGTGCTTTATTTTAGTACCCTCTTTTAACTTTATTCAGAATTATTTTTATACGATTTGCATTATCTCATGTGTGTGTATGTGTATTTCTGTGTGTGCATATTCAGTAATCTTCTTTTGTTTACCTAAACTGAATGGTCTTAATAGGCTTACAAACGACATAAGCGTTTATTTAAAGTGTTGTTTAACAAAATTTTGTTAAAAGAGTAAATTTCAAGATTTGTATAGTTCTCTTTAAAATAATATCCCTTTTAAACTTATTTAAAACTGTTACCTTTGTATAAATGTACCTTTATTATGTGCATAGTTGTATCTTTGCATTTAACAATTGGTGTCTATTCTAAAATCATAAGAGAAGTTTTAAAAGTTACCTAGTCAGTACAAAGTTTTATTACGTTAATTTTCCTTTCTGTTGTGTAAGGTATGATGCGTTAAGTTTTCTTAGGTTAAGTTGCCTTTCTTTGGAGTAGGTTAAGTTTGGTTAGGATACGATAAGTTGATAATTTCTATTATATGATGAGCCAGCGACAGTGCTCTGGTAAGAAAAACTGCTATCTCAATGTGAAATCTCCATAATCGCTCATTTTTCGTGTAATTTTCGATTTTAGGCGCCAGGTTAGATCCGCCATGTTGGTATTAAGTAAAATTATGTTGGTTACGCTAATTATTACATCAATATTACATTCAGTAATCTAACAGTCTCAGTTTTGAATTTCAGTTCATTTAATTCCGCTTAGAAATCATTACATATTTGATCCTGATTTTTTTTTGTTTTTAGCCGCCATATTGATCCGCCGTCTTGTTTTTTTAAAAGGGCCACGTTACATTTAAAAGCTTACGTGCCAACGAAGAAATTGACACCTTTGAATTTTTTCTCGTTAATTCGTCTCATGTATATATATGTATATATATATATATATATATATATATATATATATATATATATATATATATATATATATATATATATATACTCGTATATATATATATATATATATATATATATATATATATATATATATATATATATATATATATATATACTCGTATATATATATATATATATATATATATATATATATATATATATATATATATATATTATATGGAAAAATCTCATAATTACATTTAAATATAATTATGAGATTTTTCCGGCCATTAGGAATAGCGCTACATGTTTGTGGGGTACTTTGTTAATTTGCCTGAACTAAAGTGGCGCATTGGTATAACAATTCTTCGCATTTGCTGAACCATCCCAGGACGCGTTTCGCCGTATCACGGCCCATCAGCTGGGCTAGGTTCAGCAAATACGAGAACATACTTTTAGTCCTTTATCCAAGTAACTAACGGAAAACTATAACAAATAGATGCTTTTACTGCACTCTACCGGCGACTTACTAAGTCATTCAAGCAGAGCGGCCAGCACGGTGCAGAAGTGCACCTTTCTCAAGCTTACCTAGCCCAGCTGATGAGCCGTGATACGGCGAAACGCGTCCTGGGATGGTTCAGCAAATGCAAAGAACACTTTGGTAACTTCTAAGAATACGATTTTTTCGTTTATTTTTAATTGTTATAACAATGCGCCATCTATGCCTTCGAGCAGTAAGCTTGAGAAAGCTGCACTTCTGCAAATAAGTTGCCAGCCGTGCTGGCCGCTCTGCTTGAATGACTTAGTAAGTCGCCGGTAGAGTGCAGTAAAAGCATCTATTTGTTATAGTTTTTCGTTAGTTACTTGAACTAAAGTATTAATAAAATTTTTAATTTTTAAATTTCAGATACAGTTAGCACCCAGTCCGTTAGGTGAGTATGTATCAAATGTTACCATAAACTAGCATATCAATAAAATTTCAACTTTTTACAGGTTAGTATACATCATGTGTTAACCTAAAGTAGCCTAAATTAAACTTGAACTCACATATTATTATTTTTAACTTCGGAATGCGGTTAGGGCCAGTCTTTTAGGTGAGTTATATCATAAATTATCCCGAACTAACTGAAATTAACATATTAATACAATTTCTAATTTCTCAAATTCGGGATACTACCAGATCTGTCTTTTAGGTTAGTATAATAATTGATTTTACGTTGTCAATTTTGTTTATTCCGACAACCTAAGTTTTTTTTCTTGAATACCTAAACTTCTTTTTATGTTAAATAATAAAAACATATGTTAATTTTATGAGTTCTATAAAAAGAAATATGTTTAAATTCATTGTGCCCAACAGATATAGAATATTATGTATGAGTCCCTGTCCTAATTATTATATCATCACTTTGGGCCTTTTTCATATTGCCTGATGATTATGATTTATTACACACTTGGTCCATCACACACACACGCATGCACGTACACACATGCACACACAAACACATACCATATATATATATATATATATATATATATATATATATATATATATATATATATATATATATATATATATATATATATATATATATATATGTATATATATATATATATATATATATATATATATATATATATATATATATATATATATATATATATATATATATATATATATATATATATATATATATATATAAATATATATATATATATATATATATATATATATATATATATATATATATATATATATATATATATATATATATATATATATATATATATATATATATATATATATATATATATATATATATATATATATATATATATATATATATATACGAGGCTGGTTTGAAAAGTCCGTGCAAAAATAAAAACTACTTATGTGTTTGGGGTAAACCTTTTTTATTTTTCGACATAGTCTCCTTTTAGGCTTATACACTTCGTCCAACGATGTTCTAGTTTGTTGATCCCTTCCGAATAATAGGATTTGTCCAAGTCTGCAAAATATCCATTAGTGTCGGCAATCACCTCCACCATTTCTTCAAATTGGAGAACAAATAGTAGTCCGAGGGAGCCAAGTCTGGAGAATAGGGGGATGTGAAACGAGTTGGAATCCTATTTCCATTAATTTTGCGACCACAACTGCTGAGGTGTATGCTGGCGCGTTGTCGTGATGGAAAAGGACTTTCTTGTGGGCCAATCGCGGGCGTTTTTCTTGCAGCTCAGTTTTCAAATGGTCCAATAACGATGAATAATATTCACCTGTAATAGTTTTACCCTTTTCCAGATAGTCGACGAGGATTATCCCTTGCGAATCCCAAAAGACAGTCGCCATAACCTTTCCGGCCGAAGGAACGGTCTTTTCGCCTTTTTTGGTGCAGATTCCCCCTTGGTAACCCATTGTTTAGATTATTGTTTGGTCTCAGGAGTATAGTAATGTATCCATGTTTCATCCACAGTGACGAAACGACGCTTAAAGTCCTCCGGATTCTTCTGGAACAGCTGCAAACCATCCTTGCAACACTTCACACGATTCCGTTTTAGGTCAAGCGTGAGCAATCGCGGCACCCATCTTGCGGATAGCTTTCTCATGTCCAAATGTTTATGCAAAATATTAGGTACCCGTTCAGTCGAGATGCCCACAGCACTAGCAATCTCACGCACCTTAACTCTTCTGTCATCCATCACCATATCATGGATTTGATCAATGATTTCTGGAGTCGTAACCTCCACAAGCCGTCCAGAACGTTCAGCGTCACTTGTGCCCATATGGCCAGTCCGAAATTTTGAAACCACTTATAAACTGTTCTAGTCGAAGGTGCAGAGTCACCATAATGTTTATCAAGCTTCTCTTTAGTCTCCTGAGGCGTTTTGCCTTTCATAAAGTAATGTTTAATCACCACACGAAATTCTTTTTCGTCCATTATATATATATATATATATATATATATATATATATATATATATATATATATATATATATATATATATATATATATATATATATATATATGTATATGTATATATATATATATATATATATATATATATATATATATATATATACATATACATATATATATATATATATATATATATATATATATATATATATATATATATATATATATATATGTATGTATATATATTTATCTAACACCGCCATTACAGCACAAGATGAATTTATGTATTTAATTACGATTAATTAGAGAAATCTTTTTAAAATTACCCTACCTGCAGTCACTTAAAGAAATTTTAAATGTTCACAGATCAGAAATTTGTGATAGCTTGGGTTATATTATATGGAGCTCCCTTTCATGATTATAAGAAGGTTATTTGGTGTAGAAAATTGATCGAAAAAGTATTAACCAACAATGTATAAATATAAAAGAATAAAGATTTAGTATTACTTATCATTACCTAGTTACTGCTAGTTTTTTTTTTATTAGTACATTTTGTTTACTAATTGACATTTTATAAGTTATGATAAGCTCGCCTACAGAGCAGTTCTCTCCTGCTTTTTTTTTTTTTTTTTGACGAAAAAAACATTGTAAAAGGTTTTCATTTTATTTTAATTATGGACGCATTTGATAGATACAGATGTTGCTTTGATTATTTCGAACTAACCGGGTAATCTCCCCCCCCCCCCCGATTATATTGCGTTATTTTAAAAATTTATATCCACATATCCCAGAGCTTATAGTTGGTTGGATAAGCGTTATAAACAAAAAAATATTTTATTTATTTCACTTTCACTATTATTTATAAAAAATTATAAAAATCATTTAAATGTCCCATTAATTTAACAATATGGATATAGTAATTATTTCTTAAATTGAATAAAAATATTTATTTTGTATGTATATGTAGGATATAATACGTTTATCTATAATTATATACACCAAAATAATAATAGCCCTAAAATAAATTATAAAAGATTGTTTATATTTGGTAAATCACGTCATCTAGCACTACTTCTAGTAAAAAAAATGACAAATACAAAATATTAACAAATAATTAATGATTTTCTTGCTGCCCGCTTGTATTTTTTTAAGGGTGGAAAATGGTACCACCTGTGAGTCTCACCAACGGCCGTTATAACTCAGCCATAATACTCGTGTGAAATATGCTTTTTACTCAGGTTGCACAACTATACTTTGTTTCTCCAACCATATTTGTAATTTTATCAAGAATGGTAAGTAGTGCTTTTTATAGAGTTTGATAGGAATTGTTATCAAACATTTTCTGCAAGCAATTTACAAGATGAATTCTTAAAAAATGCTATTAATCTTAATAGACAGACATTAAAATTAAATTTTGGTAGTTTACTTACTCTGATTATGGTAATTTATGACTTGTGACAGTTAAAGAAAATGATAAAAATGATTTGCGTTAGTTAAAACCCAGGTAAATTGTGCATTCATGACCTATTGATTGCTAAACTAAATCATCATCATCATAGTCTGTGTCATCCCAAAGTCGGGCATAAGCCTCCCCAACTGAAACCATCTTCTTCTGCATTCTGCCTCTCTCATTCATGTGACTTCCGCCGTCTTCTTGATATCATCCACTCATCTTACTGGTGGTCTTCCCTGTGGTCCCCTGTGTGGCCTCAGTCTCCACTGCAATACGCGCTTAGTCCACCTTCCATCGGCCATTTTCGCCATATGTCCCGCCCATCTACATTTCAGTCGTGCAATTCTCTCCACTACGTCAGGCACGTCCGTCTTATTACAAATCCCTTCGTTGCGCCATCTATCTTTAAGGCATATTCCAAGCATTCGGCGTTCCATTGACCTTTAAGCTACCCTAAACTTAGACGCTGACTTTTTCGTACAGGTCATAGCTTCTGTGCCATATGTTAGCACAGACAAGAAACACTGATTGAACGCCTTGGCCTTAAAGTAGGAATGCCTTGAAATATATCCCTGAGTTTGCCATAGCGGGTAAAACACTCTTTACGGTCCCGGTAGAGGGTAGGTTTACTTCAGGGAAGCACTCCTGTCCACGCGAGCCATGTCTCTCCCCTCCTATCTGTAGGAGACATGTCCTACCTCTAATAATCCTCACCAAAATCCTTACTTATCCCCTTCCTAATCTCGAACCCATCATCAATCCGCACTGGCCAGTGTGGTGATACATTAACTCCCCTCCCCCTGGTATGAAAATAGCCAGTACGCGACGACCTCGAGTCCCTGGCGCCCTGCTCTTTCATGGTTACAGCAGCGACCTCAGAAACCGGGGCAGAGGTGCGAGAAGTAATCACCTGGTTAAATCGGGCTGCTATAGGGAAGTGAACTTGTTAAACTATATAGGATGAATATAATAATCACAATTTTTATGGTCAAGGTAAGTGGGTTTTTAAGTTAGGTTAGAAATTTATAGGTTAATTAGTATTCTACGAGGGCTTTATAAAACAATTGTCTATAGTCTCGACTGTTTAATAAATTTTTCCTAGTTTTGGTTCCAATAATGATCAAACTTACTTCTTCTTCTCATGCCTTCTCATAATGGAGGTTGACGACCACTTCCCTAAATGTCCCTTAATGAAACAACTACTCCACATTCATCCGGTCCATTCTATGATGTTTCCCAGCCAAGACGTTTTCTTTCTTCCTACACCCTTTCTACCGTCAGCCATTCCTGCATGATAGTTTGCAATAGTGAATATTTGCCGTTTCGGAGTAGATGACCAAAGTAGAATGTTTTTTTTTTTACTTTTATGATTGTCGAGAATTTTCTGCCTTGGCCTCTCCTTCGTAGAACTTCCTCATTAGAAATCCTAGTTGTCCATGGGATATTAATTATTCTTCGATAGAGCCACATTTCAAATGCTTCTAACTTCTTTGCAGTGTATTGCTTCAACGTCCATGTCTCGACTCCATACAACAGTTGGGACCATACGTAGCATTTCAGAAAACGCAACCTTGGAGCAAGGGATAAATTTATGTTGCAGACCATTGTCCTGAATTTTAAAAATGAGTTTCTTGCAACCTCTATTCTGGTTTTAATTTCAATGTCTTAGTTAATGTCGGATGGGACATAGGTGACTAAATATTTGTAATTTTCTACACGTTAGATTTGTTTTCCTTCGATAAATAATTGGCAATTATTGGTTTAATGTGTAGAAACGACCATAGATTTTGTTTTTTCCGTATTTATTGTTAGACCCATTTCGACATTTTCTGTATTCACGTTTTCAACCAATGCTTGCAGATTCTCTAATGTTTCTGCTAAGATCACGGTATCGTCGGCAAAGTGAATGGTGTTTATCACTTCACCCCTTATCCTGATCCCTTCACTTCGTTCCTATATTGCTTTCTTAAAGATGACTTGAGAATTTAAGTTAAACAATCCAGGTGACAGTACGTAGGCTTGCCTGACTCTTAGCGGAATTGGTATTTCATCTGTTACTATTTCATCAAATTTTAAGTAAAATTATTCAGAGCCAAACCTATAAGTAGTTAAATGTGTAGGAGAGGGGATTGGAGACGTGACGAATATATCTTATGTCTTTTTCAGAGTTCTTCCTCCAATCGTAAGAGAAATAGTATTAAAAACAATATTCCTATGGAGTGAACTCAAAAAAATATAAATAGTTCGTATAACCAAGCAATAGAGCTGTGATTGGCTAATTAAAAATGTTGCAAAAAAAAATGAATGTGTATGAATATCACGCTCTGTGAATATTTGTGTAGTATAAGTTGTTTAATTACAAACATTATAACACAGAAAATATCCTGTTACCATAGAGAAATGGACTGGTATAGTATAGTAAAAACTCAAACACAGCCTTTAAATGGGAAATAAAACTCCGTAGAAGGGGTAAGAACTTCTAACCCGTTATTAGCACATGTGGTGAATTCTATATCTTACTAAAGAACTTGTTTCCACCTCGTTTTCGCACAGCCTTTGCTATTGCAAATAGTTTACCTTTCACTTTTGCGTTATTGGAAATTTAGAAGAAGTTACCTAGTCTAATAGGAATAATGCTTTTATCTCTTCTGCTACAAATGCACCAAAATTGGGAAAAGGAAATATGTTAATTACTCAAAAAATATCAATAAATAAAAGTGTAAAACGTAAAAAAAATAAGCTGGAATAATATTAAAATATCTCAAGCCTCCAGATTGAAAACAAATGTTTGTCTTAATCTACAAGTTTAAACCAATAGGTGTTTAGGTGTCATTGCTTCATTTACATAATATTGTAAACTGTATTTATACAAATTTTGACCAATTGCTGTAGAGCAAAAGAATTGTTGACCAATTGCTGTAGGGAATAAGAATTGTTTAAGTTTTATAATGTATATATAACACAAAAAAGTTTCCATTTATATTCTACCAGTAATTTTTAATAACATTTCAAAACAAATGGCAATTCCAACTACAATATATATGTAATAAGTATATAGAGTATGATGCGCTTAGTTACTAATTAAATTATATCTGCGAATGTAGAGCTTAGTGGCTATATATTAGCCATGTATTTTTTATGTAGGAAATTTAATTACAAAGTTATAATATTCAGTTTGAAGTATCCCAATTTGTGTGTAAAAAGAACATTGTAGTCATTATACATCCTAAAAATTATAGCAAATACAAATACAAATAAATGTAGTCAAAATGTCTACACAAGTTTTCTTTTTGTGTTATATCTTTTAATTAGAGTTGCGTATTTATTTAAACTTCCTCTTAGAATAAAATGTTAAATAATGGTGTTTAAACTATGATGTTATTAGCTGATAACTGAATCAGCATGTAATACTGAAAAAAATTAAATATTGCCATAGGAGATTATTGCTTGTTTATTTTACTCTTTAATTCCATAATAAATATTGACTGCAGCAGATTCTACTAATCAAATTAATAAAACTATATAGTTCAATAATCCATCGCCAAAAAGATAACAAGAATATACAGTATGAATAATTAATGGAACAACAGATAAAAGGTTTATATTTCATTAGTGTAAAGAAGATTCACCACAACTTATTTTATGAAAAGCTTTAGCCCAAACCAAAAACAAAAATTATAGATATTTATATGTACCTCTAAAAATATTGAGTCTCGCAATAACTAGGGCACTGTTTAAAACAAAGGGTATGAAATTTATTATACTCTAATAAAATGTCTATTGCATTAAATGGATATGTAGAAAAATGTTTTGTAGTCTAAAAAAAAGTTGCTTTTACTTTATTTTCGAGTAAATTCTATTTTAAAAATAAATGTGCTATAAAAAAGAAATTGTCAAGGCCTGCAAATGGAAGTTTTGCCTTATTTGACTTAATATACAATTAAAAATATAATATGTTAACTCTGAGGAAATTCTTCATATTAGACACTTGATAACATAAGGATCTTTAAGTCAATTTTAGGCCACTCTCTGATTTGTCAGTCTAGTATCGTTTTTCTCGGTGTGCTTGACTTCCGTGGGATGAACGGACGTGGAGCAAGCCAGGTGGGTTTCATTGAAATATAGGCGTTTGGCATGTTTTCGTAACCGAATTGGTACCGAGCACACCAAGAAAAACGATACCGCACCAACAAATCAAGGAGCGGCCTTACTCTAAAACTATGCATCCTATTAACATGAAGTACTATATAGCTTTGGTATTTTAAAATTTTAAATCCAACAAAACATTTCCAACTAATTTTAGTTTTAAACATCAATGGAATAAATAACGGATAAAGTGCAAGTTGAACTTGCGCAATAAGTGTTCCGTACCTTGATTGCTTTTAAGATAAAAAAATTTGTTACGGAGGTATAAAATGATTGATCAGTGACTTCACTAAATCCATCCCAAATGAATTTTCAACAAAGTTTGTTTTCTAATCTTTACTGAAAACTGATGACCTTGATTTTTTAAAAATAATACAAAGAAAAGTGTGCGCTAACTATATACATATATATATATATATATATATATATATATATATATATATATATATATATATATATATATATATATATATATATATATACTCGTGTTTTCACAAGCTTTCATTTGACATCACACTCGATAACCTAGTAAATTTTTTTTTTCACTTCCGATTTTATGCCCCAAAACTAACCCCTTAAGTCAAAATTTAACTTTCAAAACTACACGGCTCTGATGAGGCCATCAATTCCTATATTAGTACCACATTTCAACTTTCTATGACAAATAGTTTCGGGGAAAATCGGGTGTGACAGACAGACAGACAGCTAGACAGAGAGACAGATACCGAAGTGATCTTATAAGTGTTCCGTACGGAATACAAAAAAAACAATATGAAATTATAATACTGTAAAATCTAATAATCTCAGTATTGACTGGCGTTTTGCGAATAAACATGACACCTAAACAAGAGAAAAAAATCATTTCTATTGGTTAACACTTTTAGGTTAAGATAGACATTTGTTTTAAATCTGAAGGTAAAACAAAATATAATCTGGGCTAGGTGTAACATTTCACTAGAGGTGACTTTAAAGAATGGAGAATTGTAAATCATATCGAAAAAATAATTGACGTATTAAAAAAAACCGTGTGTGTATTTATATATATATATATATATATATATATATATATATATATATATATATATATATATATATATATATATATATATATATACATATATACAGACCAGACTTTGTTATAACGCCCTTGTAGAATACTAATTAACATATAAATTTCTAACTTAACTAACCCATTTCTTCTCGCAATAAAAATTGTAGTTATATTCAACCTATTTAGTATAAAAATCAATTTGATTGTGTTTTAACCAATGATAATTATTTTTATCATTTTCTTTAACTATTGCAATTTATAAATTACCATAATCAGAGTAAATAAACTACTAAAATTTAATTTCAATGTCTGTCTATTGAGATAAAATTTATTTTGTACACATTCGTTTGGTAAATTACTTGCAGCATTTTTTTTGCCTGATAACTCTTCTGAAAACTATATAAAAAAGCGCTATTTAATATGCTTAAAAACACTACAAATATGGTTTGAAAACCAAATAAAAGTATAGTTCTGTCACTCTCTCAGTGATAAGGGCCGTAGGCGAGCCTCACAAGTCATACCTTTTTCAACACTTATTAGACTAGTCCAAAAAATATAATGTTTTAACAGGCAGCAAGATGTCATGAACTGTTTGTTAATATTTTGTATATGTCACGTAGTACTTCGTTTCGCTAACCAAGTATACATCATGAGGAGCGATAATTGACTAACTCTAAGATTAACCACTAGACTATTTATACTAAAATTGTGATTTATTCGAGCCCATCCCACCAATATAAATGGCGGTTTAGTTCCAGTGGAACAACCAGCACAATTGTAAGGTCCAGTGGCCTTATTTAGACTATTTTTATAATCTCAATACGTTCTTATATGTTTAATAATTCCCTATGAAATACATTTTTAGGTTATCTTGAATTATCTAATTTTATTATATGATACCTTATAATGACAGAATAATGATGGTACAACTACAAACGGCTCACAGAATAATGAACGTTATACAGGTTTATGCTCCAACATGTGATAAATCAGATGAAGAGGTTGAACGTTTTTACGGTGAACTGGCAGAGGTGGTGAAACTCGTGCAAAAGGGCAAAATAACTATAATTATGGGTGATTTTAACTCTGAGGTGTGTTTAGGAGTGGACGGTCAAGTGGTTGGACAATATGGCTTGGGCCTGAAAAATGATAGAGGCGACAGACTCGTCAAATTTTTGTATGGAAAATGAATTTTTTATTAGCAACACATTAGAAATCGCCTGGCGATAGAACTAGGAACCAGATAGATTTTATTCTCGTTACACAAAACATGAAGAAATCTGTGAAAACGTACCCTGGAGCAGACGCAAGTTCGTACCGCAATCCGGTACTTATGGAGTTTCGAATGCACAAATTTAAAAGGATTAACAAAAAACAAGCAATAAACACCATAAAAACAAATAAACTGAAAAACCCTGAAATTAGAAAACAAATATATATCAAACCGGATGAATGAGAAATTTAAGAAGCAAATAAGAAAGTGTCGAATTTCAATGGGTAATAGCGGTAGAGGAGGAAGAAATGGGCCGAGCATAGAATAGCAAAAACAGGAATGGATGACAGAAGAGATACTGAGTTTGATGGACGAAAGAATATTACAGAAAACAAAAGATGTCTCAAAGTACAACGAATTAAACAGAGTAATACATCGAAAACGTAGGGAAGCTCAGAAAATCTGGTGAGGCGACAAATGCCGAGAAATAGAGGAACTGCAAGAGAAGCATGACATATTTAACTTACACAAGAAGATGAAGGAATCGGGAGGAAAAAACAAGAAAAAACAATTCTGAGAAATGGAAGCAATGAAATTATACTAGAAATGAAGGATAAAATAAAGATATGGGAGCAATACATAACAAAATTTTTTAATGGACATAGATCAGAAGATTTACAGCTAAACAGAGATTATGAGATAAGGCCAGAAATAACAAGAAGAGAAGTTATTCATGCTATACAACTACATAAGGATGGAAAAGCAGTTGGTCCAGATGAGATTAAGGGAGAAAGCCTCAAAATATTTTCGGAAGAAAGTCCATTTATTAATCGACTGGTAATCTCATTTAACAAGATCTATGAAACTGGACGAATCCCTCTTGATTGGCTAAAGTCGACTTTCATCCCAATTCCTAAAAAGTCTAAATCAATGAAATGTAACGATTATCGTCTGATAAGTTTACTGTCTCACGTTCTCAAGATATTCCTGAGTATCATCCATACCAGGATATATAGAAAATGTGAAGCAGAAATAGATAACACACAATTCGGATTCTTCTCATTAAATGTACTGGTCCAGCGATATAAAGATATAAATCTAGATGTATATGCATGTTTTATAGATTGCAATAAAGCTTTCGACTGTGTGATGCAAGAAAAATTAATAAAAATTCTAGAAACAACAAATATAGACAAGGGAGATCTAAATATTATTAAAAATCTGTACTGGAATGAATCAGTGGAGGTTAAAATTGGGCTGGAAAAGCCCGAAATCATAAAAATAACCCAAAGTGTAAGACAGGGGTGCATTTTCTCACCACTTTTGTTCTATCTTTATTTTGATGCTGTGTTTAATGAGGCCCTCTATCAATCCATTGAATTAATAATAGTTAATGGAAAATACTGAACAACGTACGGTATGCTGATGATACTATTCTATTAGCGGATAGTATCAAAGATCTCCAGCAACTGATCGATCGAGTCGTCAGCCAGCGAAAGATTTGGATTAACTATGAATATAAGAAAAACCAAGTGGATGGTAATAACAAAGAAAAATCTACCACCGAAGTCCCTCGAAATCAGGAAAAACACCGTAGAACAGGTCTCCACATTTAAATATTTGGAAACTAATATAAATGACAAGTGGGACACAAGAAAGGAATTATATTCCCGAATTGAACAGGCCCGAGCAACATATATGAATATGAATAAATTTTTCCATCGCACAGTCTCGAACTCCGAATGAGATTGGTGAGAGCATATATATTCTCCGTGCTATTGTATGGATGTGAGTGCTGGACCCTTGACCCTGGCTCGGAGAAACGACTGGACTCTTATGAAATGTACATTTATAGACGCCTTCTTCGCATCTACTGGGTACAGAAAATAAAAAACATAGAAGTACTAGAAAGAATGAACAAAACGAAGGAACTACTAACAACCATAAAAATAAGAAAAACTCAATACTTCGGACATATAATGAGGGGCTCAAAGTACGAATTGCTACGTCTAATTATTGAAGGTCAAACGATCGATCGAAAGACGACAGAATTCTTGGCTGAAGGACATGAGAAGGTGGTTTGGATATGTTTCGAGTGATATTTTTTTCGAGCAGCAGTTTCTAAAGTTCCTGGATTTTGGCTTACTACTTACTATTCATTTCAGATTTCTTAAATATAGATTTCGTAGTACACCTCAATGCTGAATTTTGTGAAAGCTAAAAGTGGAACAGTATACTTATAGGCATATGTTGGATCACGCTAAAATTATTCAAAGTTTGACTTCTGACCAGTTTAAATTTGTAGAAATTGAAAATAACTTTAAAAATTATTTTTTACTTTACTTGATAGCATATCAGAATTCTAATAAGAAATATTAACTTTCCTATGGTTATTCTAAAAGACTCTTAAGAAAAATTTAGTAAAAGTAGTATATGTACTGCTTTTTTTAAAGACAGTTATTTCAAAAACTACACATACATAACTCAAAAAACTAGAAACATATAGGGCATTTCATTTAAAATACAAAAATGACATATTTCCCTAGGAAACCGGACCTAGCCGTCAACTGTTTTTCTATATAAAACGGACCTTTATTCTAACGATATTATTATACTAAATTAAATTTTGTTGCCCATAACAATTTAATTTTGGCGCCGGGTATAGTAGCTTCAGAGCATATATATATATATATATATATATATATATATATATATATATATATATATATATATATATATATATATATGTAAATATATATATATATATATATATATATATATATATATATATATATATATATATATATATATATAAAATGCAACTTCTCTCTGTCTGTCTGTCTATCTGTCTGTCTGTCTGTCCGTTAGAACCACTTATCCGATTTACGTACTTTTTTTTTAAAAACATACATATGTTCTCTGGCCAGGTTATAGGCTATATTTTATTACGATAAGTAGCATAAGGAATGAGCAGTGACGATAATAGTAAATGAAGTCGGAAAAAAGTTTGCCGCTAGCGCGTTTCCTTGCTATACACAGCCTTAACCATTAAATATGGAACAATATTATGTAGCAGAGAATATCTATAATCTATAATATATATATAAAATGCAATGTCTCTCTGTCTGTGTGTCTGTCCATTAGTGCGTTGATCACGCGAGAACCACTTATCCAATTTATGTGTCTTTTTTTAAATTCATACATATATTCTTTGGCCAGGTTATATAATAATAATCTATATCTATAATATATGTAAAATGCAGCGTCTCTCTGTCTGTCTGTCTGTCCGTTAGTGCGCTTATCACTGGAGAACCACTTATCCGATTTACGTGCTTTTTTTTAAAACATACACATGTTCTCTGGCCAGGCTATTTATCTATAATATATATAAAATGCAACGTCTCTATGTCCGTCTGTCTGTCTGTCCGTTAGTGTGTTACGTTTCTTTTTTTTTTTAAACATTCATATGTTCTCTGGCCAGATTATAGGATATATTTTATTGCGTTAGGTAACATAAAGAATAAGCAGTGACGATAATAGTGAATCAAGTCGGAAAAAAGGCTACCGTTAGCGCGTTCTCTTGCAATATACTGCCTAAACCATTAAATATGGAACAATATCATGCTGCAAAGAATATAATATATATAAAATGCAACGTCTCTCTGTCTGTTTGTCTGTTAGTGCGCTTATCACTTGAGAACCACTTATCCGATTTAAGTGTTTTTATAAATTTATACATATGATATGTTCTATATAATTCGATATAAGCCTAGATAATGGGAGATAAGGTGAGATAATTGGAGATAAGTATAAATAATGGGAGATAAGGAGAAATAATGGGAGATAAGCAGAAATAAGTCTAAGTAATGGGAGTTATGGTGAGATAATGGGAGATAAGGAGAAATAATGGGAGATAAGGAAAAATATTGCGAGCTAAGTCGAGATAAGCCTAGATAATGGGAGATAAGGTGAGATAATGGGAGATAAGTATAAATAATGGGAGATAAGCAGAGATAAGTCTAGGTAATGGGAGTTATGGTGAGATAATCGGAGATAAGGAGAAATAATGGGAGATAAGGAGAAATATTGCGAGATAAGTCGAGATAAACCTAGATAATGGGAGATAAGGTGAGATAATGGGAGATAAGGAGAAATAATGGGAGATAAGGAGAAATAATGGGAGATGAGCAGAGATAAGCCTACATAATGGAAATTATGTAGAAATAATGGGAGATAAGGAGAGATAATGGGAAATAAGCAGAGATAAGTATAAGTAATGGGAGTTATGGTGAGATAATGGGAGATAAGGAGAAATAATGGGAGATAAGGATAAATATTGCGAGATAAGTCGAGATAAGCCTAGATAATGGGATATAAGGAGAAATAATGGGAGATAAGAAGAAATAATGGGGCAGATAAGGAGAAATAATGGGAGATAAGGAGAAATAATGGGAGACGAGCAGAGATAAGCTTAGATAATGGAAATTATGTAGAGATAATGGGAGATAAGGAGAAAAAATGGGAGATAAGGAGAAATAATGGCAGATATTTATTACGTTAGCTAACATAAGGAATAAGCAGTGACGATGGTAGTGAATCAAATCCACGCGAGCGGAACCGCGGGCACGGCTAGTATATATATATATATATATATATATATATATATATATATATATATATATATATATATATATATATATATATATACAGTCAGTCCAGAAAGTCTCCATACACCACTTGCTTTCTATACTATTTTTCTGTTATGTTTAACTAATTATTTGAAACTATGAGAAAACATGTTTAAATTAATATTTGAAACTTGGCCAACGAGGATTAATATTAAAAACAACTACGGAACATTTTATTCAGAAGTGACATCACTGTTATAAAATGTAAACAAAATTAATGCCAAAAACGTCTCCATACACTCAAAAACGGCATTGAAACAACACGTTAGAATCAGCAGCATTGTATCAAGCTATCTATTTTTCGCTAAACTGAAAACAAATGAATAATTTTCGGCCATATTTTATAATCTGTCACTTGTTGCTAGTAATTTTACAGTGGGTTTTCAAAGTACTACCAAAAATGAGCGAGAGTAATTGTGAAATTCCATTTCAAGTTCGAAAGATCGTAATTGATTTGTGGAAAGATGGAAAATCGTATAAAAATATAGGACAAATTGTTCAAAAGTCGCATGCTACTGTTCAGTGCAATGTAAACCAGTATAAATCAACGGGTTCCTATAAAATTCGACCACGCTCCGGTCGTCCCAAGAACCTGACTCCACGTGAGAAGCCAATATTGTTAGACAAACAATTATAGATCCCAAGAAAAGTGCACCAAAATTAAAAGAAGAAATATGGGAACTATTTTCGAAAAATGTTTATTCACAAACAGTGAGAAATTGTTTACACAGGGCAGGTTATAAGAGATGTGCAGCCAGGAAGAAGCCGTTAATTTCGGAAGCAAATCGCGCAAAAAAGCGTTATATATATATATATATATATATATATATATATATATATATATATATATATATATATATATATATGTATATATACATATATACAATAATTTACAATATTTATTTCAATAAGTTTTTTACATTACATTACAATACATAAAATTAATATAATTCAGGTGTTTACACATCATATCCTTATTGTCTACCACGAAATAACAAACTTCACTAGACCATTCATTGGCCTGTATTCGAAGTTTTTCATTCCTTGACCTGTATGGTGGTAAACCTATGTTCCAGAAATTAAATATTCGTTTTAATACAGATTTTACAAGTGAAAAGAACACATTCGATTATAAGAAGTATTCTATTATATAAGAAGGAGCACATGAGGGAAAACCAAAAGACGGAGCAACCACGAAAACCTATGGACCAGGGTTGCAGCCTGGTGAAGCAAAATAAATCGAAAATTAGAATATAATATATATATATATATATATATATATATATATATATATATATATATATATATATATATATATATATATATATATATAAGAATAGAAAAGAAAATACAATGTGACATATAAGAATAGAAAATAGGTTAAGTTTTAGTAAATAATGTTAACTTGTCTACGCAATATGCACATGCATTTAATTTTTCCCTTTTCTACGGTTTCATTAACTTTTTCAAACTGTCATAGTTGTGAATGATAAAATTTTTTATTTCGAAATTTAACCGCCCATTGTAATAATTTTTTTTCAGTTTTTGCCCTAAGGTTTAAAAGTAGCATTCCTAAAAACTTGGGAAGTAAAAATAGTATGTTTTTTTGCAAGTGTGATTTGTTGAAAAAGTGTGACTGTAGATTATAATTTATTTTAGAGCGGGTATTGTAGTGATGGTCTAGTTCTTCAAAGGTGTGTTTAATTTTTTTATAGAAAAAAAGGCTTGTACTTACAAATAGTCCTCTAAAATTTAAGACATCAAGTTGAGAATAAAGGCCAACTGTAGGATATTGATTGTTTTTGTTTAAAATGATTTTGAGAATTTTGTTTTGGCATACTGTTAAAACCTGCACTGTATTATCATTAAAACCTCCCCAAACTACTACACAATACCTTAAAACTGACTCGACTAGTGAGTTGTATACTACTTTTATTGTTTTTTCAGATAAGACATTCCGTAGTTGATAAAATTTATAATAGAGTTTTCTGAGTTTTTTTAGGGTTTCGATAGCATGTTCATTCCAACGAAGATGTTGATCAATGTATAGGCCTAAATATTTAATTTTATTATTTTTCTGAATATGCGGACAGGTGCAATTATTATTTAGTAATTTACATGATGAGTCGTGAATTTAAATGTCATTTTTTTTGGTTGTTCGGCAGCTGTTAAAGAAAATGTTAAAAATTTTGTTTTTAATATATTTAGACTAAATTTTATTATCACATATCCAGTTATATATAACATTAAGACCCTGTTCTGCCTTCAAGTATGCATCCTCCCAAGTATCGTCCGTAAATATCACTGCAGTATCATCGGCCGTCGTAGCAAATAATTGACCCATTCTTTATTATGGTTCCTAATTCATTTATATAAATCAAAAATAGAATAGATCCCAAGACTGTCCCTTGAGGAACTCCAGAACTCACACTCATTGCAGTACTTAAGGTCGCATTACATCGTACTTTTTGTGTTCGATTTTCTAAATAGAACTTAAAGAGTTCTAGCACATGGCCTCTTACCTCAACGCTTTCCAATTTTCTTAGCATCAGGGAATGGGCTACTGTGTCAAAGGCTTTTGCAAAGTCCATATAGACTGTAAGACATTTTTTATTTTCAAACAGACGTGTTTTTAAACATTTTTCTCATAATTTTGAAATGTTACTTAAAAGGGATATTGGTTTATAATTTGTGATTTGGTATGGGTCTCCACTTTTAAAAACAGGAACAACTATGGCGGTCTTCCATTCCACAGGTATTCTAGAAGTTTTAAAAGTTAAATTAATTAAATAGACTAAAGGTTTTAAAATATGCATGTGGATCGCTTTAATTAATTTTACAGTTTATGCCATCCTCACCCGGGGAGGAGTCTGTATATGTATATATATGTATATATATATATATATATATATATATATATATATATATATATATATATATATATATATATATATATATATATATATATATATATATATATATATATATATATATATATATATATATATATAATATATATGTATATATGTATATATATATATATATATATATATATATATATATATATGTATATATATATATATATATATATATATATATATATATATATATATGTATATATATATATATATATATATATATATATGTATATATACATATATACAATAATTTACAATATTTATTTCAATAAGTTTTTTACATTACATTACAATACATAAAATTAATATAATTCAGGTGTTTACACATCATATCCTTATTGTCTACCACGAAATAACAAACTTCACTAGACCATTCATTGGCCTGTATTCGAAGTTTTTCATTCCTTGACCTGTATGTGGTAAACCTATGTTCAAGAAATTAAATATTCGTTTTAATACAGATTTTACAAGTGAAAAGAACACATTCGATTATAAGAAGTATTCTATTATATAAGAAGGAGCACATGAGGGAAAACCAAAAGACGGAGCAACCACGAAAACCTATGGACCAGGGTTGCAGCCTGGTGAAGCAAAATAAATCGAAAATTAGAAAAATATATATATATATATATATATATATATATATATATATATATATATATATATATATATATATATATATATATATATATATATATATATATATATATATATATATTGTATAAGAATAGAAAAGAAAATACAATGTGACATATAAGAATAGAAAATAGGTTAAGTTTTAGTAAATAATGTTAACTTTGTCTACGCAATATGCACATGCATTTAATTTTTCCCTTTTCTACGGTTTCATTAACTTTTTCAAACTGTCATAGTTGTGAATGATAAAATTTTTTATTTCGAAATTTAACCGCCCATTGTAATAATTTTTTTTCAGTTTTTGCCCTAAGGTTTAAAAGTAGCATTCCTAAAAACTTGGGAAGTAAAAATAGTATGTTTTTTTGCAAGTGTGATTTGTTGAAAAAGTGTGACTGTAGATTATAATTTATTTTAGAGCGGGTATTGTAGTGATGTCTAGTTCTCCAAAGGTGTGTTTAATTTTTTTATAGAAAAAAAGGCTTGTACTTACAAATAGTCCTCTAAAATTTAAGACATCAAGTTGAGAATAAAGGCCAACTGTAGGATATTGATTGTTTTTGTTTAAAATGATTTTGAGAATTTTGTTTTGGCATACTGTTAAAACCTGCACTGTATTATCATTAAAACCTCCCCAAACTACTACACAATACCTTAAAACTGACTCGACTAGTGAGTTGTATACTACTTTTATTGTTTTTTCAGATAAGACATTCCGTAGTTGATAAAATTTATAATAGAGTTTTCTGAGTTTTTTTAGGGTTTCGATAGCATGTTCATTCCAACGAAGATGTTGATCAATGTATAGGCCTAAATATTTAATTTTATTATTTTTCTGAATATGCGGACAGGTGCAATTATTATTTAGTAATTTACATGATGAGTCGTGAATTTTAAATGTCATTTTTTTTTGGTTGTTCTGCAGCTGTTAAAGAAAATGTTAAAAATTTTGTTTTTAATATATTTAGACTAAATTTTATTATCACATATCCAGTTATATATAACATTAAGACCCTGTTCTGCCTTCAAGTATGCATCCTCCCAAGTATCGTCCGTAAATATCACTGCAGTATCATCGGCGTAGCAAATAATTGACCCATTCTTTATTATGGTTCCTAATTCATTTATATAAATCAAAAATAGAATAGATCCCAAGACTGTCCCTTGAGGAACTCCAGAACTCACACTCATTGCAGTACTTAAGGTCGCATTACATCGTACTTTTTGTGTTCGATTTTCTAAATAGAACTTAAAGAGTTCTAGCACATGGCCTCTTACCTCAACGCTTTCCAATTTTCTTAGCATCAGGGAATGGGCTACTGTGTCAAAGGCTTTTGCAAAGTCCATATAGACTGTAAGACATTTTTTATTTTGTTGCAAATAATCAGAATATCGCATCCTGTACTTTTTCGTCTAAAACCAAATTGTTTCATTAAGGAGGACATTCTGTGAAAGAAAATCAACTAGACGTTTTTTCATTTTTCCCATAATTTTGAAATGTTACTTAAAAGGGATATTGGTTTATAATTTGTGATTTGGTATGGGTCTCCACTTTTAAAAACAGGAACAACTATGGCGGTCTTCCATTCCACAGGTATTCTAGAAGTTTTAAAAGTTAAATTAATTAAATAGACTAAAGGTTTTAAAATATGCATGTGGATCGCTTTAATTAATTTTACAGTTATGCCATCCTCACCCGGGGAGGAGTCTGTATATGTATATATATGTATATATATATATATATATATATATATATATATATATATATATATATATATATATATATATATATATATATATATATATATATATATATATATATATATATATATATATATATATATATATATATATATATATATATATATATATATGTATATATATATATATATATATATATATATATATATATATATATATATATATATATATATATATATATATATATATATATATATATATATATATATATATATATATATATATATATATATATATATATATATATATATATATATATATATATATATATATATATATATATATATATATATATACCAGGCGACTCTAAAGTTACTATCTGGCTAACTATAACATTTTTTTATTTTAAATGAAATGCCCTATTTACTTTTAGTGTCTACAGTTGTGTATTAGCCTTCGAGGCGCCCATAGTGTAGTAGTTAAGGTGTCTGCTTTCTACATCAGCGACCTAAGTTCGCATCTCGACTCGAGAAATAATAAGGGAAGGCAATGTCAAACCACCCTTAGTATCATGCCTAGTAAACCCCTCTCACTTTGGCCGTCCGGAACCGACATTTTACTGTAGGCTCCCTTGTCTGTGAAAACACTTAAAAAAGCACTAATTACAGGCAAATGTGAGAGGGTCTCCTACGTCCGTATCGGATATGGTACTTCAAGAAGAATTCTATATGTCAAACATCAATAGTTTTTAAGATAGCAGTTTTTGAAGAATCAATAATTGTACTAGTTTTACCCATTTTTTCTGAAGAATCATTTAAAATAACCATACGAAAATTAATATTTTTTATTATAGTTGTAATATGCTATCAAATAAAGTACTAAAATTAGGTTTAATAGTTATTTTCAGTTTCTTCACATTTATACGGGTAAGAAGCCAAACTTTGAACAATTATAGCATTAAAATGGTTATGTTTAGAAAGTTCTCAACGTTATTCTTGATAAACATAATCTAATCTAACCTAAAATAAGTAAAACATAAGTTTACTAGCTTACCCTTAAAAATTTAGCATTAGTTGTCCTACTGTTTATATCTAAGAAATTTGAAATTATATTAAGTGATAATTCTTGTTAAAATTATTGAACTGTCAATCTTATAGTAAATAACCGATATAAATGAAGAGAATAAAGAAGTAGTTAAAGTAGTGAAAGTTTTTTGAAGAATTTTTCTACTTCTTTGGTATTTTTCGCACTTAGAAATGTAAGTACTCATAAAATAATTTCCCATGTACGATTTTATTGTAGCAAGAAATGATTACTATCCTAGCAATTTGCCCACCTGTATACTTTTATTGCAGTGGGTATCACCAGTACACCAGACACTTTACTTTTGCACTCGACGCCCGTCATTCTAACCATTTTAGCCTCATCAGGTTAATTGACTAAACCTGAGATTAATTACTACATTATTTATATTAAAATTGTAATTTACTTCAGTGAGTCCGTTCAACCACAGATGGTGACTTAGTTCCGCTCGAGTAATTAGAGGGAAGAACTGTAAGGAATCGGTCGTCGATCCTGATTTACACTATTTTTCCATTTTATTATTACAGTACTTTCGCACGTATCTTATAATTTTCTATCAAACACATTTTTAGTTCCCCTTAAATTATCTATTTTTACTATATGATTATGTTCAACAGCATATTCGGTAACGCTTGACTCTTCTGATCTAACGCACTTCAAATAAGCTCAATCTTTAAATGGTGTTTGAACTGACCTTCTAGTTCGCCCAACATATATTCCACTTCTTTCACGTTCGTGAAATCTATTCTTCGTACTTCCTAAGATATTTCTCAAGTTGTCTGCTGACTTATAGACTAACGTGGGACCTAACTTATTAAATATCTTATTTAGTCTCCTATTATATTGAGCACAATAAGCCAAAAATAAACTAAAAATAGATTTACTAGAGAATTATTAGACGTACACAAGTACTGAAATAAAAAGTAAAAATAGTCAAAATAAGGACACTGGACCAAAGAGTTCCCTGTGCTAGTTATTTGACCGGCACTAAACCGCCATTGATATTTGGTCGGTTGGGCTAGAATAAATGACAATTTTAGTATAAATAGTCTACTGTCTTCAGGAAAATATGCTACCTTTTTTCTTCTTTTTAAAATGAAAAGAGAGAAGTTGTTTCGTTTAGAATCGTAAATTATTTCGCCTGCAAAATAATCTTACGTGGCCATCATAGCCTGAGTGTATGTTCATGGTTTTCGTCAAACATGTTGATTTTACCAAATATCAATATTAATATTTACCAATGTTGCATATTCAATATTCATAGCAACTGGGCGACAAGGGTTATAAGTATATAAATTTTGTAATGTATAATTGCCAATTTTTTATGAATTTACCCTTGGAATTTAATTGAAATCAGGTTATACAAAGAATTCATAAATATTTCAATTTTGAGAACAATGATTATCAAAAAAACTTTTTGACTAATTTTACATATACTACTCCAATTTGATCTACATCAGTCTATTACTCAAGATGTTATCAGAATTTTAATTCGGGGAACTTTCAGTAGCAAAAAAATATATCTTGTAAATTATACCCCTTCTGTTCAAATGTTAACAAAATTGGGCTGTAAATATAAACGATAAAACATTTCTAATTTTTTATGAAGAAATTTTGAATTTTACTTTTGAACCCTTTTTAACAAATTCTACCGTTTAAATTTGATCAAAAACTGGTTCATAAAATTATAGACCATCCCCATTTATAACCTATCTGTTTACTAAATTATATACACACTCGTCAAACGTTTTAGGCATAATGGCTGTACTAACTCATAAACACAAAACAAACATATGAACATTCAAGTTTTTACATTAGCATGGACGTAAGTATAAATGACCCTCAATACGCGATTCACTGCCATGATAGTATCATCAGGAGCGATGATTGACTAGTCAATCATACTGTTGTGTAGTGTCATTGTGTCAGAGATTTCAAAATTCCAACGTAAAATAACTAATTGTTTATACAACTATAGAACGTTTTCTTTATACAGTAAATTTTATTAGGTTCCATATGAAGAACAGTCATCATAAAAACTGGAATGGAAATTAAATATTTTATGAACTTGTAGAATATTCAACTCACACCTACCACGAAATCAATACATTTTTAGAGATTTCTAGAATATTTTGAGTAGAAATCGGTCGAAATAAAGAAAATTCGCCAAGATCCAAAAAAAATACTTGCAAATAAAGACGCAAATAAACACATTTGTCAAAATACTGTATAATTCACAGAAAAAAACCGTTTTGCCCTTTGCATTAAAAGTAGTCACTAAAATAGTACAGGCTATGTTTCAGTGCATTACAGAGCTCATCAGCTACCCATGCTAAAGTGACATCCGCAACACAATGAGAACAACAGTAAAGATTTAAGAAGCATTTAGAAATATTAGTAGCTAATAAACCTCATCGCCATCTGATGTAAACCGCCAAAAACCAATAATCTCACGGTCGGTAAAAAAAGATTTTATACCTATGTCGACGAATGCTTATAAGAAACTAATAACGCTATTAAATATTTCCGATCTCACCAGGGGAGCGAAAATGAGAGAAAAATACTCATATTGGTCTCAATATTAGAGGAGTCAGCAATGCTCTCGTTAAAATTACTTCTTTCATTGCGTAGTTACACACATTTAATAGCGATATTAGTACCTTATTCACATTTGAAGAAATAGACATTCAATCTCATTTTCACGAACTTGGTTTTTACTCTTTTATTAAAGGCTTTGTTGTTTTACATCAGATGGTGCTGAGGTTTATTGCCTACTAATATATTTAGATATATGTGCCTTATGTGTTTCGTACGCCACTATTTCTTTTTCTTGTGATTTTTTTCGAGAACTATATGCTTCGTTTATATTGTCTAATCAGACGAACATGTATTAAAAATTTTTGCAAATTTATAGACGGTTTAATCTACAAATCAGCCGATACTTATTTTTAGTGTTCCTTATGAAACACTTGTCGGATCACTTCGATGTCTGTTTGTCTGTCTGTCTGCCTGCCTGTCCGTCTGTCTGTCCATCTGCCACACCCCAATTTCACCAGAACTATTTGACGTAGAAACTTAAAATTTGGCGCAAAATATAGGAATTGATGGCCCAAGGTCCAGGCGTGTAGTTTTAAAAGTTAAATATTGGTTTAAAGGGTTAGTTTTGGGGGGGACAGTGGAACTCAAAAAAAATTTTTTTACCTGGTCATCGATTGGGGTGTCAAATGAAAGCTTGTGAAAACAGGAGTTCAAAAATATATATGATGTAATACTTGCGCATACTTTTCTTTGTATTATTTTAAAGAAATTGCTAAAAATAGCTGCCACCCCTTATCTCGCAAAATACTGATCAAAAAATGTTTGCAAAATTCTAGAATATTCTTCACAAAGTGTAGATTGAATGAAAATTATCACGAGTGATAATTTATCTGGTATATAAAAAGATTTCAAGGTCATCAGTTTTCAGGAGAAGTCGGAAACAAACTCTAGTAAAAAGTCATTTGGGGTATATTTTGTGAAGTCATTGGTTATTTTATACCTCCGTAATAAAAATTTTTGTTTTAAAAGCAATCACCGTACGAAACACTAATTGCGCAAGTCCGACTTGCACCTGGCGGTTTTTTTAAGCACTCGGTAAAACAAAAAAGAATAAATAATGTTTTTGTAAAATTCGAGAATACTTTATATGAAAAATGAGGCAAAATGTACATAAAGTTCTTGAATATACTAATTAAACAATTTATACAAAGTTTTGGAATATTTTATTTATAAATTCGACAAAATACTTAGTTTTTATAAATAGTCAGAACGAACACTATTTTTATAAAGTTTTGGAAGAAACTGGTCAAAATACAAATCGTCGATAAAAACTAATCCATTTTCAAACATTTTTGGAATATTCTATGTGGAAGGCACCGGATGATTTTACTTGCAAATTAAATCAACACATTTTTTTTTAAATTCTAGAATATTTAAACTAACATTAAGTTGTAATAAACATTATTATGAAGATCTAGAATATTTTTAGTTACTTCGCAATCGTTTTTGGTTCAAAAAGAAAACATAAATATAGATGCATAATTAAGAAAATTTATTTCAGTCTTTCCTTGAAATAAAATAAATTCTAAACCCGTGAGTTTTTCTTAAAGTATTAACGCGACAATCCACACTGACATATCCCTAAAATCGCCTCTGTCTTATAAGTAATAAAAGATCACAGGTATTAATTATCAATTCAAGTTATTAAAAACTGGTATCTTAACCATCGTGACCGATGCCTCAGGAAAGTTTCCTGAGGCAAATCCACTTTATTAATAAAGAGAAAACATCGTCTTAAGTGTTATAATACTTTAATTAATAAACATTATTTTGTGTGTCGTAAGCAAGCGCGTGATTTTCATTGAAAACATTTGCATATTTAACATTAGCAAAAGCAATTAAAATATTTTGTAGAAAGGTATTTGGTTTAACCAGGCTATTTATTACTATTAATTTCGCCATTGCTATAAATCCATATAGGAAATTTCAACAACTTAAAAACAGAGTTTTAGGAAGCCAACGAGGGGTAAAATTTTATATTAAATTGATATCTGATAATGCCATTTCTAGAAATGTTTGTGCCAATAAAGCCATATGTATTCTCAATGAAGAACAATACGGGTAAAATCCAATGTTTATTTTTTCTAAATGGTATGCGGCATACTGCCGTCATTAATTTGCTGTTACGAGGACACTTCTTAAAAACGTTTGGATGTATATTCAGGTCGTTAATTACACAGGACCACAAAGTATTTTTTCATGTGCCGAAGACTAAACGAGGTCTCTTATATATTTTCGAGGTGGCTGAAAACGAATTCAGTTTTAGTTTTGCTCTATCGCCTCTCATTTTTCCCTAACCTCAAAAAACGCAATTTTATATATTGTGAAGACATGTATAACCACAAAACTCGGGGGAAACGTGAATTTTATGTATTAGATGACTAAAACTATATACCTGTGAATTAGCAGGATTCCATGAACTTAAAACCATCCAACCCTATAACTCCATAAGCCCAAACACCACGGAGCTCGAGGGAAATGTGGATCTTTTGAATCGCATAACAAAACAAGTAAGCAAAACCATTAGACTCACATAACCTTAAACCTCATAGCGCCATAACCCCCTAATCCTATACTCTTGAACCCAATCGCCCAATATCCCTATAACCACATAACTCTAAGCGTATAAATTTCTATAACCACATAATTAGGGGCGTGCAAACTTTCTACAACTAGATTACCAGGGATGTGTTAAGACTGTGGGTTAGGAGGTATCCATGAATCCCTAATCCTTTTCCCCCCCAATCAAACTCTTGATATCATTACAATATACTATATTCATTTTCTGCAGAGAAATATTTACGGAAAAGCTTATCTCAATCCCGATAGAAAGTAACTTGTATGTTTGGAGCTAAGCACCAGTTTTCTTTCAACCGAGAAGCTTAAAGTTCAACACTTTCTTTAGAGAGTTCTAAAATATTGGCACTTTAATACTATTATACCAGACCCTAGTCAGACCGGTGTTGGAGTATTGCTCTCCAGTTTGGTCCCCTTATTATGAGAGTCATATTCATTCCATCGAGAGAGTGCAGAATAGATTATTGCGTTTTATTTCATATAGGCTTAATATCCCCCAATCCAGTTATTCCGCTATAGCTTTGAGGTCAGTTGCTCGCTTGCAGCCGCACTTTTTCGCAGTCAAACCTCAAGTTCAACTATGTCATGAACTCCCCAATTGCCCGACTTTACGCAGTGGGTAATGTAACCGATATTGACTTTTTTAATATATCGCTAAATGGCCTAGTGAGACTATTGAGAGAGAGTTCGCTCAGGAACCTTTGACTCTTCTGGGGGAGGGATGTTCAGCGCAGTGTGATTGTGATTAAGATTATGTTTTGCCTCGTCTGTATGTTTTATACTGTTGTTTTAGCTTCTTATCGTATATTGTTATACGTTATTTAATTATTGTAGCAGAGCAGAAAGAACTTGTATGGATAACATTTTTAGCTTTAATCAACTAACCGAAAAGAAAGTAGCAACCAATAGAGCAGTCTACGATAATGTACCAATAAAGAAACTGTGGCAGGTATTGGAAAGAACATCTATTAACGTTACCGCCATACAAACGATAAAACAACTATATTCAAATTGTCAAACAAAAATAAATATTGGTAAAGAAATATCTGGAAGCTTTCACATCACAAAAGGTCTTAGACAAGGGTGTTGCTTGTCCCCAACGTTATTCAAAGTATATATTGATGCGGCCCTTGATCATTGGAGGAAGAGTTGTCGAGGAATGGGTATCGAAATAGACGATGAGACAACACTCTATACGCTACATTTTGCCGATGATCAAGTGGTTATCGCCCAAGATTCAGAAGATCTGGAATATATGACAAGGAAGCTCATAGACCAATATAACAATTGAGGACTCACAGTAAACATGAGCAAAACAAAGTACTTGCGGATCGGCGGGGATATGCAGAACCTGAAACTGGACAATAACATCGAAATTGAAGCATGCGACCAATATACTTACCTGGGAACAAGAATAGACAGCACTGGAAGAACAGAAAATGAAGTGGGAGAGAGGATAGCAAAGGGGAAAGGACTGATCGGTGCCATGAATTCCATTCTGTGGTAAAAAAATGTCAGTAGGCAAAGAAAGCAACATATTTACAACGTCATCTTCAAAAGTGTAGTTCTATATGGGTGCGAAACATGGCAACTGAACAAAACTCTTGAAATAAGGTTAAATGCTCTGGAAATAAATTTTTGGCGAAGATCGGCCAGAATTTCCAAGCTCGATAGGATATCAAATGAAAGGATCCGGTCAAAAATGAAAATAGAAAGAACACTGATAGAGGACGTACAGGAGAGACAATTAAAGTGGTACGGCCATGTCCAAAGGATGCAACACCATAGAATCCCAAAAGAAATCCTACAGTGGACACCTACAGGAAGAAAGAAAAAGGGAAGGCCGAAAATAACCTGGTCTATGGGCATAACAAAAGCAATCTCCGAACGAAATCTACAACCAGGTGACTGGGATGATCGGCGAGAATGGAAGCTAGGAACCGGAAGGCGCAGAGTGACGCTATAAACCGGAGATATATATATATATATATATATATATATATATATATATATATATATATATATATATATATATATATATATAAATTATTGAAGTCTGTAATTTATTTGTATTGGGTTCTTGTTTTCTTTACGTAATGGATTATCCGTTGATGAATAAATATAAATATATCGTTATCAGTTTCGTCGGTATCTAGAAAATCATCCCGATCTTCTTCAAACGCTGATTCTCCTCCCAAGATAGGCAAAGGAAATGTTACATATATATATATATATATATATATATATATATATATATATATATATATATATATATATATACATATATATATATATATATATATATATATATATATATATATATATATATATATATATATATTTATATATATATATATATATATATATATATATATATATATATATATATATATATATATATATATACATACGAGGCATGTTTTTTAAGTAAGTACCGTTTTGGAATTAAAAAAAGACGTGCAAAGATATCGCTATAATTTTATTTTTACATGAAAGCCTGTACCTTAATCTACTTTTCTACATAATTTCCGTGAATATTGAGGCACTTGTCATAACGTGGCACCAGTTTTTGAATACCCTCCTCATAAAATTCTGCCGCCTGACTTGTTAACCACTGTATCACAAATGTTTTGACTTCGTTATCGTCTTGAAGACGCTGACCACCCAGGTGCTTCTTCAAGTGCAGGAACAAATGGTAGTCGCTGGGCGCCAGATCAGGGCTGTATGGAGGATGATCTAGAGTTTCCCATTTAAAAGATTTGATGAGATCTTTGGTCCGATTAGCCACATGTGGACGGGCATTGTCATGCAGCAAAACGATACCCTTACTCAACTTGCCACGTCTTTTGTTTCTGGATTGCACGACGCAGATTGTTCAATGTCTCACAATAAGACGCTGCATTGATTGTCTCATTACGAGGCAGAAACTCCACTAGCAATACTCCTTTTCTGTCCCAAAAAACTGTGCACATGATTTTGCGGGCAGAAATTGTTTGCTTAAACTTCACTTTTTTGGGTGATGATGAATGTCGCCATTCCATGGATTGTTGTTTCGATTCTGGTGTGACGTAGGCCACCCATGTTTCGTCACCAGTAACAATTTGGTCTAAAAAATGTTCACCTTCATTGTGGTACCGCTCAAGGAAAGTCAATGCACTGCCTAAACGTTGGGTTTTGTGCAAATCCGTCAACATTTTTGGAACCCATACGTGAACACAATTTCCGGTAATTCAAGTTCTCGGTCACAATGCGATACAAAACACTACGAGAATATTGAGGAAAGCAGTCGCACAATGATGAAATTGTAAAGCGTCTGTTTTCTCTCACCTTTTCGTCCACTTTCTGCACCAAATCTTCATTAACGACCGAAGGACGCCCACTCCGTTCTTCATCATGCACATTTGTGCGGCCATCTTTAAATGCTCTCACCCATTTCCTTACCATTCCATCACTCATAATGTTTTGTCCGTAAACTTCACAGATCTCACGATGAATATCGATCGGTTTTACGCCTTTAGCACTAAGAAATCGTATAACAGCCCGTACTTCACAATCGGCGGGACTCACGATTGTCGGAGGCATCTTAAACACTCAGTAAACAACGTATACAATGAAGAATCAGACTGTAATGGCGTCAGTGCGTAGACATGAGATGTAGGTTACCAGCGCGCATGCGCGGAACGCCGACCGTATCGCTGCGGCGGCGGAATCGCAAAACGGTACTTACTTAAAAAACATGCCTCGTATATATCTATATATATATATATATATATATATATATATATATATATAATATATAACAATCCTAAGTTTAACTACTGGGAAACGCCCTTATAAGGAGAAGAGATGAGCAATCAAAGATCTAAATATATATATATATATATATATATATATATATATATATATATATATATATATATATATATATATATATATATATATATATATATATATATATATATATATATATATATATATATATATATATATATATATATATATATATATATATATATATATATATATATATATATATATATATGTATGTATATATATCATACATTAAAATTCCGGGTTTCAATCCGTTCGTCTAACGATGAATTTGCACAACGTTTCGTCAAAATCTCATTTGGCATTTTCAAGTGCTCCCGCTGCTGCTCGAAGCTATATATATATATATATATATATATATATATATATATATATATATATATATATATATATATATATATATATATATATATACATATACGTGTTACTATAGGGGTTTTCACGGATGGTGAAATGTAATACATTAAAATTCCGGATTTTAATCCGTTCGTCTAACAATGAATTGGCAGAACGTTTCGCCAAAATCTCATTTGGCATTTTAAGTGCTACCGCTGCTGCACCTACTCGATACTGTGATCTTGCTGCTGCTGCTCGAAGCTAACTGCAGAAAAGGCCAAATGAGATTCTGGCGAAACATCGTGCAAATTCATTGTTAGACGAACGGATTGAAATCCGGAATTTTAATGCATTACATTCCACCATCCGTGAAAACCTCTATAGTAACATGTATATATATATATATATATATATATATATATATATATATATATATATATATATATATATAAATATATGTGTGTGTGTGTATTCATATATCTGTCCATCTGCTATCTGAGCTCTCTTATCCTTTATATTACATAGTTATTGGAGGGCTGATCATTTCGTTATATGGAAGCTAGCACGCCCAGGGTTATGTGGTTATGTGACTACTGGATTATTCGATTTAAGGGTATGATGTTTATAAAGTTATGGAATTATCAGGTTATAAGGTTATATGTGTCTGCAAGCCCAGGAATTTGTGGTTATATATAAATCTGCACACTAAGGATTTTGTCGTTATATGGCTAGTAGGTTATTGGGTTCAAGGGTATTGAGTTCAAGGGTTAAGGAACTATGGCGTTATGTGGTAATATGAGTCTGCTGGTTTGGCTCATTTGTCTTGTCATCTGATTCATAGGATTCACATTCCTCTCCAGTTCCATGGTTATGTATGCGTTCACACCTGGGTTCATGGTGTTTTGGATTTATAGGAATATGGCGTTCGATGGTTTTGGGTTTATGGAAGCCTACTAACCCACAGGCATATAGTCTTGGTCAACTGATACATAAAATCCACGTTTCCCCCGACTGTTGTGATTATATATGCCTTCAAAACCTCTAACACAGCGTTTTTTGAGGTTAGGCAAAAAAATGTGATAGAGCTCTTAAACTAAATTCGTTTTGAGCTACCTCGAAACATATAAGAAACCTGGTCTAGTCTTCGGCATATTAAAAAACATTTTTGTGGTTCTGTGTAATTATACTAGATCGAACAGCCGTTTTACTTATGTTTGGGTGTACTGGGTGTATTCTTTATTCTAATATACATAATCTCAGATTTTGGGAGTGGCTTTTGCAGAAAAATAATATGGATAAAAACAATTTTAGTTACTGATATGGCAACACTTACAGAAATAAAGTAAATAAATTTCTTAATACTCTCGATTGTGTAACGCAATCTTTCACTTTGTTGGCCGAGCAAATTTTTAACAGCAATTTTCGATAAATTTGTGGCTCATTGGTATTACCCAAAGGGCTTAGATTATCTGCATTTCGTCTAGAATCGGTTGTCTGTATTACTGAAAAAATGTTAATAAATGTTCAAAAGTAAAACGGTTTCTTCATGCGTTCTCATATTTTAAATGCAAAATCAGCAACGCAGTTTCCCAATATTCGGGCAAAAAAACCGATTTATTGGCCTTCAAGATAACTGGACTGCGATCTTTGTAACTGTAACTGTGTGAAGGTAGAGAAAAAGCATGTGATTTATTTTTGACTTTAAGCAGTAAGCCTTTGTGTACAGGGTGATCATTTTTAGACGCCCGGACCCAATTTATGGAAAATTGTTGGATATTTTTTTTTTTAATGTATAATGGTATAGTCCATGTCAGGGAGTATACTGACGTATTTAAGTATTGGTGGTGAAAACGACGATGGACGCCGCGACGCCAAACAACTTTTTTTTCCATCGCTATATCTTTTGTAAAACGGCATTGGAGAGACTTAATTTTTTTCAACATTTTTTCCTAAAACTGTTTTTTTTTATAATTTGTTTTACAAAAAAGTTATGCAGCAAAAATCCTCTAAAATGTTATTTTTTGGTCATCGCTGTCTTACTTTAATTTGACAGTTCTTGTTTGCACACCTGTTCAAAGTTACTCATGCTGAAAAAGTAGATATGATTCTTATTTATGAAGAAGCAAAAACAAATTCTCGGGAGGCAGTTAGCAGAAATGATTAAATATGGCGAAGCATTTCTTTTCTCTTTACTATGGACGGATGATAGTCATTTTGTGAGCAACGGCAAACCTAATAGAAAATAACCAGTCAAGACCAAGTTGAACTTGCGCAATGAGTGTTCCGTACGTTGATTGCTTTTAAAATAAAAATTTTTGTTACGGAAGTAAAAAATGATCAGTGACATCACAAAAACAACCCAAATGAGTTTTCAATAAAGTTTTTTTCCGATCTTTAGTGAAAACTGATGACCCTGAAATTTTCTTTTTTTTTATGTACCAGATAAACTTTCGTTACATCCTGTAGAGAATATTCCAGAATTTTTTCAAAATTTCTTGATAAATACTTTGCATGATAAGGTGGGGGACAGCGATTTTTCGCACTTTTTTAAAAATAATACAAAGAGAATTGTGCCCAAGTATTACATTACATATTTTTTTGAACTAGTCTTTTTACAAGCTTTCATTTGACACCCCACTCAATGACCTGGTAAAAAAAAAAAAATTTCATTACCGATTTCATCCCCCAAAACCAAGTCAAAATTTAACTTTCCAAACTGCATTGCTCTGATGAGGCCATCAATTTCTATATTGGTGCCAAATTTCAACTTTCTACGTCAAACAGTTTCGGAGAAAATCGGGTGTGACAGACGGACAGACAGACACCGAAGTGATCTTAAAAGTACGTACGGAATACTAAAAATATCACTGGGCTGACTAGAATCCATACAGCGTTAAACCAATTCAGAATCAAGGCCAGTATGCCATTAATGTATGGTATGTTGTTATGTTAATGTAAATGGGACACATTTGGTTGGACCATACTTTTTTGAAGACCACTAATTGAAAATAGATACCTTAATTTCTTGGTTAAGGCTTTACCAGTTTTATTAGAAGATGCAATTGCTGCTGGTAGTATTTGAATGAACGGTTTCAATGAAGGTGGATAGGGGTTCGTAGCCCAGGTATTCGATGGGCACTTAAGTCACCAGACCTCACGCCGTTAGATTTTTTCTTGTGCGGGGGCTCTTAAAGATATTATATATAAAAATGCGATAAATGATACTGAGCACTTAAAGGCAAAAATATTAGATGCGTGCAATAGTACATCTGGAGAAATTATTTACAAAACCACTCCTCAAGCGTTAATGAAAATAATGGAAAAATGCATGATAGGAGAAGGAAGACATAAAAAATTTCTTTTGATTTTTTTTTCCTTTTTCAGGTTTTAAGCATTTTATTTTATAAGTAAGTAATAATGTTAAAAGTTATATAGTTTTTTTTATGGTTTTAATAAAAATAATGCATTCTTGTTTTTTATTGTTCAAATTAAAGAAAAAACCTCAACAGCACAGTAACTAATATTACTATAATTACTGTCAGATTAAAGTATAACAGCGGCCTACTAGATAAATTGTTTGAAAACCGCCAAACGTGGCATAGAATCCATGCCAAACTCGATGACCAAAAAATAATATTTTAGAAGGTTTTTGTTGCATAACTTTTTTTTAAAACAAGTTAGAAAAAAATAGTTTAAGGAAAATATGTTGAAAAAAATTAGAGCTTTCCAATGTCGTTTTACCAAAGGTATGTTGACGGTAAAAAAAGTTGTTTGGCGTCGTGGCGCCCAGCGTCGTTTTCACTACCAAATGTCAAATACGTCAGTACACTCCTTAAAAAAAAAGAAATATCCAACAATTTTCCATAAATCGGACCGAGTGTCGAAAAATGATCACCCTGTACAATAGTACTTTTAAGATTCTTAAAACACCTTCACTTAAATATATATTGTATTCAGTGTTCTCTAATATTCTTAGAGACTTACGACTATCAACGTGAACATTACACCGAACTGGAAATTTAATTTTTACTTAATTAACTAAATATTAATTAACCATAGAGTCAGTGAGCCGCTTGAATGAATGATTAGGCCCTGAAGCATCCACACAGTGGACTCAGTGATGACGTCACACTTGAAAAGAAGTTTCTTTCTCAAATTACACCTAATAAACATAATTTTTGCCAGATTATATTTATCTTTGAATACTTAAAGTAGTATTATTTTTAATTAAAAAAAAACAGACTATATTTAAAACTGCACTCTTAACCTAATTATGTTGGCGTTCAAAGACATTATTTTAATATCGAAAATTTTTGATTTTAAAAATTTATTATATTTTCTTTATTGAAACAAACTCTTTGTTCAGAATAGTTTGTAGATAATATCAATATTTTAAGGAAAATTTCCCCATAATGCGATTGTCTACATGGATGACGATTTCAAGTAAGAAATTAATAACTCGAACATTCTTTACATCCCACATTTTTAGTGTTCCGCACGGAACACTTATGGGATCACTTCAGTCTCTTTCTCTCCGTCTGTCACATTCGATTTTCTCCGAAACTATTTGACATAGAAAGTTGTAATTTGACACAAATATAGGAAATGATGGCCTAGTCAGAGCCGTGTAGTTTTGAAAGTTAAATTAATTAAGGTCTTAGTTTTGGGAGGTGAAATCGGAAGTGATAAATTTTGTTTTTATCAGATCATCGAATAGGGTGTCAAATGAAAGCTCGTGAAAACACAAGGTCAAAAATATATATGATATAATACTTGCACACTCTTTTCTTTGTGTTATTTTAAAAAAATTGCCAAAAATCGCAACGTCCCCCCTTATCTCGAAGAGTATTGATCAAAAAATTTTGAGAAAATTCTGAAATATTCTCCATAAAGAGTAGATTGAGCGAAAATTATCATGAGTGCATTACGTTTGATAATGTATTTGATATGAAAAAAAACTATGAGAACTATGTTCCTTGACGTAAGGTAAAGGTCTTTGTAATATATTTTTAAGTACAATACTGTTACCGAGGACCGATATATAATTTTATTTTTATTTTAAAAATAATCACGGTATGGAACACTAATTGTGCCAGTCCAACTTGCGTTTGACCGGTTTTTTTCTTTAGTATTTCTTAAGTACACAGAATGAAATTGTTGGGTGAAAATTAAAATTTCATATAGATAAAGTTATCATTCTCGCCATCGAGTTACTGTGTTCGTGGCTATAAGTTTGTGGGGTCAGTATTGCGGGAAAACAAAGTTACTGTCTGTATTGGTGAGTGGATTTATGTGAGGGTGAAAGGAAAAGTGTGTTACCTAATAAGTTCATAAAATTATTCGGAATAAATAAAATTCAGCAATATATAAATTTAAAAACATTATTTGTAGTTTATGTGGTTTCTATGTCTGTATGTATTAAACTGAATAACGGTTAATACTAAACCTAACTCAGGCGTTCGAAATTGATTTGACAATTATATTTCAAATAAATTTGATAAAACTTCAAGTAGATCTAACAAAATTAACTCATACTTAAATGTTTATCAAAGATTCGCATCACATTTCTACTTTTGGTACAGTAAACAGTAAACGTAAGTGCCTTAGTTTAGTCCAGAATTTCAGGTAAACCGTTATTATTGTGTATTTATACATATGTAACTACACCGCCGCAAGTTACTGTATATTTTTCGTTGTTAATGTAGAAAATTCAAAATAAACACGCAATTATATATGAAAGGAAAACTAATGACATGATATTAATTAATTGCATTCAAATTATTAATAACATTAAATTTAATCAAAATAACATACAGCCAAATCAGCAAAATTGGAACAACGCAATTGAACACTCGAGCGGTTGCTCTTGACATATCCAAGGCATTCGACCGTGTTTGGAACGATGGATTGTTGGCTAAGCTACGCTCTTGTGGTATGTCTGAAAAGTTCTGTTTGTGGCTCTCATGTTTCCTCAGAGAGCGTTCTTTACGAGTGGCTGTCGACGAATTTCTTTCTAACACCTTCACTATCAACGCCGGTGTGCCCCAAGGCTCCATACTGTCTCCTACTCTCTTTCTCATTTATATTAACGATCTGCTGCAAAAGACCGGAAGTCAAATCTACAGCTTTGCAGATGACAGTACGCTTGTCTCTTCATTCACTTTGAACGCTCGGCTCAGGCGAATATCCGCAGACAGCAGGAGGTCGTTCAACTTAACAAAGACCTGGAAGAAATTTTATCTTGGGGTGACAGTAACCAAGTGGAATTTAACGTTACAAAAACAGGCGGCAGTTTTTTCTAAAAAAGTTAACGTTGCTGAACACGACATAGTTATTTATTGGGCGTTAATTTGGGAGCAAATATGTCCTGGCATGAACATGTTGCAGGCATAGCACGGAGAGCTTCTCAAAAGTTGGGAATACTATTTCGAACCATAAAGCTTTACACTCCACAACAACTGTTAATTCTTTACAAAGCTCAAATTCGACCAACTATGGAATACTGCTCCCATGTTTGGGGCTCCGCTCCCAAACATACACTGCATTTGTTGGATTCTGTTCAGAGAAGAGCTGTTCGTTTGATTGGAGACCCGGAACTGATCGGCGGCCTTGATTCGCTGAAAAATCGAAGAACCGTTGGCGACTTGAGTCTGTTCTACAAGTGCATGGAAAGTGTTCGAAGGATGTAGCCCGCTTAATTCCTCCCAAAGTGGTGCATGTTAGAAATACACTTCGCGCTGGTGCTTCACATCCGTATGAGGTTCAGCTTGTTACTCCGCGTACAACGCTTTTCAAGCAGTCTTTTATATGGAGAACATCATCCCTTTGGAATAATTTGCCCAAAGCTGTGTTTCCCACCGAGTACAATTTACAGCTATTCAAGAACAACGTGAATCGCTTTTCCCGCACGCGTGCCGCCCCTGGAGCGGTTTAGGGACTTCCCTGCAGCACGTATGCTAGACCCATAAAAAAAAAATCCTTTTCTGTTACCATAAACCGTGAGTAATATAAAGGTTTTTTCTGCTTCCACTATTTAACCTGTATAATAACATCAGTAATGTTTTAAATAACCATAAAATAAGAAGTGGTATAGTTACACTCTATATTAGGCAAGGTAATTAAAAACTAATTTATATACAAAAAGAAAACAAATACCAAACACACTTCGCATACGAGGATGGTGTACAGATTTCTCTTCTCTAACCTTTAAAGTCATATGAAAATGACTAACCATACAATTTGATATAATAATCATGCTATAGTTTATGTAACTAGAACAGAAAATATTCCTAAAAAGAGGCCCAAGAACCAAAAATTTATCGTCAATTCCAACACTTTTAAGAAGCTTACGCTCGCAATTTTTGATGTACTATTTGTTATTCACCAATTACAACTGGCATATTTCCTCGCAAAAAAATCCCTCTAGCTCCGAATTATTAAAATCCATTAATTTCCTTGTTCTGTTCACGAACTGTTAATTCTTTTAGTCCTTTCACGATAGATTGTTTGTTAAACTCTTAAAATATTTAGCAAATCAGTTTAAATGTCAGCGGAAGATTTTATAATTCTAAAAGTGTTATTTTATTTGCTATGTGTAATACTAATGTGACAGGTTATTTATTAAAATTGCTTATAAAATCAACTGCTGTTTAACTTTATCAAAATTCCTTTCTTAAAATTAAGAATAAAATCTGAATTGTAGTTTCTGCCCCAAATCACCCTATACTCTTGGTAATAAGAAAAAGAATTGGGGATTTGAAAAAAAAATTGTCATAAATAGAAAGAACATATATAAGTTTTATAACAAAACTATTTTTTTTTATTATAATTAAAAAATTATATCAAAAAAACACGAGCGCGTGTGACATCACAATGTTTATTTCTCCTCAATATCACAAACAGCTGATGCAAGTGTTTTAGTTTTCAATCAATTTATTCTTGTTATTATCATCAGTGTATTGATAAATTTATTGAAAATGTCTAATCTAAAAAGTTATCGTGCCTGTTTCGAACCATTTTGTACGAATACTACAAAAACAACTTTCGAAAAAATGCTTTCAAATGTGCCACAAGATGTTAAACGTCGAAATCACTAGTTTCAAGCAGCACGACGTATTAATCCTAAAACAACATCAAATTTTCTCTGTTGTAAAGATTACTTCGATGTAAGTATAAGTGTTTTGTTTTTCTTATTTATATTTACATTATTATTTAAAAAACTCATATTAATGTTTTAGCACCTCGAACTTTAGCTAAATTGAACCGAATGTCATTTTTGAGAAAATCTGTGACCATAAAAATATCCACAGCAAGTATATTATCAAAAGTGGCCCTTATGAACCCTTTGTCACACATTACTGAAATAAATTAGTAACCAACAATATTTTTTTTGCACTAAACTTCATTAATTTTGACAATAGATACACAGATAGAAGCTGTTGACAGTACTTACGTGAAGATACTTTAACATAATGACCTCACAAGCATGGCAGCCAATCGTAGCTCTTTCATAGTCACGTGATTTTTTTTTTAATTTTATAAACTTTAATTTATTTATAATTAATTGTAAAAATTTTTTAAAAAGTTTTTCGCGTCGATTATCAATATTATTTATGATAAAGTTTTAAAATAAAGTAAAAAAATCCATAATTATTTTTTATTCAAAAATCCAGTTGTATATAATATGTTATAATATTCGGTTTACAATGTCTTTTGCTGTTGATTATTTCTCAACCTCCATGTCTTTGTGTCTGTCCTTTGGTATTCTTTTATTTCCTTTGAGCTTGTTACTGTGAAGATCTACTTTTTCCAGATATTCCAGGTTTCCTATGGTTTAGTGGCACCTATTTTATAACTGATACATGATCAGATCACCTTAGTTGCTTTATTTCAATAACTATTATCAGAAAACCAACCACTATCATACATTTTCAGATCAAACTCTGCCTTTTCTAAATATTCCTAGTAATCACCAAAGCATATTAATTTCCATCGACAACAATTTTCTTCGGTTATTTTCAAACTATTTTTAATATATATTATATTTTCATTTCTTTCAAATCTTATGACGCCAGATTATTTTATCTAGACAGCTTATTATTTTCCTTACCCGTGTTATTTTTTTATTAACCTCTCCGTCAGCCGTTCCTGTTATATCCAAGATTACTCCCAAGTAGACTTAATTAATACAAATTATTAATTTCTCCATTTCTAGTTTATAATTTGAAGTTTATTGATTCTAATTCTATGAGTAGATATTTTAATTGTTTTCTTGTTGAATTTTAATCTCCAATTTTTTCATTCCCCTTGTCACTTGCGTGCCATATTTTCTAGATAATCTTTATCATTTGAACCAACCACTTCATCATCGGCGTAGTGGGGAGTATTCTATGTCCATGCCCTTTTCCATAGAATTAGACGTATATATTTTAAGAAGTGTAGGTGATACATAACATCCTTTTATCATTTCCTTAAATCTTTTTTTGTAAGAACCCGCGTGTGGCCCATTTTTATTTTTGATTTTGTCTCATGATTCAAAAACTTTTATGAGCATTTAGTCTTGTGCTAATATCGGTTTCTGTAGTACCCACCCACCTTTTATGAAGATCTATAAGTAAAGGGTATCTTGCGTTTTACTTTTCCTTTATTAGTTGTTTTAGACAAAAAAATGTTATCTGTACGTTATTCAGGTTCAAAACAGGGATTATCACTTCCTCTTGCTCTCTCTATTCTATCACCCACAAACATTATGGTATTATTTTCTAATATATCTGTTTAATTAAAGCCTTTCTTTTTTTATGTAGATTAGATAGATGCAACTTTCAATTCGTCTGGTATAGAAGCTTCATTTAGATACTGATTTATGCACTATGTTAGGATTTTAAACAGTTTTGATAAGTTCTTTTTGGACCAGCAGCTTATCTATTTTTGAATTATTGTATTCCATTTTTCAGGATTGCAACTTCTATGCGGATTTCTTCGACCTGGATCATAAATGTGATGGTGAATTGACCATACATTCATATCAGTTCTTTCTCTCTATTAGTAGTTATCCATAATCCTAAAACCAATTTTTTATAACCGTTGTTATATGTTACCGTACCTTTTCTTTGTCGATTTTACTCTTTAGATAAATATCTACGCTTCTCAGAACATCTTTCCTTCTAATCTAGTACTAAATTTATGTGTTTAAGTAATGAAACAGCTTCCTTAAATCCCTTATTTTACAGTCATTTGATTCCTGCTTTGCAACGGTTTATTCTTATTTTACGCCAAAAAATTGTACTGTTTTAAATATAACTAATAACTTGAAACAGTATATTTAATTTATTTTTTCTGTTTGTCGAGAGGTTGGTATGGTTGACCTTCTATATAATTCAATATACAACTACAACTTAGTCTACCTTAAAACAAGTATTCGGTCGGACTATGTAACTATCGTCGGGTATAGCAAGCATATCCATAACATATGGTCAACTTACATGATGTATTTGATAAATAAAATCTATTATGACATGAATCTTGAATTCTTATATTTTCAGTTTAAAGAATGACTTGGAGTTAAATACACCGATTCGAGTCAAAAATAAATGAAAACGTTCAAAGACGGTAAAACGTAAGGTTATTATAAAAAGTGTGTGTGTTCCCCTCAAATTTAAAACTAACCTTAACGAAGCTAAAATATTAAATAGGGTCAAAACAACTTGTCCACTTAAAATATTACACCTAGTATAAATAATATTTTAACCACTGGTGCAAGTAACGTTCAACTAATAGGCTAGGCCAGGTATAACTAGTGAATGGGGTGACGGTATAAGGTGACCTTTAAAGGATCGATATGTACACCCTCCCTGTAACCTCCACTTAAACTGGCACGGCATATTTTTTATTTTGGTTTAAAGAATGAATCCATTGTTCGCGAATGTTTCAAAGTCAACGGGGGATTTATTTTATACATAAATAGGCAAATAAATTATTGACAAAGAATTCTGATAAATTTACTTGTTAAATATAATTGAACGGACAAGCGTTCCATTATTAACTTTTTCGACTTCCCGTGCTAAATTAAGTTTTGTAATCGTGAAAAAAATTACCCTCCAAAATTCTTGCATTTCTTTAATTTTCAACGAAAAACAGAGTTTTCAATCCCCGTCCGTCTGTTTACTTAGCTGTCGGTCTATTTTCATGATAATTCTTCAACGAAATAAGACATCGATTTTAATTTTGGTGCACATATATTACTTGAAGTAGGAACAGACCCTATAGTTTTTGAGTGATATCACTTCGAAGAAAGAGGTGAAAGGAGTGGGAGCCGATACATTTTGAATAATTTTAACATCATTATGATAGTTTTCCTTGTTTTAGTTTTGATAATGAACAAATTTTAAGCACTATTATTTAAAGTCAATAGTTTTTGGATTTGAAGAATCCACATTGTGTCATTTTTTCGTTATTTTAAATTACTTATAATCAAATATATAAAAGGTTAAAGTGTTTGGGGAGGGGATTGAAGAGGTTGTTCGACTTGTCATGTAATTATGTTATTCTTTAGTCTGAGAAGGGTAATTTCAATATTCATGTTTTTAAGGGAACCTCAAGTAAGTATTATGTATAACTTTAAACTTTTTGTTCCGTAGTTTAGAAGAATATTGTATTTGTGAAAAAATCACCCCATTTAAGGTTATTTAGACCATGAAAAACAGGGTTTTTGATTTTCGTTGGTCTATCGTTCTGGTACCACAATACCGAACGATAGTTTTTGAGTAATATCGCTCTATGAGGAAAAAGTAAAATAGGGGAGTTTTGCTGAATTTTAACAGAATGAAATGAATTGTCTCTAGGATTATGTAGTACTCTAGTGTATACACTGCTCGTAGAGACCAGGAACCTCAATTTTAACGGAAATAATATATAAAGGAAACTAGGATAGGATTAAGAAAGAGCTGCAAAACAACAGCATAATTTCATGGTTGCTATATTTTTAGTTAAGAAAAAATTTTAAGAGCAACTATTTTCAACCCCAGATATAAGAAATACAAAGAGTTTGAGACATGTAGGTAGGTTCTCAAATTTTATGATTATAACAATAATATATTTCTTGAGAAGGACAAATTCAATAGTTTCTATTCAATTTAATTTGCAAGAGGAGTACTGGGTACTGAAACTCTAAAAGTTTACGAATTTTGTTGTATTTATACTGTTACTATGTCACAAATATGCATTTAAATATACGTAAAAATACGTTCCTTCAATGTTTCCAGTGACATTTTACAATCAACATTTAGTTAAATATTTTTATTTTTAGCTTCTGGTTTTTCTAATATTAAGGAAAAATCTCCATTAAAATGTATAAATCAAATATATCGCTACAAAAAGATAAACACGTGGAACAAAACGTCACCACTAAACGAAACCCTCTATAATTGTTATGTATAATACAACTTCTACTTGCACAGCATCTCCGAGAAACTCGACCAGGCACATTTTAACGTGTCGTCGATAGCCAGCCGGCTTCATTTTGCGGTGAGATTATGTTCCAAGTGTTTGTCTTTCTGTAGCGATATCTATATTTTCTACGACTGTAAAGAAAATAATTGACAAAAGGTATTCGTTTTTCCCACAAAGGATATTCCTTTCTCAAGTACGTATAAGCACCGGTTGGGTTTTTGAAAAATTTGATTAGAACCAAATAAAACGTAATTTATCAGATAGTCTAGCACTAAAAAAATAGATTTAAACTCAGAAGTAAAAAGGTTATTTAAATTTTAGGACTTTTAATAATTAATAAAAATTGTTACGTTAGTCACGCCGCCGTCAACGAAAATATTTGAGAATGGAGCTAAAATTATACTACAGTAGTTATAAAGTTTTCCTCAGAAGGATCTTACTCATTATAAACTTCTACTGGAAGACAAACAATTTTAGAAATATTAGTTTTGATATAGTAGTCTCAAGTTCATCCTTTGGCTGTTCTGGTTATATACAATTTATAAACTTCTAAATATGTGATACAACTAGACGTATATCGGCTAAGAAAATTTTGGTGAGGACAATGATCAATATCGTAACCCAAAAAATAGTTATTAACATTGCCATAATTGCAGGATAATCCTATTCAGTGCATTAAGAAACTAGAACGAAAAGAACCACCCTAGGTACAGGTTGTGACCTTGTAAAACTGGAAATTACTTCCAGATTGTTTTAAATTATATTTGCGAGAAAGTTAATTATTAAAGAGCTTTATCTGTATCTATACGAAATTTTACTCACAGATTATTTTGTAGCCATCTGCCAGTAGTTATATAGACGTGGTACCTTCACTGCGGATGGCATGTGTCCATCGGCAGTTGGTGTGGTTGCCAAAAAAGTGACACAACAGGTGCAAGAAGTGTTTGTTTATCTGAAGAATTGATTCATGGTGAGACGGAAGAATTTTTATTTTGGTAAAGAAGTGGGTAATAATGAGGGTATTTTTTGATAAAAAAATTATCAGAAGAGTATTAAGAGGATGTCAAAAGGTCGTTAATGAAGCTGAAAAATTCCTTGAATCGAAGTGCAAGAAGTGGTCGACAAGAACTTCACAGATCTAAGGCTGTTGATGGCGGTAATTGTTGGTCAAAAAGGCGTTAAAAAGTTTAATGGGGGTTTTGTTAAAGAAATATGGTCAAAACGGCATTATATGGGTAGAAGAGGGTATTTTTGCGTAAACTATGGGGGTGGTTGTTGCCACGTTTTATTTATGTTTTTTTGGTATTGCCAAAAGGGCCTTGATGAGGGATTGTTGTTGGGAAGGAAAGTTGTTTTTTGTGGGTAAAAAGCAGTATTTAGAGGGTACGTAGGGTATTTTCTTTAGTGTGACCAAAAAGTCTTTATTATGGCGATGAGAGGTGGGCCGAAAAATCTTTATTATGTTGATGGGGGATGAGCCAAAAAGTCCTTATTATAGCGATGAAAGGTCGCTTGACCAAAAAGTTTTTATTGCAATGAGGATAGGATTAAGGGCTGAGTTTTAGTGGTAGATTTCATATAGTGTAAAATATACAAAACCAAATATATTTTTTATGAAGTTAATTTACCCTCTTTTTAGTCAATTGGGGGACTTAAAAATTTTATTTTAATTTAGAAAAATTCCATTATCCATCCAAGTGATATGAGCCTTTTTATAACAAATCGGATACTAATTATACTAACGTGTATGTTAATAATTGTTTATAAATTAAATCATCACAATCGGAAAGATTGAAGGTTAGTATAATAAAAATATTTGTTACTTTCGAATAAAAAAGATGATGATAACATATATGTGTAAACTTTTGCAATAGAAAGTTAATTTTTGTTGTAAACATTACGATGCAGATATTTAAATTCTTAATAAAATACTGTGAATTGTCACATGTACGTGTGAAATCTTACATTACGATGTTATCTGTACTTATTAGCAAGAACTAATAATTATGGATTTATTAACTCTAAAAAAGGGTTACTACACACCTTATTAATTCGAGATAAAGACTACCATCTTATTAAACATTATTTTTCATTAATTATAAACGAATTTTTCTTTTTAATATACGAAGTTAGTTCAACAGTTTTACACATTAAAATGACTCTACTAAAAGGAAGTTAAACTTATTTAATTTGTAAAAGAAAAAAAACTTTGAAAAAAATACTCTGGTGATGTATTCGGTTAGTATTTCAACTTAAGTCGTTATAATATTACAAGTCGATTAATAAATTGCCTTACGGAATACACCACTGGAGTAATAGTTTTTTTTTTTCGATTTTTATAATGTGCATTATATTTTTATATAGATTCATTCAAAGAAAACAAACAAATGATAAATAAATTGCTGTAAAAAAAGTTAATAATAAATGTATGGAATAAAAAAAATGCACACACACACACACATAAAGTGATTTAATGTCAAAACAGATCTTGGAGCAATTCTATCTTAACAATTTTTAGAAAATTCATCAACCTGTAGCAATTTTGCTTTTTTCCCTGGCTGAAACAATAGAATCATAACGACTTTTTAAATCATCTGATAACCCTTGCACCACCTTTGATTGATGTAAGTGCATGAGGAACGATTTTTACATATTTTAATACTGATGTTTTTGATTGTCTTCTTCTTTCATTACTTTAGACATTGCAAGTTTAATTAAAACAAAAATATTCTCTTAAGCGGATTATAACCCCAAGGTAATGTATCGGTTGACAAATAATTGACTATTCTTTTATCGTCATATGGTGTAAGCGGAACTTTTCTCCGTGTTATTGTGTATAATAAATGTTTTTGGCATTGAATTAAATACTCTTTGGTGTACATTACATTTTTATTAAAATGAATTATTTTTAGAGAAGTATTAGAAATATCCTTTACCTTTTTAGTAACATTTATGTTTGAATATAAACTGAATGCATACATCTTAGTTTTAAGATTTACAAATTCTGACCGAATTCTAACCTAAAAGTTGTTTATGCTTTAATTGGATATTATAAACATTATCAGGAGGATAATCAAAAGTATCAAACTTATGAATATCATTCTGAATATATGTACAGACATTCTCTACGTAAAAATGATAAATCAAAGAGTCTGTGTCAGTGTATAATAATTTTGCAGCATCACTAAATTATTTTATAAAATTATAATGAAAGTTATATAATGCAGTCTTCGAAATTTCCAAATTATTAAAACTTGCATAGACTGGTTTATTATATATCATTTCTATGATAACCATATCATTATCAAAAATAGAAATTCGGATTATATATCAAATTTATTGTTCTCGTTTTTACTCTATTACCTTAATCTTGTGGTTAAATCAACATATTATTTTAGCCAGGAAGTTTGTTTAAATTTTAAAATTTCACAAACTTAAATAAGCCGCAAACCTAAATTGAGAGCTCGTTTAAGATTTATCAAACAGGGTTGTAAATAATCTTGATTGTTTTGATGATTTTATTGTAAAAAATGTCTGTGGTTGGTAATTAGTTTTCAACTAATTTTTCCTAGCTATCTAGATAATCATACGGAAATATTTCCTTTGAGATAAAAAAAAATAAGTTTTTCGTCATTTTTACAAAAAATTTTGTAATAAATTTGTCATCACGACCTAAATATATATATAAAAAAAATAAAATCTAAATTGAGCACTTGCATTTTGAGTGAATTTTGTAAATGCGACATATATCTATTAACAAGTGATAGTGTCATTGCACCGAAAATTTCAGTAGGCAAATTCCTAATTAGAAAATGCTCATCGTATCCTGATAAATTATGAAATAGGACAATTATAGTTTTTACATGAAGAATGAGCAATTCCTTTGCATTTTTCTGTAAAATGACGACAATTTCTAACTTCTAACTCATCTGTCTGAAATGATTGTTGACATATGTGTCAAATAGTTGATGAATTAAAGGATTCTTATTCTTGTCTGGCAATGCTACAAGGTATATGTTTTAGATACCTTGCTGTATTTTTATTCTCATTCGAGTTATTATCATTATTATCATTTTTTTATAATATACTTTCAATATAAATGACAAATGGAACTCTTTCTATACGACTAAAATTTTTAAATGATATGTATTTGTCTTCTTCATTGGGCAATGTTAATTTAGTTTTATTCAATTGTCTGTAGGTAAATATGTATTTACTGAAAATTTCTGGTGAATAAAAATGATTCAAACACCTGTCACAGTAATACTTTTTATGTGCTATATCATCACTCTGTCTATTCAATAATCGTGATAGGTCCTTAATCAATACAAAATGATAAACAGGCTTGAAAGTGGAAAGATGATTAGTAAAATTGTCATCAACATTATTATCATGATTAGTAATTGTATGTTCCGTAGAAAGCATTAATAAATTAATTGTTATTAAAAATTTAAAATTACTTAAGTATATTGGTACAATTTCACTTTTTTTCTTCGAAAAACATTAATGGAAATGTTATACATTGTTTCAAATATTTCAATAGTTTTAAAGTTACAGGAAATTCAAATTCTTTATATTTTAGAATTTCACTAAAATGAGGATATGCAGATGTTCTATATGGATTTTAATTAGTGCAGCATGGATATAGTGCAACTATAACAGACCAAAGAAGCAAATATCATTTTGAATATTCAAAAGCCCTTTGCTCTTCTGACTAAATTTTGGTATTGACACATTGGTTGAAATAGCAATATTTATTGGTACATAATTATTAAAATTTAATTTTAACTATAAAATCTCGTAGAGAACATAACCCAAATTTTGTAAATCAATTGTTTTTAATATTGATTATAAAATTCTTATAAGTTTCTACGGTCGCTTATATAATTTTTAGTTGAAAAACGTGTTATTTCAATTTCACCAATTTGAGGTTTAATGAAATTTACTAAAAAAATAACATTAACTTTTAGTAGAAAATTTTGTATTTCTTTTTTACTTTCCATGAAAACAATTTAAATGTCTTATTAAAAAAATCACAGGATCTTTAATATTATTTTTAATTTAATATTATTTATTATTAAAACAGGACTCTAAAGCAACCCAAGTTAAATTTTTGCTTTTATTTGAATTTTACAACATTTCAATTTGGCTCAAAAATACTAATTTAAAACCTATGTATAACGATCATGTAGCAATAGAAGGAGTTAAAACCTTTGGCGGAGTTTGTTGGAAATAACCTTAGCAATTTTTAAGGATAATAAAATGAATGATGGAAGATACCGTTGCTGTTTCGATAAGTAGACATATATCTGTGAATTATCAGAAACGTGTAATTTCTTATTTACTTTTTATGTAAAAGAGGTGTGGGTTATTTTCAAAGAACAAAAACCACAATGAATACAGTTGAGAAAGGTGTTAAAAGGAAACTTATAGAAGAATCTTAAAATTGCCAAACAAATGTTAGATTTATTGAAACAGAGTAAAGAAGCTCAAGAGGATATTTTTTTCCAATTACTACCCAATTAAAAAATATAGGAACAAAATTAATATCTGCTGCAAAGATTCAAATTAAAACTGAAATAAATCAAATGGATGATGGACACGTGCCATCCTCAGTTACAATACCACATCTACATAACTACTTTTAACATCTACAACAGATGCGTCATTCGAGGTAATCAGGGGTATTTTAAAATCGACTACTATCTACTTCTTAGAAGATATGATCCTAAAATAGTTCTAGATAATATCAAGAAGGAATGGGAAAACTACTAAATATTTAATTATATCACATTGTATTTTAAAATCGGTTTACAAGTTTACGAAAGCGAAGAAACGCACTGTAATTTGTATTTCAATGCTTTCCTTCTCTATCTTATCGTTGCTTGTTGCTACATGGTTTGTCCATTTCCTTTTTTCCTTTAGCTTTGTGTTTTTAATATCTCATCAGTTGTTTTCTTTGTGATTGCCTACATTTTAGCTTATATGTCTTAAATCTTTTGGTTACGTTTGGTAATATATATATTTAAATCTCCAAAAAGCTTTCCATGCAAGGCTTTTCCATTATTTAAATCTGCCGTTTGCATTTGTATGTCTGTTCTTAAGTTTTTTCCAGATATATGTATTGTTCTACTTTTTCTCTTTTTGGAGAGAAATTATTTTTATTGTGGCCATTTTTGTATACTGAATTGTTAGGCGATTCTCCATAATAAGCACTATGTCATCTGCAAATCTTAGTATGTTTAATTTTTTGTTTTACGATCTGATTATAGTTTTCTCAGTTTAGTTTTTTTTAATTGTATCTTTCTTGCTTCGGTACATTATTCCTAATTGAATTTTAACTTTTTCTCTTTCTAACTACACTGTAGTTTCACTATACTAGTTGCCTTTTTATATATCTTTTCCATGACTCCGATATATCTACGAGGCAATTTTGTGACGATTTTATAATTGCCCACGTTTCGATCCAAAATCTTAGTTATAGTACAGTTATAGTAAAATTCTACGTATGTCTTTGTTATAGTCTAAGTTCTTTTCGATGGTGTTTCGAATTGATTGTATGTGATCCGAAGTATTACATTATTTTTTGAAACCTGCCTGTTCATGATTTCGATATAATTTCAATTTACTTGTTAGTCTTGTAGTAATCATCAGTAACTTATATATTTGACACACAAGACATTGTATCCCCTGCTCTGTTTTCTCTCCTTTTTTATGAAGTAACACGATTACTACATTGTTCTAGTAATGAGGTAATTTCCTTTCTTCTAACTATTTCTTTAGTAATGTCTTAAGATTTTTTATTAAAGGTTCTCTTGCGTAATTTACAAGTTCGTGAATTAGTTTGTCTCATTCTGAAGCACGATTTAATTTCATTTCTTTAACTGCCTTTTTATTTCACCTTTTTCTGTATTCTTCGGAGCGAGTGTTTGTACGTGTTTTCTTTTTTGCAGTGTGCGTTTTTTTCCAACTTGGAAAGACACAGCTTTTGATAGTAATTGTTGTTATTTGAATGATTTATTCTCTATCATGTGTTAGTGTTTTATATTTCCTTTTTAGGCGATTAATAATATTGATGTTTGTGTTTAATTTACTTCGTAAAACTTTTAAGGTTTTATTTCCTTCAGTTGCATTTTCTACTACTTATTCTGTATTTCTCCTGATGTATTTTTTATATTTTTTCTTGTAATGTTATTTAACTTGGTATATTCTATGGTACCTTGTTTACTTTGATTCGTTACCTCTAACCTCTTTTTTTATTAGTTGTTTAGTCCAGTTTTAATAATGTATATATTTCTTACTTTTTTAGCAGTAGCTACGTATATTGTCATATAATATATCCATATTAAGATATACGTCTACAATATAATTATAGCTGCGTAGACAACCAGTACCCCGAGACAAAGCAGAGTCATCATAATTCCTGTCCCATCAAGATCAATTTGTGGCATACAAAGTTTTTAGTAGTAGTTTATATATTTTAAAACAGCTTTTAAAGATTAAGAACTCGAAAACAATTCTGTGGCTCACTTTTACCAATTATTCTTATTAAAATTTAAATATTACTTAATATTTTATGTTTCTTTGTGATTAAAATTCATTAAAAGCTCCACATTTCTTTACACACTTGCCCTAATTGGAGTTGCTGACTCAAACATTATCAAAAAGTAAACACTTTAAAAACTTCATGCACTCCAGACATAAAACTCAGTGTTTTTAAATGGGACTTCATTTAAGCTGTTTTGTAAGTCATAAAGGGCTTTCGAGATATTCCGTCGGCATTTAATTCTGTTTGTTGTGGTTTTTGCATGTTTAATTCGATATTTTTTCACAAATATATTAAGGCTTTACTTTTCTAAATGCTTTTTAAGTACTTGATTTGACCTGGATTTAGGGTTTTTGGTAATTATCCCGGGCAACTGTTATAGCTGGTCAAAGTTTTTACAATATTATCCACAAATGTCCTAGCCTCTAGAGAAAGTGTTAATAATAAAATATATTTATTTTGAATTTTTTTTTCTTTTTTGCTTTGTATGTAAGATTTGTGATATGAAACTGTTCAAACTCATAAAACAACAGTGTAGCTTTTTTACAATTTAAAACTGAGAAAAGCGTTTATGAGTATACATATTTGTTCTTTGAAAGTAGAGACTCCGACGAAGGCAACGGGTCTAGTCTACTACACAGACGGATTAAAAACTTCGGGCAAAGTAGGCATATATGTGGAAAAGCCTAAGTGGAGCTTAGCATTTCACTAAAGACAATTTCAACAATATTCGAACCGAAAGTACACCCAATAGACAGTCAAGCTGCTCTAAAGGCCTTAGATGTCTATTAAAGTGTATACGTGACCTGCTAGAAATATTCTCCAGGAACAACGGGGTGGAACTATTATGGGTTCCAAGACATTTGGATATAAAAGATAGGATATAACCGGCCAAGTGCAAGTCGGACTTGCGCAATTAGTGTTCCGTACGTTGATTACTATTAAAATAAATTTTTTTTACGGAGGTATAAAATGATCAAAGACTTCACAAAACACACCGCAAATGAATCTTCAACAAAGTTTTTTCCGTTCTTTACTGAAAACTGATGACCTTGGAATTTTGGTTTTTCTTATATACCAGATAAATTATTAAAGGTAATGCAGTCGTGATAATTTTTGTTCAATCTATACCCTGTGGAGAATATTCCAGAATTTTTTCAAAATTTTTTGATCAGTACTTTTCGAGATAAGGGGGGACAGCGATTTTTCGCAATTTTTTAAAAATAATACAAAGAAAAGTGTGCACAAGTATTACATTATATGTGTTTTTGAACACTTCATGGCCTGGTAAAAAAAAAATTTTTCACTTCCGATTTCACCCTCCAAAACTAACAGCCGGACAAACAGACGGACGAACAGATGGACAAGTGATTTTATAAGTATTCCCTACGAAACACTAAAAAGCGGACGAATTAGGAAGATTTGGAGCTACAAAACCCTATAACCATCAATCATCATTTGGTACAGCAAAAATAGGTGGTAAAAAACAATCAACAGGTGGCCATATCAGCAACATGTAGATCTTTGGCTCGCAACATCTGGCCAAAGACATACGAGGGACATAATTAAAGAAATTAGCAACCCAGACCAAACTATCAATTTTAAATCTGATGTACAAATAACATTGATGTGAAGACGAAACTCATAGTTTTTGGCCGATAAAGCTTAAGAAGAGGGTGACAGGGGAGGGGGTCGATAACCTTTTTTTCTACAATATTATGATAATTTTGCCTGGTTCCTGAGTCAGATAAGTCAAATAAATAAATGCTCAAAGGGAAAGGGTTAGCTGGATTGCTAACCATATATTATGTTATATATCATTTTCAGTATTCTTCAAATCGAGGAATCTGAAAATTGTATTATTTTTTCTATAATTTTCAATTATTTGTAGTCAAGAATATAGGGTTAGAAGAATGGGGAAGGGAGTTTCCAATTGTATTTTACTTCTCTTACTAAAGAGAATTATTGTATTTATATTAAAAAAATTCCTTACGAGGTTTTTGCATATTTTTATTTGTTAGAGTCTCTAGATAGAGTGAAACATAATGTCCCATTTCCTGAGGTCTGTCTGTTGGTTTGCCGTTTTGTTAGCATAATAAATCTTGAATGAAATATCGAATTACGACTAGGCTCACATATAATACTTGTAGTTGGGATGAAACATGTAGTTTTTAAACGAGAGAGAAGTTGGTGAAAGTGGTGACGGTCGATACATTTTTTTATAGTTGTCAAGAATCTGAAAATTTGTTTCATTATTTTTAGTTAATTCTAGTCAAAACCCTGCTAAATAAAAGTATTCTATTCATGAAAAACCACCCTCGAGATTTCTCCTAGATCATCAACAACATAATTTTTCATTTTGTCTGCCTGTGTCTCTGTCGGTCTCTAGGTCCGTTAGTATAATAACTCTTGAACGAGATAATATATAGATTACAAATTTGTACACATATAATACTTGAAATAGAAATAGAACTTATAGTTTATGAGTGATATTGCTTTAAGGAAGGAAGATAAAAGGTGGGGGCCGTTAAATATTGTATAGTTTAAACAGTATTATGAGGATATTTCCCGGTTTTTATTAGGATAATGAATAAATTTTAAGCATAAATATTTACAGTCAAACATGTAAGGGCTTGACCGGATGTAGGAGGGGGTTTGAGGTATTACTTGTGTAATACGTGCAATGCATCCATTTCAGGACTCTTAAAGTCGAGTAATTTAAAGATTTTGTTATTTTTTGATTTTGTCTCATTTTTAGCAGGAATAATATGTAGCGTAGGTTTCAGTTGTAAATATCTCTGAATTAATTTCTTACCATAGTGTCATAATTTAAAATATTGAGTTGCATTTATTTTGGGACGGTATGTTTCTGAAGGAGATACTAGGTAAATAATTTTATAGACATTTTTTTAAAATTAAACAGTATGTATTAAAAACATATGAAAAATTCAAGAAAAATAAATTTAATTTCATTTATGTAAGTATTGGCTACTTTTTACATCACTACATGTAACCGTAAATACCGGTATCAGTCTCATTTTTTATAGAAAGTATCATTGCCCTTCCTTAAAATTAATTGATATTTCATTTTTTATATGAATGTGCCACAGTTCAGCCGATACGTAGGAAGGGCTAGAAGACCTTGCCAAATAACTACCCACCAGTTGCACTGCTTTCAATTATATCGAAAGTCATGCAAAAGACTATCAGTCAGTATCTTCTAAAATATCTTGAAGAATTCAACATTATTAGCGATCAAAAATATGGCTTTCGTAAACATAGATCAACAGGAAATCTTCTGACTGAACACATGTTTGGAACAACGCAATTGAACACTTTGGTGATCTCGAGCGCTTGCTCTTTACATATCAAGGCATTTGACCGTGTTTGGCACGAAGGACTGTTGGCTAAGCTACGCTCTTATGGTATGTCTAAAAAGTTCTGTCTGTGGCTCTCAGAGAGCGGTCTTCACGAGTGGCAGTTGACGCATTTCTTTCCAACACCTTCACTATCAACGCCGGTGTGCCCCAAGGGTCCATACTATCTCCTACTCTCTTTCTCATTTACATTAACAATCTGCTGGAAAAGACCAGAAACCCAATCGCGACGAATATCCGCAGACAGCGGGAAGTCGTTCAACTTAACAACGACCTGGAAGAAATTCTATCTTGGGGTGACAGTAATCAAATGGAATTTAACGCTACAAAAACCCAGGCGGCAGTTTTTTTTCTAAAAAAGTTAACATTGCTGAACCCGACACAGTAATGTCGGGGTACTTCATTCCTCTAACATCATCACTCAATTTGTTGGGCGTTAATTTGGGAGCAAATATGTCCTGGCATGAGCATGTTGCAAGCATAGCAAGGAGAGCTTCTCAAAACTTGGTAATATTACTTCGAATCAGAAAGCTTTACACTCCACAACAACTGTTAATTCTTTGTAAAGCTCAAATTCGACCAACTATGGAATACTGCTTCCATATTTGGGACTCCGCTCCCAAACATACATTGCATTTGTTGGATACTATTCAGGGAAGAGCTGTTCGTCTGACTGGAGACCCGAAACTGACCGGCGGCCTTGATTCACTGGAACATCGAAGAACGGTTGGCGACTTGAACCTATTCTACAGGTATTTTCATGGAAAGTGTTCGAAGGATATAACCCGCTTAATTCCTCCCAGAGCAGTCCATGTTAGAAATATACATCGCACTAATACTTCACATCCGTATGAGGTTCAGCTTGTTACTCCTCGTACAACGCTTTTCAAGCAGTCTTTTGCATGGAGAACATCATCACTGTGGAATAATTTGCCCAGGACTGTGTTTCCCACCGAATACAATTTTCAGCGATTCAAGAACAACATGAATTTTTCCGCACACGTGTCGCTCCTGTAGAGCTTTAGGGACTTCCCTGCAGCACGTGTGCTAGACCCATAAAAAAAAAGAAATGTTTTGATTGAGTTATTTAGAGACAATGTTAAAATCTAAACGTGTGGCCTTTTTTGGTTTATAAGTCCATTATCTAAGATATTATAAAAGAAGGAATACACAAATATATATTTATTATTAACGAATACTTAGTTGAAAAGAAAGTGACATCCTTAGCTCTTCAGTATAGACCGGGCTTAATAAGGCCGTGGTTCAGTAGATCAGTTTATTTATTTAAGTATGTTTGGCTAAGCAACATACCCCATTTTGCTGATACTCAGCAGACATTGGCAGACTTTCAAAACCGACGATGGCGTAAGGGCATGTTTATGGTCAGAGACGAGTGGTACCGGAAAAGAGTTATGATAAAGTTAGCATACTTTCTGCTCTGCTCTCCCGTGGTATTCATATCTCAAGTTGTACTTCGATGGAAATCGTTATAGCGATTGACCCAGTAAAACATTGTTTTCAAATAAATAGTGGACTGGAGTTCTTTACACTAAATTAAAATTCCAAGCATACAACTCGATATTTTAAATAATAAATATTTTATAGAGACATATTAATTATAAAATTTGTGAGCGAGCTTGGAGTGGCAGCCATCTCCGACGGAAACTGTAAATGATATGCTATTTGTGAGAGACCACTTCGACCAGAAAAAAACAAACTATGAAGCGAATCTTCTTCTTCTTGTTCTCCAATGGGATGCATATCTGAATTCCGACTAGATCAAGCGAAAGCTGTTACAAAGAAAAAAATTCCTCACTGGAATGGCACGAAGGCATTCATAGCCAGCAGGCTTCACTCTGTCAACGTTCGTATGTAGCGAGAAGTGTAGAATGAGACCGTAAGAGGGCAGGTTGGAAGTGCCATCTGCCGATCATGTGATTCTAATCTTATATTAAACTGTATTTCCCATCTGGCTGACATTACCCCGACATTAAATGATGTTGACAAGTAAGATCTCACTGGCATATTTGCCTGTCTATAAACATTCCTATAGTTAAAATAACCGCCAAGTGCAAGTTGGACTTGCGCAATTAGTGTTGATTGCTTTTAAAATAAAAATTTTCGCTACGGAAGTTTAAAATGATCAGTGACTTTAGAAAAAACACATCTCAAATGAGTTTTTAAGAAAGTTTTTTTTTCCGATCTTTAATGAAAACTGATGACCTTGAAATTTTTGTTTTTTATATACCAGATAAATTATTAAAAATTCGGGATAATTTTCATTCAATCTACACCCTGTAGAGAATATTCCAGAATATTTTTGATCAGTACTTTTCGAGATAAGGGAGGACAGCGATTTTTCGCAATTTTTTAAAAATAATAGAAAGAGACTTGTGCGCAAGTATTACATTATATATATTTTTGAACTCGTCTTTTTACAATATTTCATTTGACACCCCACTCGATAATTTTTCACTTCCCGAAACTAATCCCTTAAGTTAAAATTTAGCTTTCAAACTACACGGCTCTGATGAGGCCATCACTTTCTATATTACTGCCAAATTTCGACTTTCTATGTCCAATAGTTTCGGAGAAAATCGGGTGTGACTGACAGACAGGCAGACGGACGGACTGACAGACAGATAGACGGACGGACGGACACCGAAGTGATCTTATAAGTGTTCCGTATGGAACACTAAAAAAATAAAAAATCGTGAAATACACTGTCTTATTTATCCCATCAAACAGTAACAGGAAAAATGTTACCAAGAGGCATGTAATAAAGTTATCATTGGTTATTTAAATTTTTATGATGCTTCAAATATTCCTTCAATACTTTTTTTGTTCATTAATACGGAAGACTAATCGCGGCAACCCTAATTATTAACATTTGACGTTTTATTTTTAACTGATTATGAACACTTTGCCCTGCGAAGCATACCTGTGTGGCAAGGGTTGACCGTGTTGTATCATAAACAACCTAATAAAGTATTTAAATTCCCTTGATGTTATTTGCACATTAAATAGGCTCTATTAGCGACCCTTCTTCGGTCAGACATTTTAATTTGCCTGGAGTGATGTAGCCAAGTATCCTGAGTAGAGATACAAATAAAGCGTTTAAATGATGAATTTTTTAAAATAAATAATAGTTTGTCTACTCAAAAATCATAACAATATATAAAACATTTACGCAACTCACTTTTCTTAACAACTTTATTCATCATGGGAAATGCCAAAAAAAATTAGATGATGATATTTTTATATAACAGATTGTATATGCTAACGTTGCAGTTATACAATATGTTTTCTAAGTATAGTCTTCGATAAAATAAATTACTTCACAAAATATCTTCTATTCCAAAGTTAAGTACATAAACGCTGACTACCTTAAAGAATCACTTTCAAGTATTAGTACTGTTGAGACACTTTCCATTTGGGTTTTGTTTACATTTAAGTGTAACTGAGTATTATAAGAAGTGACATTTAAATGCCGTATACTCGTATATTTAACATTCCAAAAACATGTAGAAAAGATATGTAGTGGTATATTGGACTAAGATCATCCGTATGTTTTGCTTTTACATTTAAAGTGTTAGGGTCTAAGAATAATGAACCATGCGACATGCCATATGACCATCGTCTATAACAGTTATCCGTTTTATTTTATTTATTTGCAGTCATCGCTAAACATTTAATGGGGCATTAGCACCCTGCGCCGCAGTCAAAGGGGACATACCCTCCACCCCTGTGGATGTAGCAAATATCTTGCTTTCGTGTGGTCTATAACCTGTTAAAAAAATGACCCAACTTAAAAAAAGCTATATATTTTTATCGGGCAAATTTATACAATATCAGAGATCTAAAAGGACTAGTTCTTAGGAAGCTCCCGTAGACTATCTCAAACTCCGGTAGACCATTTCAAATGGCGGTGGTTATTTTCACATGCAAGAGAGTAACAGACGATTTAGGATACCCAATACTAGGCAAAAGTAGCACTAAAAAACTAAAAACAAGCCAAATATCCACTATTGACAGTGATTCTAGAGAAATTTTGAACATAGCATATAGTAACATCTTTTAGGGGTAGTATTTTATTTAGAAGTTAAAATTCAAATAGTAGAGGGTCATTGATTATAAATGGAACACCCCACTAACTTGCTTATTAGAGTAGTAAATAGAAAAGTAAATGTTACATACAAAAAGTAAAAATATTTTATATTTAAGAATAAAATTGCAGAGATAAAACAGGAACAATCGGGCATTGCGTTTTTCACATTTCACACAAACTTTTTTTTTTAAATAAAATATGTTTACCAAATAATAATATAAGGCAGTGAAAACTGCCAGAAACAGAACAACAATTATAAAAAAAAAATATTGTTCATTTGATCCAAAAATGATATGTCCAATATGTTCGTCATTCTGTTCATTGCATTTCCTATGAATTCGATTTTATTTTCCTATGCATGCCAAAATGATCTGTGTAATTTTCTCCTTTAGACGATTCAGTGTCAAATTTCTTTCATCTTCTAATTTATCTTTTAAATCGCCTCATAAAAATGGACACCTTTTACATACAATTAAATCTGGTCTAGGTGGTGGTCATCTGAATCTCTTAATCTATAACGAAAAAGTTTTATTTTAAAAATCAGTTATGGCGAAAATCTTGTATGGCGGGGTGTCGTCCTGCCTACAAGATTATTTCCAGCTGTGGTACCAAATTTTCAATAATTTCCGTTATTGGTTCCAAGTATGTTGCTCATATAAATTTCCTACCGAACTCGAACATATTAACGTTTAGAGTGTTTTATTCCTCATATAGATCGACGATTTGTGTTAGCCCAAATGTAAACATTTCTTCTTCGTAAGAGCTGTTCAGAAAATTGACTCATCCGTCCAAACAATTTTTTTAAACAGCTGCACATCTCATTCTTTATGTTGCCTTAACTAACGACAAATTAATAATGCTGCATTGGTAATACTTTTTATAGATATTACAAATAAAGTATTTTAAATCCTATAATGCGTGTTTAATCTTTAACAGCATCTATTACAGAACCTTCTCAATCTATTAAATTTAAAAAAATAATAAATGCTGATTTTCGTTTAGTTTTCGTAACAGTAAGTTGCATAAAAATTTACAAATTTACAATTCTTTGTTGTCGTAATTTTCTTCTCTCTGTGCAATCGTCTTCTTTTGTTTCAAAGTTATTTCGGTTAAAATGTGGGATATTTCTGGAAATATATTTAAGCTGGGGATACGTCTTTACCTTCCATTAAGGTCTTATAGAATCTAGATTCTTTTATTGACCATTAGCGAGGTTAAACTTATAACTGTTATACAATGAGGTGAACTAATCATGATTATACATTTGTGTCTTAACATATTCACATGTCAGCAACCTAAATAACTTAGCCTAGGTAATGTGTTTTATATAAATGTGATGAGAGGGAACTGAACATATTAGAACTTAAAATATATCATGAGTATAATTATATATATAATAGGTAGGGTTAGGGTGATGAATGGCTTTATCTAGGAATTTAAGCTGAGCATTGATCATGAATTCCCAGATTGTGGACATTTAAAGGTCTCGATGAGTGTTACGGAGGAACTATGGGGCTTTGGCGATGATTCGGAAAGCCTTGTTTTAAATGGACTGAAGGCTGGATCGGTGGGTGCGTGTCATTTGACACCATGCCGGACTGGAATGGTTGAAGCTGCCTCTGATGATCATTTTATAAATTGTCGACTTGTTGCGTGTTGACAATTTACTGCACTTATTTACGAGGGAGTATAGCTTGCCGAGGAGCTAGTTGGTTTTGGTGGTGAAGGTCCTGACCTGGTCCTTCCATACTAGCTGCTTGTAGTAGTGGGGACCCAGGCGATTCTGTTGGTCCATTGGAGTCTGGATTTGCTACGCATAGATCTTCGCTAGGTTGTTCTGTATTCTCCAATGTTCGAACCAGGGGACTGACATATTAAGGTGGCGTTGAAGGCAGCTAGTGATGATCTTGTTCGACTTGGTGGTGGCGGTGTCATCGGCATATCTGAATGGAGAAATCTGGTCCGACTTGGGAACGTCTGCGATGAAGATGCTGAATAAGTAGGAGGAAGGACGGAGCCTAGGCGACTCCGGCTCGTATGGGCTTGACGTCGGAGACTCAAACTTGGAATGTACGGTCCGAGAGGAAGGATAAACTTGAGGATAAGATATTGGTGTCAGACTCGGTTAAAGGCCTTAAAAATGTCAAGAAAGACAGCTCCATCCTGGTGTTTGCGATTGAAACTGTTAACGATGTGGTGATAGAGGGCTTTGGTATGATTCATGGGAGGGTCGAAACGCAAACTGTTCGTTTAGGATAACTCTGAGCTTTGAAATTTTGGCTCGTATGATTTCGAGAATAACTTTCTCGGCCACTTTGCCTAGGCAAGGAAGTAGGCTAATGTGTCGATCGTTGCTAGCCTCGTGAGAGGGTGTGCCGAGTTACCGGATTAATATGATCTCAGTTTTCTTCCAGAAGGGTAGGAAGTAGCTAAGTCTCAGGATACCATTTATAATGTTAGTAGCTTCTGTACTGTACTTCTTGAGGAGTTTCTTCAGGGCTTTAACACGGATTTTGTCGTGCCCTCGGGCTTTACGGACTGAACATGAGTTGATGATAGTTGGAGTCGCCGAAGAGGTTGTGTGGTAAATGTTTGCTGGGGGCTAGATCTGTTTGAAAATCTGGGCCGAGTTTAACTCCCTCGATCACGGTGACTGCGTGCCCGAAGTCGTATTTGCTTCCTTTTAACGCGGCAGTGCATTTTATCACAAAGGACAATTAGAAGTTCTTTATGGGTAGTGGCTGATCTGATAGCCGAGGGGGTAGAGGGCTGGGGGGTTTTGAATTGGTGGATCGAAACACTCATTTAGAAAAAAGCTGGGGGACTTTGGTTTGGAGGTCGAAAGGGGGGGACGAGAAATGGGCTTGGTTCGAGTGGGTTTGTCTTTTGAGGTTTTTTGAATTGGCGGTCTCGTTGTCACTGCTTTTGGGCGAGGCTGGTTTTCTATTTTTCCTTTTCCTCCTGTTGCTGATTTCCTGACATTTCTGTGATTCCATACGTATCTTTGGTAATGAATCTTTTATTCAATTCCTCAACTTGCTTCCTAAGCTCCTTTACTTCGGAGATCAACGAGCCGATAAATTTTGTCTTTTCTGGCTAGTGATGCTTCTTTCTTTGCCGCGTCTTCCTTTAGGAGCTCCTTTAATTCTTTAAGTTAATCTATGTCTGGTATACAATGGCAGGTAGACTGACTAAAATCCAATTAGAAAAAAGACAATGCACTTTAAATAAACAACAATGTACTTTAGTGCCGGTCTCACTCCGGCTTCACTTGACCGCTTACTCGAGACGCAGGTAAAAATGTACCGTACTGAACCGACTCTCATATATTCTGGTTGTTACTAGAACCAGTTTTATTAAATTATATATCTCGTTTTTATTCTCCGAAAAAAACATTTTCTACGAACACTTAGTTTTAACTTACAGCTCTCAGAATTCTTAACAGTAGCCAATACCATATTTACGAAGCCGATGTCAAAGGAGTTAGAAAAGGCATTTTTTCTTCCTTATTTTGAACAATAACAACATAAAAAGATATATCGGCATCTCTGACATTAGGGGTTCTATAAAACATTTCAAAAATATAAAGTTTATGTCAGATGTCCAAATCAAGATGCAAGATGCTTTCTGTTGTAACTTCGTAAAAAAATTTTTTTAAAACGCTTCAATTTCTGTATTTGTCAATTTTCTCCTTAAATTAGCGAGATAGAAGAGTGGTCTATTTATAATCAGTAACTCTGTAGATTGCATAGATGTCGCCATTTGACACATATAATCTGGCGCTTATAATTTCGAATTTGCACTCGTAAACGAATGCATTAGCAACGAAAAATTTGTTACGCTATACTAAAAACCTATTTTCGAACACCAAATCAAACAGAAGGAATTTCGTACTGACCTATGCGCTTGGCACTTAGCAGGAAGTTATTTAATTTAATTAAGACCTGCAAGAAACTCTGTTTTTGACTGACAGTAACCAAGCAAAACTTAATATCAAAACACCCAGGCTACTGTCTTCCTCAAAATTTAACATTACAGAATCCGACAATTCTAGGTCCTTTTGGTCAGTTGCTAAGGCAGTTAGCCAAAATTTCAACAAATCCACCATACCACTACAAGGCCAGATAGTTCTATTGCAATAACACCTGTTGAGAAAGTGAACTTGTTGGCTGAACTCTTTGCTTCACATTCGACTGTCGATTTCCAAGGAAAAACACCACCTACTATTCCCATATTGCAGTCAAGGATGCCCGATATTGTCTTCAGACAGCGTATCATAAAACGTATTTTAGTGAAGCTAGACACCAAAAAAGCTTCTGGCGCTGATGAAATATCTGTCATAGTACTCGAAAACTGTGCGAGGAAACTAACACCCATTTTCTGTAGACTTTTCAACCTATCCTACAGAATGAAAATATTTCTTTGCTGCTGGAAATATGCCACAGTTCAGCCGAAAACAAGAAGACCTTGTCAAATAACTACTTACCAGTCGCACTGCTTTCAATAATATCGAAAGTCATGGAAAAGGCTATCAGTCAGTATCTTCTAAAATATCTTGAAGGATTCAACATTATTAGCGACCATCGTAAACATAGATCAACAGGAGATCTTCTAACTTATGTAACACATGTTTGGAACAACGCAGTTGAACACTTTGGAGAATCTCGAGCGGTTGCTCTTGATATATCCAAGGCATTCGACCGTGTTTGGCACGATGGATTGTTGGCTAAGCTACGCTCTTCTGGTATATCTGAAAAGTTCTGTTTATGGCTCTCATGTTTCCTCAGAGACCATTTGTTACGAGTGGCAGTCGACGGATGTCTTTCTAACACCTTCATTATCAACGCCGGTGTGCCCGAGGGCTCCATACTGTCTCCTACTCTCTTTCTTCATTTACATAAACGATCTGCTGGAAAAGACCGGAAACCCAATCTACAGCTTTGCAGATGACAGTACGCTTATCTTTTCATTCATTTTGAATGCTCGGACATTGACTACTCAGACGAATATCCACAGACAGCAGGAAATCGTTCAACTTAACAAAGACCTGTAAGAAATTCTGTCTTGAGGTGACAGTAACAAAATGGAATTTAACGCTACAAAAACTCAGGCGGCAGTGTTTTCTAAAAAAGTTACCGTTGCTGAACCCGCCATGGTTTTGTCGGGGCACTCCATTCCTCTAGCGTCATCACTCAATTTGTTAGGCGTTAATTTGAGAGCAAATACGTCTTTGCATGAACATGTTGCAAGCACAGCACGGAGAGCTTCTCGAAAGCTGGGTATATAATTTCGAACCAGAAAGCTTTACACTCCACAACAACTGTTAATCCTGTACAAATTTGTTTGATTTTATTTAGAGAAGAACTGTTTGCCTGATTGGAGATCCAGAACTGGCCGGTGGCCTTAATTCGATGGAACCTCGAAGAACGGTTGACGACTTGAGTCTATTCTACCAGTATTTCCATAGAAAGTGTTCGATGGATGTAGCCCGCTTAATTCCTTCCAGAGCGGTGCATGCTAGAAATACACGTCGCGCTAATACTTCATATTCGTATAAGGTTCAGATTGTTACTCCTCGTACAACTCTTTTCAAGCAGTCTTTTATATGGAGAACCTCATCCCTGGAATAATTTGTCCATGACTGTGTTACTCACTGAGTACAATTTACAGCGATTCAAGACCAACGTGAATCGTTTTTTCCGCGCACGTGTCGCTCCTGTAGCGCTTTAGAGATTTCCCTGCAGCAGGTGTGCTAGACCCATAAAAAAAAAAAGTTATATCGAGACACCCTGTTCCATTAACATCGGCACTTGTTGGATGTTAACTTGGCAGTAAATATATCATTGTATGATAATGTAACATGCCTAGAAAAGGACGTTTTCCAACTCCTTGGAATATTTTTTCGTAGTAGAAAATTGTATAGTCTACAAAAAGTTCTGAATCCGATACAAACAAAGCTCAAATTCGACTATCGATGGAACACTAGTCCTTTGTTTGTGAACTCTGCTTTGAAAAATACTCATCATTTTGTAGAAGCAGAGAGCTATTCGCCTGATTTGGAACTCAGAATACACCAGAAACTTTGATTCTTTGCAAGGTTGAAGGAAAGTTAATAACTTAGTCTATTCTATAAATATTTTTATAAGTGTTCTATGGATGTAGCCCACTTGATTCTTTTCAGAGCGATGCATGTTAGTAATATTTGTCGCGCTAGCACATCACGTCCGTATAAGGTTCAGCTTGATAGTCCTTGTACCAATATCTTCAAAAACTCTTTTACATGGAGAACTCCATCCTTTTTAAATAAACTGCCCAGGACTGTTTCCCACCTAATATAACCTGTGCTAGGTAGCGGGTAGACACTCTTTTACAATCCCGGTGGACGACAGGTCTACTTTAAGGACGCAACCCCACCTTACGCGAAACCATGATTTTTTCCCATCTCCAGTTTTTTTGTGGGGAAATCATGTCCTTTTTCACCTTTCCCTCCCAAAACCACCTAAAAAACCTTATACCTACATCCATACTCATTCGCCAAACCGTTTGGCCAACGTGACGAATTATGGCTAAAACCCGCGTACTAAATATGACGAGTTATAAAACTTCTGGAAAGGTAACCCAGGTAGGTGGCTCATTAAATGACAAGTTCTACACCTTGAAAAAGGTCTGCCTCAAGGATTCTGGGGAGGCAAAAACTCGTTAAATTTACCACCAAACAACAAAAGATCTAAAAATCGCATATTACAGCCACTTTATATAGCAACATATAATGTAAGAACTCTCTCAACAGATGAAAAGCTAATAGAATTGCTACTATATCCCATTTAAAATCTTTAAATGGGATATAGTAAGTCTAAGCGAAGTTCAAAGAACTGGAGAGGACCAAATCATATTGAACTCCGGAAACTGTCTGTATGATGCAAGTGAAGAAACTTTGATTAGAGGAATCGGCTTCTTGGTAAGTAAGAAGCATGTTGACCGAATTATTAAAGTCAAGAGTGTTAGTCCGAGAGTCATATATCTGATAATCCAACTAAATCAGAGATATTCTCTAAAAATTGTTCAGGCCTCTGCACCAACGAGCACCCACTCAGAGGATGAAATAGAAATATATGTATTATGAAGAAATTTCCACTGCTCTACAAGACGAAAAAACGCATTTTACGATGTTGATCGGTGACTTCAATGCGAAGGTTGGAAGCAGAGAGGACGAAGGGGAAACGCAATAGGTCATCATGGGTTAGGAGATCGAAACGAAAGAGGGAGGACACTAATAGACTTTTTACATCAAAATAGTTTATATCTAATGAACACCTTCTTCAAAGGGAACAAAAACAGAAAATGGACATGGTCTAGCCCAGATGGTAAACCAAAAAATTGAGTAGATTTCATAATCAGCAACAGGAAAGATATTATCCAAGACGTAAGTGTCCTAAATAGATGTTCAGTTGGGAGTGACCACCGCATTGTGAGAGCAGAAGTGTGTATTAATATTAAACAGGAAAGAAACAACATGGTTCTCAACAGAAAGCGTAAGAAATGGACAACCCCGGAGGATGTAGATTCTTCTAGAAGAGAGATCGTAAGCTCACTGGAACACAGTGAAGATACAACAGAGAGATGACATATTTGAAAACACAGTATAGAAAATGCCATTGACAAAACTTGCCCAAAACAACAAAAAGAACAGAAATTAAATCAAAGAGTAAAACAGCTAAAGAAGCAAAGGAGAGAAATGGTAGATAAGACTACAGATGAATATAGAACTATAAATAGAGAGATATCGAGGGAAATTAGAAAAGACAAAAGACGAAAAAATGCAGCAGAAATTAAAAACGTTGTAGAACAGAATAAAAGCTTAAAATTTTGAGAAGGAAGAAGATAATGGGAAGGAAAAACATATGCAAGATAAAGGACATGCATGGTACTGTAATTACAAACAAAAGAGATATTTTACAGATCATCGAATTATTTTATCAACAATTATATACCTTACAATATAAAAGGACAGAAATCAACATACCGAAAGTCCTAAATCAGGGGTCGGAGGATATCCCAGATATCATAGAAGAAGAAATCACATCAGCCTTGAAGGATATGAAAAATAACAAAGCTCCTGGTTAAGACAATATTGTAGTAGAGGCAATTAAACAAGGAGGACAATAAATTATCAAATCTCTTAAAATGTTATTCAATAAATGCCTCCTGGAAGGAATAACTCCATCGCAATGGAATAATGCAACTATCTTCATCGTGGATAAAAAAGGAGATACTTCAGACCTTACAAACTATCGAACCTCCTGAGACATATATATAAGTTATTCACAAAAATACTTGCCAAACGTCTAGCAAATAAATTGGAGTTTTTCCTTTCAAAATAATAGGCAGGTTTCCGCTCGGAGTATGGAATAAACGACCATCTGCTTACAGTTAAAATTCTCATTGAAAAATGTATAGAATATAATAAGCCTCTTGTACTTATATTTGTGGACTTCGAAAAAGCTTTTGATTCTGAAAATCAGCAGAGACTTTTGGAAGCGCTTGTTGAGTGTCGTATTGATCATCGATATTCTAATGTAAATAAATACATATATGAAAATGCCAACGCTCATGTTAAAACACAAACTAACCAATCCACCAGCAAATTTCGAATCGAAAGAGGAGTACGGCAGGGTAATACGTTCTCTTCCTAGGTTTTCGTAACACTCCTAGAAAGTACTCTAAAATCAATAAACTGGGAAAGAATGAGACTTAATATTGACGGTGAAAAGTTAAATGTTTCTCCGACGACATTGTCTTAATAACAAACAAGATACAAGAAGCACAAACTATGCTACGCATGCTTCAGGAAAGGTTGGTCTAAAAATCAATCTATCCAAGACCCAGTTAATGACAAATCTTGTATTAAGCGACACTATAAAACTGAATAACGTAGAGATCGAGCAAGTGCACCAATATAAATACCTGGGACATGAAATCAGCATAGGACGAGATAACACATGAAATTCAACGGAGAATAGGTCTCTCCTGGGCTGCATATTGCAAACTGGCCTATGTATTCAAATCTAACGTTCCTATGTGTTTAAAAAGAAAAGTATTTGACAGGTTCATATTCCCCGTTCTTACGTACGGAGCTGATACTCTCACAATGACGAAGAAAAACATCAATAAAATATGTGTTATGCACAGGGGTACAAGACAGTCAAATTTGTTCTATACCTGAAATGGAACTGGGCTGGGCATGTTGCTAGGTTTAAGGATGGACGATGGACAAAGAGAATTATAGAGTGGCGACCAAGATCCAAAGCCTGTCGGAGTAGAGATAGACCACCAAGTCGGTGGACTGATGATTTGAAAAGAGTGGCTGGAAATTGGGTACAAGCGGCCCAGAACAGAAAAAGGTGGCAAGACTTGAGGAAGGCTTTCGTCCATTAGTGGACAGTATAAGCTGATGATGATGATAATCTGTACCGATTCAAAACCAAAGTGTATTGCTACTTTCGTGCAGGCGCCGCTCTTGGAGGAATTAAGCGGGCCACATCCTTCGAACACTTTCCGTGAAAATACTCGTATCATAGAATAGGCTCAAGTCGCCAACCGTTCTTCGATGTTCCAACAAATCAAGACCGCCGGTCAGCTCTTCTCTTAATAGAATCCAACAAATGCAGTGTATGTTTAGGAGCGGAGCCCCAAACATGGGAGCAGTATTCCATATTTGGTCGAATTTGAGCTTTGTATAGAATTAACAGTTGTTGTGGAGTGTAAAGCTTTCTAGTTCGAAATAATATTCCCAACTTTTGAGAAGCTCTTCTTGCTATGCCTGCAACATGTTCATACCAGGACATATTCGCTCTCAAATTAACGCCCAACAAATTGAGTGACGATGTTAGAGGAATGGAGTGCTCTGGCATAACTATGTTGGGTTCATCAACGTTACCTTTTTTAGAAAGAACTGCCGCCTGGGTTTTTGCAGCGTTAAATTCCACTTGGTTACTGTCACCCCAAGACAGAATTTCTTCCAGGTCTTGGTTAAGTTGAATGACTTCCTGCTGTCTGCGGATATTCGTCGTAGCCGATGTCCGAGCGTTCAAAGTGAATGAAGAGATAAGCGTACTGTCATCTGCAAAGCTGTAGATTGGATTCTCGGTCTTTTCCAGCAGATCATTAATGTAAACGAGAAAGAGAGTAGGAGACAGTATGGAGCCCTGAGGTACACCGGCGTTGATAGTGAAGGTGTTAGAAAGAAATCCGTCGACTGTCACTCGTAAAGAACGCTCTCTGAGGAAACATGAGAGCCACCAACAGAACTTTTCAGACATACCATAAGAGCGTAGCTTAGCCAACAGCCCATCGTGCCAAACACGGTCGAATGCCTTGGATATGTCAAGAGTAACCGCTCGAGATTCTCCAAAGTGTTCAATTGCGTTGTTCCAAACGTGTGTTACATAAGTCAGAAGATCTCATGTTGATCTATTTTTATGGACTGGTGATCGCTAATAATGTTGAATCCTTCAAGATATTTCAGAAGATGCTGATTGATAGCCTTTTCCATGACTTTCGATATTATTGAAAGCAGTGGGATTGGTCGGTAGTTATTTGGCAAAGTCTTCTTGCCTTTTTTAGGTATCGGCTGAACTGTGGCTCATTTCCAGCAGGAAGGAAATAATCCCTTTCTGTAGGATAGGTTGAAAAGTCTACTGAAAACTGGTGTTAGTTCCCTCGCACAGTTTTTTAGAACTATGGCAGGTATTCCGTCAGCGCCAGAAGCCTTTTTGGCGTCTAGCTTCATTAAAATACGTTTTATGATACGCTGTCTGAAGAGAATATCGGGCATGCTTGACTGCACTATGGGAATAGTAGGTGATATTTTTCCTTGGAAATCGACAGTAGAATGTGAAGCAAAGAGTTCAGCCAACAAGTTCGCTTTCTCAACAGGTGTCGTTGCAATAGAATTATCTGACCGTGTGAGTGGTGGTATGGTGGATTTGATGAAATTTTGACAGTCTTAGCGACTGACCAAAAGGACCTGGAATTGTTGGGACAAGCGAGAAGTTTGTTTCTAATTCGTTGATTGTGTGCCTCCTTGGTTTCATCGATAATTTCTTTGCATTTGTTCCTGGCACGAACAAAGGTGTTACGGTTTATGGTATTAGGATTTTCACGCCATTGTCGGTAGGTAAGATGTTTAGAAGCAACAGCTTCTTTGCATTTTCGGTCAAATCAAGGCTTGCCGTTGGAAGGGCATTTCTTCGGAAAAGGGATGTAAGCCTCCATACCGGCCAAAATAACATCGGAAACCTCCCTGGCGCAGTCAGATGGGTTGTCGGATCGAAAACAAACGTCTAACCTAGGGAAAGTTCGAAAATATTCCATAAGATCTTCCCATTTAGCAGATTTGTAGTGCCAAATCTTGCGCGGTTTAAGCGCCTCTCTGTCACTGATTGGTAGGATACTCGGTGTCGAAAGTAGTTTATGGTTAGAAGAACTTAACGGCGGATTTACGCTGACCGTGTAAATCTCCGGATTGGTGGTTAAAAACAGATCAAGAAGACTGGCGAACTCCCAGTCTCGATCAGGGATCCGTGTTGGTTCGTCGATAAGCTGAGTTAAGCCACCACTGATTGAAAATGATTCGGCTTCACGACCTTGCTCGTGGGTAGTATTTGAATATTTAAGCCAGTTGATGTTGTGGACATTAAAATCACCCAGGATGGCTATTTCAGCATTTGGATAGTCAATTTGTAAATGATCGATGGTGTCTGCAAGAGAAGCGAAAAGTGTTCTAAAGTTAGTATCACTTGGTGGTCGATAGAGGATACAGATGAACCTTGTGGTTGGTTGAGTCGTTATTTTTAACCACATATCATCAAAGTTTGGGGGCTCCAGAGCCTCTTCTCCTCGGCAAGAGAGGTCGCTTCTGACAAAAACACAGATTCCAAAGTTGCGCCTAAATCGGGAATAGAAGTCGTAGCCGATTTTCATTCGCAGATATTCAAAAAACGAGCCCTAATCTGGACTGCGTTGGAAAAAATTATCATTGGTCTAAAAAAGTTACACTTTCGCAAACAATCATTTTCATTTATATCATAGAGTTTTCAAATGTTTCTCTTTTAGTCGGGTTGGCAATTAAATCTGATGACAGCACCTTTCATCTCATGTTGGATATCTATAGAAACAGACGCAAAGAAGAGCAGAGGCTTAACTACGGTTCAGACGGAAGCTTGTTTTCTTGTTTAGATATCAGCTAGTGTCCCACACACCTACGGCATCTTCAGAAAAAATGATTCATCTTTTGCTTCTAAGTATTGCAAATCAAAGTGTAATCACTAAGCAGGTAACCTTCAAAAGCTGATTGATTATACGTACTACTGTAATTCAGAGTAGAGAAAAATCAATATGTGACAGAAGCAAATTTTTCGATGGATTAAAAGCCAGAGTTTTTATAGAAAATATAAATAAGAGTCATAGAGATTTCCAGACGACTGTAGATATGAAGAAATGCTCTGGGAGAACGTATTGAAAAATTTGTTTATTTAGACAGTAAGTCAGATATCGAGAGGTTCATCAAATGCAGCGTAAAATGATAACTTGACTAACTGAAATTATCGGATTGATTTATTTGTTAGTTACACAAAACAATAAAATAATGGCACCCAGACAGAATACGACAAAACAGGCCAAAAACAGAATACTGCTACTTTTTTTTTAATACTCGTCTCGAGGAGTACATTAAGAAAAAAAAATATTGCGACTGTTGAAAAATTGGGACAACACCCTCAAAATTGACCAGTTTTTGGTTTTTTTTAGCGTATTTTCGCAATTGTATCATAAATTTGTGGAAGATAAACTAAAAATTCTGACAGATTTTGATTCTAGAAAAAAAAAACGAAAAATTTAAGGGCAATGGATTCATTTGAACCTCCTGGTCGGAAGAAATTAGCCATTTTTGTCGTTTTTTTTTGTTGTCATTTTTTATGATTAAATGGTGTACTTGAAAAACTGTAAGCTAATTTTTTTGGTTAACTCTGGAAATATGTCCCATGGACATTACTTTAATTAATCCAAACATAATTTTAACCATTTTTCCACATTAGTTGTAATTTTCACTCCTCATAAAATTGATAAATTTTAAAAATTCACGTTTTTTTCTTCTGAGCATTTTTTTAAACAACTTTTTTTCAGTATACTACTACCTTACCTAAAATATAAGAAAATGTTCCTTAGTCCCTTAACTTGCATTTGAGGTAGTTAACTCATTTAAACAATTTAGGCCCGAGAAATTGGCCATTTTAGTCTCAAATCTATTTTTTTTAATGCTAATTTAAGATTTCTTTTTAAAAAATTATTATTTTTTAAGTTTTATAATATTTTCAGTAACTGAAGTTATTTTTTATTATTATACACAGGTTACTGTACATGTTGAGTCGCTGAGTTAAATTGTTAAATCTGTATCTGCATTTCATTAAATGAATTCCGATTTGATTACTGCAAATCATTAAAAAATATTGAATTGTGTGCATTGCCTTACACTGAGGGTGTTATCCAACAGCATGCCAATAGAGTGTATTTGCAATGCCAATATTGGCTAGGTAACAAGATGGATCCTATTGATTGGGGTTCGAGAAAAAATAAAAAAGTATTGGAGCCTATTTTTTCAACCAGAATTAATACCAGAAGGTTTAGTTAAACAATTTCAATGCAGTTGTAAAAATTTTGGTTGGAAAAGATGTGGTTGCAGAACAAAAGTCAAAATATTCTACCTTTTGCAAAAATTGTCAAGACTCTAAATACTTTTATCGTGAAAGTCAAAATGAATATGATGCTGCGGATACTCTAAGTCACAATAATAGATGATCAAAATGAGAATATAACTTTAATATTGGAAGATGTCGATGATGATGAAGAAATTTCAAATTATTATATTCATAATCAAGAATGTTAACCAAAAAAGAGGCCACGAATAGAATAAGATTAATATTACCAGTATGAATCTTATATGTGTATGTCATAATTTTTATGTAACATTATTTAATACGATTTTTATATAAATAAATTAACTAATAATGATATTGAAAAGATTACTTTTTTATTGATAATTTTATATGAAGATATAATAATTATATTAATAAAAGTTGTAAAGTTACTGCATAAAATAATAATTTTAGTGATACAAGTTTAACTAGTTAAATAAAATAATAAATTATATTAAAATTGTTGTAGCAATGTATTTTTTATTGAATAGAAATATTACTATTTTTTCACAACACTATGAAGCTAAATAAAATTAATTTTCTTTAAAAACAATCATATAACATAAAACATAAAACGAGGTTCTTAATATATCGGTGAAACCTGACTCTCCACTAAGTTTGATCCAAATCGGTGACACAAACGCTTTGGCCTCTCCTTTTTAAAACATATGGTTATCATTTTATAATTAATAAAAATGATCTTCGTTACGGCAAATATGATAAAATTCATGAAAAATTATTTTTTTTTAAAGTAACTGTAAATTTGAAACAAAAAAAGCATATAATTGAACGTAAAAAGGTCAGTTTTTTCAGCTTAAAAAAAATATTAAAAAAAATTGAGATTAGAATGCCCAATTTCTGGAGCCTAAATTGTTTAAATGAGTTGTCAAGTACCTTGAAGGAAAGCTTAGGGACTAAGGACCATTTTCTGATATTTTAGGTAAGGTAGCAGTATACTTAAAAAAAGTTGTTTAAAAAATGCGTTAGAAGAAAAAAACGTGAATCGGTAAAATTTATCAATAATATGAGGAGTGAAAAATATATCTAATATGTAAAAAATGGCTAGAGTAATGTTTAGATCAATTAAAGTAATGTCCATGAAACATATTTCCAGAGTTAACTAGAAAAACTTAGCTTGCAATTTGCTAGTACACCTATTTAATCATAAAAATGACAAAAAAAAACGACAAAAACGGCCAATTTCTCCCGACCAGAAGATTCAAATAAGGTTCACAACCTGTTAAATTTTTCATTTTTTTATCTGGAATCTGTCAGAATTCTCCCATTTTTGAGGGTGTTGCCCCAATTTTACAGTGGTCGCAATATACTAATTTTCAGTTCTGTAAAAAATTGCCAGTAGCGTCATTGTTTCTGAAGCTGGAATACTCATAATTGGTACGAGCTTTCTATAGAGATAAAAAAAAGTTATATGTAAAGAAATTTGAGTTAGATGCTACAGGGTGTTCAAAATGAATTTATGCATTTCGACTATATTAAATTGAAAAATCTCAAATTTTTTAAACGGTACACCCTGTATATTATTATTTTTTCTGATAGATTTTACAAAACCCTCCAACTTTCATTAAGTATGTCATATACCCATGTCTAATAGTTTTCGATTTATTTTGAATTTTTCAATTTTTACCCCTGTTTTTAATACACTTACGCTATAACATCATAGTTGCCAAAAAAAAACAAAAATGTAGGCATTGTCAAATTTTGACATATCTATTAAGCAAGTAAAAATAGTTTAATTTGTTGTAGTAAGTGACGTATAAAGGTAATAGTTATGGGTTTCCCTAAAAATGAATTAATTTATATGGTTTATATACAGGCAAGGCGGGAAAAAATTGTCTTTTGGCAGTAATGCTTTACGGAGCAAAATACCTTAATAGACGTATACCATCTAGAAAATTTTTTCAGTGCTTAATGGAACGGTTTGATGGTAGTAGTAGCGTTGAGTATACGAAACGGAAAGTAGTAAACCAGAATACTACAAATGAAGAAAAAGAAATGGAGATTTTACTTCATGTTGAGGATAATCCCCAGGTCAGCAGCCGTCAACTAGCTGAGTATACAAATGTGAATTCAACAAGATGGAGCTCCTACTCATTACCATCGGGAAGTTCGGGAATTTTTAAACCCCACAAAAATGGATCGGTAGGGATGGAGTAATTCAGTGGCCCCCTCGATCATGTGACTTAACACCTTTAGACTTCTTTTTGTGCGACTACATTAAAGATTGTGTTTATGTGAATCTCCCTACAACACCAGTAGATATCAAAAATAGGATACCGGATGCATGCAGGACAATAAGGCCCTTTATGCTAAGGAAAGTGAAGGAAAATATAGTAAAACGACTAAACATGTGTATTCAAGTAGACGGGCATATTTTTGAACATTCATTACGTCATAATAATTAATCATTAGATAAGTTAAACTATATTAAAATTATTATTAACTATTTGTTTATGTTTTCACAATAGCGTAATGTATTAAAAACAAGGGTAAAAATTGAAAAATTCAAAATAAATCGAAAACTATTAGAAATAGGTATATGACAAACTTAATAAAAGTTGGATGGTTTTGTAAAATCTATCAGAAAAAATATGTGTACCATTTAAAAAATTTTAAATTTTTCAATTTAAAATAGTCAAAATGTATAAATTTATTTTGAACATCCTGTAGCATCTAACTCAAATTTCTTTACATATATATTTTTTTTCATCTTACGCTTGTATCAATTATGAGTATTCCACATTCAGAAACAATGGCGTTACTGGCAATTGTTTACAAAACTGAAAATTAGTCGACTCACCCTGTACTATATGTATTTTAGTCAATTTCCATCAACTTAGAACCCCTGCGGCTGTTGTAATAATCTCCATACTCCATAGATTTATTTGGTCCTACGTTGTTCTTTGTTTCGAGATAGAAAAGCGTACAAAATCACCCAAGACCAATTTCTGTAGAAATGGAAGAAATAGATACATTAACGAGTAAAGTGAATATTATGGTTTAGCAAGGGAATATGTAGTACCCAAATGAAATATTCTTCAGCTAACTGGAGGAGGAAATACTACAACATATGGTTAATCTTATTATTTATTATTGAATTTAATTTTTTTATAATTATTTTTAGCGTATTAACCGCGAGCAACGAATGATCTCCTCTTTGTACATTTAATACGCCGTTGGAGATTAAATAGATACCTGCTATTACCATGGCTACAAGGTATACTAGAACAGTAATGTTGCAAGTATACAATCTAGTCGCCTATTATTCTACCATAGTCAAATACCATCTAAAATTCTGCCATATTTGGTAAATATTATACGACACTCTTACTAAACTTTTATATAATTTCATATTTCATCGTATCATCATAGACTCAGCATAGACACAAATAATGAAACCCATACTTTGATTCTAAAAGCAATAACCTATTTCATATTTATAAGTAAATGATTACGTGGTGGTTAGCATGTTGCCAATTCATTTTATGCTTAGGCCTATAACAGTTCAATTACATAACAAGACATAAGATATAAAAATCCAATTTCGCTTACCGTTTGATTCGGTGATAAAGAAAATTCCTTTTCATTTTAAAGTTGTGCACAGAAATTCACGATAAACATTTTTTCCCGAATGCAAGTATGTAGTTAAAAAAATAAACAGTACTGCGAAATATTTTCTTGTTTTATTTCAAATTCACAATGTATTTGAATTATAGTTTAGATCCCGTCTATTATTACGACTGCTTATTCAATTTTCGAATTATTCCTAATAACCTGTTTTTGATAAGGATAAGTCAATGTCGAAAGAACATGTAATTTTGTTAATTGCATTTCGTATCTTATTCACATTAAATTCCGTTTATGTTTATATACAGGAATAGTCAGCCAACCAAAATAATTTTATAATTTTCAGAAAGCAGACTTAATGATTAGTGTTGACACTCACTTTGAGTTTCAAAAACAATTTAAAAAGTTAAAAAAACAATAGAAGATGACATTTGGAGCACTGAAGTAAAAAAAAATTTTCACAGAAGTATCATTGCCTACCTATTTCTCACAAATTAAAACTGAACTACTGACGTTTCAATACGTAATAATAAAATTAGTGTGGCGATCATTTAAATCAAAAAATCCTAAAATATTTCGATATTGAAATAACTATTATCACTCGATTATCGCTCCAATATTCAAATATGCAGTAACGAATCATTCCGAATGACGAATATTTATATTTCTAAACTTAATAATCAGAATTGTATTGATACATGTAAAAAAAATTTTCTTACATACAATTCATCAAGTTTATTACAGATTACGGGGGTCAAGTGTGGCTTTATATTTAACGCAATTGGTGTTCCGTACGTTGATTTCTTTTAAAACAAAAATTTTGGTTAGGAAGGTATGAAATGATCAACGACTTCACAAAACGCACCCCAAATCAGTTTTCAATAAAGTTTTTTTTTTTCCGATCTTTGCTGAAAACTAATGACCTTGAAATTTTTGTCTTTTTTTATTCCCGATAAATTATTAAGGCTAATGCATCGTGATAATTTTCGTTCAATCTACACCCTGTGGAGAATATTCCAAAATTTTTTCACAATTTTTTGATCGGTACTTTTCGAGATAAGCGACAGCGATTTTTCGCAATTTTTTAAAAATAATACAAAGAAAAGTGTGCGCAAGTATTACGTTATATATATTTTTGAACTCGTGTTTTACAAGCTTTCATTTGACACCCCACTCGATGACCTGGTAATTTTTTTTTTCACTTCCGATTTCACTCCCCAAAACTAACCCCTTAAGTCTAAAATTTTAAAACTATACGTCTCTGATGAGGCCATCAATTCCTATATTAGCGCCAAATTTCAATTTTCTATGTCAAATAGTTTTCGAGAAAATCGCGCGTGACAGACGGACATACAGACAGACGCCGAATTAATCTTATAGGTGTTCCGTACGGAACACTAAAAATCCCTTATTCAACTGTTAATTTTAGTGTTTGAGTACGTGATACTCGAATGACTAAAATAATTGAATGGCTATTAAAGTACTCGAGTGATTTTTCATGTGGAATTCAAATCTAAGGAATAAGTGATAAGTGCCAGTTGATTCCCTAGAATCACTCGTAAACGTTATGTAAGGGAAAGCTTTAATACCTTTAAGAGGAATATCTTTTCAAATTAATTTTGCAATATTTCCTTTATTTTTGAACCAATTTTAGCCAAATATAGTGAATAACCAGGGAAGATGAACGTAAAAGAAAACTCGGACGTGCGTTGAGTTAATTGGAACTATGAGAAAACATGTTTAAATTAATATTTGTAACTTAACCAACGAGGATTAGTATTAAAAACAACTCCGGAACATTTTATCTAGAAGTTACATCATTTTTATAAAAATGTAAAGAGAATTAATGTCAAAAAAGTCTCCATACACTCAAGAACTGCATTTAAAAAAACACGTTATAATAAGCCGCATTTTATCAAGCTATCTATTGCTCGCTAAACTGAAAACAAACGAATAATTTTCGTCCATACTTTATAATAATCTGTCACTTGTTGCTAGTAATTTTGCAATGGGTTTTCAAAGTAGTATTAAAAATAGGCGAGTAAAATTATGAAATTCCATTTCAAGTTTTAAAGATCATAATTGATTTGTGGAAAGATGGAAAATTGTACCTAAATATAGGAAAATATGTTAAAAAGTCGCATGCTACTCTTCATTATATTTTAAACCAGTATAAATCAATGGGTTCCTATAAAATTCGACCACGCACTGGTCATCCCAAGAAACTGACTCCACGTTAAGAGGCCAGTATTGTTAGACAAATAATTATGGATCCCAAAAAAAGTACACCAAGATTAAAAGAAGACGAACGGGAATTATTTTCGAAAAATGTTTGTTCACAAACAGTGAGAAGTTGTTTACATAAGGCAGGCTATAAGGGTTGGGCTGTTAGGAAAAAGTCATTAATTTCGGAAGCTAATCGCAAAGAGCGCTTAACTTTTACTAGGAAATACGTTACTAAACCTCCTGAATTTCGGGAATCCGTAATCTTTAGTGATGAAACTAACCTGAACTAACCTTTTTGGGTCTGATGGTAGAACTAAATACTGCATTCGATACTAAAAACACTTGTTGCAGGGTAAAACAAGGGGTGGCAGTGTTTTGCTTTGGGGATACATGTCCGCTAGAGGAGTTGGAATTTCACATTTTATGGTACCATGTTTATCTGAACATTTTGAGAGACAATTTAAGAGTGTCCAAAAATTAGCACACGAAAAAAGATACATTTTCCAACAGGACAATGAACAGAAACGTACCGCAAACTTGGTGCGAGAATGGATGATTCGTGCGACAGCAGCTTCATACACCTCCGCAATCACCCGATGTTAACCCCATCCAGTATTTATGGGAGGAACTTAAATGGCCCGTTCGCAAACATAATGTTTCAAATAGAAAAGAATTAAAAAACAGAATATTCAACGAATGGGAGAACATGCCAGCAGAAGTTATTAGAAAGCTGGTTGCAAGCATGACAAAAAGGTTACAGAAGATTATCAAGGCCAACGGCGCGGCGGTCCCACTAAATATTAGTTTAACCGAAGTTGTTATTTTCCGTTAAACTCCGTCAAACTATTATTGGTAATTGTTAAGTGTATGGAGACTTTTTTGACATTAATTTTGTTTACATTTTTATAACAATCATGTATCTTCTAAATAAAATGTTCTGTAGTTGTCTTTAATACTAATCCTCGTTGGTTAAGTTTCAAATATTATCTATAATATATATAAAATGCAACGTCTCTCTGTCTGTCTGTCTGTCCGTTAGTGCGCTTATCACTGGAGAACCACTTATCCGATTTAGGTACTTTTTTTTTTAAAACATACATATGTTCTCTGGCCAGGTTATAGGCTATATTTTATTACGTTAGGTAGCATAAGGAATGAGCAGTGGCGATAATAGAGAATGAAGTCGGAAAAAAGTTTGCCGCTAGCGCGTTCCCTTGCAATACACAGCCTAAACCATTAAATATGGAACAATATTATGTAGCAGAGAATATCTATAATCTACAATCTATAATATATATAAAATGCAAAGTCTCTCTGTCTGTCTGTCTGCCCATTAGTGCGTTTATCACGCGAGAATCACTTATCCGATTTACGTGTCTTTTTTTAAATTCATACATATATTCTTTCGTCTGGTTATATAATAATAATAATAATCTATATCTATAATATATGTAAAATGCAACGTCTCTCTGTCTGTCTGTCTGTCTGTTAGTCCGCTTATCCCTCGAGAACCACTTATCTGATTTACGTGATTTTTTAAATTCATACATATGTTCTCTGACCAGGTTATAGATATATATTTTATAATATCTATAATATATAAAATGCAACGTCTCTCTGTCTGTCTGTCTGTCCGTTAGTGCGCTTATCACTTGAGAACCACTTATCCGATTTACGTGTTTTTATAAATTTATACATATATTCTATATAATTTGACTAGATAATGGGAGATAATGTGAGATAACGGGAGATAAGCAGAGATAAGTCTAGGTAATGGGAGATAAGGAGAAATAATGGGAGATAAGGAGAAATATTGCGAGATAAGTTGAGATAAGCCTAGATAATGGGAGATAAGGTGAGATAATGGGAGATAAGGAGAAATAATGGGAGATAAGGGGAAATAATGGGAGATAAGAAGAAATATTGCGAGATAAGTCGAGATAAGCCTAGATAATGGGAGATAAGGTGAGATAATGGGAGATAAGGAGAAATAATGGGAGATAAGGAGAAATAATGGGAGATGAGCAGAGCTAAGCCTAGATAATGGAAATTATGCAGAGATATGGGGAGATAAGGAGAAATAATGGGAGATAAGGGGAAATACTGGCAGATATTTTATTACTTTAGGTAACGTAAGGAATAAACTGATCTCGGACCCCCCCCTCCCCCCCAGTGACGATAGTAGTGAATCAAGTCCATGTGAGCGGAGCCGCGGGCACGGCTAGTATATATATATATATATATATATATATATATATATATATATATATATATATATATATATATATATATATATATATACATATATATATATATATATATATATATATATATATATATATATACATATAAATATATATATATATATATATATATATATATATATATATATATATATATATATATATATATATATATATATATATATATATATATATATATATATATATATATATATATATATATATATACTATATATATATATATATATATATATATATATATATATATATATATATATATATATATATATATATATATATATATATATATATATATATATATATATATATATATATATATATATATATATATATATATATATATATACATATATACATATATATACATATATACATATATATATATATATATATATATATATATATATATATATATATATATATATATATATATATATATATATATATATATATATATATATATATATATATATATATATATATATATATATATATATATATATATATATATATATATATATATATATATATATATATATATATATATATATATATATATATAGCTATTCGTTTCCTCTCTCTTGAGGGTCGTGATCTCACTGTTCTGTTCACTATTTCTCTCCATTTCTCTCGATCTTCTGTCAAGTGCAACGATACATGGAGTGGTTGATCGATAACTTGTTGTATTTGATCTGACCATCTTGTTGGCGAGCGGCCTCTACTCCTTTTACCCTGGACCTCTCCCATAATTATTAGCCGGTCTACATTATTGCCTGATCTTCTAGCTACATGTCCAAAATACTGAAGAATTCTTTTCATGCATAGTGATGATAACCTTACAGTTACATTTAGTTCATTCAGTATAGATTGATTAGTTCTTCTGGCGGTCCAGGATATTCTCAACATCCTCCTATAGCACCACATTTCAAAGGAATCAATAGATTTACGTTCCTTTACTCTAAGTGTCCAGGATTCTACACCATATGAAAATATTGGAAATACTAAGGTCTGTACGAGATTTAATTTCGTTCCTTTAGTTATGTACGGACTTTTCCATATCTTTGTAAGTCTCGTCATAGCATTTCTTGCTAGGGATATTCCTCTTTTTATTTCATTCTCACATCCTCCCATACTACTTACAGATGGTCCTAGATATACAAAGGTTGTTACTCTCTCAATGCCATTGAGTAAGTCGGATCTTACTCTTTGGTCAGACTTATCGACTATCATCAGCTTCGTTTTGTCCCTATTTATGGTCAGACCTATTTTCTCACTTTCTTCCTCTATCCGATTTAAAAATGTAGCCACCTCTTCCTCAGTCGCTGCAAATATGGTGGTATCATCAGCGTAGCGCAAGTTGTTTATTCGCTCTCCTCCTATTAGGATTCCACCATCCCATTCATTCAACGCATTTCTCATTATAAATTCACCATAAACATTAAATAATGTAGGAGACAGAACACAGCCCTGTCTTACACCTCGGCGAGGATGAAACTGATCGGATATTGTATTGTCTATTCTCACCACTGCAGTGCTGTCCAAGTAGAGGTTTTTAATCAATTTAATCAGATGATAAGGAACACCCATTTGCTCTAGTACCTCCCAAAGCTTTTTCCAGTTGACAAAATCAAAAGCCTTATTATAGTCTATGAAGCACATTACCATAGACACATTATACTCTCTACATTTCTCTATCAATTGTCTTATGTTAACAATCTGATTTCTTGTGCCTCGTCCTTTAACGAATCCCGCTTGTTCTCTAGAGATTTGTTGGTCAACATAATATCTTAAACGATTATTTATTATACGAGGCTGGTTTGAAAAGTCCGTGCAAAAATAAAAACTACTTATGTGTTTGCGGTAAACCTTTTTTTATTTTTCGACATAGTCTCCTTTTAGGCTTATACACTTCGTCCAACGATGTTCTAGTTTGTTGATCCCTTCCGAATAATAGGATTTGTCCAAGTTTGCAAAATATCCATTAGTGTCTGCAATCACCTCCTCGTTTGAATAAAATCTTTGTCCCGCCAGCCATTTCTTCAAATTGGGGAACAAATAGTAGTCCGAGGGAGCCAAGTCTGGAGAATAGGGGGGATGTGAAACGAGTTGGAATCCTATTTCCATTAATTTTGCGACCACAACTGCTGAGGTGTGTGCTGGTGCGTTGTCGTAATGGAAAAGGACTTTCTTGTGGGCCAATCGCGGGCGTTTTTCTTGCAGCTCGGTTTTCAAACGGTCCAATAACGATGAATAATATTCACCTGTAATAGTTTTACTGGACGGGGTCTGGGCCTGAATGTCAACGTTGGCAAAACCAAGTTTATGGTGTTTAGTCGAAGCCAATATGATGATGCGAAGCTGACACTCAACAACTCACCGATAGAGCGGGTTCATAAATTTAAATATCTTGGAAGTATAATAACAGATGACTTGGATCCCGACGTAGAGATAAGATGCAGAATTGAAACAGCTCGTACGACTTTCAGAAAAATGAGCACTCTTCTATGCAATGACAATTTGAACCTCAAACTGAGGCAACGGATGGCCAAATGCTATATCTGGTCAGGGTTGTTGTATGGAGTGGAGTGCTGAACCATAAAAATAAGCACATTGAACCGACTGGAAGCTTTTGAAATGTGGATCCACCGTAGAATGCTTCGAATACCGTGGACTGACTTGCTGACAAATGAGGAAGTCTTGCGTAGAGCAAACTCTGAAAGACTGTTGATCAATACTATAAAGTGTCGCAAAATTGCTTATCTCGGACATATACTACGTGAAGAAAAGTACGGTCTTCTCCAGCTCATCATGAAAGGAAAAGGGAAGGCGCGGAGTTGGTAGAAAACAAATGTCCTGGCTAAAGAACATCAGAGAGTGGACAGGAATCCAAAGCGCTGGAGATCTTTTTAGATTGGCCGAAGACAGACAGGCACTCTCCATAGTGATCGCCAACGTCCGGGCGACCGGATATGGCACATGAAGAAGAAGAATAGTTTTACCCTTTTCCAGATAGTCGATGAGGATTATCCCTTACGAATCCCAAAAGACAGTCGCCATAACCTTTCCGGCCGAAGGAACGGTCTTCGCCTTTTTTGGTGCAGATTCCCCCTTGGTAACCCATTGTTTAGATTGTTGTTTGGTCTCAGGAGTATAGTAATGTATCCATGTTTCATCCACAGTGACGAAACGACGCTTAAAGTTCTCCGGATTCTTCTGGAACAGCTGCAAACCATCCTTGCAACACTTCACACGATTCCGTTTTTGGTCAAGCGTGAGCAATCGCGGCACCCATCTTGCGGATACCTTTCTCATGTCCAAATGTTTATGCAAAATATTATGTACCCATTCAGTCGAGATGCCCACAGCACTAGCAATCTCACGCACCTTAACTCTTCTGTCATCCATCACCATATCATGGATTTGATCAATGATTTCTGGAGTCGTAACCTCCACAGGCCGTCCAGAACGTTCAGCGTCACTTTTGCCCATATGGCCAGTCCGAAAATTTTGAAACCACTTATTAACTGTTCTAATCGAAGGTGCAGAGTCACCATAATGTTTATCAAGCTTTTCTTTAGTCTCCTGAGGCGTTTTGCCTTTCATAAAGTAATGTTTAATCACCACACGAAATTCTTTTTCGTCCATTTCTTGAAAATCACTCGACTTCCTTGATTCACACAAATGCCAAACACAAAGAAATAGACCAATATGGCTGAAACTTGGTGTGCGTTCATTCAAGAGATGCTACTAACTAAACATGACCTCGATACGCGCCGGTGGTGCCATCTCTCGGACTTTGCACGGACTTTTTAAACCAGCCTCGTATGTAGCATTACCTTACTTGGATGTGATAATAGAGATAATGTACGATAATTACTACATTTACGGGTAGAGCCTTTCTTATGTAGTGGTGTTATTATAGAGGTCGTCCAATCTTTCGGCCATATTCCAGTTTTCCAGATATTATTACTGGTTACTAGTTCATTATTAAGTATACATATATATATATATATATATATATATATATATATATATATATATATATATATATATTATATAATAATAATAGTAGTAAAAATAAACAAATAAATAAAATAAAAACACTTCAAAATTTACATAAAAACCATCAAAAATGGTATCATACAAAAAAAATAGTTCGTCGGCCAGCACATTTTTCGCCAGTCTTAACACTAACCTTCGACTGAAGTACGTCAATCACGGTCACCTATTTTCGAGGTACCAAAAATATAAAATTTGTAAATAAAAGTTAATTTTAAACTAAGTTATGTAACAGTTGTTTTTTCTTGTATTTCTGTAAGTGTATGTGTTATGTTTGTAAACCAATGTTATTGTTATAATTTAAAGCAAGACTGTGATGTATTTTTAATTCCAGACATGGCAAGGTAAAACAGTTTTTTTTTTTGAAAATGCGTAAAAACCAAGAGCGAAACATCAAAATAATAAAAAAATTCAAAAGAATTCAAAGATATTCATTTGATGAACAAAAACCCAAGATATATCAAAAAGATTTATATACATATATATATATATATATATATATATATATATATATATATATATATATATATATATATATATATATATATATATATATATATATATATACATATATATATATATATATATATATATATATATATATATATATATATATATATATATGTATATATAAATATTTATTCTTATTTTTTTTTTACAAAATACACGTGGAAAAGTTAGTTAGTATATCAAGTTATTCTACGTTGCTTCCATCAAAAGTCAAAGCCAACATTACAGACTACGTTAGGGGCCTAATAAAGGAGCGGGATAGAACTCTTAAAAGCTATAAAGTCTCTGGATTACTTGGGGACTAGAAAAATTACAAAAAGAACTGGGGCCTCATTCGTAGACAAAAAAAAACATACGTTGATAATGTTGTGAGAAAGGGCAACAGTAAGGGAAAGTTACTCTGTACTGTGTCCATGAGAACATTATTCCGAATCTACAACCGGGATTCCGAAAGGGGCACAGTACCTCTATGGCATTGTGAAATGTCTTGGACATTACTGGGGAAGACGTGGACGCTGGACGTATATCGGACCTAATCCTGCGAATTTCCTTGATAAGCCCTAGCCTTCTCTGTACGAAACTCAGGTATTGCGGATTTGATAATGGGGCTGAAGAATTCTTTGACTGTTATTTGAAAACTAAATCACAGAGGATGTTTTTAAAAGGATAAATCTATGAATCGCTTCCGGTTTAAATCGCGTGTTCCTGAGGGTTCAACTTTTTTGTTGTTATTATGCATATATTCGGTGGATGTATTCAGAACTGTAAAAAACTGTCAGTACCAGGTTTATGCTGATAACATTCAGTTGAGTCTTAGTTTTTTTGCCAAATGAGCGCCATATTGCCCATTATGTGATGAATAGGGAGCTAGAGGATTTAAGTCAAATCTCGGAGCTAGGTAACTTAAAACTGAATCCCATCAAATCGAAAATTATATATTTTGGAGGCACTAGAGCTCATCTGGCAATGCAATATATGAATATTCAAATCGCAGGTAATCTGTTAGTAGTGGAAAACAGTGTAAGTGCTCTAGGGTTAGTGATTGACAAACAGTTGAATTTCATCGAACATATCACAGCAGTAATTAAAAAAGTAATTTTTAATTTGAAATTGTATATGCTAGTCGTCATTTTCTGTCCAAAAATCTTAAAAAAGTATTGTATGACTTTCTGATGTTATCATCCTTTAATTATTGTGATTATGTGTATGGATCGTTTTTTGGTCTAATTGGTAGAAATAGAATACAGAGAATTCAAAACTCCCGTTACCGCCTTATTTATTGCTTACGAAGGTTTGATCACATCTAGGAGAGTTTTGGGGCTTTCGGTTGGTTGAACATGTACCACCGAAAGAACTGCTCTTTGCTGTATTAGTTAAAAAAATTATGCTTTTATCGCTAGTCTCGGGCGTTCATATTCATGGTCTTAACACAAGACGTAGAGATTTTCTGAGTATTCCAAAGCACACGACGGCCTCATTCAGAAATTGCTTTACATATCAAGCTTCTTATCTATATAACTATATATAAATTATCTTTATCCTGGGTACGACTTCTATTCCCGATTTAGGCGTAACTTTGGAATCTGTGTTTTTACCAGAAGCGACCTCTCTTGCCAACGAGAAGAGGCTCTGGAGCCCCCAAACTTTGATGTTATGTGGTTAAAAATAACGACTCGACCAACCACAAGGTTCATCTGCATCCTCTATCGACCACCAAGTGATACTAACTTTAGAGCACTTTCCGCTTCTCTTGCAGACACAGATCATTTACAAATTAACTATCCAAATGCCGAAATTGCCATCCTAGGCGACTTTAATGTCCACAACATCAACTGGCTTAAATATTCAAATACTATCGACGAACAAAGTCGTGAAGCCGAATCATTTTCAATCAATTGTGGCTTATCTCAGCTTATTGACGAACCAACACGGATCCCTGATCGAGACGGAGAGTTCGCCAGTCTTCTTGATCTGTTTTTAACCACCAATCCGGAGATTTACACGGTCAGCGTAAATGCGCCGTTAGGTTTTTCCGACAATAAACTACTTTCGACATCCAGTATTCTACCAATCAATGACAGAGAGGCGCCTAAACCGCGCAAGATTTGGCAATATAAATCTGCTAAATGGGAAGATCTCATGGAATATTTTCGCACTTTCCCTTGGTTAGACGTTTGTTTTCGATCCGACAACCCATCTGACAGCGCCAGGGAGGTTTCCGATGTTATTTTGGCCGGTATGGAGGTTTACATCCCAACGCAAAGAAGCTGTTACTTCTAAACATCTTGCATACCGACAGTGGCATGAAAATCCTAACACCATAAATCGTAACACCTTTGTTCGTGCCAGAAACAGATGCAAAGAAATTATCGCCGAAACCAAGGAGGCACACAATCAACGGATTAGAAACAAACTTCTCGCTTGTCCCAACAATTCCAGGTCCTTTTGGTCAGTCGCTAAGGCAGTTAGTCAGAATTTCATCAAATCCACCATACCACCACTCACACGGCCAGATAATTCTATTGCAACGACACCTATTGAGAAAGCGAACTTGTTGGCTGAACTCTTTGCTTCACATTCTACTGTCGATTTCCAAGGAAAAACACCACCTACTATTCCCATAGTGCAGTCAAGGATGCCCGATATTGTCTTCAGACAGCGTATCATAAAACGTATTTTGATGAAGCTAGACACCAAAAAGGCTTCTGGCGCTGACGGAATACCTGCCATAGTTCTCAAAAACTGTGCGAGGGAACTAACACCAGTTTTCTGTAGACTTTTCAACCAATCCTACAGAAAGGGAATATTTCCTTCTTGCTGGAAATGTGCCACAGTTCAGCCGATACCTAAAAAAGGCAAGAAGACCTTGCCAAATAACTACCGACCAATCGCACTGCTTCCAATAATATCGAAAGTCATGGAAAAGGCTTTCAATCAGCATCTTCTAAAATATTGAAGGATTCAACATTATTAGCGATCACCAATATGGCGTTCGTAAAAATAGATCAACAGGAGATCTTCTGACTTACGTAACACATGTTTGGAACAACGCAATTGAACACTTTGGAGAATCTCGAGCGGTTGCTCTTGACATATCCAAGGTATTCGACCGTGTTTGGCACGATGGGCTGTTGGCTAAGCTACGTTCTTATGGTATGTCTGAAAAGTTCTGTTTGTGGCTCTCATGTTTCCTCAGAGATCGTTCTTTACGAGTGGCAGTCGACGGATTTCTTTCTAACACCCTTCACTATCAACGCCGGTGTACCCCAAGGCTACATACTGTCTCCTACTCTCTTTCTCATTTATATTAACGATCTGCTAGAAAAGACCGAAGATCCAATCTACAGCTTTGCAGATGACAGTACACTCATCTCTTCATTCACTTTGAACGCTCGGACATCGGCTACTCAGACGAATATCCGCAGACAGCAGGAAGTCATTCAACTTAACAAAAACCTGGAAGAAACTCTATCTTGGGGTGACAGTAACCAAGTGGAATTTAACGCTACAAAAACCCAGGCGGCAGTTTTTTCTAAAAAAGTTAACGTTGCTGAACCCGACATAGTTATGTCGGGGCACTCCATTCCTCTAACATCGTCACTCAATTTGTTGGGCGTTAATTTGGGAGCAAATATGTCCTGGCATGAACATGTTGCAGGCATAGCAAGGAGAGCTTCTCAAAATTGGGAATATTATTTCGAACCAGAAAGCTTTACACTCCACAACAACTGTTAATTCTTTATAAAGCTCAAATTCGACCAACTATGGAATACTGCTCCCATGTTTAGAGCTCCGCTCCCAAACATACACTGCATTTGTTGGATTCTATTCGTCTGATCGGAGACCCGGAACTGACCGGCGGCCTTGATTCGCTGGAACATCGAAGAACTGTTGGCGACTTAAGCCTATTCTACAAGTATTTTCATGGAAAGTGTTCGAAGGTTGTGGCCCGCTTAATTCCTCCCAGAGCGGTGCATGTTAGAAGTACACGTCTCGCTAATACTTCACATCCGTATGAGGTTCAGCTTGTTACTCCTCGTACAACGCTTTTCAAGCAGTCTTTTATATGGAGAAGATCATCCCTTTCGAACAATTTGCCCAGGACTGTGTTTCCCACCTAGTACAATTTGCAGCGATTCAAGAACAACGTGAATCGCTTTCTCCGCACACGTGTCGCTCCTGTAGCGCTTTAGGGACTTCCCTGTAGCACATGCCATAAAAAAAAAACCAAATTCGTACTATCCTTAAAACCCTGAGCATGGAACAGTTTAAAATAAAATACAAGGCTATCCTACTCAGATAATAAAATGCTTAGCTTAATAAACTTTCTCGTGACCACTGCTCTCTCAACGTATTATTTAACTGATGATGTATTATATACATGATACTTTTTATTATTATTATTTAAATATTATTATTACATATAGAAGCAAGGTGTTTTGGGAATGTGTATGTGTGTATGTGTGGGTGTATGTATGTTTGTGTATTAATAGTTGATTATTTTTGTATTTCTTATATATTAAATGTTCATTTATTTCTTTTTTTTTAATTTGGCATCCAGGTAGAGTGGTATGTAAGAGTAGCCCTAATGGCTAAATATTACCCTGCTTTCGAAGTTAATAATTCTTTTGTTATATAACTTATTATAATTGTTTAAATTAAATAATTCTATAAGCATTAAATTTTAAGAAAGAAGTCTATTGTTGTTACTATCTAAAAGAGAAAAAAAGAATCCGACGCAACAAATCCTGTGGCAAATGGCCAATGGTTACCAATCGACAGCCTGGGACGATGCGTCTGAAATTACTTGTGCAGGAACTCTAGAAACCTTTCAACGAAACTAAACGCGAAATGGATAATCGGTGAAGGGGAAATTACTCATAAAAAAACTTTTACAACGATGATGTTTAAAAACTTAAATCCTATTTTAGAATAGATGACCGTGGTGGAAGATTTTTCATAACAAGAAACTTTACATACAACTGATCTTTACAAACTTTCCCCAATAAATAGCCTTGTTTCTAAAAACTTCTTACATTTACCGTGCGGGATTGAGCATATGACCTACTGGCTCCCCTGGAATGCTTAAAATTTGTTCGTTATCTCAACCAAGAACTTCTTATATTACTATCGAAACTCTACGAGAATTAACAACTACCTTCCATTGAAGCCACATTGCTTAAAAAGTATAGATTCCTTTCTTACTTCAAGTATTTTTGTTAAATTTAAAATCTATGTCGTCGGGTAAATTTTTCAAAAATACAATAATTCCCTTTTGTAAATGAAGTGAAATGTGTGAAAAATGAACTTTAAAAATAGCTACTTTATCTAAAGGACGGATATTTCTTAATAATTTATATTTACACAATAGTGGTTTAAGATAATCAGAATAGTCATAAAGTGACCATCGGATGTATAATTTTTAAGTGGCTTGTGATAGTAAAAGGAAATATGTGATAGTAGAAGGTTAAAAGTAATGGAGTATAAAGGAGAACTGACTCCAATTAATTTTTTAATTCTTAATTAAACACACTAAATATGCTTGTTCTGAATTTGTGAGATAACAGGCTGAAAATATAGTGAACAAATGATCAGTTGTTGGTCGACAAATAGCAGTTTATTATTTTGAGTTTGGTTTTTTTTTTCTTAATTAAAACCAATAACAGCGTTCTAAAAATATTACCCTGCTTTCGAGGTTAATAATTTAACATGATCTTGAAAGCGTTGGGCATAAATGGGCAAAATTTGCCTTGGTTTTTTAAAACAGGTCTTAACCACACACTATTTTAAACTAGGCAGACACGTGTATATTTTTGAAACAGATTTCAAATCAACCTCTAATTAAAATCTCATTTTAGATTTTAAAATGGGATATTAATGGTTACCGAAGTTAAATTTATGTGATATTATTTTTCAATTATTAAGTGAACTTTAACAATAGGTAGCAACAATGAAAACAAAAGTGTGGTTAATTATCAATTAATATTTTCAATATGAAAGTTCAATTTCTTTCTTATTTTATTTATATTTTTAAAGCTTTTACAAGGACAACATGAAAACAGTAACTTTTACAAACAATTGCCTTTAGTTTTTCAAGGCACAAAATGATCAGCCTAGCACATATACTATTGATCACATTGTAGCAAAGTGTAAAAACTGTTCTACACCTAACGCTTCTTAAAGTCACGAATCATACTGAATCCAAATTGATTTAGATGGTTAAATGGCTCCTAAGATATCACTAAGTAAGTAAGGCACCAAAAATCCACGCAAAAGGAACGAAAGACAGAAAGAAAGATATGATATTATTAACATGCTTTAGCAACGTGCGGGATATGTTATTATAATTTTGTTTTCAGAAATTAGTGACAATTTTGTTCTATATGTTGCAGAAACAGAATTTCTGTTAGTGACTATAAAGAATTTCTATTTTGGCTTTAATTTCTATATCATAAAGGTCCAAAATTTATAGTTACCCTTTCACTAAAACTGAAGGTTAAAGGGTGTTTCGATATAAGATGTAAACGTTAAAAAGCCAGAATTTGAAACACTGTCAAAATACTTGAATTTTAGAGGTTCCTAAAAGATTAAGGCTTCTCTCGTGATATCTAAATTTAGGTATTTTTGGTTAAATCACTGTTGCGTAAAATCCAGAAATTAACTGTTTTTTTTTTATGGGTCTAGCACACGTGCTGCAGGGAAGAAGTCCCTAAAGCGCTACAGGAACGACACGTGTGCGGAAAAAGCTATTCACGTTGTACACAATCCTGGGCAAATTATTCAAAAGGGATGATGTTCTCCATATAAAAGACTGCTTGAAAAGTGTTGTACGAGAGTAACAAGCTGAACCTCATACGGATGTGAAGTATTAGCGCGACGTGTACTTCTAACATGCACCGCTCTGGGAGGAATTAAGCGGGCCACATCCTTCGAACACTTTCCATGAAAATACTTGTAGAATAGGCCTAATAATAATAACCGAAATCATTTACACTAAAATTTAGCCAGTGTTAAAGCCGTCTATAGACATAAAACATGTAAGTAATTTCATTAGCTATTGATTAGCTATTCATTAAGGTTTGAGATTGAGGAAAAGTTGAACGTATGATTACACAGAACAATAAATAAGTATTTAAAAAATCTTTCGGACTCTCCCATATATCTAAAAAACTGGCTTGATGTGTGACTTCTACTTAATTTGATAGCTTAGCGTGTTCCTTCTGAATAAATTTCGCCCTCTTGATTTACGCTCTCTATTTCTAAAGTGACAATATATTTTATTTCAAAATGTAGCTTTTAGGCCTTTACTGTTAATATTAGTATCAATAAAATGTTAGCATTAGTTCAGAATTTCTTTTATGTAGGAGGTAAAACAAAATGGCCTAATATTACGCTAAAATTCTGTAGATAAGTCAGACTTCCACCAAAATTACCAATTAAGTATTCCTGATAATTTGATATTTAACCCTGCATAATAACATTTTCACTTTTATTCTATTAGAATAAAGATATAAATTTTTTTTATAATGAAGTCAAAACTGCTCTCAGGAGGGGACCTGGGAAATAAATGATAATTTTGAGTGGAAAGAATAAGCCCTATCTATCCTTTTTTTTCTAGGTTATATCCTATGAATTTTTATTTTAATTAATCATCATCAGGGCTAAATGTAAGTTATAAAAAAGATTGTGATCGGACGTATAAAAATTTTAATAGGTAATACTTCTAAAAATTAAAATGATAACTTCCATAAGTACAAAATCGTTTAGTATTTTTCATTCTGTAAAACAATCATGGACATTCATTCATATACATTCCAGCATCTAGATAATTTTGAACACTCATCACAAGGATTCACTAGAATATATTTAAATTAGTCAGTATTAGAATATGAGTGACAAAAATTACTCGAAAAGAATTTTTTTCTTATAGCTCAAGAAATGAAAGCCTATTAGATTAGAGTCTGTACTCTTCCCCTTTGCATTTTTCTATAGTATCCAACCCTCCTATCTCAACGTTTAAGTTGGGAGGTATTTAGAAAATGGTTTCTCCTCTCCTCTAGCATGATTGATCTGGATCATGTGACTTTAATTTGCTTTTTACTTTTATTACATGTTGTGATTTAAAAAAAAAAACATTTACAGATTTTGTCTTTTTTTTACGTTTTGCTGTCATTAGATTACAATTTTTTTTCTTTTTTTATATTAATATATCTGTTGTTTTGCTGATTTGTAGCTACGTTTGATATTTCACCATATAAGTATATACATTATATTTCCCAAAATAAGTTGTTTTAATTTTCTGTTTTTAGTGTACTTTTTTAAAACCTTATTCTTATTTTCTGATTTGATAAGTAAACCGTTTATATATTAAGTTGCAACAGTAAATAATTTCTTTTTAAACAACTGTTTGTTTTTCACTAAAATAAAAGTTACTGTTACATAACGAGACTTATGCTCATCGAAGTAAAAAATAGTCATAAAGTTAACGTGGTACAAATAGGGATTTCAGTATTAAATATTGTGTATTAAAAACAACAGAGTTTTGGTATAAGCGCTATATTGCGTGCGTAATATGTTACATGTTTCCCAAAAGAGTGCCCATCCTATATTAGTTCTAAAAATAATTCTTATATTATTTTTATTCTACTTTTCCTTCAACAAACTGTTATATTTGTTGCTATTGCATATTTTAAAAAATGTGGAAAGATATGTATATCCATTTAAACAACAAAACTAAACTTGACTGATCAGAACAAAGCTAGGATCACTAAAGACCCAGTTTCGTAGACAAGTTTCTCATTCTATCTGTAATAATGACCTTTCCCTTTAATTTTTCCACATATTTTTTCTATAAACTTTTGCATTCGTGAAATCAATATTCACACTTTATAACTAGACTTAGAAATAGCGTATTCAGTTTTTAGTTATGCTATAAATCAAATTAGTTGATAGATTCCATAAGAGCATAAAAATATTTTTGCTATCACCTTAATTACCATATACGTAAATGTGTAGACCTACCTTTCTTGTGTTTTTCTTAAATCAATATAAATGATCACCAATACCTAATTGTACAGAAAAAGAATAACTTTGTAGTAATATTATTGTTGCTTAAAATGTAATAAGTTTAATAATATCTTTAATTCAACCTTTTATGACGAGAGATACATGCAACATGTGGAATTGAAGCATTCCAGACCGAACCTAACATAACTTAATGTAACAAACTCCAAACCTAACATAATCTAATGTAGCGAAGTTTACCCTAACATAACCTAATGTACCGAACTTCGATACATTAGGTTATGTTAGGTTTGGAGTTCCTGGATTAAAATTCTTTGGGTTAGGAAACGTTCATCTAATCATTTTTGCTCTTTGCATAGGGTTATGATAGATCTGATGTTCTTGGTGTAAATGGCTAAAAACTAGATTTATTGAAAAATTAGTTCAAATCATAGCCAATAACTTTTCCTTAACTGAGACTCATTAATTGCTTAAAAAGGTGTTTTCTGGAAAAAAAAAGCAATATATATTGATAAATTAATAAAATTCATGACAAATAATCAAAAATCCGCTCTGTTCTCCCAGTATTACTAACATTTATTGTTTTTTTCTAATACTACTTACCATTGTAATGTCAGTTGTAATTAGAGTTAGAAAAATTGGTTTTGGACAAAACTGAAAAGTACTATCTTCAAGATAAACCTAAATTTAGACCATTCGTTCTTTATTAATGAAATATTTTCATCTATATTGATTAAAGTACAAATGAAAATGCACCATTCGACTAGTATTGTGTTGTGTTGTTGCCTTTTGTTAGAAAATAAGAGCGTTAAATAAAAATACTTGTAAGATTCACATAAGAAATATTACAAAGCACAGTGTTCTAACGTAACAGAATGAGTTCACAAATAGTTTACTTGCATACTTAAAGTTGTTTAAATTTTAAATATCTAAGTTACTTGTTAATAGCTGCCTCTTTTCTCTAAAAATTTTCTTTGTTTGCACTATGCTATTTTTACTTTACTGTTACTGTCATGATCTTTTGTTATGATGCTGCCAAATAGCGAGATTCTTCTATTAACTCGAATCCTTCTGCTCCGATCGGGGATTCTTAATATCTGTCTTCATTTTGGGAGTTTTTTCTGTATTCGTATTAGAGTGTCTAGAAACTAGTATATTTTGTTTTCCTCTAAAATAGTTAATATAAGTGTAAAATCTACAAAGCGAAATCTCATTCTTTAATTGAAGCCTTCCTTTACTCAATTTATCGTCTCTTAGATATATAAGTTCTACTTATTTAAGTTCTATTTTAATAGCTTTATTAGACAAATTTTGCTACATTTATCCAGTAAACCTTTTCTCCTGAAAATAATAGTATATTTGTATTTTATATTCTTCGGTGATACCATAAACGTGATTAGAGATCATGTGCATTATTTACATACACGAGTACATGCTACTCAACTTTTTTGTTTTTTTTTTTTTATATAATTTTGCACCGTTAATCGACAAGCATTAAAAGTATGGTATTGCGGCAAGATAATACTCGCTTATTATCAAGTTGCAACTGCGCTTTCTTGTACTGTATTACGCAAAATCAAAGAAAAGTTGCATTTTTTAAGTTTATTTAAAGTCGACTGATAAAAGCAAAAATTAATTTTCAATCTAATTCTCAAATTTTAAAAAAAATGATCCCAATAAGATATAACTTTCTCCTATCCACATGACCGTAATATTTTTAATACTTTACTTATATCAAGTATAACATATAGAAAGTCTCTAGCAATTTTACAAAAGATGAAAGTAAAAGAAAAAATCATATTACCGTGAAAACAAAAACCGACTCTCACAAGAGCCATCCAAGAGATTTTCTAAAAGTGACCTAAAATTGTGAAGTCATTACAAGTTACGTCAGGCTGAAAGAAATACAAGTTAAGGTAGGTCTATTTATTTACATACATAATAATCATGGTGACCGAGCAGCATTTTTATACTCTTAAAAATTTCCTGTATTAATTGTACTGCAATTGTAGATCACTATTAACGCACCGAAATACTTCTACGAAAAAACAATATAACCACTACGTCCAAATCATATACAACAATAGCATCATCACTCATAAAATCAAGGAACAAAATAAAGCTAGAAAACCAGAACGTATAGAGCTTTCTATTGAGGCCTACATGGGAGAAATCAACTGAAGGATATATGCAAAGCTCAAAGAATACAAACTTAACATCCACAAACTATATAAGATCTCTTTCAACGTTAGCTAGCGATACGCCACATAATTATTTTAACAGTTGCAAACAAATAGCCACGGTATAACACTATAAAACCAGAATCATCATGGAAACGATCAATCAAAAAATAGTACTTTTAGCAAGAGAGATGTTACTTCCAATATACCAGCTTCATAAAAATGCATGATAATACACGTATAAACTACAAAAAACACCTCAGTAACAAACCGCCTACTGAAGAATGCCAAGTCGTTTACATTAGGCTAAAGAAGGCAACACTCACTGCTCAACGCTACAACCTCCAATTCGAACGAACTTTGAGTTTACAGTTAATTACCGATCACTAAGTATCGATATGTCAAATAAAACTAAGGCGATTTTACAATCTAAAGAAGGCTGAGTAGAGGATGTACTCCTAGCCCATTTTTTTTTTAATAATAATTGCTTCTATTGACCTGGAAAATCTCGGAATATCTATTACTCCGAACAAAAGGATGGGAATATTCATAAATAATTACTGCTAACTTAAACAGAGCCAACTTAGTGCGCATTTAGCAGTACAGGTCAGTTCAGGTCGGTCTATTTTAGGGTACGTGTAGTTTTGTGAATATTAGTTCGTTTACCTGAAGTTTAAACTAAATTATATGAAATGGTGTGCAAAAAGTTGTTTTTGGTTTGTTTATATTGCATTTTAATTGACATACACAAAAAATCACCTAAACCATACTTAAATAAAGTTTAAAGCTTTTATCAATTTTTTTAACTTCAATTATACTGTACATGCCTAGCTCCGCTATTAAATATTTAATAATAAAAATATTTGCCTTATTAGAAAACATTATAAAAGTGTCAGCCATTTTCAATAATTACTGTCTTTATTCACTGCTGCTTAAAAGTTTTTCGAAAAAGGTGAAACCGAAATAAAGTAGAATAGTCAAACACAATGAATGTCTGAAACATGAGCACGCTGGTACCAAATAGGTTCAATTTTGATAAAATTATAATTAATAGTTTATTCTCCGGAACCACAAGAGTATTTTCATTTGAATAAGAGATTATTCAACCTTCAGGTTTTTAAATACCCCCATTTTCAAAACCATTTTTTTTTCCAACGACATTGATTGAATCATAATCACATTTCTTTCTGTTGAGACAATTTTGTTTTCCGAAGGAGCATGGAATATTTATCTGCGCGGCTTAGTCGAGGCACACCTGGGAAAGTATAGCATGAGATACCTAATTGTTTTTAAGATTGAAAGAACCTTTAAATAAGGCTAGAAGATACCATGCTATTTTAAAATTTGATGTATAAATATGATCCTATGACACTATTTTAGCGAAAAGGTTTTTAGGAGTTCTTGTGGAAATTCGCAAACATAAACTACACCTGTAAAAATGAATACAGTCGTTTTAGATTATAATATATATATTAAATGAAAAAAAAACGTAGCTACAAATATTAGGCATAATTGCAGAGAATATAATATACATTTTATTTTTACCTTTTTATTGAAATAGTTTTAAATACATCTAAAGTAAGTATTTTACTCATAGTGGAGGAAATAAATAATCGGGAGCTTTTATTTTTTCAAATGTCACCATTGACAAGAACAGTCGCTTTCAAGTCCAACGTGCGTTATCAGACTCAAAAGAAACTAGAAAAAACAAATAACCAAGAGCATTAACTCAACCGAATTTTGCGTTTTTTTTCTGATTAATGCGTTTATATAAAACTTGCTGCGTTTTCTTAAAAAAGAAAACCGTAATATCCTAATTCTGAGATGGTCTCCAAATGTAACAAAGTATGATTATGACATTATTAGCTCAATTTAAGTTATTTTTAAAATTGTATAGAAAATATTTATTTCCGTCTCACTTGATTTATATCACTAATTACCTTTCAAATTTAGATTATTTCAACTTTATAATAATATTTTACACGTTTATCATAACTGCAGTTATATAAAACTAGCGACCCGCCCCGGCTTCGCACGAGAGTTGTTGTTATGTTACTGTTTAGCTTGGTTACGCTGTGGTGTAGGGATTTATATTTTTTTCCTACCTAAACGTGTTAAAATACTTCAAATAAAGAGAGTAATTTGAAGTATTTTAACACGTCTTTTTTTAATATCTTTACTTCGATAATCTGGGTTAACCTTTGTAGATAGACAGATGCTGTCCAGACTTTTTTGTAGAGCTAACTGAGGTGAACAATATTGCCATACACTGTTTTTACGTATCTCTAACTACGAGAAGACAACTTCCCAGACGATTGATTTGTTTTTCTTGCGAAATACTCTATTCATTAGTGAAATCCGGAATAAAATCTGTTCAGTAGTTACTGAGAAAATCGTGCACAGACAGATAGACAGACATACAAAGAGACAAACAGACAGGGGACTTTGTTTTATACTATGTATTGATAGTTAATTCCATCCAAAAATGAGGGTAAATTGCCGCATAAAAAATTATTTTTAGCATACCCAGCATCCTCTTTTTAGTTAGCCGATCACTGATTATCATAATAAAAACTTTTTGGTCTAGTCTAGCCTACACTTAATCGTCATCATTATCATCTCTTCCATAATAATAAGGACTTGTTGGACCATCCTCGTCTACCCGAAGCCAGTTCCCTTCTAACACCATATAATTCCTTTTTCAACCTCTATCTAATAAAACCAAAAACACATAAGGACTTTTTGGTCAAACGACCGTTACTCTCTTTTATTCTCATATAAGGCCTTTCTCAACTACCCATATTAGACCTTTTTGACAACCTTTTTAACAAAAACATCTCACACAAAGGCTTTTTTCACATCTACACACGTACACGTCAAATCTCTTTTAATGCCCTTTTAAAAGCCTTTTTATCAAATGACAACCACTTACTCTCTTCTAATGCCTTTTTGACAAACGTTTTATCAAGAAACAACTACTAACTTCATTACCACCTTTTTCACATCTAACCCACCCCATGACACTAAAAATATACCAAGACAATTCTAACAATAAATCGTCTCGTCATAATAAAAACTTTTTAACAGAGTCTAGCACACCCTTCATCATCAGGACCTTTTGGTCAACCAATCCCTTATCGATATTGTCATTAACGCCTGCCTGCTCTACAACCAGCACCACCACACAGACACCTTGACGACGATAAACAATCTTCAGCCGAAAAAATACTACTTCATATTGAGTTGGCAACATTGTCCCATAACGCCCTTTTGACATCTAACTTAACTTCATTATACACTAACAATACCTTAGACAATCGAAAAACTACTTCTTTACACCGAGTTGACAACACCGTCTTGCCCCTGTGCATGCGCACATACACCGAAGTGGGTCCAAAAATGTCACATAAAATGCAGATTTGAGGCCCATAAGAAAATACATGAGATTTTGCGGCAAAGCATGCATAAGTATATCTACTAATATTGCTATACTTTGTTTTCACGTATCTCTAATTATTTACGCAGAGCACTTGAAGATACCTCTCCGACGATTGATTATTTTCCGACTTCATCAATATTCATCGTTATAAGTCTGCTAATTTACACAAAAATCAACAAATTATACATCTAGATCTTCCTCGTAAAAAACTCTATCTATTAGCGAAACTCGAAATAACATCCGTTCAGTGATAGTTACTGAGAAAATCGTGCACAGACAGACCGACACGGCGGAGGACTCTGTTTTATACTGTATAGTGGTACATCTTATCACATGTCTCTACACCTAGTGCCAGAACAAATAGATTATGTTTGGACATAATTTTTGTGGATTCAACAAGGAGCCTAACTTTTAAAATCACTTTGTACGATAGAATTCAGGAGGCACATCGCAGCGGCACGAATTTAGAAATCACCTTGTAAAATCTAAACTAATCATTCAAATGTTACGATTTAAAGATAGTTTTTATCATCTTTAAAGCACAAAATAAAGAATGCATTTAATTTGATAAAGATTTATATTTTCCTACCTAAATTACTCTTTTTAGTTGGTATTTTAACACGTCTATTTTTAATATCTTTACTTCGATAATTTGGGTTAGCCTTTATAGATAGACAGATGCCGTCTTTTGTAGAACTATTTGAGGCGAACAATATTGCCTTACATTGTTTTCACGTATCTCTTAACTATTTACACAGTATACGCCAAAAATACCTCTCCGACGATTGATTTTTTCCGACTTCATCGACATTCTTCGTCATAGGTCGGCTAATTTAGGCAAAATATCCTGAAATTATATACCTAAACCTTCCTCGTGAAACACTCTATCCATTCATGAAAATCAGAATAAAATTCGTTGAGCAGTGTGAGAAAATCATGCACAGACAGACGCAGCGGGAGACTTTGTTTTATAATATGTATTGCTTTAAGAGCGTGCCCGGTGGTAGTTTCTTGGAGGAAAGGTTTCTGAAATAAGTATGGAGTCTTCAGTACCTCTTGGAAAAATCTAAGGGGAGAGGGAAGTTCTCAACCCCAACACGGCGCGTCCCAAATGGCCGACAGGGACCCTTCCTACAGATATGCAGGATAGACGCGAATAAGGCTCACCGAATAAGCACCCGCGGATCAACTCGGAACATGGCTTAGGGCAGCAGCTAAGTCATAACTGAGTTAAGGCTGGGGAAAGATAATTTTTCTACAGGCCTAATATCAGAAAGCCACTGGTAACAATCAGATTATGATTAAACCGACAGTAGTACTGCGAGCTAACGGATGAACACTGCCTGCGTTCCCTGTAGAGAAGAGGTCTACTTCAGAGAAGCGACCCTGTACACGCGAGCTATGGTTCTCTCCAAATTTCCGTTACCCGGGAAAATCCGTAACCCAATCTTAAATTCTACCCATATATGCATTATATCCCCCCTTCCAACATACCAGATCCTTTATTAACCTGCAACCTGCAACCTGCAATGGCCAGCACCCTTCAAGATAATAAAAATGTCGATTTCTAAAAAAAGAGTTTCCAGCTGGTTTAGACAGACAGTTAGAAATCCCACACTGACGAGAAATTGTCAGTCTGCTCGATGGAATAGGGGAAAAGCAAGAAATCAGCTTCTAGAAAACGAGATAACGATGTAGAGTATATTGATGAAAAAATATAAAATCTAAGAGTAGCTACATACAGTATTCGAACGATCTATAACGATACAGACAGAGAGCACCTAGAAGACGGTCTAAAATATATTAAATGGGATATTCTAGGAATCTGTGAGACTAGAATGAAAAAAGAAAAATCCACAGTTCTGGAATCTGGTCACATGCTCTATCAGAACAATATAGATTTTTCAGCAGGAGGAATTGCCATTGTAATACAAAAGCGAATCAGAAGAACAGTCACGTTGTGTTTCGTTTCACATCCAGTTCTGTACATTACATTACGATGAATCAAAAAGTTTTTAGTGCAGGTAATACATGTATATACACCTACATTCGCCTCTACTGATAAAGACATTGAATAACTCTATGAGGATATAACGAGAGCGAAGAGTTCCTAGAAACTACAGCTATTAATAATAACCAGGGATTTCAATGCAATGCTAGGACAGAGAAAGCAAGGCAATCCGATAAGTGTGGGAAACTTTGATTTGGTGAACCTCAACGACAGTAGTTAAATAATTCTATAATATATACAGGGCGAAAAACTCTCTTGTATGATTTTTTTTCAGCAAAAAAACCACAAAGGTGGTGAAGTTGGAAGAGCCCCAATAGTAGAACAAGAAACGAGATCGGTTGTATTATCATAGACCGAAGAAAATACTATGATGAAGATGTATCAGTATTCAACAAGTTTGATACAGGTAGCGACCACCGGCTAGTAAGAGCTTTATTTAAAATAAATCTGAAAGGAGAAAGAAAGAACATGATTAAACACAAATATACAAAGTTTCCAACCATGGAAATGTTCAAGAAAAATTAATCACAGATTCAAATAACATTAAAACGTAAACTCCAACCTGTAGACAGTTTACTTAGAGAGAAAATTACATCTAGTATCAAAATAACATTCAAGAATATGTCCTTCCAAAAGTAGAAAGTGAACAAATTCTCTCCCAACACAATTATACTCATACAAGAAAGAAAATCTAAAGAGAGAGGTACACGTAAATATGAAACATTGAACAAAGCCGTAAAGAAAGAAACAACAAACGTCGCAATGTCATTATATGTAACAAGTTGTAGCAATCTTTCTACATCATTTTTAAGTTTTTTTTTTGTTTCCGAACAGACTAGCTAGATAAAGTACCCGAAATACAATGAGAGAGTTCTTGAGAGTACTCATTCTCGAGGGTCAGTAGGGGGGGTCACAATATCACTGCTGATATTAAGGATGAAGACTTGTTCAAGACATTTAATACCTTTATATCCGAAAATAATTTGGAATGGACTAATTGCGCTGGTGTCTACTCACATGGGGTGAAAAGTCCCGAGACTCTCTGAGAAATGGCAGCACAAACAAGAAAACCATATGTTTTTCAGTTAGTGTCAACTCTCAGAAGATTTGTGTAAAATTTTCATGATATTTTATCTATTTTTTTGGCGAATGACGCTACTTCCGATTTTTGCAAAACAATAGAACAAAAAGAACTTCGTGTGTTTGATTAAACATTGCTTTTTGGCGAGAAAAAATATAGACAGAACCCAAGAATTGCTTGAGAAGTGTTATGGCCCATCTGTTCTGTCGAAAGCAACTATATGTCAATGGTTTGATAAACTTAAATGCGGTCGTAAAAGCACCGATACGTTCCGGATGTTCAAATGAGGCAGTAACTCCAAGAAACACCAAAAAAATCCACTATATTGTTCTGAATGGCTGCAAAGTGAACGTGAGAGAGATAGCTGACATCGCTAAGGTATCAATAGAACGGGTGAGGTATATTTTGCATGAATATTTGGGTATGAAGAAGCTATGTACCCGGACCCGATGGTTGCTGCGCACTCTCACTACTGATCAAAAATAGCAACGCGTCGAAAACTCAAAACGCTTTAGCATAATCTAAAGAAGTTTTTGCGTTGATTCGTAACAATGGCCGAAATATGGATTCACCATTACACGCCAGTCCAACAGACAGTCCGCAGAGTGGCTGAAACCGCATGAAAGCCGACGGAAGCATCCAAAAAGACAAACGTCAGCTGGATAGGTTTTGAGAAGTATTTTTTGGGATGCACATGGAATAATGGAAGGGGCGAATAATCACCGAAGACTATTATGTTGGTTTATTGGACCATTTGAAGAAGAAAGTGTTGTTTCACCGGGATAATGCACCATCTCAAAACTCTATAAAATCGATGATGAAATTGGATTAATTGGGCTATAAATTGCTTCCTTATCCGCCGTATTCCCGAGATCTGGCCCCAGCAATTATTATCTTTTTCCATATATGAAAAAGTGGCTCCAGGGAAAGAGATTTGTCTCAAATAAGTGGAATGAAAAACTGAGGTTTATTTTAGAGAGTTCGAGAAATCGTACAATAGGAAAGGTATCCAAATGTTGGAAGATATCTGGAAAAGTGTATTACTCTTGAAGGAAACTCTGTTGAAGAATAAAATCGATTTTTGTCAAAAACATTGTTTTTTCTTCATAAGTCTCGGGACTTTTCACCCCATGTAGTAAACGGATGGTACTCGTTAAGGAGAATTGTAGACACTTATTCGAAATAAAGCCCCTGATGCAGATTCACAGGGAATCATTCGTGTCCTACACTGAACCAGTTCTTAGGATGTGCGTTGACCGTGGTAAACATCGTAAAAATTCGGCCGTTAAAGGCAAATTTATCTGAGGATATTTGACCCGACTACATGTCTCTGTTGTCTCGTACGTTTGAACTCCGACAAGAAATTTATATGTTTCTTAAAGAGAAGGATCAGATGCATACCAAATACTTCATGACTAGCATACGTTTTTTTTTTTTAAAAAAAAAAAGACAAATGCTCGTAATCTCTGCAGGGAAGCAACATATATGTCTTGAAGTCAATTATTTCAGCTTTCATGAAACAAACTAAAACTATGGAAAAAAAATGGAATGAAGACGGCGGTAAAGAAGGTTTCTCCTTTTTGCAGCATTTCACTGAATTACACAAGATTGATCACCGTTGTACAAAAGATGGCAAACTCTTAACGTACCTTTGATGTAGTGGATTTCTCTCAAAGTTTGAAATCCATTGTTAAAAAATACTTAACTCATCTTATCACCTGATATGAAATTGATTCAAGACCAATTTAATGCCAGTACTTCATTTGAATTTACTTTTTACAACCTTGCATTAACAAAATTGTGTATCCTATTGTTTTCTTCATAAAATATATATTTACTTTTTATTCCATATTTTGGTTTACTTTTACTTATATCCATTTCTAATATAAATTGTAATAAAAAAATATTCTCAAAATATATTGTTACGCTTGTAGGATACGGTTTCTAAAATCTCTATAATTCTATTCTTTAATTTTTATTGTTTTCATATTATAGAAGTTTGTAATTAAGACATTTTTCCTTAGTTTTATTTAATTACAATAAATTCTGTGAAAAAAATGTGTATCGTATTTTCTACTGGATCAAAAATTGAATTTACAAGAAGGTTTGAGCAATAGAGCATTTCTACTTAATCTAGAAGAGCAAGTTTAATTTATATTTTAAATTATTACTTTTATTTCCACCCTTGCTATTTTATTGTTAAATAATTGCCTGCAAATTGGTTTTACATATCACACACCCATTAAACTTTCCTATGCATTTTTATCACACCAAAATACAATCAAAAATGAAAACGTAACAAGAAAACTCCCAGAAGTGTAACCGTGCCTATCTCACAAGTTTTAAAAGCTAATTCTTCCCTTAATAAGTTTATCATTTACAGCGGAAAACATTGTTAAAGTAATTATCGTGGACTGAAAACCTGGATTTTATATTTTAAAACAAGTTCTAAGAAAAGGCCGCTTTAATTTACATAATAAACTACTTCTTTTAGTGGCGTTATTCTTAGCTTTTATGGCCTTTTTGTTTAAGATTAGGTCAGGAATACTGAAACAAGCGGGTCGGTTCTTCTTTATTTATTCTACATAGCAGAATGTTTGTTCTTACTTTAATTATAGCTATAAACGTATGGATTGCAATACCTTTAAAAACTGTATCCCGTAAAAATAACTTTGCATTTTTCTCAGCCTTTATATTAAAGGCGCATCGGCATTACCAGCGCAAGCGTATACCTCCCGCCATCGCTTCCACATCCTGCTGCTCGTATAAAAAGATCAGACCAAGGACCAAACCGGGACCAGAGCAAAGACAGCAGACAAAAAAAGGAGCCGCTTCAGTCAAAGCTTTTACCCGACTCCATACCACCTGACCTATAACTGCGATACTGGGCAAGAGGCATAGTTGCAGTAGAACTATTGTCTACCGTCATCAATTTCGCTCTTGTTTACCGTCATCAGTTTTTGTGACATCCACCGCCGTCAGCTACATTGACTTCCATTAGTTGGAGTCACTGTTTACCTCTAGTAGTTACTGTTACAGTAACGTCCACCATTCTCAGTTGACGTTACTGTTTACTATGATTAATAGGACCGTTTCCTTATGGACTGGTCGCTCTCTCATAGGAGTATTAATTTGTTTACTAACTAGATATACACGCATATTGTTACCCTCTTCACACAATTGCTTCTCAGTTTTGTCTTTAACGATTTTTTTTATCTTGAGTGTCTAACTGATAGTAGTTTCTTTCTTTTTTCCATCTTGTTTATATTTCAGGCAATATTTATATTACTTTAAGCAAATAATAGCCACTAACTCTCGTGCACATTCACTATGACTTATCGTTACTCCACTCTAATAAGTTGTCCGAGACCCTTTACCGAGCGAACTCAAAGAGTGAGAAGGTAATTACAGAGCCAACGCCTTTCCCAAAGACGGTTTTATAGAGCTATTGCAATATTTTTGTTATTTGTTATTGTAACAGTTGTAAACAATGTTAAGAGTTTTTTTTTTCTACACGATCACTTCTAAAATATTAACAAACTAGAACTACTACATTTTACATTATAACAAGCTTAAACAAGTTATAGTTATTTACATATCAAGGGAGGCAAATGGTAGCTCGCAGGATGAGTAAAGAAATTTTAAACTTACAAGACCATTAAATAAGTAACAGGACCATTACTTTCTGCTCATTGCGCGTAGAAAATGTTATGTGCATTTGTTTAAATTTATATAAAAAACAGTAATATAAATAATGATTTGTTTGTTAAAATCGTTATGATAATTACGAGATGTTGACACAAAATTTCATTGACATGATAACACTATATAGGTTACAATTTTAATTTATATTTTACTTGCCTTTTTTAAATTTCTGGCCTTTCCAAAGAAAAGTAAAAGGAATTTAAACCGGTTTGGTAGCACCATATAAGAATTTCAATATTAGGATATTCTACAACATCGTTTACCCTCATACAATTACAATATATAATTTAAACTCTAACCTAACCGAAGTTAAGAAAACTTCAAAGGCCGTCAAATCAACAACAAGATCTTTTGGAGTTTTACGACATGCAAGTTGAAAGTTTTCTTTCTGTTTTTATTTTTCTTTAATTTAATAATTCGATTTTAAATATGAGTCTGAAAATTTTATTTCTAATAATGTAGAAGAATACTGTTATACTTTTGGTTGATTAATACACACGTTCTTTAAGTTTTAGGTATCTTGTAAAAATTGTATTACTCTATAATTAAATTTAGCTGTTGATTAAAATGTACTTTATTATTCTCTTTTTTACATATTTTAACTCAAATAATTCAAGATTTTTATAATTTAATAAGTTACATGCATCTCTTGATTTAAGTAAAGTGATTCTTAATTTTATTAAGAATATAACTACATTTTAGTCTGGTAGACCTGCAGAAAAATATATTTCCTTATAAACTTATGGATAACACTAATATACATAGAAATTCTTTTTGTTTTACTAGTTTCAGGCTAAGTACTTTTTCAAATTTTATTTTACGTAAATATACTACTACTAATATTAATTTTAAATTACTTTGAAAACCACCAAAATATACACACATATTTAATATATTATTCTATATCTATTGTGCCTAATTCTTTACCTTTGTACTTGATTATCCAGTAAAAATCAATAAAAAATTATAGGTTGTATTCCTAGTTATTACGAATTGATTCAATATTCTACGACATGCAGTTCTCTACGGCGAAATCGTATTGATTATCACTGTAGGGTATAATGGTATTAATATTTTACAGAAATGATATTTTACAATAGGTGATTTTTAAAAAACTAAATTACAATAAGTGATGTATACCTATGCCACATGAGTACAAGAATAATGTCCACGAATGAAGGAGTATTCATTTTTTTTTTGCGAGGTTCAAATATTTTACACTTTACCTGAATGACCGAATTGCTGTTATTTATTTACTTACCATTAGCAGAATATATATATATATATATATATATATATATATATATATATATATATATATATATATATATATAAGTATCGTGACGACTAACTCGTGAGAAAGAAAACAGTAATTTAGTAAGGATGCATTCAAAAACAGTTAAACAGTTGGCCATTGAAACTCTTCGTTTCATTGTTAAGCTTTCGGATTTATTCAACCCTTTTTCAGAACATAAATGTGAGATTATCCTGTGGATGCTGTCATAATTCTAGGAAACTGAATCATGAAATTTAAAAAAAATTACGGCGAAATAAATGCATTTTCCGGTAATATTTTTCCGGGACAACAGAGCACACTACTAACCTAAAAATTAAAACCACATGCTCTGTTGTCCCCGGAAAATATTACCAGAAAATGCATTTATTTCGCCGTAATTTTTCATAAAATTTCATAATTCGCTTTCCTTGAATTGTCAGCTTCTATAATAGGATATTCTCACGTTTATGTTCTGAAGAAGGGTTGAATAAATTCGAAAGCTAACATTAAACAAAGAGTTTCAAAGCCCAACTGTTTTTAACTGCATCCTCACTAAATTACTATTTTCTATATATATATATATATATATATATATATATATATATATATATATATATATATATATATATATATATATATATATATATATATATATATTTTCCATTATATTCCATAAATACGGATAATGTTTATTGACAGAAAACCCACCATCTTATTCAGAAAAGTCTATAAACAGTAAGAAAATGTAAAATGCTTCAAATGTCAATGAAAATAAACAGTATAGTATCATTATCGGACGAGCAGCAGGGTTTCAGATCTGGAAGGTCATGTATAAACGCGACGTTCGTAATAAGCGAAAAATCAATAGAATATAACCGGCATTCATATGCTTCATAGATCTGCTCAAAGAATTCGAACGCGTTCAGTTAAAAGACCTATGCGAAGAAAACAAGATAAGGCAAAAATAGAAGAAGAACTCACAAAACCGATACCAGTGGAAGGCGGTATACGACAGGGGAACTCACTGAGCCCGTTGTTGTTCGACATCATTATGGATGAAATAGTAAGACAAATCAAACCATTAAAAGGGTACTGAATGGGAGAGAAGGAGATAAATATCATATGCTATGCCGACGACGTGGTACTGATAGCAGAAACAGAGAACGACCTTCAATGTTTATTGCGCAGATTTAATAGAACAGCAAAATCGTTCAACATGAGAATCTCCGCAACCAAAACCAAACGTATGACAACCTCCAAAACGCCATTAAGATGCAGCTTGAACTAGACGGAAAGATAATCGAGAAAGAAATGAAATTCCGAAATCTAAGAATCGAACTGTCGGCCTTCGGAGATGTTGAAAAGGAAGTAAGGGACCAAACAATTAAAGCAATAAGAATAGCAGGATGTGTCAATAGCACCATATGGTATAATAAAAGTATCAACATCGAAAAAAAATCAAGAATCTACAAGACTATGATAAGGCCGATAATGACATAAACCGCAGAAACAAGGGCGGAAACAACAAAAACAAAAAGAATAATGGAAACAGCAGAAATGGGGTTTCTTCGCAAGTTCGCGAGGAAGAGAAACATAAATATACGAAAAGCTTGTAAAATAGAAAACATAAACGAGTGGGTACTGAAAAGAAAACAAGAATGGGATAATCACATCAAACTAATGGAAAATTCAGGAGTAGTAAATGTAGCACGCGACAAATCACCTTTAGGTTGTAGAAGTACAGAAAGACCTAGAAAAAGATGGAGCGACAATCTGGAAGCGAAGAGGCAAGATGTCGAAGATGAAACAGGCGATTAGCGTAAAAAAGAAGAAAAAGAATTTCAATTGTTTAACAAAATCCAAGGAGATATAGCGCCATCTTCGGACTAAACAGCGAAACAACATCATGGATGAAGTAGTGATTTTCTATGTAGGGCTTCAACTAACACAGTTTTTTTACATTACATAAAATTACCCAATTCTGGACAAATATTTGGTTCTTTTATTGGGGGATATCTAAATTATTTAACTATCATATTGTTTTATCTTTAATATTTTTATTACTTATTTTAATTTTTTTACTTATGTGACTTTAATTGTTATATATAATTTTATATTTGGTTTGTTGTTTTATTAAACAATAATAAGTATACTTTTATTAGACCAAGTAATTTGTTATCTCCCCTTTCCTTACAAAAAAACACAAGAAAATTGACTCCGAATTGTTTTAAAGTTGCTATTACTAATTATTAAAAGGAGATCATTTATCATGAAGAAGGAAAAAATTTAAAATTAAGTTTTCAATTTTAGTTCTTAAAAAATTATATGGGAATATTTGTCCAAAGGTTTTTATTTAAAAAGATGTTCTATATCCTTAATAACCAAGGTATCCAAACTAATGAAAAAAAAAATGAATAAACGTTTAGTTTTCTTTAAAAACATTATCGATAAACTGAAATAAAATAATATAAATAATCAAAAAATCATTTGAATATTATATGATAAGAATTGTCATTTTTTAAAAATAAAATTAAACTACTTGTCTCCTTCTTTTGTTCTCTACCTTTGAGAGTCAGATATTTAAAGCTAAGGTTTTTTGCTTTTTCTATGTTTTATAAATACAAGTCCATTTTGGACTCAAAATAGTTTATTCACATGGGACTATTTAATAACGAAAATGTGGTGTTGGGCTACTCTGTATATTTTAGGGAAAGTCGCTCTGTTTGTACCACCTATCGTATACACGCTTGTTTTTAACAAATATGTTTTTATTTGTTTCTTGATATGTCTTGAATGATTGCGTATAAGACTTACTCATAACGACTAAACCTACATGATGTTTTTCTTTTCAGTGTCAGCTACAAATATTAAACAAAGTTCATATTACAGCGGTTAACCACTATTCTCTCATTGTCAATTGATCTCGGGGTGCGTTTCGGAGCATCACGGCTTATTCCCGTACTAGAATAACATCGAGGTAATATACAAGAATTATATCGGAGATACAATTGTGAAACCGAAACGTATTCCAAGATGAATGGGCGGATTAGAGAACAGTTGGTAACTGCCATATTATAGACTTTGTTTATTTTAAGCGATCGTGCTATCTAGCGATAATTGTTGCTTTTAAATCTTAGGCTTTCACCATCTAGAGATCTATCTAGAGATACAATTTATTGTATCTTACTGCGAAAATTTTTTGAATGTATTAAATAATGCTTCTTGTTTCTTTTTTAATAAGAATATTTTGACCCACTAAAATCGAATCCGACTTCCAACATTATTTGTCTTCATCGTACGTTTTTTATTATTCCATAAACTAGAAAGTCATTCGCAGCATTGTGTTTTTATAAAGTAACCTTATTTCCTAGTAGCCACGGCATGATTTAGGATTTCATAGTAAAACGTTGTTATAGTTAAACACTATTTTGCTAATTGTCAACGCATATTTTGTATAACTAAATTTAAATGGAAATAGACAGTCCTGAAAAAGTTTTCTTTACAATTGAATAATAAGATTTTCAAAAGAAAATATCAGCCAACCCCCGTTTTCATTTAAGATGCTTTCCAAAAAGAAGAATTACTTTTAAATTTAATTTAAAAAATTTCTCAAATATTTTCCATTTCACTTGGGTTTTTCCAGCCCAAGATTTTACTAATAATGCCAAGTTTATTGTTAAGTTACTAGAAATGATTAATTTATGCAAGGACGTTTAAAAGCTGGCTATAATAAATAATTTAAAAACGTGTCTATTGCCTGACCAAACTGTTTACTATGATTTTATAACAGATACTAAATTTTGCGGGTTTGCTCGTTTATTACATCAAGCAATTAATGTTTCAGCTCCCTATATCGCTAAACCGACTAATAGTAGATTAATTTTAAATACATTAAATCTCTAATCTAGGATGTTCTCCTCTCTTCAGTCTCAAGTTCCTTATCCATCACCGTGTATATATCAGGTATTGATGTACCATTCAAAATCAACAATATACCAAAATTTGAAATTCAAAATATGATTTCAATTAATGTTTATGGTTTAGAAAAAAAATTAAAAATAGCTTTAATACTAGATCATTAGGATCATAGGATCATTACACTATACAAAAATAAACATCATGCTATTGATTACTTATGATAATGGGATTTTTGATTATTGTTATATTTCTGATTTAACTAGATTAGTCTCTAGTTAACTTTCTAAACATTATGGAAAAAATTTGATGATTTTAATGAGACAAAGCACATATGACTCCGATCATGTTAGAATTAATTTACTATCAGAAAAGAAAGTTGATAAATTTGATAATTTGGTACCTGGAAATATTTAAAACTTTACCAATATTCAAAACCAAATGAAAATTTCTTTTGGCATTTATGCAGACCTTGAACGTATTCTTAAACCACTAAATATTAAGGTAAATGGTCTTGATCCTTACGGGCTGTTCTTCTCCAGATTTCTTTATCCTGCGCTTCGTGCAGCAGTGTATGAAGTGGTTTATTCATAAGGTTGGTCTTGGTCCACCCAAAAGGACTGGGCACGTCCTTGAGGTCTTCTTTCTGGAACTTTTTCTTGAACGATGAGTTTTTCTAAACACACCTTATATTTTCTTACGATATGGCAGAAAAATTAAATGATTTTTATTTGAATTTGGTGTACAGATTTTTAGTTGAACATGTAAGAAGGATAGGAACTCCCATTCATTTAGTACTGACCATCATTCTGCCCAGGATGGCTCACAAAAGTGGTACACGGACGGATCCAAAACGCTCCAAGGGGTGGGAGCAGGAATAGTGGGGCCTAGAGCACACAGAGCAATAACATTGAGCAAGGACACCACAATATTCCAGGCGGAACTATATGCAATATTGGAAGCTGTAGGGATCCTATCCGAAAGGGGATACATGGGAGTAAGTATTAAAATACTCTCGGACAGCCAATCAGTCTTAAAGGCCCTGAATAGCTGTACATTCACGTCCAGGCTAGTACTGGAATGTCATAACATGCTTAATGACTTGGCAATTCAAAATCAGATTACTCTGATCTGGGTGTTCCAGGACATGAGGGGCATAGAGGAAATGAGATGGCAGACATCTATGCAAAAAAAGGGGCTGAGGAGACCTTCATTGGACCCTCTCCATCCTTTGGATTCAGCAGGGGTCTCCTTAAAGAGGAGATGACGAAATGGACAAAATCCAGAGTAGAGAAACATTGGAACGACACTAACGGTCTGGAACATTCTAAAAAGTTTCTGAGCTTTGATGCAAGGAGGGCGGATCTCCCCTAAAAATGGATAGGAAAAGCCTAAGATTACTGGCGGGGCACTCACAGGCCACCATACCTGCAATAAGCACCTATACAGAATAGGCCTATCAAGCACGCATTCTGCGATGAAGAAGAGGAGTCTATGGAACACTTGATTACCAACTGTGCGGCATTGGGGCACAGGAGACATAGGATACTACATGCTTATACGCTGGGTGAACAGGATCTGCTAACGCTCCCATTGAAGGAGCTGGTCCTGTTCCTGGATTTATTAAACCCGTGAGGGATAAGGGGAAGCACAATAGATCAATGATGGTCGCAGTGCAAAGGGCCATTCTGGGCCACACTCCCCTCTACACATTACATTACATTACATCATTCTGTCCATTTTACCTTATGAAATGCTTTTCGAGAGTCTAAAAAGTATAAATAGAGGAAATTCTTAAATTCACGAGCTTTTTAAATTATCTAGCGAATGTTCAATAGTTGATGTCTAGTTCCTCGACCTCCTGAAAAGCAAGCCTTGCTCTGGTGGGATTTGTGGTTGAATTTACATTTCAAAACTATCATTAATAATTTGCAAGCGGACCTTACTGGCATGAAAAATTAAAATTATTATGCGATAGTTGTCACAATTTATAATGGATCCTTTTTTATGGACGGTTTTTATAGAACATCTTGTCACGTTTGAAGGGCATTGTTGAGTATGCCATATTTTGTTACATAATTTATAGATCCCTTTGATACCCAGCTCTGCCATGGCTTGTATTATTTCTGAGGTAATCCCAGCAGGATCTGGATATTTAAATGGTTTCATTTTCCTTATAGCTGCTACAATTTATCTTTTTAGTATATCAGTTTCAACAGATTCTATATTGATGCCAGGAATTTGATTTGTGAAGTTTTTCATGGTACAGTCGCCATGTTTCAGCAAGCTCATTATAACTGGTAATTTTATTTTTTTAAACAAATACCCTGGTTGGTTCGTCAATGGATGCGTTTCTGTTTCTACACAAATACTGGAATAATAGTGATTTTGTCTTTGTAATCAGACTGTTTGACTTCTTTGGTTAGTCTATCATAGTTGTTGTTTGTCCATCTGTCAGTTTTTTGTCTCGTTCCATATTTGTTGTGTTTCCATGTCATTATTGATCCGTGGCAGCGTTTTTTCTACTTGTTGCTGAAACGATTTCAAATTATCTATATCCTTTCGATTTAATGTATGGGTTCAAGTATACTTTTCAGTGTCAACCAAATTTTTCCTGCCAAAACTTTGTGATCCGATCCACAGGTTGCTTCCGGGTAAGTACGTATTGTGGTAAATAAAGATTTCCATCGTAGACAAAAGAACTTTTCAAGGAAGACCTTCTAATATGATGACAAAAAACTGTATTCATTATGGTGAGATTATATGCTATAGCAAAATCTAATAATCGATCTCCACGTTTATTTCTTTTACCCATACCATATTTGCCAACTACTGTTTTTTAGGCCTTTATTATTTTCTGTTTTGCTAATTTTAGCGTTGAAATCTCCACATATAATTGTAAACGCTTTGTTAAGGATCCGCTGGGGGGTAACTGTGAGTAGTTTATAGAAGTGTTCAACTTCGTTGTCAGATATAGGAGCGTAAACTTGAATAAAATTGATTGGATGTGGCTTAGCGTTTATTTTAAGTGTAATTATTTTGTCACTGACAACCTTAAAGCCTGTGACACATATTCGAATTTGAGTTAGAATTATAGCAACGCTAGTGTATGTCTGTTGATCTGATCTGGAAAAATACACAAAGAGAGTCCAGCTATTCTAATGGAGTATCTCTGCAATTTTTTCTCAATGATAGCAAGATTCCCAACATGTATTTTGAGGCCCTGTACATTCCAAGTAGCTATGCTCATTTTATTCCTCATCTGAATATATGGTTGATCTTTCAATCCAGTAGCTTTGTTATGTCCACAAGTAACCTGGGTTTCCACATACTTACGACTAGTAGCTAGTTTCACACTACTTAACCCGGAATCAAGGTAGCGCCGGTTATCAATCGGGTTACGTTGATCATAATGATAGTAAAGTAAAGTACTGTATTACTATGAGTAAATAATAAGATTTGATAGGACTAGACTAGACTTTTGCTAATATGCCATTTGGATTGATAGGAGTATTAGATTAGCGACAAAAGCGGCAACAAGCGGATTACCGAGTGTCTAAACCATTTTTTCGCTGACTAGATTACCGAGTAACAAGATCGACAAGGACCAAATCAACAAGTATCTATATTTATAAAAGACGGCTTATGGTTAACAAGGCAGGATATTCATTCGAACGAACCCAAATGGTGCTTATATCTGAAGTTTAAGCTGCTAAAAAAAATTAAAAAGACAATGGAAGCAGCTGCAAATAAAGTTTATTAAAAATTATGGAATCGAATTAAAAAACATATAAATAATAATTTGATTATTAGAACAACACAGTTAAAATATAAATCACAACTACCAGCTTGTAAGGTTATATTGACGATTCTTGTTCCAAAATTCGATATTATTAAGTTATGAAAGGTCAAATAATCGATAATTTTTTGAAGTAATAGGGTCAAGGTATTAAATTATATTTTGCACAAAAAAGTAGCTAAGCTTCACTACTAGCCCCTTATATAACCCAAAGTAATTTTTATATCACCTTTATCGAATAACGGAGAGTAGACTTTTGAATGATTTTCTATTTCCGCCCATTTCTTAAATTTACTTTATTTAATGATAAGAAAAAATGTATATCAAGTTATATATATATATTCGTTTTAGTGTGTCAAAATACCTACGAAAGTTATGGTCCTATCGGTAAGACAATATAATTTTTTTTATTCATATGGTAAAGTCAATAAAACCTACATGTCAAGCGGTATAATACAGTCGACTTCGCCTACAAAAACAGTAACTAATTTCTAAAAGTAGCACTAACAATCAGATCGGCCGACCTGATAAGCAACCGAGCTGGCTGCCGAAGAGAAGTATCTACTGAGTGAGACATAAAACAGGAAATAATCATCTGCGGACTTGTTCTAAGGTCTGATGTTCGTTGTCTTATTCCACTTCACTGGCACTAGATTGTTCATAGAGGAAACTAAAGACTTCTAAATAGGTGCAGAAGATTTTAGAAGAAGCATTTCAGGTGTACATAATGCTGTCCTGTTAAGCATAAAAGTGCACGCGAGCATCAGCTGTAGCGAAGGACTTGCAAAAATCGTTATGCTAAAAATAGGTATGGCTAATGAAACATGAAGCGATATTATTGCTCTAAATAAAAGTGAAAGAAAATAAAACGGTTTAAAGAAAAAAAATTGAAATAGTCAAATGGATCTTGAAAGCCTCCTATTTTTAAAAATCTAAGTCAGGCAGATATTAGTATGTACAAAATAATTATAATTTTTAATATAATCTATATTTATATATATATATATATATATATATATATATATATATATATATATATATATATATATACATATGCATCGTTTTTCGTCTATGTACTTAAATGTGATTAAAAAAACTGATGCTAATAATAATAACATAATAGAAATAAATAAAATCATATACATTGTTTAAGAGATTTTAAAATATAAATCTTTTATGCCATTAAAATTAAACCAGTACGTCAAGTTATCGATTACAAATATTTTATTATCCATAATAATTTAAAATTCGTAGGCGTTCTTGGTGGTATACTTTATATCATGGTCATTAAATTTAATAATGTACGATTTAAATCAATTAATTTTAAAATAATCTACATCACTATATTATCATACTTTTACCCATGTCAAACTTCTACATGCATTTTAAATCAAATTATATATGGACAAAAATAAACTCAAGCAGTTATCGTGGTTAAAAGTAGCACAATATTTCTAAAGTAGATGGTCGAAATTTGCAAGCCCTTGATCCACAATTGTGCCATATTATTTCGATTTTTAAGGTGACATTACGTACGAGTCCGTATCCGTGGGATGATCACTGCAAGGTTGAGAACCCGTCCGCCGTAGTCGCCAGATGGCGTGCCGAGCCGCCACTAGGCGGGCTAGGTTGTAGCGCGCCACTGTGACGAAACCGCGTCGGCACGTGCTGGCTCTACACTGAACAGTGCCTGGCCTTTGTTCCCGCGATTATAGTACGCGCAAACGCCGTTGGTGGCATAACAAGCGTCGGCGTCGCTGTGGTGTCGTAACAGCCGCGGAAGCTGACAAAACGATAGGGTAAGGAAAAACCTAAAAATAATTAATTGATTCATTAAAGCATGAATGGAAAATTCTTTTTATCCATTTTGGATTTCCACACAAATCACTAAAGTTTTTTATTTAATTTGTGGGTACTGTTATTATTAATATTATTAAAGTATGAACTTTACATGTGAGAGTGTATCATAAAAAAATACTAAAGAAGCTACCGTGTTATATCTTAATTTTAAATATTTCGAGATTCAATTAATTGACACCAGTGCCCGAACCCTGTCACATTTTAAAGTTTATTTCAGATAAAGTAACTCTGAATATTTTTATATTTAACTAACCATTAGGATTTTAAAAAATGTTCCTTGATTACTTTTTTTTCCAACTATACCTTCTTAAGCAGTAACAAAACAAAGAGTAGTTTATAGATTTGGAATATTTGTATATGATATTGTGAAAACATGATTTGACATAAAATAAATAGGGATTATTCAATATTTTAAACTAACAACTTTTTTAGTGTTCCGTACGAAACACTTATAGGATCACTTCAGCGTTTGTCTGCCGGTCTGTTCTGACACACCCGAGTTTCTCCGAACCTATTTGACACAGAAAATTGAAACTTGACGCAAATATAGGAATTGATGGCCCCATCAGTGCCGTGCGTTGACTTAAGGGGTTAGTTTTGGGGGGGGGGGGGGGAGGGTAAAATCGGAAGTGAAAATAAAATTTTTTTTGTAAGATCCCCGAGTGGGATGTCAAATAAAAGCTTGCGAAAACATGAGTTCGAAAATATATATAATGTAATATTCACGTAAAATTTCTTTATATTATTTTTTAAAAATGTTCAAAAATCGCTGTCCTAGTACCATATCTCTAAGAGTACGGATCAAAAGGTTTCGAAAAATTGTGAACTATTCTTCACAAAGTGCATATTGAAGGTCTGATAATTTATCTGGTATACAAAAAAAAATATTTAACTTGAAAATACGGTGTAGATTTTTTTCGCGGAAAGTTGTGAATTTAACCGAGACTAAGAACTACAAAATCTCAATACGTATTCGGTGCAATCAGTAATATACTCATATACGTTTCAGTACATTACTGCTTTAAGATTTGGCCAATTCCAGATAAAATAAATTTTCATGATGACTGGTAACCAACGGATAGGTACCGAGAAAAAATAATTTTATTCTATTTGTTTATAATTAAACAAATGTTTAGGAAGTAAACTTTTTTCAATTTTAAACAAATAATAATTTATTTATTAAACCTTTTCTACAAAGATGTCTCGCTTTTTATATTCTTGGTAATTCTAAAATTGAAGATGAAAATGTGACTGAATTTCATAGTATACTTCAGTAATCATGGTACGGAACCCTAATTGTGCAAGTCCGACTTGCACTTGGCCGTTTTTTTTTTTTTAATATAGACAATATACAATCTAGATTTAAGTTTATTTTCGGTTAATATATGGTAATATTATAAATTTTGGTCTTTATTCTAAATACACTGTATTATGAACAACTCAAGGATATATTGAAATTGTTGATTTACAAACGAATTTCAAAGGCACAAAAAACAAAAATGATAAGAAATCATCGTATATATATATATATATATATATATATATATATATTATATATATATATATATATATATGTCTATATATATATATATATATATATATATATATATATATATATATATATATATATATATATATATATATATATATATATATATTTATGTCTATATATATATATATATATATATATATATATATATTATATATATATATATATATATGTCTATATATATATATATATATATATATATATATATATATATATATATATATATATATATATATATATATTAACACAAAGTGTTATAGATTCACAATTCACAAAAAATAAAATGTTTAAAAATTAGATTTAAATTTATATTTTATTGACCTTCAATACCCATGGGCACTGTAACAAAATTATTTTTCAAAGGCACAAAAAACAAAAATGACAAGAAATCATCGTATATGGTAATGACTTACATATATATATATATATATATATATATATATATATATATATATATATATATATAAACACAAAGTGTTATAGATTCACAATTCACAAAAATAAAATGTTTAAAAAATTAGATTTAAATTTAAATTTATATTTTATTGACCTTCAATACCCATGGGCACTGTAACAAAATTATTTTTCAAAGGCACAAAAAACAAAAATGACAAGGTAATGACTTACATATATATATATATATATATATATATATATATATATATATATATATATATATATATAACACAAAGTGTTATAGATTCACAATTCACAAAAATAAAATGTCTAAAAATTAGATTTAAATTTAAATTTATATTTTATTGACCTTCAATACCAATGGACATTGTAACAAAATTATAAATTTAGACCTTCAATTAATGAAATATAATAGGCAATATGGTAAATTTTGTGCACAAAAGGGTGTTATTTTGACAACATTGTTATTTTATGGTTGTTTCCCACTAATGACATAGCGAGCTAATTGACATTCACGTTAACTGTTTTAATTTAGTCCATTCATTAAATATAAATTTGCATTCTGAAATGCAAGGGTTCAAATTGAAAAGATAGAACAATATAGAAAGTATTTGCAAGTGTTTATTTTACATACTTAAATTTCAAATAATGCATTTATTAAACTCCTTCTGAAAAGTTTCTGTTGAAATACTTCTCAAATGTAAGAAAGTATTTTTCTTAATATAAGAAATACACCTGCCATTAATTACTAATAATATAAAAGTTTTATTGTTAACAGTTTCATTTGAAATTTGGAATTTTTATTGCTGTTTTACTGTAAAAATATTATTTTCCAAAATTGTTTGTTTAGTACAATGTGATAACATGATGTAAAATTTAAGAATAGTCGGTTACAAAATTTGTTCACAAATTCATAACCAAGGTCTGTTTAAATATGTTTTAAATTTTAATTTTGGAAACAATTTTTTAAGAGGTAACAAATTTTACGTCCATTAATATTTTTAAATTATTAGTAGAAATAAGTTTGAAAATCAATTGTGCTAAATTTTAATACTGTCATTTTTTACCTGCATATCTACTACATCAACATGATATAGGTCACATAGTTTCATGTTTCTATTTTTATTACATTTTATTGTTTTTCTATGTATTTGTGTTTTTACTTGTAACAACCATTAACTAATATGATTAATTGAGATACTTATACAACACTTACATGGCAAATTGCCTGTTCTGAATTTAATGTAATGTGGGCCTGTTTAAGAAGATTAAAAAATCATTATTGATGTATGATTACTACAATAAACATCCACAATTTAATTTTTTTTTGTTTATACATGGTGTACTAAAATTTTTAAGAAAACAGATACACTCTTTAAAACTTTATATTTTGTTGATAATTCGATACCTTAATCAAGTACTATCAAATATGCGCGTGGAAATTGTCTTTTTTAAATGATTACTCCTCTAAAATTTATCATTCCTGTTTTAATAGGAAACTGGCATTTTTGAAAAGAGAAAAACTAATTGTTTATGTGACAAAAAAGCGTTTTTCAGATATCGATATCCTCCAGAATATTGATATATGAAAAACGCTTATAGGTTGCGACCTATCTGATGCAGCTAGACACAGTCTTGTTGTATAGAAATAAAAATAATATTTTATTTCTTGCATTTACTACCAAAAATTTTTCATTGTTTAAGCTCCTTATAAACCAAGATCATAACCTTGAGCCTTGCCAGTATATAATAATTATTAGCAACTTAAGGAAATAAAATCACACTTTGCGACCTACGGCCTCTTAAAGATCATTTTTTCTCTTGAATAAGATGCCATTTAAAACTAGTAACAGAAGTAGACACTATTATATTTATACATGTAGTAAATATATTATTATGTTATTGCTAGTTTGAAAGAAAATAGGTGCGTGACCATTGATTGAAATTCCTTTGAGAGAAAAATAAAGACACCAGGATTACTGGTTTGAAATAAAATAAATCTAATATTATTTCACACATATATATATATATATATATATATATATATATATATATATATATATATATATATATATATATATAAATATATATATATATATATATATATATATATATATATATATATATATATATATATATATATGTATATATATATATATATATTTATATATATATATATATATATATATATATATATATATATATATATATACATATATATATTTCGTTATTCAGCCTCCAGGTTTATTGCCTGTACTCGTGATTTCTCCTTCAAAAATTCATCTTGGGGTAATGAATGTAGTAAAAATTCATATTGGGCTGATGATGCCATGACGCATAAAAAAACCATTTTTAACAATATGTTAAAATCAGTTATTAACTGATATATATATGTATATATATATATATATATATATATATATATATATATATATATATATATATATATATATATATATATATATACAGGGTTACAGGGAAAGTCGTCCTAGATAATTAAGGACGTTATAGTTTGGGTCGTTTCTGACCGATTTGACTCTATGACATGATGTCCTAAACTTAACCGTTTTCGAGATATTGAAGTTTAAAGATTTTCTAAAAAAAAACATGTTTTTTTTTTTTTTTTTTATATCGATTTTTTTTTTATTAGAGGTTCTCGAGTGCGATTTTTTGGTTATTTTTAGTTAGTCTGTATGTCAAGTATCAAAAATCATCAAAATAATTTGAACTAGTTACTAACAGTTTCAAATGGCGGCTTGTTAATGTTTCCAAATTACGAATTTTTACCAAGTGTTTCCTACTTTAAATCAATAAAGAGAAAAAAAAAAATGTATGGAAGTTCTTCTGCAAATTATTTTAAAAACTTTTACGTTTTTTTAGCTATCAAAAAAGGTATAATACTAGGAGTTTAATAGGAAAACTGTACACAGAATGACACCTAAAGCGGGCTCGGGTAGCAAAAGGTAAATTTTTAGTTCTAGGTGAAAATACGAAAAATACACAAATAAAACAAAAAACCTTGCAATTTAATATTTTTTATTAATTATAATTCATGTTCTATATGGTCGCCCCTATTTCTAACACAAATTCTCATTCTTTTTCTTAAATTACTTTTCACAACGCTGGTTGTGAGGTGCCGCCTCATTTCGTCAGCCGCATCAATTATTTTTTGTCTTAGGACATCCATGTTTTCGATAGGAGTCATCTGGTCGTATACGAGAGTTTTCATGTGACCCCACACATAAAAATCCATCGGTGTTAGGTCTGGGCTTCTCGCCGGCCAAGGTTTGGGTCCGCCTCTTTCAATCCATTTGTTGGGATAATTGTCATTGAGCCATGCACGAACACTTCCTCTGTAGTGAGCTGGGCAGCCATCGTGTTGAAAGTACATGTTTTGTCTCAAACCAATAGGTAGGTCTTCCATCAAATTAGGTAAATCGTTCCGCAAAAAATTGTCGTATTCCTCGCCATTCAAATTATCTTGCAAGAAGAATGGCCCAACCAAATAATTTGAAATTATACCCATCCACACATTTAAGCTAAATCTTGTTTGTGATCCTTTCGTTCTTTTTTTGTTTGGGTTGCCTTCCTCTTTAGAAGCCCAATAGTGGGCATTGTGGTAGTTTGTAAGACCGTCTTTGTCGAATTTTGACTCCATAATATTTTCTTAAAAAAGATACATCTTCGACATCGGTATTGAGCATAAATCTGCAGAATTCTAATCGTCGCAACGGATCCCCTTCTTCAATGACTTGCACGGGCGTATAGTGGTAAGGGTGTTGCCTAACAGTATGCATTACAAACCATACCTTCCACTGCGAAATACCAAGCTGTTGTGCGACAACATTTGTAGATGTGGTTGGGTCCACCTCAAAGAGACGTCGTATTTCGTTTTCTTCGTCTTCGTCAAAGATACGTGGTCGTCCCATGTCAGTCTGCCGTCTTTGTACGGAACCAGTTTCTCGTAGTCTTCGATAAGTTCCATCAAATACGCTAACATCAGGTACATGACGAGTAGGATATCGCAGTATGTATTCATCACGTGCACGCAACGACACTCCTTCGCAAAATCCGTAACACATTAGAATGTCAGCATATTCCTCGTTGGTATACGTTGCCATATTCACAAGCAGAGATCAAAATCCAGTTACGAGCCAATTCACACAGTCAGAAGATGAAACACAGATATTTTTGAAAAGCACGGTATAGCACATCTTCCACAGACGAATCGCATGAGCAGACTAAAAATCATTCAATAATGTTTAGTGAACAGAAAATGTCACTCGCACAGAGAGTACCCCGACCGGAAAAAAAATGCTTACCCAACCCTTTTTATTGTTTGAAGGTGCAGGTAGTAAACCGGTAATTGGTAGTATCTAAATTCTATTATTATGTTACTCTACACTTAGGCCTATTGAAATCTCATTTTCTTAGAATTTTCAATAGATCCAGTAGATATTATACCGTTTTCGATAGCTAAAAAGACGTAAAAGTTTTTAAAATAATTTGCAGAATAACTTCCATACATTTTTTTTTCTCTTTATTGATTTAAAGTAGGAAACACTTGGTAAAAATTCGTAATTTAGAAACATTAACAAGCCGCCATTTGAAACTGTTAGTAACTAGTTCAAATTTTTTTGATGATTTTTGATACTTGACATACAGACTAACTAAAAATAACCAAAAAATCGCACTCGAGAACCTCTAATAAAAAAAAATTGATATAAAAGCAAAAAAAACATGTTTTTTTTAGAAAATCTTTAAACTTCAATATCTCGAAAACGGTTAAGTTTTAGGACATCATGTCATAGAGTCAAATCGGTCAGAAACGACCTAAACTATAACGTCTTTAATTATCTAGGACGACTTTCTCTGTAACCCTGTATATATATATATATATATGTATATATATATATATATATATATATATATATATATATATATATATATATATATAAATAAATATATATATATATATATATATATATATATATATATATATATATATATATATAGCCTTTTGCCCTGATGACAAGTGTAAATGTCATCGCAAAGACGTAATAAAGCTTTGGAGGTGAAAAATCTGACTTAGTGGATAATAAAACTTTATTAACATTAACATGTTTACTTATTTAGTTATGGAATATTATTTAAAAAATTTTGGATATTATGGACAAAAAAGATCACAAAAACAGAAAACAAAATAGAGGCGGTCATAGCGTAGTGGACACTCGAGTTCGAATCTCCACTAGGAAACTGATGAATAAAAAAAAAACGTTGCAACGTGATGGTCGCCTCTCTCGGGAAGGCAATAACTAATCACCCGTAGTATCATGCCTAGTAAAGCCTTCTCACTTTGGCTATTCAGAACCGGCATTAAACCGTAGGTCCCACAGACAAAGACGAGAAGATCGCTTATGGCACTTCAAGAAGAAGATAGACACAATGCTAATAGGGCAAAATTGTGAAACATTTTCCCAAGAACTATCTTTATGGACTGAAATAATATTATAGATCAAGAGGACGACCCGAAATTTTCACTGTCGACGAACCGTCTGCCTAGTAGTTCTTTCTATCGGGCGAGTCGAATAAAAGCCTTTAATGTTGATTTTGCGGCCTAAAATGGCACATCCAAAAATGCATTGTCGTTTAACCACTTGACTCAAGTACCATACCATTTGTTAGCACTAAAAAGTCGATCGACCGGACCCAGGTTTAGGGCCCAAGAAAACGTCGATCCAAAACTGCCACTTAACCATATAAAATCAATAAATTTAGTTTTGTTCTTAATAAAATAAGAGGGAACCTGCAAAAGGTAGACGCCGCCAATACCGGAGGACGAAGCTGAACCCGCTTTTTCCAGCCAAAAACGGTCGTTTTTCCAGTTCAAAAACGTTTTTTGGACCATGAAGCTGGATCTGATCTCGGCGGGGTTTGCCCTTTGGGGCGCTCGAGTTTTTTAGTGTCAACAAATGTTATGGTAGTTGGTTCACGTAGTTAAACGACAGTCCATTTTTTGATGTAGCATTTTGGGCATTCCAGGGCACGAGGGCTGCAAAATCAACGTTAAAGGCTTTTATTCGACTCGCCTGATGGAATGATCAACTAGGCAGACGGTTAGTCGACAAATCGAAATTTCGGGTCACCCTCTTGGTCTATTAGCAAGCTGCTGGAAAAGTTAAGAATTTTAGGCAATAATTTATTACATAAGTTATAGAGTTTGTCAAGTACAACATTTTAAGGTACGAGTATATCTCATCATTAACTTTAGCATTAGTTTTTATATTTAAAATATTATCTTCTACAACCTGTAACAATCTACAATCCAAGAAATAAATCGAAACAGAGATTTTTACATCTAAAATGTTACTATGAAGAGCAAGACGACATGATAGGTTTTTATTCCAGTTTTTCATTATCTACTTAAAAACGACAATTGCCTGTTTAGTATATTCTCGTTTACTCGTCGGAAATGATTGGGAGTATGAACATTTTTCTTCGGGTTAAATCAGAGTCGATATATTTGGATAAAAAATGAATAACTAGAACAGGAGCATATAAATTATTCTAACACACTACCTTTTTTCCATAAAATATATAAGTAAAAAAAAAATTTTTTAAATGCTACAAGCAACTAAAGTGAATTATTGGATCCAAATATCTCGATAATTATATTGAAAAATAATTACTTCCAAAAATTAATTGAAAATCAATGGCCAAATACCGGTATTCGTAAACACAGAAGTTTAACTACATACTACTCACACTGTTATTCAGTCCACTATGACTTTAACTCGATTAACTCTCGCGGTAATTATTTTATAGTAATTCAGTTATTTTATAGTGATTCAATTATAGTAATTCAATTACTCTTCTAGGGGCAATTAGAAAACTCAGATAATAATTTAATTACTTTTTTTAATTACTCTGATTGTTGATATTTAATTTCCCTTCTACGTTTATAAAGCTTGATCTATGACTAATTCGAAATTCCTTTTCCCAACTAATACCCTTTTATAAAGTATTTTTGAAAAAAGGTGTTATTTAAAGGTGTTTTTTCTACTTATTATTTTAGTTTTTAACTTAAAAATTAAGTAAAAATAAGCAAAATCAACATGACTGTCAAATTAATCGAAAAAAATAATAAAAATTACATACAAGAGTCACAAAAACTACACTTTTTTACCTCCCTAAACCCTTTATGTCCATTATACGTTTCATCAAAATTACTGCCTAAAATTAAACCGTGTTCTCCACCAAAAAACAAGGAAAGGGTTAAATAGCGCTATTGATTTTTTTGAATATCTCTGTTAATCAAATCCCTTTCCCAACTATATGCGATTTCAGTTAAAATTAGGTGTGTATACTATACGAATATGTAAATTAAGGTGGAACTGGGCTGGGCATAACGCAAGGATGACTGATAACATAAAAGATGCAGAGGTAGATCACAGACACGATGGAAGGACGACATAAAAGATTAGGATGACACGATTGGATGCAAAAGGCAAACAACAGGGCTCAATGGAGACAACTTGGGGAGGCTTACATCCGACTAAGGATGGAATAAGCTGATGTTCCCTCAATCCCATTGTACAAATTTTTCTATCCAACCGTTAAGGCGGTATCGAAACTATAGATTGCAAAAACTTTGTAGAGCGATTTTTTTACGAATATAATACTTCTTGTAGACAACAAGATACAATGGTACATAGAAAAGCTTTCTATATACTATTTTCAACTTTGGATTATTATATTAAAGCAAATAAAAAATGCGTGTTATTTAGATATAAATATAAATAGCAAAATGTACTTCTCATATGTTCGTTCGTGTGCATAACCAAGTTTTGGTCAAATAGACATGCAAATACTGGGCTTAGGTGTTAAATAATCAATATATTAGTCCAACTTGTATGTTTAATTTTTACTGGGCATTTAGATTATTGTCTTATGCTAACATAAACAATAGATATGGAAATATCTAGATCAAACATATTATTATATTTACCACAGGGCGTTATTAAAAGGGAGTCTCAAAAATTGTATACAACCATAATCTATTTAGAAGGTCGTATACAATCATATTTTGATACCCATTTGAATACCGAAGCGAATAAATTTCTTAAAATAAGGAAAAAAAATCGTCTTAATTACAGAAATATATATTATAGCATCGTTACTGCTTTTTCAATATGAAATCGTATCCTTCCTACAATTTTTAAGGATATTTCCTTTAGAAATTAGTTTCTTAAGAAAAGATGTCGAGCAGAAAATCTGACCATTTTTAAGCATTCGTTGAAATGAATTGAGTAAAAGTGAAGCAAAATATTAAAATTTTCTGAAGGCGGTTTAAAAGTTGATAAATATCTCAAAGAAAATATGAGCCGCCAAAATCTCATTAAAAATCGTAAAGTTTAATTGTCCATTAAAAATATTCTTTTTTCAAATGACTTTCGCCCACTTTCACATTCATATAGAAACTAAATTTAAAAAATTATTTAATTTGATTAATAAATACGATCAGGATTTACTTTCAAAGATGACAACGTTTTCGAAAAATTTTGGTGTTTAATCGTCTAAAAATTTTTTAGCACTATCCCTTCGGTAGAACCTTGTACAGAGACGGCGTAACCAGAAAGTTAAAACAAATAATATTATTCTAAGTACCTTTACGTATTTAACTGTAATATTGGTGCGAATAAAACAATTTTTTTCTAAAAATAATGCATCGTTAGAGATTCCTCTCATTTCAAGTTAGCTGTAAAATAAGTCAATCAATACAATTAGAAAGCCATCAAACATTTGATGTGTGAGAATTATTTTTGTTTTAAAACAATATCCCAATTCAAACTCTGGTACAAATATCCATATTGTTATTTTTTACTTCCCTTGCTAAAGGGCAGTATTGTATTCGTAAAAAAATCACTTTTCTTCATGTTTTATGGTTTTCAGATCACAAAAAACATAGTCCCTTATTACCGTCGATGTCTCTGTCGATCTCTTGGTACGATAACTCTCGAACGAAATGAGATATAGATTCCAAATTTCAACATGTATAGTTTTCAGATAATATTAGTTGGTTGGTTGTTGGTCGGAACGGCGATCGTGCCTGTTAGTGTATTATTATAAGTAAATGCCGCACATTGATATTGGATATGCATAGAGGTTTCTTCCTCATTGGCACCTAGTTTACATGTAGTGGGATCATTGTGGATACTCATTTTCTGTAAATGTTTCCTCAGGTGGCAGTGGGCGGCGATAAATTTCACCATTAATTTGATGTGGGCCCTAGGTTAATGAAGGACATCAGTTGTTAGTTTCTATGAAGGGGTGCTAACCACGCCCCCCGTAAATATTTGGCCAGATGTTGCGAGCCAATGATTTAGATGCTGCTCATATTGCCATCTGTTAATTGTCGTTTTCTCCACATGTTTTGGTATACCAAACGCTAATTCTAGACGCCTGCGTGTAGCTTCGAATACCCGAATTACGTCAAAGAGAAATTTCCTAATTTAAAGCATTTATAAATAAACTTTATACGGTATGAAGTAACATATCCGATAAATCCATGTTTGCGAGCTTCGAATCATCAAAAGCACTTAGTCGTATTGTCTGCTTAGCCCTAAACTTGAACCTAACTCACAGTCAGTTCTTTTATTTATTTATTAGCATTCCTTATACTAGTTGAAATACAAGCAATGAAAATTTTTGTTTTATTAACATAAAACATGGTTTATTGGTTTTAAATTTAAATGGAAAGGTATTCCCTATAAAAATATTTTTATGGCTATCTCTATTTAAGTTTTCAAAAAAATGTTTCGTCATTTCACAAATTGTTGAGCTTAGGCCATCTGTGGTATTTTTTACGTATTTAAGAAATAATTAATCAAAAGTGTCGAGTAATTTTATTCTAAAACCGTTTTTAAAAATATATAATATAATACTAAATAATTTTAAAAAATCAATAGAGTTATTAATGCCATACTTCTCTTGAACTAAAGTACTGAATTTGCCTTTCTATCCCTAGAAATAAGCGCCACACGAGTCAATGTCTTAAATGATCGATACTTTATGAAAGGATATTCATTACATAAAAGAGTTTAGTAGGCGAAAAACTTTAGAGATATTTACAACTGAAATCCAATGTTTCTTTCACACAATATTTCTATTAAAGTTCACAATAACAATTTTAAAATTCCTTAACGCAAATAAAGTCTTAAAAAGGACGTGTAATACAATATATACGAAGCAACTCCTCCAACGCCGTCCCCTACTTTATTAACCCCTGTTTGCTAAGTTGGGAATGTGGAATCTTTGGCACAATGACACTACTTAGTATATATCACCACTACACCGAACAATTTATTTTTGCACACGACGCGCGTTTCGCTAACCATGTAAGCTTCATCAGGAGCGATGATTGACTCAGTCAAACCTGAATTAACCTGATGAAGCTTACATGGTTAGCGAAACGCGCGTCGAATGCAAAAATAAAGTGTTTGGTGTAGTGGTGATATATACTAAGTAACCCCTGTTTGGCCAGATGACAATAATGAAAAACACAATTTTCACGTCCCTGGACTCCCAGAATCGTGGAAAGGTAGGTATAATACATTAACCACTAATGTACCTTATTAAACATTTACATGTCTGAATAATTGAGAATAATGAAAAAATATCAGAACTTTCAAATTCCCCGACTTCAATAACCCTAAAAGTAAGTTATATATGATACATATAAAGCAACCTCTGTAACCCCCCCCCCCGACCTCATTTACCTTTTACCAGTTAGCTAAAAATAATTTAAAATACTGAAAAAAACTTCGCATTTTTCATATTTATCGACTTCAAGGCTCCTGAAAAGGACATATAATGAGATATATACGAAGCAACTCCTCTAATACTCCCCTTCACTATTTCAGTCCCTTATATATTTAATTATATATATTTATTCCTAAAAGGAAGTAATTAAATGCAATGGCAGCTTCCGCTGAAAATAAAGAACTCGCAACTCACACAAAGCCATGACTTAGATGTATGGCTATCAAATTATGTTGCTAAGCAAAATGTGTCTCTAAGAACTTTCAAGGCCACATTAACGAAAGTATATAAAGGAAAACAAGAAGCTTTTGAAAATCAAAAAAAAAATCAGGAAATTTGTTGTTACTTATTTCTCTTTAAGCCACAAAATATTTAATCAAAAAATTAGTTAGTTTAGGGTGCTTCGTTATTAAATATATAATACTAACAGCATGACGCTTGAACAGGTTAACTATCACGTCTTGTTTTAAAGATAAATAACGAAATCAATATACAATATGATTTAAGAATATTGTCATTTTATAATCTCTTTATAATGAAAGCATTGCTTGTTTTTCAGCATGACGATGTTAAATTCCTCCTTTGACTCTATTTTTGACTGATTTTAACGGTTTATATAGTCTAATACTATCTATCAATATGCCTTCTTCCATCCAGTGTTGGACAAAGACCTCCCCTTCCTTTCTCCATCCCCCTGGAGTCTGCGTCTTTCTGATTCATCCTAAACCAGCCGTTCTTTTCAGGTCATCCTTTCATCTTGTTTGGGACCTTCCTCTGGAACTTCGTCCCAACCATGGCCTCCATTTTTGTATTCTTTTATTTAATCTCTCATCTTATTGTCTCATTGTGTGACCTGCCCATCTCCATTTCAAACCTGCTATATGTTCTCTTATGTCTATTACTTTGGTCGTATACTTTCGTTTCTCATTCTATCTTATAATCTTATATTCAGGATGTGGCGTTCCATTCCTTTCTGTGTTTACTCAGGTGGTTCATCTTCTTAGTCAATGTCTAGGCCGCGTAAATGAGAACCGGTAGAATGTATCGGTCTAATACCATCTTTCTTAGTTTCAGAGGCATTCTTTTGTTGATTAGGATTTTTCTTTGTTAGCCAAATGCTACCAGTACTAGTTCGATTCTTCTCTGTACTTATGTAGTATGTAGATGTATTCTTCTACATATTCAAGTGTTCTTTCCTCTATTTTCAAGGTTCGCGGAGTGTCTTCGTTTGTCATAGCCTTTGCCTTATCTCTGTTCAGCAGTAGCCCCACACTCTCTGATTTATTTAGTTTAGTAATCATTCCTTGTATGTATTAGCACATCATCAGCATAATGCAGATGATTTAGTTTTTGTCCATTTATACTGATCCCCTTTTTTTTCCTATTCTACTCTAATACAACTGACTGCAAATAAAAATTTTGGCCAGGATTTTGGAAACTTAAAAATATCATTTTAAATTTTAATTAGTTTGAATTTGAAAAAAAAGGTTTTATTTTTTGTAAAAAATATCGTCAACCAAAATATGTGTATTTTGTGGTTCGGCAGTAATATGACGGTCGCTTAAAAGACAATGTCCCTGACTGGGTTCAATTACAATATTTTGAATTTTTTTTTTATATACATTAAAAGATGTAAAATCAAGTGCTGTGTCTCTCTTTATTGACCAAATGTTATTGTTCTGATCAATAGTTTTCAGCCGAAGTTACAAACCGTTGTAAAGCAATAGTTCAAGTTACGTGACGTCACATCAACTGAAAAATTAAAAAAAAAGCATTCAGTATATTAATTTGAAGAGGTCAAGCGCCTATTCATACGAGCCAATTTAATCCACGTTATAAGCTACATAGGTTTTTAAAAGATAAATTATTTGTTTATCTCCAAATGCCTTCTAATTTACTATAGTTTAATAAGTTTCCAAAAATGCGTCATGTCAAAATTCTAAATATTAAGCTTTTTTTCCTCTCTTGATATGTGAATACGTTAAAATTAGAATTAGACTTTGACTTACATATTGCGGGAAAAATTACTTCCATGATTTTATTATTTCTTCCGTCAAGTTCCAGTGATATAGAGAACTATACTACAAATTGTTTAATAATGACTTTCGCATTACTGGTAACAAATCGACAAAATAATGTTTCAAATTTATATAATATTTCGTTCTAATACTACAAAAAGTTTGTATTATTTTAGAAAAATAATTTATAATAACGTAGAAAATTAACATACTTGTATCTTTAAAAAAACCAAAGAAGAAGTGTAGTAAATTACTTGGTAATAAAGAAAAAATAATGACGCAATTCACTATACTTTGGCAAAAATGCCAACCACTAGAGTCAAATTTTGTACTCGTCGTCGTACTTATCTTTTAGAGCATTTTCAGAATAAGTTATTTTCATTGTAAGTTATATATATATATATATATATATATATATATATATATATATATATATATATATATATATATATATATATGTATATATATATATATATATATATATACATATATATATTATATATATATATATATATATATATATATATATATATATACATACATACATACATACATACATATATATATATATATATATATATATATATATATATATATATATATATATATATATACATACATACATACATACATACATACATACATACATATATATATATATATATATATATATATATATATATATATATATATATATATATATATACATATATATATATATTTACTATATATATATATATATATATATATATATATATATATATATATATATATATATATATATATATATATATATATATATATATATATATATATATATATATATATATATATATATGTATATATATATATATATATATATATATATATATATATATATATACTATATATATATATATATATATATATATATATATATATACTATATATATATATATATATATATATATATATATATATATAAATAAAGATTTTTTATACAAAATATTGTATTTTAACCCTTTTATTTATTTTCAGGTACCACTGACTCACCTGATACCATTTTTGAAACCTCCACCGCGAAATTCTAATGGTACTGACCTGAAAAATTGAAATAAAACGTAATTATAGTTTAAACTGTATTCCTATTAAGCAAAACAATTGAAACAAATTAAATATATTAACACAAAACATGCATTAATTAATTTGCTGAAACTTATTTAGAAATTTACCATTGATGTGAAATTCGGGTATAATACAAAGAAATAGAGGTTATTTTTAATTTTTATTTTGAACTTATTTTCCGGACTTGACGCATTTAAAAGTTTTTCTACATTTCTTTAACTCACAATAAAAAATTCATAAGTGAGACTCATTTGTCGATATTTGCATGTAGGTAAAATCATACAAAAAACTGTATATTCCGATCAAGTCCGGTATATACTATTTTCCGGACAATATAAGTTCAGAATGAACAAAAAAGTATAGCATATCATTAGGTTTTCTTCCGTTTATATTATAAATTTTATTTATAAAAAATTGGTTTATACTTTATTGTTGTTTATAAAGAAATACATTCTAATAGTAACAACAAAAAAATTAGATAAAGTGACGCTGACTTAGTATTTCTCTCATGAATACAGTTTAAAAAAATATACTGAATTTGACCATCTCACACTAAAAAATAATTTAATCTTAACTTTACAAATCGGTTTCTTAAAGGTGAGAAATACAGTGAGACCGTTAATTGTCTTGAATGGTGCCGTAACAGCTAAATTAATCAGTTTTATTCAGTTTTAATTTTTTTTTAATTCAATAATTCACCTCTAAATTCAGTAGCTTTTTATAACAATTTAATAGTGATTTAAATTAATTTTCTAGCTCATTTTGGGCGATCACTAGCGAGCACGCCTTTTGAATGGCCTCTGTCCTTAAAAAAGCACCCTTTTAAATTTAGTTTAATTTCTGACAATATTGAAAAGTTGCAATGAGCTAAATTAAACGAACATGGTGAATACACCAGCCGTGATATTGAGGCAAAAATTGACGAACAAGTGTTGCAGTGACTTGGTGCAGTATATGTGTCTGAAAAAATATCGTCACCAGTAATAACTGAATTCATTAAGTTTGGATTGTGTCTAGAGATACGTGTGATTTCTCTTTTATGTACATAGTTTTTTATCTTCACTTAAGGTGTGTGAAATAAATTTAGCGCAAATCTTTGTTTTGACTAAATCTTCTTAAAAAAATGTTCGAGTTCTTTTCCTGTTCATGTGTAGTGCTTCTTACATCATTTTCAATGGTCCATTGCTATAATCTTATACGAATTCACAAACTCCTTGAACTATTTCTGGTGACTGATATCTAAAAAACTTTTATATTAATCCAGAAGTGTGACAAGTTGATAAGAACTCATTACAACACATTTTTTATTATTATAAAGATTCCTATGTCTTTTATGGAAAATTTTATTTTATTAAAAAACTAATTACAGGTCTTTTATGTTATATTTTTTTACAAAGAACTAATAAATAAAATGTCCTATCTAAGTCACCTGTCCATATTTCAAGCTAAAATAACGATAAGTCTCGGGAAAGGATAGAATATTAACATAATATATATATTATATATATATATATATATATATATATATATATATATATGTATGTATATATATGTATATATATGTATGTATATATATATATATATATATATATATATATATATATATATATATATATATATATATATATATGTATATATATATATATATATATATATATATATATATATATATATATATATGTATATATATATATATGTATATATATGTATGTATATATATAAATATATATATATATATATATATATATATATATATATACTTTTAACTCACTCACTAACTCATATATATATATATATATATATATATATATATATATATATATATATATATATATATATATATATGTATATATATATGTATATATATATATGTATATAATATATATATATATATATATATATATATATATATATATATATATATATATATACATATATATATATATATATATATATATATATATATATATATATATATATATATATATATATATAAGTCACCTGTCAATATTTCAAGCTAAAATTTAAAATAAGTCTCGGGAAAGGATACAATATTAGTATAATATATATATATATATATATATATATATATATATATATATATATATATATATATATATATACATATATATATATATATATATATATATATATATATATATATATATATATATATATATATATGTATATATATATATATATATATATATATATATATATATATATATATATATATATATATATATATATGTATATATATATATATATATATATATATACATTTATATATATATATATATATGTATATATATATATGTATATGTATATATATATATATATATATATATATATATATATATATATATATATATACATTTATATATATATATATATATATATATATATATATATATATATATATATATATATATAACACATGGGCTGAAAAGTCCCGGGCCTAACAAGGAAAACACGGTTTTTTTTGGTTCAAAATTAGCTTTATTCATCAACGTAATCTCCATCAAGAGCAACGCAATCATTCCAGCGCCGCTCTAACATTTCAATACCACTTTTGTAGAACGATTTATCTTTTGCCTCAAAATAGGCCTCAGTTTCAGCGATAACCTCTTCATTCGTGCGAAATTTCTTACCGGCGAGCATTTTTTTCAGGTCTGCGAACAGCCAGTAGTCGCTGGGAGCCAAATCTGGCGAATACGGTGGATGTGGGAGCAATTCGAAGTTCAATTCATGTAGTTTTGCCATTGTTTTGATTGACTTGTGACACGGTGCGTTGTCTTGATGAAACAAAATTTTTTTCTTTGCCATATGCGGTCGTTTCTTTGCAATTTCGGCCTTCAAACGCTCCAATAACGCTATATAATATTCACTGTTGATGGTATTTCCTTTCTCAAGATAGTCGATGAATATTACACCACGCACATCCCAAAATACCGAGGCCATAACCTTTCCAGCCGATTGTTGTACTTTCGGGCGCTTTGGACGAGGTTCACCAGTTGCTGTCCACTCAGATGACGATCGTTTTGATTCCGGAGTGAAGTGATGGATCCATGTTTCATCCATTGTCACATATCGACGCAAAAATTCCGGTTTGTTACGTTTAAACATGGCCAAAACACTGCTCAGAATCATCAACACGTTCTTGTTTTTGATCAACAGTGAGCAAACGCGGCACCCACTTTGAACAGAGCTTTCTCATAGTCAAATGCTCATGCAATATAAAGCCAACACGTTCTTTTGATATCTTTACGATGTCAGCTAACTCACGCAACTTCACTTTTCGATCATTCAAAACGATTTTATGGATTTTTTTGATGTTTTCTGGTGTTACCGCCTCATTTGGACGTCCACTGCGTTCTGCATCATCGGTGTCTCTACGACCACGTTTGAAGTCAGCAAACCAACGTTTTATTGTTGTTTCTGATGGAGCGGAGTCTCCATAACACTTTTCAAGCCATTGCTTCGCTTGAACGGTATTTTTTCCCATCAAGAAGCAGTGTAAAATTAAAACACGAAATTGTTTTTGATCCATTGTTTTGAAAATAACAAAAGTAGCGTCACTCTTAGCACAATAACTCACAAAAAACTAATGAATAGAATATCATGAAATTTTAACAGCTGTCTTTTGAAGGTTAGTATTAACTAAAAAAAAGGTGGACTGCAATAAAACTAGCGCCATCTATGTGTTAGGCCCGGGACTTTTAGCCCATGTGTTATATATATATATATATATATATATATATATATATATATATATATATGATTCAGCCAGATTCCAATTTTTTTAGTCCCTCAGAAAATAAATTTGTTTCCAATTGTGCATAATATTCGTTTATAGCAAAGACGTTTCAACGAAAATTTCTTCCACTCAAGCCAATTTTTGAAGCTAGGAAACAAAAAAAAATTACTTGGTGTCCAATATGATGAAGAAGCACTTTCTTGTCAGTAAATCTTGGTCACTTTTGCTTCAACTCACTATGCAAACGCAATAACATTACGGAATAAGAGCCAATCACTATGTCACCTTTTTTTAAATAGTCAGTCATTATACCCTGTGAGTCCCAAAATATTTCTTTCGCCAATAAAACTTTTTTTTTGGGTGCCCTTTCACCTTTACCAACCCACAGTTTTGATTGCCGTTTTATCTCCGAGATATAATGGTGGATTCAAGTTTCATCTACAGTAACAAAACAATGCCCGGAGTCCTTTGAATCACGCTGGAACTTTTCCAAACACCATTTTGAAATGTCCTTGTGGGTTTTTGGTATGGAATCAACAAACGCGGCACCCATCGAGCTCTCAGCTTTACAATTTTAAAATCTCTCTCTCCTTCTTCCATCACGATACCATAAATTTTATCGACTATTACCGTCTGGTCACGTTTAAATTCGTTAAATCAGTAATAAATACTCTTGACTGCTATTGCAGAGTCTCCATGAACTTCCTTCAGTTCAGTTTCTATTTCGGCCACAGTCCACTTTTTTAAATAAAAATATTTTATTAGTGCACGTTACTCGGCTTTATCCATTGCTAGCAAACGTATAACACGGATCATTTACGATAGCGGCCAACAAACAATTGCGCGTTGCATCTTTTTGAAGAATTTGTAGACTCACGCGTACCAATAGTCATGCCGCCTAACAAAATTTTCCACCATGTTGTAGAAATCTACTAAACTTAACAATCCTCCCAGATACACGTATATTTACATATATATATATATATATATATATATATATATATATATATATATATATATATATATATATATATATATATATATATATATATATATGTATATGTATATGTATATAGAGTGCCATATTTTGAGGTCTACTTGGCAGTTTAACTGACAAAATACAGAACCCACATAACACAAGATGCTGAAAAAGAATCGAAAAGAACTAAATGAACCTTGTACAGGGTGAGTCAACGATAGAGTAAATTTCATTATCTCATTTGTTTCGGGAATGACGAAAAAATGTTAAATACAATAGTTTTAAGGAATATTAAGGTGCATAGTTTAAAATTATTTTTGAGTATGCAGGGTACTTCAAGAAAGTGTTGCCGATATAACATATGTTTTTTTAAATGAAACATCCTATTTTTAAATTAATTTTTAAATTCTGCGTAAATTTTTTTTATTAATATTGTTATATACCTAAACCTAGTAGTTTTTTAAAAAAAATATTAGCTTTCAGGTTTGTAAAAAATTGCCAGTAGCACCATTGTTTCTGCAGGTAGAATACTCATAATTGGTAAGAGCGTTCTATAGGGATGAAAAAAACAATATATGTAAAGAAATTTGAGTTAGATGCTACAGGGTGTTCAAAATGAATTTATACATTTCGACTATTTTAATATAGTTTAACTTATCTAATGATTAATTATTATGACGTAATAAATGTTCAAATTTATACCCGTCTACTTGAATACACATGTTTAGTCGTTTTACTATATTTTCCTTCACTTTCTTTAGCATAAAGGGCGTTATTGTCCTGCATGCATCCCGTATCCTATTTTCCATATCTCCTGGTCTTGTAGGGGGATTCACATAAACACGATCTTTAATGTAGCCCCACAAAAAGAAGTCTGAAGGTGTTAAGTCACATGATCGGGGGGACCACTGAGTGAATCCATCCCTACCGATCCATTTTTATGGGTAACGATCGTTTAAAAATTCCCGAACTTCCCGGTGGTAATGAGCAGGAGCTCCGTCTTGTTGAATCCGCATTTGTTCCCTTCTAAAGTTATCAACTTCTTCAAGAAGCTGGTGTAATTCGTTTTGCAAAAAATTTAGATATCTAGGCCCGTTAAGCGGTTCACGGAAAACATATGGACCAATAATTCGAAAATTTAATATTCCACACCATACATTAAGCGACCAGTGGCTTGAGTTTTGAACTTCCCAGACCCAAAATGGATTAACTGTTGAATAATAATGCATGTTATGGCTGTTAAACTGCTCCATCAGAAAACATAATTTTGGATAAAAAATTTGGATCGCCCTCTATTGTTCCATTCATGGTGGTAAAAAGGTTTACTCGTCATTCAAAATCTATCAGAAAAAAATAATAATATACAGGGTGTGCCATTTAAAAAATTTGAGATTTTTCAATTTAAAATAGTCGAAATATATAAATTTATTTTGAACACCCTGTAGCATCTAACTCAAATTTCTTTACACATATCTTTTTTTTATCTCTATAGAACACTCGTACCAATTATGACTATTCCACCTTCAGAAACAATGGTGGTACTGACAATTTTTTACAAAACTGAAAACTAGTATTTAAAAAAAAAAAAATTGAAATATTAGAAAAACTACTAGGTTTAGGTATCTAACATTATTAACAAAAAAGTTATAAAATTTTACGCAGAATTTAAAAATAAATTAGAAAATAGGATGTTCCATTTAAAAAAACATATGTTATATCGGCCACACATTTTTGAAATACCCTGTGTACTCAAAAAATAATTTTAAACTGTGCACCTTAACATTCCCAAAAACCATTGTATTTAATATTTTTTCGTCATTCCCGAAACCAATGAGATAATGAACTTTATTCTATCATTGACTCATCCTGTACAAGTCTGACTTGCACTTGGCCAGTTTCTTTTTAAATCACGAGAATAAAATCTAAAAATTCATTTTTTCTAAAAGTTCCCCCAAATATGATAAAACTATTTATTCTATTTTATGACGATCCATTTCATTTTTATTGAATTACGTTAGTGTTTAAATTCACTTTTATAATTAAAAATACTTGATATGAAAATATTTTAAAAAATTAATCTACCTTAAACGCTGAATACTGTGGTTTTAGTGTAGTACAGAAATAAAGTGAGGCATAGGCCAGATTATAAGCTAACCTTAACCTTCATACAGAGTATATCACAATAACGGATTATTATTTTTTTTGAATTGGTTTGAAAATTTTTTTTATGAAGATAGAACTATTAGTCATAAAAGTGATGTGTAATTATATATACTGTTGCCATTTTTAAACGCTATATATAGGATGTACTTAATAATCATCCATCAACCATCATGTTGTTGCCACAGAATTGGTTAAAAGAATATATTTATGGGCATAAATAGGTGCCGATATTGATGTATATATAAAGTAAAAATAGGATATATGGACTGGCGTAGCCAGGCTCACGGGGCTGGATGTCTGTAGGTACAAATGGGATTTCTTCAAGAAAAAAAAGAGTACATTAAATGCAGGGCTATTTGTAGAGGGAGCACACCAGTCGACAAACAGGGCGGTATCAAACGACAACTTGGAGGCGAAACCCATTGATGAGAAAAAAAGCTCCTCTTGCACTTAAACCTAAAAACTTGCTCTCAATAAAGTAAACTACAAATAGGTAACCAGGGATGGAGGTTGCTTTTCACAAAAAAGGACTCATTCCAACGGTGGAACTATTAAAGCTTTAATCTCCTGTAAAAATCGATGACTAGAGGGGGAGATTTCTCACAAAAAAAGAACTCCTTCTTTCAATAAAACTATAGAAACTTACACCAAAACCAAAATCAATGACAGAGTGTGAACATAGTTCTCAAAAAGAAGCTCGGTTTCGAAGAGGCGTTATTTTCTACATCTATGGAAGGAGGGAGGTATATACCCCCCATGAGTCCCCTTTGTTACATCACATGGTACATTGTGCATAATACTACACTAACAGTATAATCTTTAATGGTCAATAATATATAAGCTATATATAATTGCGAGTGCACGTAGGTACAGGGACATTTTTTTTAAGTGTCTCAGCTAATTCACTATTTTCCTATTCTACATACCCAGCAAATTCTTTTAGTACTAAACATAGTTTTTTATGAGGCTGCGAAATAGAAACAAAAAAAAATTACACTTATTAAATTTGACAGATTACAAAGTCATTTGTTTTTTTTTAATAGCATCCTCTATAAATGAGCATGCCATTAAATGATATTTTTCGATGCGTTTACAAAAATTTATTGAACTGAATTGTGGCTCACTCGATTTACTATTTGCCTATTTGGCGTATCAAAAATATTCTATTACTAAAAAACTCAGTTTTTGTGAGGACGGCAAATATGATAACACAAGGTTTGTCATTTGTCAACTGATATTGATTGATTGATAATTTACAAAGTCAATTAGGATTAAATGGCACCCTCTGCATATTGAATAGCGTTTTTTCAGTTTGTTTACAAAAATATATTTATATTTATTTTCAGTCGTTACCGAACTATGGAGAACGAAATTTTAACCATTAAATGACTTACTCGATTTTCTATGTTTCTATTTGACACAACAAAACATTCGCTTACTAGCAAACTTTTTAATAAGAAAGTCAAATATGACAGCAAAAAATTTGTCACTTTTCCAACCATATGTGGGAGAATAGCATTTTAAAAATTCTAGTTGAGTTTGTATGACAAATTTGACAAGTGACAAACTTTTAGTTATCATATTTGGATTTCTCCGAAAAAAGCTAAGTTTAGAAGTGAAAGACATTGTTTGCTATCCTAAATTAGAAAATAGTAAATAGGCTGCGCCACTTAAAAGATTAAATTAATTTGAATGTCCTATATATTGATAACGACTGAAAATAAATGTACAGAATTATATATTTTTATAAACGGACCGAAATGCTATTTAATGGCATGCTCATATGCAGAGGTTGTCATTTAACAAAATTCTGTTTGACTCTGTAATCTATCAAATTTGACAAGTGATACATTTTTTGTAATCGTTCTTGGCTTCCTTATAAAAAAATAAGTTTAATATAAAAGAAATTTTTCGATACACGAGATAGGAAAATAATAAATCGGGGTGAGCCTTTTAAAAGTTAAAATTTACTTCAATAAGTTGAATGTCCTGTATATCAGTAACGAGTGAAAATAAATATCAAATTATCTATATTTTTGCAAATGGACTGAAAAATGCTATATGACGGTGTGCTTATATGTAGAGGGTACCTTTTAAAAAAATTCTAACTCAGTTTGAAAACTGTCAAGTTTGACAGATGACAAATTTTGTGTTATTACAATTGGCTCCCTCGTAAAAAACCAAGTTTATTAGTAAAATAATTTTTTGATACCTCAGATAGGAAAATACGAAATAGGGTCAGCCACTTAAAAGTTAAAATTCAGTCTAATAAATTGAATACACTATATATAGGTAACAACTGAAAGAAAATTTTAAATATTATTTTTTTTTGTAAACGGACTGAAAAATGTTATTTATTGGTGTGCTCACATGTAGACATTTAAAAAAATCCTAGTTGGCTTTACAATCTATCAAATCTGACAAGTGACAATGGTTTTGTTATCATATTTGGCTTTCTCATGAAGAACTAGAAGAATTTTCTTGATATGTAGAATAGGAAAATAGTGAATAAGGTGAGAGACTTAAAAAATGCCCCTGCTCATACAATTTATATGTAATATAATCCCTACTTATTAATAAATCTTTTCAACATAGGTTTCTCAAGGTCAGCCAAAATTTTCTTTCACAACTCGCAACTCTAAAAAAAACTTAAACCAAGAATTACAATTAGGTAATTTAAATGATGGGTACTTTATGGTGGGATGTTTGGCTCAAAAAGTTACGTTCTTCTCTTCTGCTCAAAATAAAAAAATAACCGGTCAAGTACAAGTTGAACTTGCACAATTAGTGTTTCGTACGTTGATTTCTTTTAAAATAAAAATTTTTATTACGGTGGTATAAAATGATCAGTGACTTCACAAAACACACCCCAAAGGAGTTTTCAACAAAGTTTGTTTCCAATCTTTACTGAAAACTAATGATCTTAAAATTTTTGTTTTTTTTTATATATCAAATAAATTATTAAAGGTAATGCACTCGTGATAATTTTCGTTCAATCTACACCTCGTGGAGAGCATTCCAGAATTTTTTCAAAATTTTTTGATCAGTATTTTTCGAGATAAGGTGGGGAGACAGCGATTTTCTGCGACTTTTTAAAAATAATACAAAGAAAAGTAAGTCCAAGTACTACATTATATATATATATATATATATATATATATATATATATATATATATATATATATATATATATATATATTTTACTCGTGTTTTCACAAGCTTTTATTTGACACCACACTCGATGACCTAGTAAAAAAAATTTTTTTTTCACTTCCGATTTTCACCTCCTAAAACTAACCCCTTAAATCAAAATTTGACTTTTAAAACTACACAGTTTTGATGAGGCCATCAATTCCTATATTATTACCAAATTTGAACTTTCTATTACATATAGTTTCGGAGAAAAAATCGGGTGTGACAGAGAGACAGATAGACAGACAGACGGACAGACAGACACCGAAGTCATCTTATAAGTGTTCCGTACGGAATACTAAAAAGAACAACATACACAGAACTTTTCAGATTCCTCTACTTCAAGAACACAACAATAATAAGGTTATATATATATATATATATATATATATATATATATATATATATATATATATATATATTATGTATATATATATATATATATATATATATATATATATATATATATATATATACATATATATATATATAATATATATATATATATATATATATATATATATATATATATATATATATATATATATATATATATATGTATATATATATATATATATATATATATATATATATATATATATATATATATATGTATATATATATATATATATATATATATATATTATATATATATATATACATATATTATACATATATATATATATATATATATATATATATATATATATATTTATATATATATATATATATGTATATTATATATATATATATATATAATATATATATATATGTATATGTATATATATATATATATATATATATATATATATATATATATATGTATATGTATATATATATATATATATATATATATATATATATATATATATATATATATATACATATATATATATTATATATATATATATATATATATATATATATATATGTATATATACATATATATATATATATATTATATATATATATTTATATATATATATATATATATATATATATATATATATATATATATATATATCCCTCTTACCCCCCGTCCTCCGCCTAGGATGTTCCATTTAAAAAATAAAAAAAAAAAATGAAAAGAATACACAGAACTTTTCAGATTCCTCTACTTCAGGAACAACACAACAACAATAATAAGGTTTTATATGTACCCCTCTTATCTCCGTCCTCCGCCTATTTAATTCCTTATATGTTTCACTTTAAATAATTATACTTAAAATTTTCTATTATACCAACCAAAACATAGGAAAAAGTATCATAATATTAAAACTATATAATATTTATGACTCTCACATATTTCATTGATACTTTTTGTAGAATTTTAAAATTTTAACCGAGGCAGGCCTATTTTTTAAACAAATTTTTCAACTCTTGAATATAATTCAAGAAATATGTAACTATTATAACCTCATAGACACCGTTCTAATTTTTATTAAACTAAACTAATGTTAAAACTTTGCAAAATGTACATATTTGTAAATTTAGACTAAAACACCTTCTTCTTCTTATAGTGTTTGCGAGGTTTATTAGAGGTATTTTACTGTATTTATTGTTGCAGTATATTGATGATATCTTTCACGGTTGTTTCTGTTTTTGTGTAAATCTTTCAACTGAAAAAATAAAATATTTAAATTAAATTTTAATTTGAATACAGAAATCGCCTTAGATACATATCAAAATAATCAAAGACATACATTATGAAACAAAGGCCAGGATATATATGTATATATATATATATATATATATATATATATATAATATATATATATATATATATATATATATGTATATATATATATATATATATATATATATATATATATATATATATATATATATACATATATATATATATATATATATATATATATATATATATATATATATAAATATGTATATATATATATATATATATATATATATATATATATATATATATATCCTGGCCTTTGTTTCATAATGTATGTCTTTGATTATTTTGATATGTAGCTAAGGCGATTTATGTATTCAAATTAAAATTTAATTTAAATATTTTATTTTTTCAGTTGAAAGATTTACACAAAAACAGAAACAACCGTGAAAGATATCATCAATATACTGCAACAATAAATACAGTAAAATACCTCTAATAAACCTCGCAATATACTATAAGAAGAAGAAGGTGTTTTAGTCTAATTTTACAAATATGTACATTTTGCAAAGTTTTAACATTAGTTTAGTTTAATAAAAAAATTAGAACGGTGTCTATGAGGTTATAATAGTTACATATTTCTTGAATTATATTCAAGAGTTGAAAAATTTGTTTAAAAAATAGGCCTGCCTCGGTTAAAATTTTAAAATTCTACAAAAAGTATCAATGAAATATGTGAGAGTCATAAATATTATATAGTTTTAATATTATGATACTTTTTCCTATGTTTTGGTTGGTATAATAGAAATTTTTAAGTATAATTATTTAAAGTGAAACATATAAGGAATTAAATAGGCGGAGGACGGAGATAAGAGGGGTACATATAAAACCTTATTATTGTTGTATATATATATATATATATATATATATATATATATATATATATATATATATATATATATATATATATATATATTTTATTAGAGATCTTCTGAACAATTTTATCTAAAACTACCATTTTTATTACTCATACTTATATCAAAGCCATTGTATCAAATGAAAAAAGTAAAATGCTCGTCCCAGATCTCCTATAATATTTTGTGCTCCACTTAGCAATTAATATTTTAAGGAATACTCGCTTGAAACACCGAAGGGTTTAAATTACCTTCAGCTATTACAAAATTATGTAAAATTGGGTATTATGAAAATATGAAGTTTCAAATATTTCCTCTAAGCGTGGGTCAGATTATGCTTGGGTACAGATATAACATATAATATACTGAAAGGATTTACGCCTATTCTAGTCATCTCTTAACCTTTTTAATGGGATATTTTCGGTTTCGTTTACAAAGTAAGCAAGAACGAAATAAATCTTATCGGCATTCCAGTTGTTCAAAAAATTATGAGAACATGAGTTATTAGGGCAAAATTTAGGATGTTATTCTAAAAGTTTAAAATGTATTTAAAAATGTTTATATTTATGTTTAAGAAACGCGTTGTGTAATAAAGTAAATGTGAATTATTCACTTCCAATTATCATCAATTCGTCTGGTTTTTAGTACCGTAAAACATTTTTATCAAAATGATTTTTTTATTTTCTTTACAGCTCTACTAAGGTTTAAATATTATTGGTTTTAGGCTAATTTCTAAATAAGCAATTGATGAAATAAAATCGTCACTAAAGCTGTCCATAGAATATTTTTTAATTATTAGTAGGTATTATCCAGTGCCTATAGGCAACCATTTGCAGACTGTTTTTCTGTTCGTCCATCTGTATATTATATACAGTATGTTTCATAATAATGACAATATAATAAAAACATAACAAGAGCAGTGTGTGTAAGTTGACTATTTTTTCGAAACGACAATTGGTTGGCATTACTTAATGCATATACAAATACAAAGCTATACTTTTTCTCTGTTTATCTATCTATTTATTTGTTCAGGGATTACGTAAAAACCGCTAAAGAAACTTTGACCAAATTTGGCAGAAGATAAGGTTAGTCTCCGGACTACATTTTTAATTTTACTGGTTAGTTTGAAGAAAATCCGTTACCCATAGATAACTCTTACATATATTAGTAATGTAGAAAATGTAGGTATTAATACTAATGTTTATATAACGGATACAGGAGGTAGCACAATAACGGACTATTTTTTGTAGTATTATCTCAAATTATTATTATTTGCAAGAATGATATAAGATAGTATATATACTATAGCTATTACTTCTCTAACTCGTCTACAGGGTGTGTTACATTAATGGGCCATTATTTTTATGTAATGGATTAAAAAAATCTTTTAAAAAGAAAAATCTGCTCTTCTATCAATGATATAAAATAGCATCGATACTATATGTTGTCACGAAAAAAAATTCTTTTTATATAGTGGACGATATGAGTCCTTTAAAAAAAATTCCGTTGCCTGGATCCAATCCTTTACATACGATAGAGTATACATAAGCCAGAAAAAACATACTGATATGATTAGTAATATTATTACATATATATATATATATATATATATATATATATATATATATATATATATATATATATATATAGATAGATAGATAGATAGATAGATACCGCCTAACCTCATAAGTTATAACCCTACAAAATGTGAATCAACATTATAGTTTATTCTGTTTCAATGTTTTCCTTAGTTTTAAGTGGTTTTTAAAAAGAGTTTTAATTGTAAAATGTTATTGTCAAGTGTAACCCATCTTTTTGAAAGAAAATTCTCACGTTTTGTAAGTAGAACTTGTAAATTGTAACGAAATTAGTAATAATTGGAAAATAATACTTAGAGGTGCCTTGAAAAAGAAACAAATTAAATTTCGAGAGCTCGGCAACTAACAAAGAGTCTTATTGGCCTAGAATACCTGACTGCAAACCTACTATTTTAAGAATCTTTTTCTCACCAACCAGTCCCTATTTTCTACCTCTATATATATATATATATATATATATATATATATATATATATATATATATATATATATATATATATATATATATATACATATACATTTACATATACATATATATATATATATATATATATATATATATATATATATATCGTCTTGAATTGCTATAGCCGGTACGGACGTAGGCGACCCTCTCGCCTTTGCTTGTGGTTGGTACCTTTTTAAGTGTTTGCACAGACAAAGGGGACCTATAGTTTAGTGCTAAGTCCGAACGGACAAAGTGAGACGGCTTCAGTCACATGATACTACGAGTGGTTTGCCGTCCCGAGAGAGGCGACGGTCACGTCTTAATTTTA
>CM032446.1:99778424-99893424 GCA_019049505.1 Pachyrhynchus sulphureomaculatus | reverse complement strand
TCCAAATTTTTGGCCAAAAAGCTGACATATGGAGCCATAACTCCAGAACGGTAAATAATAGAAACACGCTTGATATCTCAAAAGAAAGCTAATGTTGTTCTTCAAAATTTATATTCTATACATAATTGTTGTTATTTTAAGTCAAACCGAGTTACAACAGCCTTTAGCCCCAAAAACGTGACCTGGTACCAGTAGGAGCCAGTTTGGGAGTATTCTAAGAATTTTACGGGTTTTTACATAATGTGTCTCGGAATTAACATTTTTTTGTTAAAAAGTATTTGGAACTCAATTTTCAAACATAAAGAGCCTTTTGTCCAAATTTAATCTTTTATTATATGGGGATTACCTGACTAGTTTACCAAAGAAAGACCCGTTTGACAGGTAAAAAGGAGGGTGAATCTAATTTCTATTTTAGGGATGGTGATTTTACTTCAGCGTACAACCGACCTTTTATTTATTCAGTTTAGTTTCTAAAGTGCCTTTGAGCTGGTTAGATCGAACAATTATCTAGTGAAAATATTTTAAGACACTGAAGAGGACAGCATCTACCAGGAACTTGAGAGCTTGGAGGAAATGGACATCCCTGAATAAGCTGCAGAAGATCCAGGACCATCTGAGAGCAAGAGGATGAAAGTTTCATTTGCAAGGGGCGTTAAAGAGATTTTAAACATGAAATTGTCCATTTTATTAGATCGATGTAAGGTATCCGACAGAAATGCCACGAGAATTTTAATAGCTACTCTAGAAGCACTAAACCTTGACCCTCTTGAGTACAAAGTCTCGAAAACTTTATTACATGATAGAAGGCAAAAAAGAGAACAATATAATAAAAAAATTTTTGATAAAGTAAACATTCCTGAAAAAGAGCCCGTGGCTGTCCATTGGGACGGTAAACTTTTACCGGGTGTTTTAAAAAATGAACAATATGAGCGAATAGCTATAGCTATTTCATATGGCGAAAAGGAACAGCTGCTGGGAGTTCCTGTAACAGCAAACAGCTCTGGAGAGGAGCAAGCCGTAGCCGTATATGAATGCCTACATGAATGGGGTCTTCTCAACACCGTCACGGCGATGTGCTTCGACACTACAGCATCCAACACGGGAAGACTCAAAGGAGCATGCGTCATATTGGAGCAAATGTTAGGAAGAGAATTGTTATACCTAGCTTGCCGTCACCATATCTTGGAAATTCTGTTAAGAGGCGTATTCGACACAAAAATGGGATCAACCACTGGACCTCATCCAGACATTTTCAAAAGATTCCTCACTGCGTGGCCCAAAATAGACAAAGGAAAATACGACACAGGTATCAGTGACAATCTAATACAAAAGCAGCTAACTCCAGAAGTAATTGCAAATGTTACTGCTGAATTCGAGACCAAATTAACTGAGAGCCACCCCAGAGATGACTACAAGGAGCTATTGCAGTTGGTTCTCGTATTTGTTGGATCACTAGACGGCAATGTTGTGGGTTTTAGAACTCCAGGAACCATTCATCACGCTAGGTGGATAGCAAAGGCTATTTACTGCTTAAAAATGTTCATTTGTCGTCGTCAATTTAAGATGTCTAAAGAAGAAGAAAGTTCTGTGCGTGCCATTTCTGTTTTCCTAGTTAAAATTTATTGTAAAGCTTGGTTCAATGCTCCAAAAGCTCATCTTGCACCAAAGCAAGATTTAGGTATTTTGCATAGTCTGTTAGACTATAAAGAATGTGACAACGACATTGCAGAAATAGCCCTGACCCAATTTTCGAACCATTTGTGGTATTTGAATGCAAAGTTGGTGGGATTATCGTTTTTTGATCCCACCATTACAGACGATGAAAAGTTGTTAATGGCTAATAAATTGCTCAGTAGCACAGATGAACCATCACAGCACGCTAGGGTTGTAAATCCAAAAGTTAGGAAAGAAAACTTAAAAGAGGGTAGTTGATGGAGGATTGGTAAATTTACTTACCAAAGGAACGTTTACATTCTTTGACCAATTTAATATAAAAACAGATTTCCTAAGACAACATCCAAGCACCTGGCCTCAAAATAATGACTTCCAAGAAGGATTGAAAATTGTCAAAACATTAAAAGTAGTTAATGATATGGCTGAGCGTGGTGTTAAATTAATAACCGACTTTAACGACCTTCTGACAAAAGATGAAGACCAAAAGCAATATGTCCTGCAAGTTGTAAGTAAATGCCGAGCATTATATCCTGACGTTTCAAAAAACTACTTTAACAAAACCTCTAGAATAGATTCGATAACTATGTAAAATTATCAACTCATCTTTTCTGTGTCTGTTTTGTATGTATTATATACCTAATTTTTATATTTTAAAATAAAAAAATGTCATTAGACTTATTAGTATTACTTGTTTTTTTATTATATTTCTACTTTAAACTCAAAAATATACCAAAAAAAAAAAAGCAAAATTTATCACTTAATAACAAAATATACGAAGTATGCTCCTAGTGGTACCAGGTCACGTTTTTTGGGGCTAAAGGCTGTTGTAACTCGGTTTGACTTAAAATAACAACAATTATGTATAGAATATAAATTTTGAAGAACAACATTAGCTTTCTTTTGAGATATTAAGCGTGTTTCTATTATTTACCGTTCTGAAGTTATGGCTCCATATGTCAGCTTTTTGGCCAAAAATTTGGATTTTTTCAAACTTTGAGCGACGAGCGGCACGGGTTAACGTCGTTTAATCGAGCTCAAATTTCGGCTATCTCAATATCTGGAAAGGGGAATCGTTTTGTGGGGTCCAGACGAACAAGATTCCGACATTTTTTTTCCCCCTCTATGAGATTCGGTCACTCTAATATATATATATATATATATATATATATATATATATATATATATATATATATATACATATATATATATATATATATATATATATATATATATATATATATATATATATATATATGGTATATATATATATATATATATATATATATATATATATATATATATATATATATAGAGTTTAATTAGAACTCAAAGTAAGAAGCTAATGCCCTAATGAGCGCTAATCATGTAAAAAAGAGACAGGTGAAATTTTTGACCGAACTTTTCTCGAAAGAAAAGTAAAGAGCAACAGAGAAAAATATCAAAAAAAATATATAATATGAAGAAGAAAAACTGTCTCGAGAACTAACAACTAATACTAATTAATAATCTCAAATAAATAGAGCACTAGTTCTACAATCATACTGTTCAAAAAAGAGATAAAAAGGTTTCAGCAAACTACAAAGGGATAAACTTCCTAGCTATAGCTCTAAATCTAACTTTAAGAATATCTAATTTAATTGCTTATATTTTTTTATAGTTTTGAGTTTATTAATGTGATTCTAAATAGTTTTATTTTTGTGTCAAAATTAGAACAATTCCCCGTGATTGCAAAATGTACATAATTAATGAATGTAATTTGTATTATTGTATGTATCAACTAAATATTACAATTTTACTGCATCTCAAAGTTTAAACCATGATAAATCTTTACGTTTACGTAACGTACGTAATATTTTTCACAGAAAATCATTTTTAAGAATTATTTGAAATACCAAGAATAAAAATATTTCCTTTTTATATTTATTTTATTTTTCTAATATTTTATATTCAAATTCAACATTTTTTTAAAAAAATTGCAAAATTCGGAATCAATAAACTGCCGACGGCCATATTTTCTTGCATAGAGTTTCAAACAAAAATTCTAAATTGTAGGTTCACAATTGGCATGTATATGATTAAAAACTTATTGATTTTATAGGACTGACAATTAAATAATTGGATTGTATAATTTCTAGTATTCTTACATGTTTAAAATTTCGTAAGTGATTTACACAGTTCTTCTCTTGACACACTGTCCTAAAATAAATACTGAAGTTGACTTTCCCACACCAAAAAATAACTTAATTCAAACACTACGAATCAATAATTTAATTTTCTTTTTTTTAATGGCACCCATTAGCCCCTGTCATTAAAACTAGTCCCCTGGACTAACCATTAATTTTGACCTAATATAATCTTAAACTGAGTACTTATTTAATAAAGTCAATCATTTACACACTACACAAGATCTTCAATCGGCGGACATGGTGATGATTGTCCACTAGCTGAAGAGCTTCTACGTTTTCATGAAGATAAAGCCAGGCTTCATGCTTGCCGCAAATCTTCCTTCACTGTGGGTGCACCAAGATCGCAATGAAGATCTGCATTACACACATACTAAGGAGCGTTAACTATGTTATGTTGCGCAATATTCTATTTTGGGTTATTTGAATAAACTTAAAGTTACCATCGCTAGCGCGTCTCCATAGCTGGATACCGTCGTAGAATCTTATTGTAAATTATTAATTTGTTATGTATTAATAGCTTAGAGTTTCTACCAATAAAACAGTAGTGCTGTTTATATTTTATTATTAATCCAGATCTTTTAATTTGACATGTACTTTTCATCGTAGCTTGACATTAAGAGTCATACCAAGATACTTTGCATTCAGCTTATAAGGTGCAATGCTTCCATTGACAATTAGAGGTAGGGGTTCTGGTATTTTTTTATTGGTAAAGTTCACGTGCGTTGATTTCAGTACGTTATGCTTAATAATTGTTTGGCGCAGTGCACTGCAGTTGCTTGCCGATTGGAATATCCTCACAGATCTTTCTTGATTCTGATCAGCTGCAAGAAGAACAGCTTATCATCGAATGTAGCTACAATCGTATCTGCCGGCGTCGGTAAGTCTTGTATATAGTAAATGAAGTGTTGGTCCAAGAATACTTCCCTGTGACATTCCAGCCCTAATTTCTTTTAATCTAAAATACCCTTCCGCCTGCTTAACTCGAAAAAGTCTATCTGAGATACATGATGCTAAAATATCTACATATTGCTTGGGAAGCATTTTCTTTAGATTGTATGCTATGCCTTACTTTGCCGAAAGCTTTAGCAACGTCCAAGAATTCTGCAGAATAGACCTTTTTTTATTCAAGGTCAATAGTAGAGTGCTACGAAAGCCAAATTGAAAATCTGCGATCCATTTGTTATTTTCAGTCAGAGGTTTCAGTCCCTTTAACAGCAACTTTTCGAATAATTTTGATACTATTAGTAAGATTAATATAGATCTATATGATTTAAAATTGTTCGGTGGATCTGGTTTCTGTAACATTATTACTTCCAGAACTTTCCAGCATGCAGGAACATGTCGTAATCTATAGACTGCATTAAAGAGGTATGTAAGCATGACTATACCTTTCTTGAGTAACTGTTTTAGAATTTCGTCAGTAATTAAGTCGAACCCTAGCGCTTTGTTCGAAGTAAGGTTAGTTTTAATCTCCACAGTTACTTCTTTCGGGGTAACAGAGGTGAAGTATAATTTAAGTATAATTTTTCATTCTTTAATTAATTAATCTCAGCTTGGTACTTTACTCCTTTTGTCGTGTGGGTAAACTCTTTCGTGTTCTTATAAGCAGCTGTTTGAATAATTCTAGTAAATTGTTCAGCTGTTCTCAAATTTATATTCAGAATGATGTTGTTCTAAAGTTCAATTCTGAAACTTTCCCAGTCAATAGTTCAAAGTTAAAATAACAGCTGAACAATCAGAGTCCATATCGAAATTTTCTTCAACTTCAATGAAGTTAGATGAGAGTTTTCTTAAAATAAAGAAATCTAGAAAACTAGAACTTCTGAAGTAGAAGTTTAACTACCGTTTAAGAGAGGTACTGTGTACCCAAACATGTCACGGCTAATTTAAGTTATTATTTTATTTATATCATTTTGATAAATAAAATATAGTAAAAATCTGAACAACAGTTCGTCTTTTAATTTTCTAAATATGGATTTTCATCAAGTAAGCGCCAAATCTATCCAAATCATAAAGAAATCTAATAAGCCAGGTACCTTATTGAGGTCCATTCGCCAATAGGTAGATTTACCTGTTGAATGATAACTACAATTATTTTCTAGTGCAGCTTTCCTGAATTCATTTTCTTTGGTCGTAGTTAATCTATATCTCCAGTTAACGTGTTTAGAGTTAAAGTCTTCTCCAATTTTAAACCTCTATCTGGGATGTTAAGGTAAGTAGATTATACCTGGGTGGACAGCACACTGCCCCAACATTTAATTTCTGGTTTGTATACTTAATTCCTATGATTGTAAGCTGATACTCTATACATTGTGAGTGGTATTCTTCGAAGTGATTATTTGACTCTTTAATTATAACCGCACTACCATCTCTGGCTTGATCGTCAGGATATATAGTACGGTATGTTTTATAACCTCTTATCTTAATATAGGACTGATTGGTCATATTAGTCTCAGAAATGTCTATGCATTTAGAAAGAGCTCTAGGTCATATTTCTTGTTAAGAATGCCTTTAACATTCCATGTGGCAATTCTTCCTTAAAAGCCATAAAAATTACTTATTTTTATGTATTACTCTAATGCTCTTGGTTTTTAGTTTGACAAGCCTCTCATTGAGAGTTTTCTTCATATATTGCATAAGCTGCATCATAGATAAATCTATCGATGATGACATAGTCGAATTTTCTGTTTATTCGTGTTGGGTTACTTGTGAGTAGGACATCCCAGGTCTAACATTTTTTAGAACAATCGCTTCTGCTTTAGAAGCAATATCTCGCCGATTTTTTTTACTTCTTTAGCAATAGTACAACCCCTGTAATTGGCAGGACGAGCTTCTGAGCAGTTGATACATTTTGCAGGCTTACCTTTAGTTTTAGGATAGTGAGCTGTTATCTGATTACCAGCAAATTTTACAGAGGCAGGTGCTCTATTACAGAACCTTTATGTAGGTCCATGTCTCTGACATTTTTTACTATCTCTATTACTTTTTACTGCCTCTATTTTAACCTTTATATGGTTAACATATTGGATGTTGTAAATTTTGTTAATATTCTCAGGGTTTTCAAACACCAGCATGTACAATGGTGGACGAATATGTTCTATTTTATTATTGTTTGTTTTTCTCTTAAATTTTTGAACTACTTCTTTTATCTTGAAGTTTTGTTTCTAATTCATCCCTGATATATGTTGGAGATATTCATGAGTGTAAATTTTTAGGCATTACTTTGCTAGATCGAGTAGTCTTGTTCTCGTATGTATATCTTTCAAGATTACTCTTATTCATTAGTACTGTTAGTTTCCTGTACTCTTCATTAGAACTGACATTTTAATTTGTTGGTTATTCATCATATTTGTCCTATAGTCAAACTTTTCTTTGACTAAATCATAGTCTTTTACATTACTAAGAATAACCGATGATGGTTTAATTGTTGTAAGTGCTTTGTCTGTCTGCTTTTTATCATTATTAGTGGCTTTCTCTGGTGATAATATTTTTTAAATGATATGTACTTTATGAAAAAATATTAATTGCAAAAAAAGTCAAATAAATAAGGAGCTTCGGAGATATTTATACCTTAAACCTGACATTTCTCTCTGCTATATCAAAATCGAAAATTATAAAAAATAACAGAATTTTGAGATAGCTCGACTAAAAAAACCCCTGAAAAGGATATGTAATACTATATATACGAAGCAACCTCCCTTATACCCTCCTCTAGCTTACGAGCCTATGAACATGTTAGACTAATGGGAAATATTTAAAAAAAATACACAATTTTCACATTTCTTGGCTGCAGGCACACTGAAAATTACTTATAATATAATATATATGAAGCAACATGTCTAACTCCCTTCCATACTTCATTAATCCCTTCTATGTTTAAACAATTGAAATTAATGGAAAAAGAATCTTCAAAATACTTTATAACACAATATATAGGAAGCTATCTCTCTAACCCCCTTTCTCAGATTATTAGCCCCTTGTTGGCCATAAATAATTGTAAGTAATGAAAAAATAATTCAATTTTCAGATTCCTCGAATCCAAAAACCCCGACAAAGACATATAACACGATATATACGAAGCAACCCATTTAACATTCTCCCCCAACCTTTTAATCCCCGACGTGTTTAACTATATATATTGTTAAAAATTTGTTTATTATATAAAAGCCAAGAAAAATATTATAATGACATAGAAAATACTAAAATTTATATAGTCCATCACTTTCAAGCCCATAGGTTTTTATTCTTATTTTAATTATTATATCTATCCAAATTTGAAAGCAATATAATTTTATTTCAGAGTTATCATGCTAACAGACCGACATGCAGACAAACTAAGAGCCTACCGGAATTGAAGGACTATGTTTTTTGTGATTTGGGGACCCCGAAACACGAAAAAATGCAAACTTCTCGAAAACGAAATTATTTTTACTAATGCAATACGTCCTTTTAGCAATGGAAGTAAATACTCTTGATTTAGTTGAAAACTTATCGTAAAAATTAGATTGTATGCCTATTTGATACTGACATAAAAACCTTGTTGGAAGTAGATGTAGTTTTAATCTTGTTTATCTCATTTTTATGAATTGAAAATACAGCCACTGAACCCAATTTTCTCAGCACTGGACCTTGCCAGCTCATGAATAATAAGTAGGTCTCTTAGTTACTTTCGAGGATCTATTCCATAATATTTTATAAATTAATGGTAGCAACATCATAATAATTAAGATCACTAAGATTATTATTTTGTAAAATATTGTATAATATAATAGATCCTAGAATGTTGTTTTTAGCGGCCCCTAATAAATAAGCCGTAAGTAATATCTGGAAGCAGTAAAGACCTTTAAGATATAATCAATAGAGTGACTGAAATCAGTAAAATATATGGCTTATCACTCAACATTAAGAAAACTAAATACATGATAATACCAAGGAACAACGATCAAAATGGAAGACTGGTAGTAAATAACCAGCAGATAGAAAAAACACAAACATATATGTACATATCTGGGGACAAGAGTAAATGATGCGTGGGATCACTAAGTAGAGATCAAAAATTAAACAGAAAGGTCAAGAGTCGCATTCCTAAAAATAGCTAAATTATTACTTCGACTTATCATTACCGGTAGAGAGTAGGTTACTAAGATGCTATGTTTATCCCGTGTTGTTGTATAGGTTGGAGTCGTGGGCGTTGACGGAGGCGTCATGTAAGAAGATCGAGGCCTACGAGATGTGGTTATACCGTAAAATTTTGAAAATATCTTGTACTGACCTCATCACTAATGAGGAGGTTCAAGAAGAACAGGAAAAAACAACGAGATAATCATGAGAATAAAGACAATGAAGTTGGGATATCTCGGACAGGTCATGAGAAAGAACAAGAGATATGGCTTACTGCAACAAATACTGCAGGGGAAAGTAGAAGGAAGGACAGGGCCTGGAAGAAGAAAAGTGTCTTGGCTAAAGGACCTACGAACATGGTTTAATAAATCCTCAACAAGTTTTTTTTGAACAACTATAAACAAAATACAGATTGCCAGATTGATCGTCAACGTCCTGAACGAATAGACATTACAAGAAGAGAAGAATATCTGCAGTTTTAAAATTGTCGATAAGATTGAAATTTAAGCGTTAAATTACCGAAAAACGAACTCTCTGATTCAGGTTTTAAAACCGAAGTGACTTATAACTCCATAACCAAAAGAAACATAAAAAAGGAAGTTTTATTATGGTTGTCTGGGTATCTTGAATTTGAACAACTATAAACAAAATACAGATTGCCAGATTGATCGTCAACGTCCTGAACGAATAGACATTACAAGAAGAGAAGAACATCTGCAGTTTTAAAATTGTCGATAAGATTGAAATTTAAGCGTTAAATTACCGAAAAACGAACTCTCTGATTCAGGTTTTAAAACCGAAGTGACTTATAACTCCATAACCAAAAGAAACATAAAAAGGAAGTTTTATTATGGTTGTCTGGGTATCTTGAATTTGACTCTGAATACCACTATTGTTATTTACTTTAGGATACGCTAATAACGTTCTCAAAATTCTTCACGTTCTTAACCTAGTAAAGTAGTTAAACCTGGAACCGAAAGAGATGGAGAAAATTGAATTTTGTTCCCTTTATGATTTGAATCTCCCTGGTTTTATTTCAAGTAAGACGACTTTTTATGTCAAATTTGTATAAACGTTGTGGAACTGGTATACTCTGAAGTTATTTTGAGAAATCTATTGGATCTATACATTTCTAGCAGCGTAGTGCTATGATCTATGTTTGGATCAAATCTGTATGCAAATTATTATAATGTTAGGCATCCAAAACAAAAGTAACAACTAATTAACTAATATGATTCAACATTATCATAGATAAACCTATTTTAATTTACTGCGTTTTAACAACATATTTTTACTACTATAATTAATTTCTTTGAATTTTTTAAAGGCGTTCGCCTTTGCGCATTGTGTTTTGGAAATTGGCTATAAATGTATAAATGAAAAGAGATAAAAAGAACAGAATATTGAGAATTGCAAAGAATTGGGTTTTCAATAATATTATTTATTTCAAGAGGTTTAAACATGTTTTTTTATAATATTAAATATTAGTAAAAATATTATATTTTGTTTCATTTTTTCTTTGGAACTTATTTTCATTAATACTGAAACTATTTAATCCATTCTACGGACACTTTCATAGAATCGTATTTTAACGAATACGTAATTAACTTTATTCCATCTTAATTTTTCGAATATTTGAAAGTTAAACTAAAAAAATTGAGTATAATTTCAACTACATTTCCTAAAAACTGGAGTACAAGTAAGTATCACATTTAATATTAATCAATTAATCAATTATCCATTAATATCCGTAGAAAAGCATGATATTTAGCTCTCTAGTAAAATATTGATGACAGTTTTCAAGATTGAAATCCCTTATGTGTTATTTATAAACACCGAACTTCGAAATGAATACTAATACTAATTATCAATAAAAAAAAAATAACGCTAAAGCCGAAATCGACAAATTTGATTATTTATGCCTCTCTCTGACAATAACATATATTCATTTATTATTTGTTTAAATTTGTTATATTCTCTGATTACTAACACTTTTTCCAGCATATTTTCAACTACATTTCCTAAAAACTGGAGTACAAGTAAGTCTCACATTAATATTCGTAGAAAAGCATGATATTTAGCTTCCTAGTAAAATATTAATGACTGTTTTCAAGATTGAAATCCCTTTTGTTATATATATGTTATATATATATATATATATATATATATATATATATATATATATATATATATATATATATATATATATATATATATATATATATATATATATATATATATATATATATATATATATATATATATACATATATATATATATATATATATATATATATATATATATATATATATATATATATATATATATATATATATATATATACTAAAAAACCAAAATTTAATTGTGTTATTTATAAACACCAAACGTCGAAATGAATACTAATACTAATTATCAATAAAAAAATAACGCTAAAGCCTAAATCTACAAATTTTATTATTTATGCCTCTCTCTGACAATAAAATATATTAATTTATTATTTAATTTAATTTGTTATATTCTCTGTTCACCTAACACTTTTTCCAGCAGTATACTGAGCAATATTAATGCATTATCTCGGCAATATGACAACTGTGTTTGTTAATGCTTTTCATTTATCTATAACTCAATTTCGGTAATTTTTAGTAGTCTAAATTTTTATACTGTTACTCTGCAGAGTAACCTGAACAAGCCTTGAGAGATTTCATAGATCAGTTGAACTATATTAGAGAATGAAGCTAATTAAGTCAAAAACATATTAGTTCATCAAGATTAGCATATTTACCAAAATAGGAATGCACAATTTTAAAAATATCTCTTAAAAATTTAAGTAAAAATTAATTTTTTTTGATGCTCAAAGTAAGCTTATGCATAGCTGTCTGTGTCTAGGTCTAGAAAAAAATCAATGGACCATTTAGAATTTCTCAGAATTCTCAAAAATATATTTGAATTCAATTTTCTTGCCTGCGGACTGCCTTTTTAGGTTTAGGTCGCGCTCATACTAACAAATTGTACTTATAATTAACATAAGGTGATAACTTTAGTATATTTTAAGTAAATCAGCTATGAGGGAGTTCCAAAATTTTTAATTATTTCTAGATCTATTTTTGCAAATATTTACTGTTGCAAAATCAGGAACTTTTAAACAAAATTAGTCGTTGGCTACAATTATACAATAACACACAGTGTCGGCGCACACTATAAGTAGAATTTTTTTAATTTAAAAAAATATATATTAACAATAGAAATTTTCGCTACAGGGTACAAAAAATAACACTAAATAGATAGATGAGAAATCATAGTTCTTAAGATCAATGTGTCAAATTCGAGTGTCTTCTTAACATTTCACCTACGTTTATGCTAGGAATCTTGTACAAGTAAACTATTTATTTTTTTTTTTACCTAACTGTAACACTTTGTAATAATTAGTTTCCACGTGTGACGTAGAGTATAACCCGTATCCGTCTTAATATTGTTAGGGTATAGCTGGGTATCAACATTTTATAGGAAATACATGGGTTGCTACATCATCAAAATCTTCTAAAACCAGATAGAAGACATATTAACAAAGCTCAAAATTCCGCAAAAGACGAGCAGAAACTAGCGAGGAAGCATCGCCAATCCATTTCCTGGGTGTAGAAATTTATCATCATACTATTTTTAATACTAAATTTACTGTATTACTTTGTTTTTGGTTATTTGGCGTTATTTCATTTGTACATGACAAGTATTAAAAAAATTTCAAAATTAATTTAGTCCAGAATACAGTTTTGATTTTGTTAATTTTTATTAAAGAAGCGATGCTTGAAATTAATAATTATTTATTTATTTCAGAAGTCATTTCTTAATTTGATGACAATCAACAATTCATATCCTTTCTTATAAGATACAAACAGGTCAGAAGGTTGTAAAGGCAGTGTCGGTACGGTAAATATAAATAACCGGTCAAGTGCAAGTTGAACTTGCGCAATTAGTGTTCCGTACGTTGATTGCTTTTAAAACAAAAAATTTTGCTAAAGAAGTATAAAATGATCAGTGACTTCACAAAACACACCCCAAATGAGTTTTCAACAAAGTTTGTTTCCAATCTTTACTGAAATCTGATGACCTTGAAATTTTTGTTTTTTTTTTTAATACCAGAAAAATTATTAAAGGTAATGCACTCGTGATAATTTTCGTTCAATCAACACCCCGTGGAGAATATTCCGGAATTTTTTCAAAATTTTTCGATAAGTACTTTTCGAGATAAGGCGAGGGACAGCGATTTTTCGCGATTTTTTAAAAATAATACAAGGAAAATTGCGCTCAAGTTTTACATTATATATACATTTTTTACTCGTGTTTTCACAAGCTTTCATTTGACGCCACACTCGATAACCTAGTAAAATTTTTTTTTTCACTTCCGATTTCACCCCCCAAAACTAACCCCTTAAGTCAAAATTTAACTCTCAAAACTACATGGCTCTGATGAGGCCATCAATTCCTATATTATTACCAAATTTCAACTTTCTATGTCAAATAGTTTCGGAGAAAATCGGGTGTGGCAGACAGACAGACTGACAGACAGACACCGAAGTGATCTTATAAGTGTTCCGTACGGAACACTAAAAAGACTGTATTCAGCTATTTGTAATTTTACAACCTAATTAGTTTCAAGATGAGGTGTCGTTAAAAAGAAATTTTTAAATATTCTTGCCGCAATTGAGATTTTCACTAATAATCGTTTTAAAAAACAATCACTGGTTAAGTTATAAATTAGCTATTTGTGCCTTATTTTAAATTTTTTAAATAATTTTAAAATAATTTGCAGTCTCCTGAATCAAATTCAAGTTAAATTAAAATCTTATCTGCAAACTTGCAAATATAACAAGCCTTTGATATTGAGCCAATAAAATTAGTATGACCTACAAAAGTTATAAATTTAAGAAAAATAAATTTTGCATTTTATGCAAATTGTGGGTATAAAAATTTAACTATATATATATATATATATATATATATATATATATATATATATATATATATATATATATATATATATATATATATATATATATATATATATATATATATATATATATATATATATATATATATATATATATATATATATATATATATATATATATATATATATATATATATATATATATATATATATATATATATATATATATATATATATATATATATATATATATATATATATATATATATATATATATATATATATATATATATATATATATATATATATATATATATATATATATATATATATATATATATATATATATATATATATATTATTGTTTTTTAAATTCTTATTCTTGGATATAAGTTTTTTTGTAGTTATCTCATGTTCTCATGTTATAAAAACATAGATTTTAATGGGGATACCCCCATTGTATTAAGCTTTATCAAATTTGATTTTTACATTTGGATTACCTATAAAATTAAAGGAGGTTCAATTATGTTAGATAAAACATTATATGAATACATAACATTTAATAATAAACTATTTATCATATTTAATGCAATTCAAATATAAAAATAAGTTACGCACTTCGAAATCATGTTATTTCTTAAACGGTTTTGACCGCTCTTAAGGAGAAAAAAGAAGTGTAATTAGTTATACCTAAGAAACTTCTAGTAAAAGAAATGATTTGTGTAAAAAACGGTCAAGTGCAAATTAGACTTGCGCAATTAGTGTTTCGTACTGTGATTGCCTTTAAAATAAAAATAAAAATTTGTATAGGGGTTTTTGGCCATTTTTTAAAAAAAATACACAGAAAGTTGTACGCAAGTATTACATCATATATATTTTAGAACTCGTGTTTTTACAAGCTTTCATTTGACACCCCACTCGATGACCTGGAATTTTTTTTTTCACTTCCAATTTCATCCCCAAAACTAACCCCTTAAGTCAAAATTTAAATTTAAAAACCACACGGCCCTGACTGGGCCATCAATTCCTATATCGAGTCTGACAGACGGCCGGACGGACAGACAGACAGACAGACAGACACCAGCAACTTAAGTCAGACAAACAAGATACCAGCACTTTAGGTCAGACTTATTATAATTTAATACCATAAATATGGCATAATTAAGAAATAGACTTTAACACAACTCTATATGGATTCGCATTCTTTATTAATTATTGAAGTTAAAGCCAATAGCCTTGAAAGACAAATACTTTTTGTTTTTTTTTTTTTCCTTTCAGTGCAGTTAAAACCCTTTAATAAATATCACATTTTCGAGGTTTATTTTATTTAATAATATTCCCACTTACTTTTATATTCGAAATTCATTAAATATAATCTATTGTTTATTATTGAGTATTGTGTGTTTATAGAATATTTATTTTACATACCTCCCTATATATATATATATATATATATATATATATATATATATATATATATATATATATATATATATATATATATATATATATATATAGGATGTTGATTCAATTCAAGACATGCTTCATACTTATTTTTAATAAATATGACCATTTAAAAATTTTTAAATTTACTGAACTATGTAATTTAAGTGGTCTTGCGCCGGCTCTAGTAGCCGAAGAATCGATATTATGCATGCCTGAGTAAGAGAAAAAAAGGATTTTTAAAATGAGTTCAAAAGAGATAGTAATCGGTAATGCAAACAGTGTTTTAAGTAATTTATTAATATTGCCGAGGTTCAGTAACAATTATTTTTTGTGTGTCTTATCTAATTTGTAACCTGTATCTAATATGTTTAATGTATTTGATACTATGAAATGTTTAATTCTTGAGGAAAAACACCCCTTGTTAATTATGTTGCAACATACCAATCAGCTAATTGCATTGGTAAAATAGGTGTAGGTAGACAGTTACGAATTCGCCTCAATCAGACAATGGCGGCGATAATTTTAGATTCAAAATTAAGATTCCTTTAAGTTATTTTTACGTATTAATATCGAGAGACACTTTTATCAGTAGTTTTTACAATTAATATATTAACACAGATATATATCTGTGTTAATATATTAAGAGAATTTCCCATCATCCTGCAGAGGGGTACCAAGGAATGTAGAAAATATGGCCCTTAAAAAACGGATTTTTTTTATTGGGATCCTTTTTTGTCAAAGATGTTTACCTCCTGATCATCGATTTTTGAAATGAATGTAAGTTTTTAGAGTTCCATTGTACGTAGGGGTTATTTTTTGAGAAAAAGATCCCCCGTACTCCAGTTCTTGATTTTCATATTGGGTTATCTTATTAAAATTCCACTAAAGGTGTTGTGTTGTCAAAAATCTATCCTCTCTCTGGTCATCGATTTTTAAACTGTGTGTAAGTTGTTATAATTTTACTACAGATAGAGATTTTTAGTTTACTATATTCGAAGAGGTATAATCTTTTAGTTCCAGCTCAAGAAGGTATATTTTTTTTTTTCATCAAGGTGTATGTGTGTATATATATATTTATTTAAAATATACTAAGAGCTTATGTACAAAAGAAATTCTATTGAGAATACCGAACATGGAAATGTCCGTTTTGTTATAATAACTTGGATATAACCAGAGTTGTTTAAGCAGAAAATCCATGCACTTGTATGCCTTTTTCCTCGGTGGGTTCTGATAATTCTATGACCTAGATGGTTCTAACCTAACCATCTGGTTTAATTACTCTGATAAGCATAGATATCAGGAGAGCATAATTCTAGTAAATAAGTAAATATGATAGATGTTGAAGTTCTCCTTTAAAAAAAATATGCATTTTAGATCCATCTACCCAGGCTATTAGGAGCCAGGCTTCAGACTTTGAACTGGTTTTGGGAAAAAGCTAACTCTTTCGATAGTTCCATTGTCTTTATATATCTATAGAGGACGTCATTCTGTGGTTTCTCTATATGCTGTTAAAACAGGCGCTGGCGTCCTTCAGCATTTATCCGCATTTTTAATATTCGTGGTCTCCAAAGGACTTTATATCTTCTTGGCGTTGACGTTGTATTGGATTAGCCGAAAAGTTGTGACGAAAGATGGTAGATAAATACGTTTATGAAGTTGTCACTCCTCCATTACTGAAGCTACAATTTTTACAGCTCGTCTGTAGTGGATCTTAATAACTCCAACGAATAAAGAACTGAAACGGACAGCACGTTTGAACCCACTCCTTTGTTTTTAGTTGTTAGTTCTACTTATCACAGTTCACACAAATCTGCATATACTCAATTTGGACAAGTCGATTATTTTAACGTCTTAAAATATTTGCTTGTATTCGCGAGCTGTTTTCCAAATCGGTCTTATAGCTTTACAATTGCGCAATTATCTAGGTAAAATTCCCTTCCACTGTCTTCTCCTTTTGAAATTTGGTCTAAGACTCAGAAGCATGAATCTTAAAATCACCCATGTAAAGATAGATGTCACTGTATGAATTGTATTACCTGGTATGAAAGTAAATTGTCATATAAAATACCCCCTCTTAAAAGTAGTTGGCTTTGTGTTACCCACGGCCTTCTACTTTTGGAGTTTGTTCTAGGACTCGTTTTCCAGAAGCATGAAGTTTAAGATGATCCATGTCACATATATCGTCATCTTCAGCCATCATCGATCCATTGCTGGATATAGGGCTCCAACGTTTGTGAGGGCGTAGTTTTTTGCAAATTCATCTTCAATCGGGCAGTCGATAATTCTCTCTCCACATCCGTCAACATTGTTTGCATTTCAACGGGATTATCTGCAATTAAGACAATATCATCCGCGTACCGAAGATGATTCAGTTTTTTCCCATTAATCAACATGCCTCGATTGTTCCAGTGCCAGGTCGTGAGTACGTCTTCTAAAGTTAATGTAAGAGGCTTTGTCGAAAGAGTACCACCCTGGTTTATGCCTCATTTATGGGAATACGCTTAGTAGATTTTTCTGCTTGAGCAGTAGAAGTTACATTATCGTATACTCGTATATACTATACTTAAACCACGTATATCAGGCAATGAAATTTATAAGGTCAGATGTCACTTTATGAATTTTATTGCCTTATATAAAAGTAAAATATCACACAAAATAATTCCTCTTAAACGTAATTGGTTTTATAGTTACTTGTTTGGTACCATATGTTATAAAAAATGAGTCCTCCAGAACGGTATTAGACGTTTAATGCATCTGTTAAATTAAGAAGAAACTGTCAAGCATCTCGGCCGATATTTGTAAGCATAAGTAGCTCGTGTCACATGTCATAGTTTTTACGGTAGTCTATAAGAGTCAACTAGTGGTTTATTTTGTCAATAAGTAAACCTATTTTACAACTTAGCAGACCTTTCTTAAATCCACATGGTCTGCTGTATCATTAAATATTGAAGTTAAAAGTTGACGGATATAGATATATTTATTCCCACCCAAAACTGTTGATTCCAATTAGCTCAAGTATTGCGAAGTCCCTCCACAAAATTTCCATCTCTATGATTGCTGAGTCCGTTTCTTGATATGGTGAAGCTATACACAGTTAGTTTGAAAATGTACCAATCCTGGAGTATTTTGCTTTAATGGCGTTGTTGCTTCGTAAATTCCTCCCAAACGTTTTTCACTTATTCTGCCAATGGTGGATTTTCTATTAGACGAAAAGACCCAAAGCAGTAGATACTATTTTCCTTTATGAGTCTTACTGTCCTAAATAAATATCCACGTCACGTTGTTTTAACAGTCTATAAAGTAAGTATATTGAATCTGTGATAATAATAATGTAGCTATAGTTTGAGAAGAAAATTGGAGTTTAATTTATTAACACCAATTGTTATTTTTATCAAAATTTTAAAAGAAGATAAGATTTTGTGGTATTTTAAATAAAACTAATATTAAATTGAATCAGTTTTAATTTTGATAAAGCTATTTTCTTACTTAAAGATGAGATTAGTGAGTTGAGTCTCCAATTAAAACAACTTAAATATATACAAGTAAAATCTACACAGTAATCCATATTTATAAACAATGCTTCAATGACAACGTCCATATTTTTTTTGATATTTAAAAGCTATTTTAGATATAAAAGTAGACATATTTTTGCAAAGAATGTGACAACCAACTCCCTAATCTTTGTCTTTAAAAATTTATGCAGATACATAAAGAGCCTTGCGAAATCTAAATTAAAAGCTCCACACTTATTTTTGAAATGATGACAATCTGTAAATAATATCTGTTAAATAGAAATAAATAAATGTGATTCTCTGATCTACTAATGGGTAAATTACATTATCGACCGTGCAGTTAGATAATCAATTAGACTTAATTTACGGGTAGTAATCAGAATTGACAATAATCATATTATTTTGAATTGGTATCGGAAACCATCTTCATCTGGCAGATATATTAATTATTATTCCAATCACCCCAACAATCAAAAATACAACATTGTTATCGCTACAAAAAACAGAATGATTAGAATTTCCGATGGCAGATTTTTGAGAGATAATCTTAACACGATGTTTAAACTTTTTCTGAATAATGGTTATACAAAAAGGTTATTAAGGAGATTTGTATATAATTCTGCTTCTCAATTGACTTCAATAAAATACAAGAAACTCCCACATTTTAAAGGTCTAACGGACAATGTGGCTTCAAGGGATTAAAAATTTTAAAAACAAGCTAAGTACAACTCTCATACCATTGGTTTCTTATTCACCAGAACCAAGGATAGCATTCTCCTAATTCAAACTTGTAATGTTGTGTATAGAGAGTCAAACCACACAGAACCCAAAATATCGCATCACTCAACATAACAGTGACAACAGAATAGGTAAGAAATCAAGCGCATTGTCCACATAACCAAAAATTTAAGAATACCTTTGACTTTTACAACGTAAAAATTTAAGAGCGGCAAGAAATTGTTTTTGGAGATGGTCCACATAAATCGCGAAAAAGATTTCAATTAATTTCCGAACTGACATTGACCGTTTAAGCGTCATATATTGTAATTTAATATCTAAATAAAATTGTGAAGTCTTGACTAGTCTGTGAACATACTTCTTTTATTATCGGATTTTATTAACAACAGATTTTTTATATGTATGTTTTTTGGCATAAAGATACACAATTTCTACATTCTAATATATGTTTTATGTATTTTCATTTCAGTGAGTGTTAGGTTGCAAATGTGAAATGTTTCTCCAGTTTTTAACTGTACGCCCTTTTCCATATCAACAGTCGGTTTAATTGTTTCAGCTGGTATCTCCTGATGATGTGGAAAAGAAATCCAGGAAATATAAAGATTACAAGAATAAATTGAATATTTTAATTTCTAGACCGCATACCCATAAATTTATCTTAATTAATCTTAATCTAATTGATATATATATGTATATATATATATATATATATGAGAGAATTATAAGAAAACGACGGATCAAAATTCTTTTGAATGAGTTCATGATCTCTTTGTTTCTGTTAAATTTTCATTATTGATTATCCTCTACTTTATTTTTATTTATAAATAGTAATTTAAGAAGTAACAAAAGTAATATTAGATAAAATGCTTAGGATATATCAAAATGAATAAAATAGAGTGATAATGTGGATACACAAGTTTACAGAAAATCGTTTTCTACCAGACAAATTAACACGCTTTAACTTTTTTTTTATAAATACACCTGGTAAAAAGCTAATATTTTATTTTAATAATATACTAAGTATACGTGAATCTTTTTGTTAAAATTAACAAAACTCCAACCCTACTTAAAAGGCAAGAGGTATTGTTTTAATATCTCTCTTACCCTTATTAATAAAACAGGTTTATCTATGATCTCAATAAATGCAAGAACTTGACACATATAACATCAATTCATACCATATCCATCCATACGTAGGTTCTGCTGACCTAGCCTTTGTGATAAGCAAAGTTTTCTCTCCGCTTCTGTGTAACAAAAGAAAGATAAGATTAGGAGTGGAAAGATGAAAAGATTTAAAAATACTAAAGACTACAAGTAAAAATATAGACAAGTGGCATGTGACAGTTAAAATCAGATTACTCAAATTTAATATAAGTATTGTTTCATATTTTCTTTAATTGTAGTAAGCTGTGATTTACACCGCCAACTTACATTGATATTTTGCCTCAATTTCTGCTAATACTAATATTCCTTTTTTTCTATTTCTAATATACTATTTTCTATATTGGCGAAATATTACTACTTCACCATATATTTCAAGAGATTCATGAACAGAATATTTCTTATATTGTCATCGAGGTCTCAAGTTGTTTTGGTACAAGAACATAAAACTTAAACATGATATCACTAATGTGTAAATTCGTTATTAGAAACTGAAGCAAGAAACCAAAGTACATTGACAATAAACAATAGGCAGGACTCAATGAAATTTATGAATACAATTGAAACAATAGCTTAACCATAAAAAATTCCTAGCTCTTTCTACAAGATGAGAAAGAAGCTAAAAAGATTTTATTTTAAAAAATGTAGCATTAGTTTCATATGGTGTGAAAAAAGTAGCAAAGTGCTGTTTTATATACATAATAGCTTAAAAATATTTATTGCTGCGAAAGTGCTCGTAACCAATTAGAACTTTTGTTAAGTAGAAATAGTTTTATTTTCTTTCTTTATATTCATATGGCGTGTCGTTACTTGAATATATAATGTTGTTTAAAAAATTTGTCCCCTTTTCGATCTCAAAAAGCCTCCTGCTTGTGGACAACACAGTACAAAAAATGTTTACATTTCGTCTGGCTACATATATTGATTCCGTTATAATATTTCCTGTAAAAAATGAATCCGTTAACAAAAGCGCCCTATCACGTTTAGTTTTAGAGGTTTTCGCAATTAAAACTGAAAAAAAAACGAGGTTTTGAGGGTACTTTTAGCAATCTTAATCTAGGTTTAAAATAAAATACTGAACATTCATTTAGTCCATATTCTTTATTTATTTTAAGGTTAACTAGTAAAACTGCCTGCAATTATACAAGAATATTCCTTAGAAATTTATAAATATTTCAGGATATTTAATCAATTTGAGTACACGGGACGGTAAGGCGCACGGCCGCTAAAATTGAAAATAAGCAATTGTAAAAGCATGCAATACCGAATTATCCAATTTCTTCTTAATACTAAATGTGTCACCTTCACATTTACCTTTTCTTTTCGCTCACCTCCCCACCTCAGTAGGGATCTTACCCTTTTTCCATATCCCAAGGATATCGGTGAGGATGTCGTAATACCCGTCAACGTTGTCCAAGTGCCGAAACATACATTTTTGTATATCACGGCACCTTTTAAACAATACGGTAGTGCTGCCATGGACGTTATTTGCATTTCTGCAAACAATTATTACCTATGTACGTGGCCAGGCCAAATATACTTAAATAAATTAATAATTAAGTATACCGACCTGCGGGATTGTACCCTCGACCTTCTGCACAGTAGCAAAGTACTGCACCACCGAGCCACGGCCAGCCACGCCTACACTGACAAGTGTCTCACTTTATTTTAGACTTTTAATGCGATTTCACAACGTTTCCTCCTATCTTGCCGGCTTTGATAGCTTAGTGGGTCAATAGCCTGCATAGTAACCGGATGGACATCGGATCGAATCCTGTCGGAATATAGAAGGTAACTAATGTAGAAATGCAATAACGCACGTGGTAGTACTACCAGGTTGCCATAAAAATGCCATGGCATACACAAATATTTCAGCACCTGGACGATATTAACGTAGATCAATATATCTATAAAGATACAGTTAAAAGGGTAAATCGCTCTTGGTGGAGGTGGGGAGGTGAGTGATAAAGAAAACTGCAAATCGTATTATTTTCAAATTCAATGGCAAAACTCTGAAAGCAAACGTGATAAAGCATTTCTGTGGACGAGATCGGTTATACCCAGAAACTTCTATAGAGGTTTTTGTATAGGATCCCCAAGTCAAAAATTGTGCTCTTCCTTCCCTGACTCATGCATGATACGTTGGAAAATGCTCAGTATGTCCGTAAGGTGCTACATCTTAACATAATACCAACGAAACAATCAAGCTACCAGTATACTGATGTTTCTTAAGCTAATATTAAACTCTAACTTTGTGTATTTTGGCAACATGAGAAATTTAATATATCAGAATAAAACCTACTAGCACAGCGAGGGTTTAAATGGCCAGTGTGTCATTAATGCTCATTATTACTTATCTACTTTGTGTATAAGAAGTTTCATTATTTAAAGTAAAAAGTAAGCATTCCTGAGACTGAATTAAAATACTTAACAACTGATCCTAAAATTGCTAATTTTTCACCAAAGTCGTGAATTAGTTATTTTTTAAAAACCCAACCATTCTCTTTATTCTTGAGATTATTTCGTATTACATTATCTTGGTAATTCGCTCAAAATTTTAGAAGCTACGTGAGAAGTAGATCACTCTATTTATCAGCAGATCGCTGAAGATTAATATAACGTGCAGTTGGCAAAAGGTGACGGTAAAGAGCACCTTTTCAAAGAATTTTACTAAAAGTAATTACCTATTTCAGAATCTTCGAGAGGCAGTTTTAAAATGCATTAAGAATCTCTATGATTGCTCTCTACCATATATCACATTGAATAACAACATTTACGCACGTAATAGAATGCCTAATATGTATCACAGACCCTCATCCAGTTTCGGTTCTTTGTTTTCATCTATTTGAACAGTATTTTTGATCTCAGATTCCTAAAACTGCTACTCAGTACCCCTATACTAGTCTATTTACACTAAAATTATGATTACTTAGGCGTAACCGACTAGTCACAGATAGCAGCTTAGTTCCGGTTAAATAACTAGTACAGTTCTTATGTAGCCTATTTTTACATTTTATAATTGCAATACCTTTGAATGCCCTAGTAGTCTCCTATCAGATAAATTTTTACTTAGTTAATCCTTATACCTTTCTACCCCTTGTTAGGAGTGTAAGGCCCGTGGAGTTAAGTTATTCTATATCTGTCTTTTCCAAATTTCCTTCTATATCCTTCCATCCTGTTTAAATTGCCGATTGCCTCTTTTGTTTCTTCTGTATTAGTTTCTTCTGTTTGTATGAGTTCTGTATCTTGTTCCGGTATTAGGTCTCTATTGTATGCTTTTCGTTCTATTTTTTTGCATCCATTTCCTTTACCTCTGTTTCAGTGATTCCTACATAGTGCATTTGTTCTTCTTCTATCATTTCATTTTCTTTTCCGTTTATACCCCTATTATTCCGTTTTCTCAATCTAAAAACTCGATAATTATTTTCCATTTCTTTCTTCCTATCTATTTCTTATTTTTATTCATTTTACTAGTCCTCTCTTCCGTATCCTTTATCTTTGCCAGGGTCGTTGTTAATCTACCTAGCTCTCTCCTTTTTCTCAGTTTTTTGACCTAATGACCATAGTATTTTTTGTTTGTTCTATCAGTTTTTCTTCTTCAATGTCCCATTTACGATTTTTTGATATCCTATTTTCACCCTTTTTCCATTCTTTCTCTCGTTCTCTGCTATATGCTTTAATTTCTTTTGAATTTCGCGTTCATCTTTTGTTAAATCGTTGTTTATATAAACTCTCTCTCTTAGGTTTCTCAGTTTGTTTTTATTTTTCATTACAACTTCCTTATCTCCCGTGTTTCCAAGTTCTATCTTGTATATAGTCGCTTCCATTTTTATCACATCTTTAATCTGTACTTTTGTGTCTTTACACCTCTCCATAAAAAGTTCTACACCCATTTTCAGATCTGGTTGGGTATTCGCTTCAAAACTCATTCCCGATATTACAATATTATTCCTTACTCCTCATGTTTTCTCTAATTATCTTATTTTCCTCTTTCATTACTTCATTCTCCTTTCTTAGTTCCTTCAACTCTTGTTGGTATCTCTTCTGATCTTGTTTCATATCCTTTATATCTGACATTAGCTCTCTGATCATTTCTATCAAATTGTCCATCTTATCTACTCTTTCCTGAGGTATAATCATCGCTATCCATTGTTCTTTCTGTTATAAAAACTTTACGTGTGTTCCTTGTATATTCCATTTTCAAATACGGGAGAAAAAGAAAAAAATTATTGTTTATTTCTTATTACCTTAAAAAGTAAAATGATCAAGGTCGTCGCTTATCGTTTCGTTAGCGTCATACAATTTCACAAAATTATTCCCATAAATCTCCAAATTTTTTACTTATTTTCTTAATCTAACACTACACTTGCTTTATTTCTAGTCCCTCTCGTTTGCAATTGACAAAATAATTAAATAGATCGAAACACTACCGTAATAATGCTCGTTGAACGAGTTGACTATTGCTGGGCGTTCGATTCACGTGTACACACATCGTGATCCAAAACTCGACTCGACTCCTAAAGTAATAATCATCATCATAAATTTTTAATTAACTTTAAATTATTTTTTTACTATACGATTTATTTCAGCCATGCTTTATTTTTCTGATCTAGTGTGCCTCAAATAAACTAAAATTCTTTAAATCTTGTTTGAGTCGACCTTCTAATTTCCTTCTTGTCATTATAATAACTTACGAGTATTTCACACATTTCACTTCTTTCACGTTCGTCGATTTGGTTCTTCAAACTTCCTAAGATATTTTCAAGTCGTCTGGTGACAACATGAAGCCCATCTTATAAATTCACTCACTCAATAAAGTATTTAGTCTAAGGAGCTATTCCTGACAGTTCTATATACAAGTTACTTGACCGGAACTAAATCGCCATTTGTAATTTGTCAGTTTCGCTCGGCTAAATTGCAACTTTAGCATAAATAGTCTAGTATTTAATATAAAGTTTAATCAATCACAGCTCCTGGTAATCTTAATATGGTTAGCGAGACGTGTGTCGAATGCAAAAATAAATTGTTTGTTGCAGTGGTGATTACTGTTGTATAATATAAGTTAATTTAAATTTAATGACAATTTTATTGTTATTAATTGCTATCAATATTTCATTTTTTTTTCTCAGCTATAAAAATAAGTATTTCGCACTGAAATGTAATAACTAAAATTGATAAAGCGACACCAAATTAAATTTGGCCTAAAATCCTCAAGTAGATCAATAAAACATGATCTGGGAACAAAAAATTTGTTACTTGCCAAATTTGACAGATGAGTGAAACATGTAAAGGGTACCATTTAAAAAAATCCTAGTTGGCTTTGTAAACTGTCAAATTTTGTGTTATAACTCCCAAACTAAGTTTACTGGTAAACATTTTTTTTTGATATCTCAAATAGAAAAAAAGGAAACTGAGTGAACTACTTAAAAATTAAAATTCGATTCAAAAAAAAATCGTTACCGATTACTCGGTATATCGGTAAACTTAAAATAAACCCAGAAATGCTATAAAATGGTGTGATCATATATAGAGAGCGCCATTTAAAAAAAATCCCAGTTTGTATAGTAATCTGTCATATTTGACAAATTGTAAATGATAAAATTTTGATCAATAACTTTAATAACATCGGTAGCGACTCAAGATGAATATCCAGTGTTTTGTAAAAGAACTGAAAAATACGGTTTAGTAGTGTGCTTATGTGCCGTTTAAAAATCCTAGTTGGCTTTATAAACTGTCAAATTTGAAAGGTGACAAATTTTGTTTTATATTATTTGGCTTCTTAAGTTTCGTACTCAAAAAATTTTCTTAGTAAGTAGAAATAGGCAATTAATGAATTAGGCGAAACACTTAATAAATGTCCGTGTACAAAAACTATGAAATTATCACTTATCAAGGTAGTATAGTGAAAAGTATAACCAATTTTTAGGTACACTGTCAACAGTGACAGTGGATTCTTCTATAAAGTACCTTCCATGATAATTTGAGAATGAAATTTGGTGTAAATAACTAACTGGAAATATATGTAATTTTACACATAATTTTAGTCTCATTATTATTTTGCCATTAAACATGACGTTATATACTATCTAAGAAAAACTTAACTCATGAAGGATATGTGATACTTAGCAGCAGATTACTATTATTTTATATTTAAAATAGCACATTTCAATTAAATATTAACAAGTATAATTTGGTAATTAATATAAATAATGGATATAATGCTAAAGACAAAATAATTTAATAATCTCTGTATACGTAACATCATTTCTAACGTGATATGGATTTTATCGAATACACTTTGGAGTTCATAAAATAGATTTCCTACGATTCCAGGCCAAATGCAATTTCGAATCATTATTACATTCCAGTAAAAACTAGTTACTTTTACATCAAAAGAAAAATATTTCGTGGTTTCGTGTTACCACTTTTATTTTAAACTTTAAAAAAAAATCTTGTTAAAAATTAATAACAGAAAAGTCGTCATTAACAAATTAGACCAATTAACCAACACGGATCCCTGATCGAGACGGGGAGTTCGCCAGCCTTCTTGATCTGTTTTTAACCACCAATCCGGAGATTTACACGGTCACCGTAAATCCGCCCTTAGGTTCTTCCGACCATAAACTGCTTTCGACATCGAGTATCCTGCCAATCAGTGACAGAGAGGCGCCTAGGCCGCGCAAGATTTAGCACTACAAATCTGCTAAATGGGAAGATCTCATGGAATACTTTCGAACTTTCCCTTGGATGGACATTTGTTTTCGATCCGATAACCCATCTGACTACGCCAGGGAGGTCTCCGATGTTATTTTGGCTGGTATGGAAGCCTACATCCCTTTTTCGAAGAAATGCTCCTTCAACGGCAAGCCTTGGTTCGACCGAAAATGCAAAGAAGCTGTTGCTTCTAAACATATTGCCTACCGACAATGGCGTGAAAATTCTAACACCGTAAATCGTAACATTTTTGTTCATGCCCGGAACAGATGCAAGGGAATTATCGACGAAACCAAGGAGGCACACAATCAACGAATTAGAAACAAACTTCTCGCTTGTCCCAACAATTCCAGGTCCTTTTGGGCAGTCGCGAAGGCAGTTAGTCAAAATTTTACCAAATCCACCATACCACCACTCACACGGCCAGATAATTCCATTGCAACCACACCTGTTGAGAGAGCGAACTTGTTGGCTGAACTCTTTGCTTCACATTCTACTGTCCATTTCCAAGGAAAAACATCACCTACTATTCCCATATTGCAGTCAAGGATGTCCGATGTTGTCTTCAGACAGCGCATTATAAAGCGTATTTTAATGAAGCTAGACACCAAGAAGGCTTCTGGCGCTGACGGAATACCTGCCATAGTTCTCAAAAACTGTGCAAGGGAACTAACACCAGTTTTCTGCAGACTTTTTAACCTATCCTACAGAAAGGGAATATTTCCGTCCTGCTGGAAATGTGCCACGGTTTAGCTGATACCTAAAAAAGGTAAGAAGACCTTGCCAAATAACTACCGACCAGTTGCACTGCTTTCAATAATATCGAAAGTCATGGAAAAGGTTATCAATGAGCATCTTCTAAAATATCTTGAACGATTCAATATTATTAGCGATCACCAATATGGTTTTCGTAAACATAGATCAACAGGAGATCTTCTGACCTATGTAACAAATGTTTGGAACAACGCAATTGAACACTTTGGAGAATCTCGAACGGTTGGTCTTGACATATCCAAGGCATTCGACCGTGTTTGGCACGATGGACTGTTGGCTAAGTTAAGCTCTTATGGTATGTCTGAAAGGTTCTGTTTGTGGCTCTCATGTTTCCTCAGAGAGCGTTCTTTACGAGTGGCGGTCGACGGATTTCTTTCTAACATCCTCACTATCAACGCCGGTGTGCCCCAGGGCTCCAAACTGTCTCCTACTCTCTTTCTCATTTACATTAACGATCTGCTGGAAAAGACCGGGAATCCAATCTATAGCTTTGCAGATGACAGTACGCTTGTCTCTTCATTCACCTTGAACGCTCGGACATCAGCTGCTCAGGCGAATATCCGCAGACAGCAGGAGGTCGTTCAACTTAACAAAGACCTGGAAAAAAATTCTATCTTGGGGTGACAGTAACCAAGTGAATTTAACGCTACAAAAAACCCAAGCGGCAGTTTTTTCTAAAAAAGTTAACGTTGCTGAACCCGACATAGTTATGTCGGGGCACTCCATTCCCCTAGCATCGTCGCTCAATTTGTTGGGCGTTGTTTGGGAACAAATATGTCTTGGCATGAACAAGTTGCAGGCATAGCAAGGAGAGCTTCTCAAAAGTTGGGAATATTATTTAGAACCAGAAAGCTTTACACCCCACAGCAACTGTTAATTCTTTACAAAGCCCAAATTCGACCAACTATGGAATACTGCTCCCACGTTTGGGGCTCTGCTCCCAAACATACACTGCATTTGTTGGATTCTGTTCAGAGAAGAGCGGTCCGTCTGATTGGGGACCCGGAATTGACCGGCGGCCTTGATTCGCTGGAACATCGAAGAACGGTTGGCGACTTGAGTCTGTTCTACAAGTATTTTCATGGAAAGTGTTCGAAGGATGTAGCCCGCTTAATTCCTCCCAAAGCGGTGCATGTTAGAAATACACGTCGCGCTGGTGCTTTGCATCCGTATGAGGTTCATCTTGTTACTCCGCGTACAACGCTTTTCAAGCAATCTTTTATATGGAGAACGTCATCCCTTTGGAATAATTTGCCCAGCGCTGTGTTTCCCACCGAGTACAATTTACAGCGATTCAAGAACAACGTGAATCGCTTTTTCCGCACTCGTGCCGCTCCTGGAGCGCTTTAGGGACTTCCCTGCAGCACGTGAGCTAGACCCATAAAAAAAAAAAAAAAAAAAGACTAGAATATGGTAGTGGCCCCGAAGTTACTATCCATGCCGCCATAGGTAAACTATTTCAGATAGTAAAATGAAATTTGATACACTAGTATAATTAGAATAAATGCTTGTTTTAGTTAGAGTTGCTTCCGGTTTCACATGAAATATGACAATTTTAAGTGAGATATGCTACATATTTTTAATTTTTTCAATTCTAGCTAAAATTCTGAATAGGTTTTATCGAACATTTCCTATGCGAAATATCAATAGTTTTTGAGGTAATGGCCTCTGAAAACAGATAATTTTTGACTTACGTTTCATTTTTCAAGACTATGCTATTTAATAAAAATCAAAAAAATTTTAACAGCTATTTTCATTTGTAGATATTTAAATTTGAATGATTATTGAATTATAACGTTTCAATTTAGAAGATCGACAATATCACTATCGATAAGCCGTTTTTTATCATTTGATCAATTTTAAAGAAATCAACTTTAAAACAACACTACTTAAAATATATATTAACTTTCTTTATTAGAAATTGCCCTTAATAGGTATTCTATTTATTACTAATGTAATTTTTAGAAATGTAATATGGTTTCTTAAAAAAAAAAAAAAATAATTCAATGAACAGTGTTGTACTGTTGCGAATTAACATTTCGATGGTTTTGTATATAGCTTACTAATAAAAACTATTAAAATCAAATAAGCTATTTTCGATGTAGAGTAATAATAATTTGTTATTTAGAATTTTTTGATGCAGGACTTATTCCAAATTAGTTAGTTGATAAAAAAAATCTCAGCTTTCTAAATGCATCAACAAAATTCAGCCGATTTAAAATTTGAAAATAGTTATTTTTTGATTACTTCATTAGATAGGATAATAGAACTCCAGCAAGAACTATTAATCTTTTTAGGATCATCGTAAAATCGAATTAAATTGAAAAATTGAATGATTTTTTTATAGCCTATTCTCTCAGAAACTATTGATATTTTGCATAAGAAGAGATGAATAAAAGTTATCTAGAATTTTTAGCAAAATTCAAAAAACTGAAAATATATATAATATTTCATTTAAAATAAAAAATGTGTCAAGTTTCTTGGAAAATCGATATCGACTATTTTGCCTCTTCACCTAGGCTGCCTGGCTGTGTGTTCTAGTTTGGTGATTCATAGATGGAACCCAGAGAATTTCCTTCATTATTAAATTTAGAAGACCAATGAGTTTATAGGTAGATTCGTTATCACCTAAAACCAGGAAGATGATTTTGTAGTGCCGATTGTCATTTGTCATTTAGCGAGGCATTTATAATTCATGTCCAAAAGTCAATCTTTGATAAAATATCGAAAACATTTATGAGATATGCAAAATTTTAGATAGATTCGACAAAAATCATATTTTGTCCGTTTTTGACCAATGAAAATATGACCACAAGGAAATTTTTATTTTTTGAATTTGAAATAAATTTGTTAGATTGATACAAAAATTTCAACATTTATTTTTTAATTTCATATGATGTTTTAGTTGTTTTACAATGAATAATTAAAAAATTCTAATTTTCGTAAAACCCCAACTGTCGCACGGACAATTACCGAATATTTTTACCCTATTACTTGCAGTTTGAGGTTGTTGTTTTTTTAAGGGACACTATACCATCATAATTCATTGCAAAACATAAAGGAAAATTAGTACATTTATATTTATTAATTGACGATTTTTCAACACTTTTAATGTTTTCGAGATTTTCCTTACAGTGAAAATTTGTATTCACGTATATTAACATGCTATGTACACAATTTCATAAAACACCACCCATTCACAATATTTAGGTAAGTTCTTTTCCCAAACAATTTAAAGTCTGTTTAGTTCTCGAAAATCAAAGAACTCAATGACCGTAAATTACTTCATTTTTTTTCCTAAAAACTTATTACATACTTACCATAAATGACATAATGTAATTTTACTTTAGCTTGTGGCTGTTGATAAAACAAAAGAATTAAGTTTGTAATGTCTTTTCAATAAGGACGTCGTTTAATTTTAGGATCTGTCAAATTGTATGTGTGTAGGATGGCTGCTGAAACACTCTGCTGCTAGAATATTTAATAATAGGCACTCTGGTAAAGATGTTCATCATTCGACGGTGACCAGGCCCTTAAATATTCTTAAAGAAATTGGTTTTGTAGATAACCGATACAATGTCCATCATCCCAGGCCTGTCATTAACGAAGAAGTAAATTTTAATGTAATGTTCTCGACTGTCGAAAATCCTCAAGCAAGTTGGAATGTCAGGTCAGTCGAGTTTTAGCATAAAATAAATTTCGTGCTTACAAACTAAAATTGATTCAAGTTTTACAAGAAAGAGATTATGACGCTTGACTAGATTTTGGTTCTTGGCTATAAAGAAAAAAGGAACAAGACATACATTTTTACAGAAACATTCTTTTTACTAACGAGGATATATTTTCTTGTAACGGAGTATTTATCTCACAGAATTGCAGATGATGGGTAGACGAAAATTCAAATTTTGCATTAGAAAATAAAAATTAATACTACTTTAAAGGAAACTTGTGGTGTGGGATATGGACTACCTAAATTCTTGGCCCTTTCTTTTGCCAACAAAGTTTAATTTCGGAAAGCTACCTGCAGTTCTTAAACACAGAAATATTTAATTTTTTACATGAACTTGCACTTCAGTAGCACAGGAAACTATTTTTTCAACAAGATGGTGCATCCATTCACAGTACACTGCAAGTACGAGAATGGCTGGCTGAACGATTTAAAGATCAGTGGATTAGACGTTATTCCGTTAATCTTTGGTCAGCAATATCTCCGTAGTTAACACTGCTCGATTTTTTTATGGAGCTACCTCAAGAATAAAGTTTATGTTTTCAGAAATATTGGAAATTTGAAAAATGCAATAAGGCAGTGCGTAAATAGCGTTACTCCGCACATGTTAAGAAATGCGGAATGCAAACTAGATAATTCTTTTTAAGTTTATAGTTTTTTGTTTATTTAATTTGTGAAGTGTCTGTCATTTATTTATTTTTTGTGTGCTGTATAGTCAATGTCTTTGTTACGTTTAGTAAATATTAATTTACTAGTTTCTTTTCTTTCGACTGCAATAAAATTGTGACGCTAGAGTGTCCTAAAAAAAACAGAAACCTCAAGCTGCGTGCTATAGAGTAAAAATATTCCATAATTGTCCGTGCGACAGTTGCAATTTAATCAAACTCATCATTTTTCAATTATTGGCTGTAAAAGAAGTAAAATATCGGTTAAAATCAACAAACAATTTTTTCTATCAATCTAACCATGTATTTCAAATTGAAAACATAAAAATCTCCTTGCGATCATATATTTTTGGTTGATCAAAAACTGACAAAATACGATTTTTTCCTTAAAGACGTTTCGATATCTTAACAGAGTTACTTTTGACTTTTAAACTTAAGAAAATTAAAATTTCCCGTCAAACAACAAATGGCAATCGGCACTATAAAATCATTATGCAGAATCGAACTCTAGGCTCGCTTTTTTTTTAAATTTAGTAATAAAGAAAAATCTCATATGTCACACACTTTCTGGCTATTACTATATATATATATATATATATATATATATATATATATATATATATATATATATATATATATATATATATATATATAATGTATATATATATATATATATATATATATATATATATATATATATATATATATATATATATATAAATATATATATATATATATATATATATATATATATATATATATATATATATATATAAATAAATATATATATATATATATATATATATATATATATATATATATATATATATATATATATATACATATATATATATAGTATATATATATATATATATGTATATATATATATATATATATATATATATATATATATATATATATATATATATATATATATATATATCGGCTTAGGTTGCTTAACGTTTTGTGACTGTGCTGATGTCCTGGATTGTGGGACCACATAGCATGATGAGGCACTTGGATACAAAAAATTGTCCATGGAATTGCCCCAACAATTCCAGGTCCTTTTAGTCAGTTGCTAAGGCAGTTAGTCAAAATTTTACCAAATCCACCATACCACCACTCGCAAACCACCACTCACAAGACCAGATAATTCTATTGCAATGACACCTGTTGAGAAAGCGAACTTGTTGGCTGAATTATTTGCTTCACATTCTACTGTCGATTTCCAAGAAAAAGCACCACCTACTATTCCCATAGTGCAGTCAAAGATGCCGGATATTGTCTTCAGACAGCGTATCATAGAAGTATTTTAATAAAGCTAGACACCATAGTTCTCAAAAACTGTGCGAGAAAACTAACACCAGTTGTCTGTAGACTTTTCAACCTATCCTACAGTAAGGGAATATTTACTTCCTGCTGGAAATGTGCCGTAGTTCAGCCAATACCTAGAAAAAGCAAATAACTACCGACCAGTCGCACTGCATTCAATAATGTCGAAAGTCATGGAAAAGGCTATCAATCAGCATCTTCTAAAATATCTTGAAGGATTCATCATTATTAGCGACCACCAATGTGGCTTTCGTAAACATAGATCAACAGGAGATCTTCTGACTTATGTAACACATGTTTGGAACAACGCAATTAAACACTTTGGAGAATCTCGAGCGGTTGCTCTTGATATATCCAAGGCATTCGACCGTGTTTCGCACGATGGATTGTTGGCTAAGCTACGCTCTTCTGGTATATCTGAAAAGTTCTGTTTGTGGCTCTCATGTTTCCTCAGAGAGCGTTCTTTACGAGTAGCAGTCGCTAACACCTTCACTGTCAACGCCGGTGTGTCTCAGGGCTCCATAATGTCTCCTACTCTTTTTCTCATTTACATTAACGATCTGCTGGAAAAGACCGGGAATCTAATCTATTCACTTTGAACGCTCGGACATCGGCTACTCAGAAGAATATCCGTAGACAGCAGGAATTCATTCAACAACAAAGACCTGGAAGAAATTCTATCTTGGGGTGACAGTAACCAAGTATTCCACGCTAAAAAACCCAGGCGGTTTTTTCTACAAAAGTTAACGTTGCTGAACCCGACATAGTTATGTCGGGACACTCTATTCCTCTAACATAGTCACTCAATTTGTTCGGCGTTAATTTGGGAACAAATATGTTCTGGCATGAACATGTTGCAAGCATCGCAAAAAGTGCTTCTCAAAAGTTGAGAATATTATTTCGAACCAGAAAGCTTTACACTTCACAGCAACTGTTAATTCTTTACAAAGCTCAAATTCGACCAACTATGGAATACTGTTCGCATGTTTGGGGCTCTAGTCCCAAACATACACTGCATTTATTGGATTCTATTCAGAGAAGAGCTATTCGTCTGATTGGAGACCAGGAACTGACCGACCGCCTTGATTCGTTGAAACATCGAAGAACGGTTGGCGACTTGAGTCTATTCTATAAGTATTTTCATGGAAAGTGTTCGATACACGTCGCGGTAATACGAGTACTTCACATCCGTATGAGGTTCAGCTTGTTACTCCTTGTTCAACCTTTTCAAGCAGTCTTTTATATGGAGAACCTCATCTATTTGGAATAATTTGCCCAGGACTATGTTTCCCACCGAGTACAATTTTACAGGGATTCAAGACTAACGTGAATCGCTTTTTCCGCACACATGTCGCTCCTGTAGCGCTTTAGGGATTTCCCTGCATTACTTGTGCTAGACCCATAAAATATATATATATATATATATATATATATATATATATATATATATATATATATATATATATATATACATATATATATATATATATATATATATATATATATATATATATATATATATATATATATATATATATATATATATATATATATATATATATATATATATATATATATATATATATATATATATATATATATATATATATATATATATATATATATATATATATATATATATATATATATATATATATATATATATATATATATATATATATATATGGACGTTTCGCGTCAACGGGGCCACCCCCATACGCAAAAATAGGGTTAACGAAAAAAAAATTTGAGGGTGTCTGTTAAAAATTCTAAAATAGTTCCATAACTTTTAGTAAAATTTCCAAGAAAAATGCTATCCAATATATTTCAGACATTAATGCAACTAGACACATTTTGTTATACTCACAACTTTGTAGGTATAAATTATTGCCATAGCAAACCTATTACTAGTTATTTTATGTTAGTTAAAGCCAACATTGCATACGAGCTAAAAATTGAGTTCATTATTTAATGAATGGGATATAGAAATAGAACTCATACCTAAAAGTTGTATGTGCGATTAGTTGCTTCGAGTTGCATTGGTATGCAAAGACCGTTAGAATAATTCTGATATGATGTAGGTACAACCATCGTGGTCTACAAACAAATACGGTGTATAGTATATAGGTAGAACCACGGCCGGTCGATATTAACAAATATCCCTGATGTCCTACTTTGTCCAGCCCAAGATTATTTAAAATCAACCAATTCCAGCGACCTATTTCAGTGAAATAATCAACGTCGATTTAAGTAGATTGTGATTCTATAGCTGATCTTTTTATTCCGGTTGAACCAAAAACGATCAGAAACAATATAGTCTGGATGAGTTACATTTCAAGTCTGATGCATCCCTTTGATGTGTTTCAACTGATGCGAACGCTCTCTATTATTTTGTTCTTAGAATTTTTTGCGTCTCGTCTAGCTGAGTTAGACATAACTGCCAAAATCAAAGCCTTCTTCAACTTTTTACCAATTAGATATTGTGTATTAACAGGTTGTCCTACATTTAATAAAATGTCATTGATATAGTTTTCAACAACTTACTAGAAGAATGCCGAAAATTTAATTAATTTACGATATTTAATAAAAACGAGAATTTTTCGATAAATCTGTAATAATTTCTAGTTATCAATATATTGAGGTGGATAGGTGTGTCTAAAAATTAACGATGTATCGATAACTACCAACATACCGATTATTATCGATATATCGATAACTGTTGATTTATCGACAGTCATTCATTTTGGTTGGTTGACCATTAACATTAATAGTTATCGATATATCGATAGGTATCGATAGTTATCGATATATTCCTAGACATCACTTATTTCCTGCTCTGCTAATCAATAATATAATAATTTTTTTTTTGAAGAGTTCTTTCAAACCACAATTTTTAAATAATAATTATTGATATTTCTCGATGTATCGATATATCAGTAGTTATAGATGTATCGCTGTATTGTATTTAGCCATGAATTACTAACTATCGATAATCATCGATATATCGATGTTAAAATTATCGATAGACCGGTTGTTCACAACTACCGATAGATAAAATACATTATTGCTCCTCCCAATTTGTAACTTGTTTAACTGTGACTTTAAGTTATTCAAAATGAAACTAGGTCGTTTATCTCAATGGAACAGATATATTTTTGTTATCATAAATGAGATGCTATTTTTAAAAACAAAAAGATAAGAAGAGATCTAGAGCAGTTGCAACTATAAACGAAGCATATTGACAACGATAAACCAATACTAAAAAAGTGTTCTATCTATAATCAGGAAAAAGAACATCTTGAAAACAATAGATTTAATAGACAGATGTAGAGGAATTATATTTCTTGGGTCCTAGTAATTTGAAGATTAGGTTAATTTTGCATTATTTCTAGTCCTAATTGTGGTAGTCGGGGAATGAAATTGCTTTAAAAGAGTACCTTCACAAAGACTTTTCTTTTATACGCTAAAAAGTATATTCTTCAAAAATCATTCCTGGTATTTTTACGAGCTTTCTACATAACGAAAGACTTATTTTCCAATTTCGTTAGGAAAAATCGCATACGTTTTTGAAGTCGAAGAATCTGAAAAATATGTTATTTTTCATTCTCTCATTTAAATTATTAAATACCCATTTCTCTAAAACTTTTTTCATTTAACTGTCCTTGAATTTTTATAGTTTTCGAGCTCGCAAAATATTATTTACAGATTTTAGAGACACTTTTTAAAAGCCTACATCTATGGTCAAATATTAGTGCTGACAAATTTTCATCATTTTCCGCAACAAAAATTCAGTTATTTGACAACTAGTATTAAATATACAATTGTTGCCTAGTAATAATAAAAACTAAAGTTATGGTTAAGCTGTCAAATCTAGCACGTAATAAAGATCAACAAAACGGTCAAAGCTGTGTTTTATTCCCAATTTTATTTAACTTAACGACACAGCAATTTTTTTGTATGTATAAATAAAACACAAAAATTCTATATACGAGGATGGATTGAAAAGTTCGGGACCTAATCAAGAAAACAAAATAAAATACGCACAAAAATATTTTTATTTTTCGACGTAATCTCCACCTAGCTCTATGCACTTCTTCCACCTGTTTTTCAAAGCTTCCACACCTGCTTGAAAGAAGATTCCTCAAGGTATTCAAAATACTGGTTAACTGCAGCTTCGACTTCTTCGTTTGATGTAAATTTCTGGCCACCGTGGTGTTTTTTAAAGTTTGGAAACAGGTGCCAAATCAGGAGAATAAGTCGGGTGGGGCAGCGATTCGAAATCACAATCACAAATTTGAGCCATAGACTCCACAGACGTGTGAACGCGAGCGTTGTCCTGATGGAACAAAACTTTCTTTCCCAGTAATCCTGGACGTTTTTCTTTAATTTCTTGACGTAAACAACGCAAAAGGGTGCAATAGCAAGTCGAGTTTATTGTTTCGCCTTTCGGAAGTTAGTCCACCATAATAATACCGTTAACATCCCAAAAAACTGGCGCCATCACTTCTCCAGCCGACAGAATTGCCTTCGGTTTCTTTGGGGTCGGTTCACCAGATTTTTTTCACTGCTTGGATTGTTGTTTTGATTTCGGAGTATAGTGGTGAGTCCAGGTTTCGTCCATTTTCACAAACCCGTAAAAAAAATCTTGCAGATCAGCCTGAAATATTTCCAAACAGTCGCGAGAAATCGTGAGTCGAATTCGTTTTTGTTCAGCTAAAAAACAATTATAGCGGAAAGTTAGAAAATCCGGGCTCGTTGGCAAAGATGTTTTGTGTTTGTTCATACGAGATGCCCACAGTGTCTGTATTCTCCCTGGTAGTTAATCTACGGTCTTTCAATATGATATCACATAGAGGTCGTGGGCCGGCCGGAGCGAGAGTCATCTTCGATGCTCTCTAATCCACGTTTAGAGATTCTGCAATCCATTTTTTCACAGTGGTATGTGACGGAGCAGATTCCCCTAGTGTTGTTTTCATATCATCGTGGATCTCCTTTGGTATTAATCTTTTTTTAAACAGGTACTTGATGACCGCACGTTATTCAATTTTTTCTATTTTTCCAAAAACACTGCACTTGGTCTCACTAAACTCGTTCTAACCTAAAAACGACAAATTCTACAGCAACAAAATTTTACACTGTGACAATCAAGGAAAGTATGAACTTATTGAGAGTACTATAATAAAAATATTATAATTATTTTTTGGTGAGGCCGCAAACTTTTCAATCCATCCGCGTGTGTATATATATATATATATATATATATATATAATATATATATATATATATATATATATATATATATATATATGTATATATATATATATATATATATATATATATATATATATATATATACATATATATATATATATATATATATATATATAATATATATATATATATATATATATATATATATATATATGTATATATTTGGTAAGAATTATTTGTCCACTGCTATCAGATTACTTAATATACATTAATAACTCTCCTTGGTAACCCTTGGCACAAGTCTAGCTATATTTTGCATGTCTTTAACAATAATCAATGTAATCATGAAGCTTGAAACAAAACCCTAAAACAATTCTCATTTTCATATTTCAATTTAATAGAAGCTAAATTAATTTTGGTACAAGTAAACGACGACGTCGGTCTACTACTCGTCTTCATTTTAGTTTTAGTATTACGTCGACCAACTTAGCGCGTGTACGTGATCGCAAGTAAAAAAATTCGTTAAAATATTTTATAGTAAAATAGTAATGTTTCAATATCGCCGATAATACTATATATTAGTGTATTTAAAATATCCATTATATCTGGTGGATTACATCTCAATATTTTAATAAACTGAACATTAGTTTTTAATTTTGTTCGAAGGAGTATACCGACGTTTGGCATTTCGGGCACTCTTTGATGGAACTTCGATAACAATAAAACATGTTTTTCTGTAGATTTAATACAGCTTACTATAATTCCTTTGTTTTACATTTAGAAATTGTTTCTGTTGGAAAGAATCTATACTAGTATAAGAAAAAGTGAGTTTTGCTTTGATATTCTTCTTAATGTGCAGTTAAAATTCAAGGTTAAGGACTTTGTACAGGGTGAGTCAAGGATCGAGTAAAGTTCATTATCTCATTTATTTCGTGAATGAGGAAAAAAATGTTAAATACAATAGTTTTAGGGAATGTTAAGGTGCACAATTTAAAATTATTTTTGAGTATACAGGGTACTTCAAAAAAGTGTGGCCGATATAACATATGTTTTTTTAAATGAAACATCCTATTTTCTAAATTATTTTTAAATTCTAAGTAAAATTTTATAACTTTTTTATTAATAATGTTATATACCTAAACCTAATAGTTTTTCTAATATTTCATTTCATTTCAAAAATACTAGTTTTCAGTTTTGTAAAAAATTGCCGGTAGCACCATCGTTTCCGAAGGTGGAATACTCATAATTGGTACGAGCGTTCTATAAAGATAAAAAAAAAAGATATATGTAAAGAAATTTGAGTTAGATACTACAGGGTGTTCAAAATAAATTTATACATTTCGACTATTTTAAATTGAGAAATATCAATTTTTTTAAATGGCACACCCTGTATATTATTATTTTTTCTGATAGATTTTAGAAAACCCTTCAACTTTTATTAAGTATATCATATACCTATTTCTAATAGTTTTCGACTTATCTTGAATTTTTCAATTTTTACCCTTGTTTTTAATACACTTATGCTATAATATCATAGTTGCCAAAATTTTAACATGTCTGTTAAGCAAGTAAAAATAGTTTAACTTGTTGTAGTGACGTACAAAGGTAATAGTTATGGATTTTCCTAAAAATGAATTAATTGATATGGTTTAACTACTGAGCGAGGCAGCTGGCAGTAAGGCTTTACGGAGCGAAGTACCATAATAGACGTATACCATCTAGTAAACCTTTTTAGTGCTTAATGGAATGGTTTGATGGTAATGGTAGCGTTGAATATACGAAACGAAATGTAGTAAACCAGAATGCTACCAAAAAGGGACATGAAATGGAGATTTTACTTCATGTTGAAGATAATCCCCAGGTCAACACCGGTCAGCTATATCTGACACATCCCAATCTACGGCTAATCACACCACGAGAAAATGCAAGTATCATCCCTTTCATATGAAACTACATCCAGTACTTCAAGACCGTGATTTTGAACGACGAGTAAACTTTTTTACCACCATGAATGGAACAATAGACGCCGATCTCAATTTTTTATCCAAAATAATGTTTTCCACGCCAATTTTTGGTCCGGGAAATTCAAAACCAAAACCATTAGTCGCTTAATGTATGGTGTGGAATATTAAATTTACGAATTTTTGGTCCATATTTTTTCCGCGAACTGCTTAACGGGCCTAGATATTTAAATTTTTTGCAAAACGAATTACCCCAGCTTCTTGAAGAAGTTGATAACTTTGAAAGGGAACAAATGTGGATTCAACAAGACGGAGCTCCTGCTCATTACCACCGGGAAGTTCGGGAATTTTTTAACGATCGTTACTCACAAAAATGGATCGGTAGGGATAGATTCATTCAGTGGCCCCCTCGATCATGTGACTTAACAACTTTAGTCTTCTTTTTATGGGGCTACATTAAAGATCGTGTTTATGTGAATCCCCTTACAACACCAGTAGATATGGAAAATAGGATACGGGATGCATGCAGGACAATAACACCCTTTATGCTAAGGAAAGTGAAGGAAAATATAGTATTCAAGTAGATGGGCATATTTTTGAACATTTATTACGTCATAATAATTAATCATTAGATAAGTTAAACTATAGTAAAATTGTTATTAACTATTAGTTCAGGTTATATTAGAAATACAGGTATATGATATACTAAATAAAAGTTGGAGAGTTATGTAAAATCTATCAGAAAAGATAATAATATATAGGATGTGCCATTTAAAAAAATTTGAGGTTTTTCAATTTAAAATAGTCGACATGTATAAATTTATTTTGAACACCCTGTAGCATCTAACTCAAATTTCTTTACATACATCTTTTTTTTCATCTCTATAGAACGCTCGTACCAATTATGAGTATTCCACCTTCAGAAACAATGGCGCTACTGGCAATTTTTTACAAAACTGAAAACTAGTATTTAAAAAAAAAAAAAAATCGAAATCTTAGAAAAACTACTAGGTTTCGGTATATTTATTATTAATAAAAAAAGTTATAAAATTTTACGTAGATTTTAAAAATAAATTAGTAAATATAATGTTCCATTTAAAAAAGCAAATGATATATCGGCCACACTTTTTTGAAGTACCATGTACACTCAAAAATAATTTTAAACTGTGCAACTTAACATTCCCTAGAACTATTGTATTTAACATTTTTTCGTCATTCCCGAAACAAATGAGATAATGAACTTTACTCTATCGTTGACTCACCCTGTACAATACGTTTTTTGTTAGTCTATCCAATGCAATAACAATAAAAGAAAATTTGCATTTTCAGTAGGAAACATTTTTAGGTTTATAATAATTTTGTAGTAAAATATGGTGAAGTATAAATTACAATAGATAAATACATACATATTTTCCTTTTTATACCGGCCTATAGCGATATTAAAATTTTGAAGTACATATTGTTTTTAAAGACACAGTCTTTTCGTGAAAAAATCATCCTCGGAGATTTTTGATATTTCTTTACGTTTTGGTATCCCTAGTTGACAAAAAACATAGTTTCCCATTTCCGTAGATCTGCCTGTCAGAATGTTTCCACGTTAACGCTCAAACGAAATGAGATATCTACTTCAAATTTAGTAAATATGTAATACTACTAAGTACGTACGCATCGCTTCGGGGTTAGCGGTGAAAACAGTGGAATCAATAAGTTTTGTATACTGTATCTGAAAATCATGTTAATTTTTCATTACATCTACTTTTACCTGTTTTTAGTTACGTATATGTCAATCACATGGAAGAATTTATTTTAGGTTATTCCATTGCATTTTAATAATTTAATATAGCCAATATCATTTGTACAGTGAAAATAAATATTGCAAGAGCTCATTGAATAGAATTGGTTTAGAGTAGATCATATAAGCTCTAGATTGTAACAACTGGAAAATTGTGTTAATGAAGGGGTATTCTGTGATATACGTATACTTAAACTGGCATGAAATAATATGGTTTAGTTTTCTGGAGTAGCAAAATAACTCATCATTTTTGAGAGATATAACCTTTTTCTAAGGGCATAGCACATGTGCTACAGGGAAACTGCTAAACCGCTGCAGGAGCGATACGTGTGCGGACAAGCGATACATGTTTGTTTGGAATCGCTGTAAATTGTATTAGGTGGGAAACACTTCTTTTAGCAGTCCATCAATTCCACTCCTGGATATAGGTCTCTCCCAATTACTTCCATAGTTCCTTATTCTGGGCCATTTGGTGCCAATTTTTTCCGACTTTCTGTTTAATACCATCTAGTCAAAGTTCTTTTAGTCTGCCAACTTTCCGTTTATGCGGGCGGGATCTCCAATGTATAATGTGTTTTATCCACCGAGCAACGTGTCCTACCCAGGTCCATTTCCTTCCGGTTGCTGCCCATGTAAGTCGGATACGTCTGTTGATCTCGACGGTTTGATTCTCTTTCCTTAGTTTGATGTTATGTCTTAAGTAAACACATACTTTTTCTATAACCTGATCATCTATACGTACTTCTCTATCTTCTGGTGTTATGACTTTATTGTCCCAGGTTCATGGACAGGCCACCCTTTGCTGATTCTGTTGAAAGTTCTTGAAGCATAATTTCCAGCTCATTTATGTCTTGGCTGATCAGGACGAAGATTCAGATATCTACCATCAATTCTTGTGCCTTTCTCATCCCAATTTAGGTTTTTGAAAACGTCTTCAAGTGCAAAAGTGAGTAGTTTAGGTAATATAGTATCTCCCTGTCTCACACCTCTTTTCACTGGAATTTTGTTTGTGTTGATGTCTTCATTGATGATTATTTCGATTGTTGTATTTTTAGATATGTATCTAGGGAAATTTTTATATCGAGAATAAAATCTTTATCCTTGGAAGCCCTGAAGAGAGCGCAAAATTCAAACGCCTTGTTGTTGTTAATGAAGGCAAAATGAACGGTCTTGTTATATTCATTAAATTTTTCAATTGTTGTTCGGGTAAGTTGTATATGCTTGATTGTGATATAACCCTTGCTGAACCCGGCTTGTTCAGGAGATTGATAGGAATCTAATTTATTCCAAATTCGGTTTGTTATTATCATTGTTAACAGTTTGTATGGATGGAGAAGAAGGCTTATAGGTCGATAGTTATTTATTTTTAGTTTATCGTCCTTTTTAAGTAGCAACTCTACTTGGGCATTTTGCCATGTTTCCGGTATTTTCCCATCCTCTAAGCATTTATTGCGAAGTATTGTAATAGATTCGACCGTGGCGTTTCCGCCCATTGATATCATCTCAAAATTAACACCTTCTTCTCTAGGGGCTCGAATTTTCTTCAATTGGGACAGTGCCAGCTTTACCTCTTGTATTGTCCCATCAGGTAGTTCTTCGGAGCTACCTTTAGCATAGCCTCCTCGACGAGATTTGGAGTTTCCCGATTTTCTTTTTTATAAAGTGTACATCTTCAGCATTTTTAATCAGCACTGCTTCACTCTCTTTCATATTACCGTCTGTGTCTTTTATTTCACGAATTCTAGTTTAATCTCTATTATTAACTGTCTTGAGAATTTTCATGTTTTTGTTGTTTTCACCAGTTCTGTATTATAGTGATTTTATTTAAATCCATATATATATATATATATATATATATATATATATATATATATATATATATATAGATATATATATATATATATATATATATATATATATATATATATATGTATATATATATATATATATATATATATATATATATATATATAGATATAGATATATATATGGGACGTTTCGCGTGAACGAAGCCACCCCAATACCCAAAAACATAATTGACGAAAAAAAATTCAAGGGTGTCAATTTTTTCGTTGAAACGTAAGCTTTCAAATGCAACTTGGCCCTTTTGAAAAAAACAATATGGCGGATAGAAACAAAAAAAATCATGATTTCTAAGCGGAGTTAACTGAGCTTCAAAACTGAGACAAAATACAATATTGTGATATTTCAATGAAGAAATTGACACCCTTAAATTTTTTTTCGTTAATTTTATTTTTGGCTATTGGGATGGCGCCGTTGACTCGAAACGTCCCATATATATATATATATATATATATATATATATATATATATATATATATATATATATATATATATATAAGCGATATCGCTTAAGGAGAAGAGGGTTAAAAAGGGTGGTGATAGTTCAATTTCATATGGTCTTAATAGTGGTTAATGTGGTAATTTTCTCTGGTTTTTGGTTGAGGTAATAAACAAATATTTTGCATAAATATTTACAGTAAAACATAAAAGAGGCGAAGGTAGTGGGGCAGGAGATTAGAGGGGTTGTTTCGTATATACAGTGTTATAGATCCTTTTTAAGGTTTTTATAGTCGAGCAATTCACGAATTGTTCCATTATTTATAATTTTAACCCAAGAACCGGTTGAAAGGGTTGGGGGTATGTTAAATATTAAATAGTAAATTTTTTTTTGGTCAATATAATTAATAAATTGTCAACATATTATTTATAATAAAATATACAATGGTTTAACGGAGTGCGGTAGAAAGTTATAGAGGTTGTTTCATATAAATAGGACTATATGTCCTTTTCAGAGTTCGTGAACTGTAGGAATATGAAAATTAACTTATTTTTTTATTACTCTAAATTTTAATAGGAGAAGTGGGCAAAAGAAATGGGGGAATCTTAAATAATTTCAACAGTATTTTAGAAATTTTTTCAGCTGTGTTTGATAGGATTTAACATGAGAAGAGGGTTTGAAAGGTGGGGGTCATTGTATCGTTCCAATAGTATTCTAAGAATTTTATCCTGGCTTTTGATTAGGATATTGGATATTTAATATAATATAATTCCAAAGTAAACTACATATGGGGTGAAGCTTTGAGGTAAGGAGCTTAAAGGGTGGTTGCGTGTATGTCGTAATATACTTGCATTTCACTGTTATTGTTTTTCCACTATTTCCAATTTTAACAGAAATACTGTATAGAATGGATTGAGATCCGATTAAAGAGTAACTTTAAAAACTGTTGGGTTGAATTTAGAACAAGTTTTTGAAATAGAAACGGTTAAGTTGGCAGACACGTACTTATTGAATATCAAGTAAATATTGTATTTACTTTCCTTGCTAACGGGAAGTACTGAATTCGTGAAAAATTACCCTCCGAGATTGTTTTTTTTCAGATCTTAGGGTTTTTATACCACCAGAAACATATTTTTTTAACTTCTACCCTTATTATAAATAAGATTAAATTTCGCAAAAATAATTATCTAGCCACACGTCATAAAAAAGCTTACTTTTATTTACACATTCAACAGGTTTGTCTCAGCATACATACATTTTTCTTTGTCTGTATCGCCCATATTTGACTTTAAGTTTTTAACGTACACACCTATTTCGTGGGCAAAGACTGTATGTTTTATTCGATATGAGTTTAAAGAAATCATGATGGTTTTTTAATCATTAGAACTTTTGTCTTGTTTACTTGAACAAGATAAGTTTCTACGTTGTTACTATATTTACTAATTATTTATACATAACGTATTAAAACACCCTTTCTTTGTATCGTCAGAACAAAGCTAGTTTTAAATTATCCAAAAAAAACTTCCTCTTAAAGCGTATTTCAATTATTCGTGGGATCTCATGGGCAACAAATTATCTTAAACTTTAAAGTGTGAACGTACAAACTTTTCTTTCTTGAGATATATAAGTTATGCCTGAGGATATAAATATGTTATAAGAAAAAAAAGATAACGATGCAAAACATAAATAAAATTATTCCCTGCCGTTAAGGCTTTCAAGCTTTTATATATATATATATTTATCTAATGATTTTGTATCATTTGTTTTTGAATAACTTATTCCTCTAAGAAATAACCTTACTAATATTATTATTATTAATGATTGATGAGAGTATTTGTGTTAAATTAATTTTATAACGAATAACTTTTATTTCTGTAATATGAAACAATAGTATACAGAAGCCGACTACCTCCTTTTTTTATCATCCTACTCTTCTAAATGGACAATATTTTTACCTATAATTTTATTTGCACGAAGGCTGAAAAGTGTTTGGTCTAGCTACTTAAAACACATTTTTTTTTTGTAAAATTCGTTTTTATGCTTCAATATAGTCTCCTTCAAGAGCGATAAATCTTTTCAACGCATTTCTAACATTTCTATACCTTTCTTGTAGAAAGATTTGTCTTTGACTTCAGTCTCAGTTTCGGCGATAACTTCTTTATTGAAACCAAATCTCTTTTCCGCGAGCATTTTTTTGAGATCTGTGAACGGATAATAGTCGCTGCGGGCCAAATCTGGAGAATATGGTGGATGAGGAAACAATTCGAACTTCAATTCATGCAATTTTGTCATTATAACCATTGACTTGTGACACGGTGCATTGTCTTGATGAAAGAATACTTTTTTCTTGTTCATTTGGGGACGTTTTTTGCGATTTCTGCCTTCAAACGCACCAATAACTTTATATAATATTCGCTTTTGATGGTTTTTCCCTTCTCAGCATAGTCGATGAAAATTATTTCATGCGTCCCAAAATTCAGGGGCCAAAACCTTCCCAGCCAACTGTTGTGGCTTTGGTCGCTTCGGGCGGCTGCTGTCCACTCAGCTAACTGCCGATTTGATTCCGGTGTGTAGTGGTGGATCCATGTTTCATCGATTGTCATTTATGGCATGAAAAAATCCTTTTTATTGCGCCTAAACAAGTCCAAACAGGGCTCAAAACCATCAATACGTGGTTGTTTTTAGTCCAATATGAGCAAACGCGGTACCCATTTCGAACAGAGCTTTCTCATGCCCAAATGTTCATGCAAAATATGACCAACACGTTCTTTTGATATCATTAGGGTGTCAGCTACCTCATTCAACTTCACTTCACGGTCAGCCAAAACAGTTTTGTGGATTTTTTTATGTTTTCCGGTGTAACCATCTCATTTGGGCGTGCAGAGCGTTCAGCATCATTTATACCGCATCATTTATATCTGTACGACCGCATTTAAATTCAGCATACCATTAAATGATGAGTTATTTTCCAGGGGCAGAGTCCCCGTAACACATATCAAGCCATTGCTTTGCTTGAACGGTTTTTTCCCATCAAAAAAACAGTGTATAATCAACACACGAAATCCGATTTTTTCCATTGTTTTGAAAATATCAAAAGTAGCGTCACTAAAACCACTGTAACTTGTAAACTAATCGTCGAAATGTCATGAAATTGCGACACGTAACGTTTGAAGGTTGGTACTCCCTAAAAATCATATAGTTTTTTTGAAAAGGGCGACATCTACGTGTCAGACCAAAAACTTTTCAACCTACGTTATATATATATATATATATATATATATATATATATATATATATATATATATATATATATATACAATATATATATATATATATATATATATATATATATATATATATATATATATATATATATATATATATATATATATATATATATATATATATATATATATATATATATATATATATATATATATATACATATATATATATATATATATATATATATATATATATATATATATATATATATATATATAATTTCTTTTTTTTTTTTAGTTCGTATTGTCAAAAAAACAACACTACTTAAAGATCTAATAGTAATGGAAAAAAGCATCGAACAAGTAATATCTCCCCTTTTCCAGAAGATAGGCCTAAGAAACAAGTTAAAGGTAGGTGGAATTTACGTCTAATTTAATTAATTAAAAAATCCCCATGTTTAAATATTCTCCAGGGAAATCAAGTTCTTATTTTATACTTGAAAACTGTTAATCCAATTTTTATTTAAATTTTATCAATACACAGAAAATCCCATGAAAAATACTTATATTTTTAAAGTACTTCCAACACAAACTACATATATAGTTTAACTTAAATCTAGCACGATATGAAGATTTTAATCGATTTTGCCTTTGGAAAGGTACTAATTTACCTAGGAATTTAGGTTCATTCAATTATTCACCCAATCCTTGCCTCGAATTCAATTATCGTAATTGATGTGCCCTGGTTAAGCATATTAAAAACTTATGTTGAAAGACAATATATCAGATCCTGGCATATAGACTGTCCGCAACAGGCACTCCAATATAAATTTCAATCTTATAAAAATATAAAAGATATGTAAGCACTTGCTTCTGTTACGCAATTTATGGATGATTACCTAATCATTTGTGTATTTACCTTGAATGTTCAATCAAGATTTTTGTAATAAGTAAGCGTGATTAAAAATAATCATTAAAACCTACATTTAAAATTACTATAGAAAGATATTAGCTTGATTGGAATCAGTAAAATCACTTCCATGTCCCTTGAAGCATATGTATTATAAGGGAACGTCTAAAATTATAGAAGGAAGATTTTTGTCTTTCACATTTTACAATTCCAAGTTTACTAATAACTCCCAACATACACAGAGCGGCTCCTTTCAACAGAGTAACTCTTCCTCCCAAGAATAATATTAATATATACTTCGTCCTCCCAAATTATGTTGTATATATATGCTAAAGAAAAGAAAGATAAAAGAAAAATTAGGAGAAAAAACTGAAAAAACCCGAACTAAACCGAAACAATCTTTTTATTGTCCATTTAATTTTAGTATCAAACATGAATTTGCCCGAGTTAAACGAATTAAAGGATATAATTGCTTTTATACATTATAATGGTATTCGTTGTGCAACTTATTTGTTTAAATCCCATTTACAAGAAACATGATATCTGCTGAAAATCAAAAAATGGTTAATTGGTCAGAACTATATCATGGTTTATACTGGGATACTGAAGATGTTGAAATAAATAACATTTTAAAAAGTGTATTAAAGGATTAACAATCTCCATGCCGAATTTGTGCAAAAGGAAACAACAGAAATTCGTGGATGAAGAATATATAAATAACATTTCAAATAAACTGGAGCCCAAATTAAGTCAATTTAAGAAGATTCCATAATATTATTTTCATAAAAATATTGATCAGCTGCATTGCGCATTAGTCCATATAAAATTGTTATTGTATTCTATTATAAAAATTGGAAATAAAAATATAAATCAGTAAATATTTGTTTAACCATTCCTCCCTATCAGAAAACAGTAATGGTTTAATGTTTTTGATTAATCACAAAATTTAACTTTTTTGTTGGAGGAGCACCTTCATCCTCTGATTCCATCATAGAACGTTCCGTGATGGGCGATTCCGTCATCTAAATTAAAAAACCTTCTATGGGCAGTTCCATCGTAGGTGACTCCAAATTATAAAAATATATGGCCAGCGGAAGAGGTTCTTTTTCATCCCAGTTCAGCCACGATTTATTTATCGGCAGATAAGGAGAGGTGTATCCGGAGATTGGAAGTGACCACGATGGCTTCCATGAATCATCAGTTGTAATATCATAAAACCAATCTTCTGAAAGATCATCTGCTTCTTCCGATGATGAAGACTCCTCATCGACGAAAAAGTTATCGTTTTCTTCGAAATTAATTTGTCAAACTTTTTTTTTTAAATCCGTGAAAAAAACGCGTTTTTTCTTCTTCCATCTTTCTTCTTCCTTTCCTTCCACCCTACTGCATACTATAAAAATCATTGTTGTCGTTGTCTAAAACACTTAAGGTAAAAAGTAGTAGCTGAATTTATGGTCATTTTTTTTTTAAAGTTTATTTCTGGCAACCACCCTACCTTACACTGATTTTTATCGTTCCTGGTAATACATAATGAGTTCCAATCTAGTAAACTCTCAGTTGTTACTCTGTTTACTTCGCATTCTTCGTAGAGTTACTATGTTAGAACTGAAATATGTCTCTCCCATAATTATGATCCCCAAATTTTCTTTTTTTGTTCGTTAACAATTTAAAGACAGTGCTTTTGTTATTAATGAAAATGTGAATTTTGCTCAAGATTTTGCTCTTTCGGATAATAATTCAATACGTAGAGTGGGTGACTTGACTTATTCTTCAAAAACAGTTTTCTGTGCAAGGTCTTATCTTTTATAATTTGGAACATACCACCGAATATTCTATTGACGTTGACCAATTTCTAAGAGTTAATTATATCAAACAAGCTATATGCAATAATTTGGAATCATTAAATCAAAATTTTGATTTTGATTATGTGGATCGTGTCCAATTTGACAGAGAAAGAAAATTAGAAGTCCAAATTAGCACCTCACAACCTAGCTCTTATAATTTGGAAGAGAGAAACGAAATTTTAGTTTCCATTACCTGACCAAATTGTAAGAAATGGGTTATTGAAAATATCTCCAAATTTAGAATTACAAAAATGTTATTCTAATATTAAATTTAATTTATTTATTATTATATTTCAGTTGGCAGTAGAAAAGAGAAAAAGTTATCATAATTTCAAAATTTTTCTAATAATATTGATTCGGACTCAGACGACGAATCAATTCCTTGCGGTCAAATTAGGCCACCGACCCCTTTATTAAATTCTCAGTTTTCAATAATATTGCAAAATAATTGTAGCCCCAATTCCCCCTTTCCAATTGAACTGTTTAATTATGGGAAAGAATTCAGTTTCGACAGACAGTAAATATTCAGAGTAATAAGAATACCCGAACTGATAAAATTAATCATTTGAAGCAACAGAAATGCTTAAAAATAACCACCACTGGATACAGTTTTCAAATTAAAAAGTTTGAGGTATGCTTTAGGCAATTTATATAAAAATCAATACGGAAAGAGGAAAATTGGAGTATAATTAGAGATGCTTTGGATACTACTTTAATTTATCTTCCTATCCCCTCCAGTCCACAAAATCTTGAAACTTAGTTTCTCTTATTTTGTTTCATTCTACTACCAAGCAACCTACCACAGCAAATATGGCACACACCTGCCAAAATTTTAAGAAGTTCTTTATAAATCTACACAGACACGCGAAGGAGACATGCAAACCAAATAAACTCAGCTAGAAACGACAACTACTAGATGAAACAGAGTATTTTGTTGACCGCAACGAAATAATTCCACGCAGCCTATGGAGCGGCCATATTAAATCAAGTAGTCATAAAAAGAGTACAACCATCTTTTCAGTTAAAAATTGAAATTATAAAATCAGCCTTCAACAAAGGTATAATTTCGTATAGAATCACACCTGATAGTTTTCATTTAAATGTTAGAAGCTTTTTTGAAGAAGTTATGTCAATGCCAATGTTGAAAGTAACAATTCAGAAGCATTCAAGTATAAAAACTAATTTTAAATTATTTGGACTCTACTGAAATCCTAGCATATAGCATATACAGCGTGAGCTCTTTTAACAAACAATTTAAATATCTTGCAACTAAATAATAAGGTAAATGATCTTGATCCTAATAGTTCTTATACTGTTCAACTATATGAACACTCTCCATATTCATTTGTATATTACATAAAATTTTCTTTTGACGACGATCTTTCTAAATACGAAATGGGGTCTGAGCTGTGACCAAGTCTTTATCCAATTATTAGAAAGAGATGTATACAACATTTATAAAAACTATTTAAAAAGAATTAAGCCTACGAATAAGTTCAGTGCAATGGAAAGATTATACCACAATTATACAAATGAGTGTCATATTTGCAACAAAATTATAAATGCTAAAAGTGAAAAAGTTGCTGATCATTGTCATTGACAAGTATTTATAGAGGACAAGTCTTTATAATTTTATTCCCGTTATTTTGGACAACTTAAAAAATAATGATACACATTTATTTATCAAAAATTAATGTCAACAACAATTGAATGTAATAGCAAGAACAGTTTTGTATAAGATTTGTAGACTCATTTCAATTTTTACAATATTCTTTATCAAAATCATCTGAAATTCTAAAAGGGGAACAATATCAAAAAATATTAAAATTTTTTTATGAAAAGGAAAAGGTTAATTTGATTCTACAAAGGGAATCTTTCCATATAAATATATTCATAATTATAAAAAGTTAAGTAAAGACAATTTTCCAAAAAAGAACAGTTTTATAATATATAATAACCGATAAATATATTAATGAAGTTGAAAATAAAAGAGCTGGAAATGTGGAGAGTGTTCGATTATAAATCAGCAGGAAATGATTCGGATATTTATTTACAATTAGAGGCGTTGCTTTTGGCGAATATTTTCGAAAATTGTAAAAAAACATGTAGGAATACCTAAAAACTAGATCCAACACATTATTATACATTCCCTGGGTTAAGTTTTGACGTATGCTTTAAGTACACTGAAGTAAAATTAGAATTATTCGCTGATCCTAATAGGTTAAGGTTTGTTACAGGTAGCATAAGAGGAGGAATTAGTACCTGTGTTACTGGAATATTCATAGCAAATATTAAGTTTATTGAAAATTATGACTCATATAAACCCAGTAAATCTATTTTATATTTAGGCCCCACAAATTTATATGGTTATGCAATGTCTCAATATCTTCAATTTTATCTGCCTGTCGCAAGAAAGAACTGACAACTTTCATGTCAAAAACATTTCAGACACATCTCATTAAGGTTATGTTATAGAAGTTGACTTAATATATCCAACCAATTTACGTGAATATCACCACGAATTTCCTTTTTGTCCTAAAACTATAAACATGCAAAATTGATTCAAAATCTGCTAAATAAAGAAAGATGTATATGCAGTATACCTTATTAAAATAATGTATTCAAAGTGAGCTAAAAATAGTTAAAATTCATAAAATCTTAGATTACTCAATCACCTTGGTTAAAGGAATATATAGAATTAAATACTAAATTGAGAAGTGAATCTAAAAATGAGTTTGATAGAAATAATTATAAACTAACTAATAACAGTATATGTGGAACAACTATAGAAAAGATTGATAAAAGATCAGATATTCGATTAGTTACTCGTTGAGAAAAAAATTCAAGAAAAGATGAAGAGCAAAAATCTAATTGCAAAATCCCATTTTAAAAAATGAGTAATTTTTTATGAGCATTTAGTTGCGATTTAAATGCAAAATACACTCGCCGAATATGGCATACTAGTTTATGTTTAATTTTCTATTTTAGACATATTTACAACTATACTGTATGGTTTCTTTAATGATTTCTTAATGACATTATATCAAGATAAAGTTACTATACACAGATACTGACTCATTTATTTTAGAAACAGAAACAGATATCTACAATGATATGAAACATTATATATATATAATTTCAACACTTATAATTATAAAATTGGAGCGAAAGCATATTGTGTAAAAAATAAAAATAAATACTTAAAAAGGCTAAAGGCATAAAAATACAGTATTAATAAATAATTCGAGATTATCCACTATAAGGTAGTAGTTGAAAATAATTCTAAAACCTTTTGTTTTATGTATATATTGCGATCTGGACTGTACAACACATATACTGAATTAGTTCATAAGAGAGCTTTATCTTCAGTTGATAATAACAGATTCAAAATTCAAAACATTTGCGGTAGGCTTACTTGCGGTCAGGAGGATATCCCACTTCATCAATAGGTTAAAGAAAATGAGAAATTTTTTTCTCTTAAAAATATTCAACTTTCATTGTTGTTATATTCAGACTTTGCTTTGTATAGTATTTCAGTATTCAATCTCATTTTGCATAGTAAGCTTTAAATAGTTGTTTAGAATCACATGACAAGGAAATAGATAATATATCCCATAAAACCGATGAACAAAGATTAACCTCTCTTAAAAAATGGAAAGGAAAGTTGAATCCTGGAATACTAGCAGGTTCTGGATGTTATTATTTAGTGATACATGATGTATGTAAATGTTATTATCGTGGTGTTGAAATATTTAAGTAGATGTATGAAGATTTTCCGATCGATGAACATTATAAATTTTATAAAAATTGCGATTTAGCTAAGTGTTTGAGACGATATAAAATGAACAATTTATCTGTGTTGCAAGACAAGAAAAATAGTTATCAAGCAACATTTTCCTTGTGTGTTTTTAAAATTTTAGTATAAATTGTAATTACATTACTAAACATATATAAACAATAAAAAGAAAAGACTTTTGTTAGCCTATTAGTTACACAAACCTTTGTTATTATCTCGCTCTGTTAATAAAAATATCAAAATATTGATAGTTATTTCAAAGACTTCCTCAATTTTTATTGTTTTATTATATATTTAAGAATACTTTATATGTATATAATCCATATAATGTGACATATAGCATGGGTAATGATAATAGGACAATTGTTTTCTTATAAAATGTTTAGTGTACAAGAAAATAGAAAATATTTCAGAATACTGTATTATTACAACAACACCATTTTTGATATAAATTATATGGAAAAGTATACAAGAAATAAAGCTAATAACATTATCAAAACTTTTAACGATTTTAATATAACTAAATAATCAAATTCTAAAAACAATGAAAATATATGTTGTAATTTATCATATGTTTTAAATATTTTTTTATAATATATCTTTACTCCTTACCTTATTAGGAATTATCTATTATAAGCTATTCTAGAAATAAAGATTTTTTAGATAGAAAGGGACACAACTTACGAAAAAGTGAGTGGGAAAAAGACTATTTAGATAAGTTGCAACTAAGAAGAAGAATTCAAGATTATATTTTTTTTCTAAAATTCTTGATGAAAACATAGAATGGACGATTCAATACTATTAATAAATATATAGAAGTTCTAATGATAGGTTAAATGTTATAAATTATTAATAAACATAAAACTAAATTTTAATTTTGGCTTTATTTCTTATAAAATAAATCAGTTACAGTATATCTTTCTTTAGAAGCCATGAATATTTTCACCAATAAACAAAAACTTTAATTCCTTATATTTTTTTCCATTAGATACACATTAGGATGTTTTACTTTCTGCCATTCTTTATCATAAAAACCCCCTTAATATTTTCATTTTTAGAATCTTTAGGCGGTAGGTATGGTTTTCTTCTTCTTCAATCTATTTTTTTTTTCATTTTTGTTGTTAATTTATTATATTTGTCTACGATAATTCATAATATACTATACCAGTTATAATTTCCTTGATTTACTGAAATATTTCCACATAATGTTTTTCAAAATCAGTTTAACCCGCTCTACTATACTCGTTTTTAAATTAAAAAAACTACTATAATGATTTATTTTTCAATCTTTCATTAGTTATTAAATTTCTTAATTGTAAAACTCTTTTTCCAAATCTGTTGGCAAATTTTCTGGCCTTATAGCCTTATCTAAACCTTTTTTCATGGCTAATGTTACATCCTGTCTACTTTTGTTTTGAAGCAGTTATGTCTAAACATATTTTAAGAATGTATTTATTACTACTAAAATATATCTATACGATTTATTAAACCCTATGTAGGGTTGCATTTCAACTCAGTCAGCTTGCCATAAATAGTTTAATCCTTCCAGAGATGTATTTCTGCGTTGATAATTGTTTCTAGCGGGTTTATGAAGTTTTTCGTTAATAGTTTCTTTTATATTTTCAATTATATTGATATTTTCTTATTAATGCTTGTTCCTGGATATCTTAACTATCAACCTTATTTTAATCCCTTTAATATTACTCTAAAGAATTTCTACTTCGATATTTTGAAATTCTTGGACTTTACTTTTAAGTTCTCCAACTTCTATGTTAATTTTGGTCTCTAAATAAACCTTTGCTAAATTATTTGCATTACTCATTCCTATTATTGTAGAATTTAATTCCTCTCGTAAAAATTTAATTGTATCATTCTTTCCTAGATACCTCAGCCGCCTTCTGAACCATCTCATTCAAAGATTTTATTTCCTTAAATCTTATATACTCTTTATAATTTTTGACCTTATCTCTTCATAAAAAAATATTAAGAATATTTATATCATCATTGTTATTTTTAATTCTTACTTTATCTTTGACAATTTTATTTGTAACTTTTTTGAATAGCTTCAATCCAACTTTTAATCGTGTCCAATAGATTATCTTTTTCTTTGAGTAATTTGCCATCTATACTCGCTTTAAAATCGTTTTCACAACTTTCTAACAGGGTGCAAACCTTCTTTGTATGTTTGCCTACAATAGATCTGACTTCTTCACATCATTAATTGTACCAAAACCTCTCCAATTATTTCACTTTTTTGAGACATTGACAAATATATTGTTGTTTGAAGCTTCTAATATAGCTTTGATTTTTTTCTGTTAATAACTCTATTTCTTTTGAAAATCCAACATCAGCTTTGTTACTAACTTCCTTAATTTTTTTCTATGTCATCAACTTTGACTCTGTCATTTTTATCTACTACAAAATGAAGTTTCTTAAACCTATCAATAATCTCAATATTTTTATTCATATTGTCATGAGCTTTTTTAAAATTTTCAGCTTCTCCTCCAACTCTATTGTTCAGCTTATCAGTAAAAGTTTAAAACTTTAACAATATATCACTTTATCAATTTTTGTTGTATCCCTAGTTATCATTTTTAACTCAGATATTTCATTTTTCATATATTTTCCCAAACCATTTAAATCTTTATAATTCTGTTTCGTTATTTGATCATCATCTTCACATTTTAATATTTTTTAAGAAACCCAATTTAATAACTTATTTTTTTCTTATATAGCATTTTTAACATAATATTATGTCATTGTGTTCGAGAATAATTTTATCGTCAAAGAATTTTCTTTTTTTTTCAATATTTTATACATCTCAAGTATTTTTATTAAGTCTTTTCCTTCGATTATTATTGTCTATACTTAAATCACATTACAAATTTTGAATTATTTGGTGTTCAACATGTTTAGAATCACCTTTAAATTTTTTTATATTTTAAATATGACGGTCATCAAGTGTCGTTCTAGTAATTTGTTAGATCATTTGTTACAACTATTTATATAATAACATTGGCTTCTTTTAGTTCTCCTATGATAGAAGTAATTTGATCGTTATGGCCAGTGTGGCCTGCCTTTGTACATGCCACCAATAAACGAAGCCTATCGACTAGTCCATTAACATCATCCCACTAGTCTGTATTATGTTAATTATTTTTTTCTTTATTAGCTTTGGTCTACCTCTAATTAATTAACATTACACCTCGAAACAATTTCTGAATAGGATTAATAGTTTTGGTTTTTTCCTTGAACTTGTTTTTTGGGATTGTGATTCGTACAATATGCATTAGCTTTTTTTAAAATATCCATATAATTACCGACATCGTTCTATTTATAGACAACAGCTTCTTTTCTAAACAACAACTCATATAAACCTGCTGTACCTGGATACCTTATACCATCAACTTTTACTTCTTTGCCAATAATCGCAATAGGTTTTCGTATTAGTCCTATGTAGAATCTTGCCATTTCATAATGGAGAACTATTTCATAATGGTAATAAACTGTATGTTCTGTATCTTTTACACCATCATCCATATACTGACAAGGGAGTTCATCAAATTGTTCCAAACAATTGTTATAAGCTTCTGTATTAACCAATCTGTTTATTGTTTGTTTCGGCTACTCCCAAATTCTGATGATTGTGAACTGTGTGTGACTGATAATAAAATCATTGTTAAGAAATGATGGTATTTCATATGAAAGATTTGGAGTTTCCCCACTCTTCTTGTTTTTCTGTGGTGTTAAAGATTCATAATTATTGTGTAATTGGTGTATACTACTCTTCTTTTAGGTTAGCTGACTCAATTTTCCCAAATGTTGAAACTAATTCTTATAAAGGTTGTGTAATTAGTTTGTAGATTTCTTCCCGTTTAGATTGTGCCTCAAATTCTGAATTTTTCAAACTCTGATATTAAAGGCCTTTCTCGATTCTCTTACCAATCATTCCTCCATAATTAATATTATGTCTCGATTTCACTTATTTTATAAAGAAATGTATAAAGCAAATCCTTTTCGATACCGCCTCGACTTTACTATATGACATATTAAAATTTTTGTCTATCACGAAATATCCAAATTTTTCCAACATAATAAACATAATTCTTTAAATTGATTAAATGACATACAAACATTAACATGATCATCGTAACCATGTTTTAAATTAATAGTATCTTGCTCAAATATCGCAATTAAATTGGCATTATCACGACTTGTTTTGGAATGGATGAGTATGTTTGACATAAGTAAAAACAATTTGTATTCTCATGTCTTTCAAAATAAAAATAATCCTTTACTATGTTCCGGTTACAACAGATTATATCATCAAATATTAATATATTTGGGTTGATTTTATTTCTTGTGGTGAAATTATATTTTCTTCATTATCTGATTCAAAGAATCTAAAAAGTGTTCTTAAATATTTATATTTAGGCTGTTATAAAGATTTTGAATAAATGTGTAAATTTTCAAAAAACCTTAAAAGCTACATACCTTATAATCAAAATGAAAGTGCAAAGTTAAAAAATGTAGGATGGTATCCAAAAGCAAACTCAGGAGAAAATATTATGACCAATGACAAAGCAAACGTTTCTTCATGTATCCCATCAAAGATGTATTCAGGACTTTTTGAAGATTTCAACAAAATAATTTTTAATTCCTAACAAGAACAAATTCTCATAAGAAGTGACTATGGTAGTAATTCTCTAATATCCACTGTTGAAGATGAAAAACCTAAAATTGTATTAGCCAAACTTTGTAGGGGAATTCCTCATCTTACTATAGTCATTCCTCAAAGTTAGCTCTTACTAAATTTATTGATAGAAATAGTGACATTCTTATCACTTTCCGAAGTTGGGAATTAGTTGAATATCTAGAATTATTAGGCACTATCAGACACAATTGGCCTGTAAAAACTTCTACAAAAGTTGAGCCTCCGCATTATGTATTACTTAATTTCTAAAACAATAGACGTTATAACGTAAAAGCTGACACGAGTAAATTTGATCATTCGAAACTAAGAAATATAAATGTATTTTTAAATTCTGAAATATACTCCTACAACGATCTCCAATTTGATTTTAAAAACAATTAAATTTGCTACACTATATGAAATGTTTTCGGATTTCCAGCAAATATATTATAATTTGCCAATAGAAACCATATTTAATATAACAGAATTTAAGTCCAATGCACCTATTGTCTACATTAACTCCTTATATCAATGAAATTTATTACAGAGTGGTCCAGTAACAATGATGATTGAATTAGACACAAGGGAAAAATTTCCAGCTAAAACAACAGCATATTGTCACGATAAAATATTTAACTACAATCCTTTGACGAAAATAGTAAAATAACTTTAAATTTCATCCCACCCTTAAATTTTAATAATGCAAATTTAAAAAACAGACAGTTCTGACTATGTCTTTTGACTTAAGATAATTATATTTTTTAAAAATATGGTAAACAAATTGGTGGTTCTTCAAAGGTTGAAGTATTTTGTTAAGAAATTAGAAGAACTTGGGTCCAAGAATATTTTTTAAAAAATTTTTCAGACAGCGTTACCTTGTGTGTTGGGAGGAATCACTCTGTTTGTGGGAAGAGAAGGAGTAGGTATTCCCACAAAATATCTACTGAAGTAGATAATACAACATCTTGTAGGGTTTTAAAAAATATTGCCCGCCCGTTTGTGCGTAATTTGTGGCGTTCTCTTTTTTCATATTTTCTGAGAATGGATTGAGTGAATATTAATACTAAAAGAACTAAAGAAATTAGACATACACTAGCTCAGTCTTTCTTGGTAGAGTAATCTGGATAAGAGATAATTTTTGTACCTCTTTAGAAAATAGTCTCTATAGTTGTTTAAAATTTTTGGTTGTACAGATTTTGGGCACCAATCATTTTGAAATAAAAGGATCTAACTTCAGCTAAAAAATGAAAAAATACTGAAGGGTTGTGTTGTAGTTGTTAAGAATAATTTTGTTAGGGTACAACCGTTGCGTGCTGAAAAGTAAAACAGGTAATTCAGTGAAACGCTAGCCTTAAATAAGGAAAAAGGGTTTATTAATGACAAAATTAAAAGTTCTAACTTAGCTACACTACTATTACCCTTATTACTAAATAAAATCCCTTAGTCTAGTAGGTGGTATTATTAAATAGAGTCTTTAAATCAGGATTTTAATTAGAGCTTTGTTAAACACGATGTTGAAGGTTCGTGGGATTCACTTCACGAGTTACCAGTTCGGTACGATGTGAAACGCACTTGCCAGCGGGAAAACTATGTCTACGGATTGATATACTGATGACTTTCGGTTTTTTCTATGAGTTTTTGGCCTGTCCTGGTGAGATCTTCATAACACTGATGTCTCCACCTTGGTTACCCCAGTTCCCTTTGGGCTACTAAACTTTTCTTGACCCCTAAAGGTCTGGGAATAAACAGGATATTTCAAGGAAAAGGGCCTTGAACTTGAACACTCAAACCGCTTTTGCACTACTACATCACTAATATATCAGTACGGCAACTTGATAAAAAAAAAAAAACCCTACAGGGCGGCTTTCTGAAGAAAAAGCTCTTACTTTGGCTTCACAAAATATATGCCCTACTTCATCTCGACTGGGAAAAAAAAAACCTGGCTACGGCTACATGATGGAAAAAAGCCTTTTGCCGCTATACGATGGAAAAAGCCTAGATCCATGTCATCCGGACCCTTAAATATTTTTCTCCCTTCCGTAAAATCACGTCTTCAAGATGGCTACTTTCCGGATACAAATCTCTAGCCAATCGACGCATTAGATGCGAATTAAATAAATCCAGTAGATAACCCGCAATGCACACTGTAATATAAACGGCTCAAAAAGTCGAATGAACTACACTGCTTAAAAGTTAATAATCACTGCAATAAATATAAAAATGGAGAAAAATTATAAATTATAGGGAGAAAAACAGTGACGTAACATGATCTTAAAATCTAGAAAAAAATTAATGTTACAATCTAAATTTGAAACTTTACAGTTTGGAATTTTATTCAAATCTTTAATTTTATTATTCGATTCGCCACATATTCATCAGCAGCAGTCAAAGATTTCCATGCATGGTCTAATTAGAGGAATAGTCTCGTATTTTCGTAAAAGCACGATGTAATTTCCATTTAAAAATGGCAAATTGGGTTGCTTGTTACTTTTTGTACCAAGGACTTTCAGAACTCTCGTCTTCTATATCATCGACAGTAATTTTGGTGAGTTCTTCACGGCGCCGAGCACTCACTCATATGTGAAATAATTTTAACACTACCTTAAATATATCATAAATTAAAAATTTTGATATTAATTATTAAATATATTTTATTAACTGTCTCTGTTAAACTGATTCATTTGCTCTCATGCTTAAATCTTAGACTTCTTAACATAGTGTCCAACTGACATTTTGTGTGTGTATATATTCACGTCGTTCTTAACAAGTGCTAATTTTAGCATGAGAGATACTGACCGTACTAAAAGTAAAAATATGTCAGTCTCAGACACTTTCCTTAATTTATTTATTCATATTATTCTTTCGATTGCTGAAATGTATTTTACATTGCTGCCTGAATTTGTCATATTGAAGATTAGAACAATTGTAAAAAAAATATTCTCTAATTCGTAGTGTTCTTATATAAGTTTTGACTCGGCTACGCCCCATCAAAAAAACAACCAAAATATCTATTACAATCCTTTTGCTTGGACGAAACAATAATGAAAAAAAAATTTTTACCTAACGTTAAGAGGGACAGAAAAATATTCATACCAACAAAAGTAGGGCTTACTATTTAAGTTTTCGTTAATCTAGTTAACCTATTAGTTATTAAAATTTAGAGGATTTTAAAGAAGTCATCCTAGATATTGTTATTAATGGTATTTATAGAGTCGTTAAATATTATTTTACAAGAGAGTAATCAAGGCTTAATATGACGTGGTAGGTGACCTTCTGAAAATTTCCGCTGGACTAAATATATCCGGACACAAGGCGCTCAATATCTTGGATACTGGGATAAACAGCTATGACAAAATTGTAAGCAAATAACAAATAAATAATGATTTATTGATGGTCATTGTCAAGAAGTGCTATTTTGGTTACATTTTTAAAACCATTTGCACACGTCTTCTGAAAGCTCTATGGCATCGTCCTAAAACATGCTTACACGTCCTGTATAATAACACTTTCCGACCTTTATATTTAAATACCTACTACTATCCAACCAAAAAATATTTAACTACAGAAATAATACCGTAATAATTATTTAATAATTCATAGACAGGAAGTATTATAGCATAAAAATTACTAGTTACTATTCTTCACAGCAAAAATAACTTAACGACGCAAAAAACTCTGTGGCTTCCACCTACACCCACATTGCGGTATAGCTGATTAATGATGATCATCCTCTCTCTCTCTCGGTTGCTTTATCGAGAAGTACTATCAGGTTTGTTAGTTTATAGATACTTTGTCCAAAAAACAAACGAGTTGTTTTCCGAAGATATAGCGGTAAAGACTTCATTACTACCATCCGAATGTTTAAAGTGGCACTAGAAAACAAGTAAAGTAACATCATAACGACTAATGTATGTATGATAAAAAGTTAAATGAGCAAGCTAATGGTATATGATTATGTGTGTTTTCCTATTCCGGTATATTTATACTGTTGATATTATGCAGTAACGAATAAATTTGAAGGATATTCTTATATCATAGTCAAAACTGATACTTAATAAAACGCCTTGCCTCGTTAGGTTTATTACAGTCCTACTGACGCCACCATCAGAGAACTGCATGTCTTATTTGGTTGAAAAAGGGAGTATGAACTATAGTCTAAAGATATATTTTTTATTTGACAAACTATTCCATTATGTCTTTAGCTCTTTTCGCACCTACACGCCATTGTTCAGGGCTATATAATATCTTCAGAAGAAGATCTTGGCTAGCGAAGTTCTACATGCCATTCCAACATCAATACGATTTTATACGCAATTTAAGTTCAAGAGTATTCTACATACTATCAGAATTCGTCTTTCATCCACTTCCCCACTTCAAAGAAGTTCCTGGAACAGCTAGCAATTTTATTACTATATGCTCCATAGAAGCAACTTTATTTCTTCCGAAGAGTTCCAACGACCGGGAGTGTTTTTAATTGTTGTCTATATTTGCCAAAGAGAAAGATTTTCAGAGCTGCTGTGTGATGTGTGTTTTATTATGCAGTGCCTAGTTACATATCTATTTGATATCTAATGGTGTAAAATACTTCTCTTGCGATTGTGTGTCCTGAATATTTACGATAATGTTATCTCTCAAGCTTAATAAGGTCACATTTATCTAATATTCAACTATTTTAAGCAATTGATTTATGTCTAGTTACAAAAGTTTACGATACAGTCCCCATCAGAAAACTATGGCAAACAATAAAAAAAACAGCGATTAATACAACTGTGATCGAAACAACCAAATAACTGTACAATAATGCGCAATCAGAGGTAAAAATCAATCAAGTATTATCGGAAAAATTCACCATAAGAAAAGGTCTAAGGCAGAGTTGCTGTCTCTCTCCAATGCTTTTCAGGATATATCTAGGCGAGGCTTTAAAGAAGTGGATACTTAAAGGCAAAGAAATGGGCATCAAACTGACAGATATTACAATTATATTTAATATACATTTTGCTCGTGATCAGCTGGGAATCGCACAAGACAAAGACATATCTAGAAAATGAATAGAACGATACGAGAAGTGGGGCGTGACAGTAAACATGACCAAAACTGAATACCTGTGTAGTGTGGGTTTGAGAAAGAAGATCTTATTTTGACCAACGGGAGAAAAAAAATAAATGCACGTGGGGAGTATACATATTGAGGAACAAAAATAGATCAGAGTAAAAGGACAGAACGAGAAATAGAACATCCAATAATAAAAGGAAAATAAGTAATAACAGCATTAAATTCAATACTTTGATCAAAGAACATATTAAATCAACGGAAAAGAAACATCTACAATAGTATTTTTAAGTGTACCGTTTTATATGGCAGTGAAACTGAGTAGATTAATAATGCACTAGAAATGGACTTCTGGAGATGGTCAGCAGGTGAGACAAAATAACCAACACCCGTATTAGAGAAATAATGAATCTAGAGAAAACTCTAATCGAAGAGATACAACAACTGAGCTGGTATGGGTAAGTACAGCGGATGGAAGACCAAAAAATACTAAAACAAACAATATCATTGATGTTTCCAAAACGCAAGTAACGGGGTAAAGCTAAAATAGAAGGTTACCAGGAATTCAAAAAGCCATGTCGAAAAGAACTTTAAAGCCGCCTACACAAGTAAGTTGGTCCAGCCTGTTTGTCATGCCAGTTGGTCAAATAAGTTTGACGGTACAAGTTGAGCCCTCACATTCAAGTAAAATAGACAAACGGATAAACTTCTCTTCAGTGTGCTCCGGTTGCCAGTGAAGCGTGAAGTTGTATTATTATTTGTTGTTTTTATTGCATTTCCATGATGGATATAAACCAGTTATCATATTTGTATGATCTGTTACTGAAAGAGACGAAGATTAAAAGGAGATCAAACACATCAAAGTGGAACAAAGAATGAGCACAATAATAGAGCACATTATTGCTACATTAATTTATTGATCGAATTGAGGTGTGAACCCCAAAATTGGTCTAACTATAAGAGGATGAACGAAGTTACTTACTTATTATTGCTCTTACTTGTTTCGTCAAAAATAAAAAAGAAAATATGACATAGCGAGAACTACAAGTAAGTGAGTTGGGCGGTTTGAAGGCTCGATAACGTCCTACACCATCAAACTACTTGTCAAGCCGTCAGTCTTCCAACAACTTCTGACAAATCCAGAAAACCGGCAAACTTATCGTCAAACCACCAAACTTACCAATTTCGCTCCCACACCATCAAACATACTTGACCAACTGACTTGACAAGCCAAATTGGACCAACTTATTTGATCATGTGTAGGGGCATTAGACCAGGTTTGGAAGGACTGACATGAGTGGCAGCTAGGAACCGGAAGGCGTAGGGTGGCATAAAACCAGATATATACATACAGGGTGCGACGGTTAAATTCGGACAAATTTAAATTTGAATTTTCCGCCATATAATAGTTGGCGTCGTGAAAGCTTCTAGTAAATAGTCACAACCTCGAAATGACTGAGCCGTTGCGAATAAGTGTGGAGTACAACCGAAGAGCTGCGATTATCGAAAGTCTTCGCGCTGGAAGTTCGGCGACTGAAACAATTCGCTTCTTCGGGTACCCGAGATCAACTGTGTGCGACATTATTGCTAAATATATATATGTACATATATATATATATATATATATATATATATATATATATATATATATATATATGTATATATTATATATATATATATATATATATATATATATATATATATGTATATGTTGATATATATATATTATATATATATATATATATATATATATATATATATATATATATATAATACATTACATATATATATAATATATATATATATATATTATATATAAATATATAAATATGTATATATATATATATATATATATATATATATATATATTTATATATATAATATATATACATATATATATATATATATATATATATATTATATATATATATGTATATATATATATATATATATATATATATATATATATATATATATATATATATATATATATATATATATCTCACAGTATAGTCACGATTTTGGTGTAAAGGAACTGAAAGACGAAGCAGCTAAATATAGAAATAGGTTTAAACAGGTCGCCTTAAAAATTAAATTTTTAGAAGTCGTCGACTAAATTTCTACCTTTGAATTACCTAATGAAATAGAAAATTTAGTTTTCGCTACATTAGATAGTATATAATTAATTACAAAAGCGGTTACTGTTAATCTTCTTTTTTTCTATAAATAAATTATCATATTATTTTTTAGGAGTACGATATTCTATTTTATCATTCGTAATAATAGAGGAGCTGAAAAAACATTCCTATTTTTCAGTGATCACAACGTGATCCCCAACTTTAGTACTACTTCGGTATAAAAACTAGTAAAGATACACATTCAATATATAGCCCGATAGTCTGCTGTATGATTAATACTGTTTTAATAATTTTTTATAGATGTAGCTTAATGTTTGCTATATGTTAAACGGCAGGCTTGTTTGTTGATGTTTTACAGGAAGAGTTATAAAAATTGTCATTTTTAGTAGGTTTTTAAAAATGGATTTTTTTAAAAAAAAAAGCAAAAAGCAGTAGATATACCTTGTCTCGTAATGTTAAGTAAAAATGGTTACTTTCCTACACTATTTACTCTCTATCTGCAATAAGTCTTGTTGAATAATTATTGATAGGTAAAATTAACCAGTTTACTTTTTAATGATTAGAGATTAGCTGAGTGCAAGAGTTTAATATAGGATTACTTGAACTAATCTGAACTAGCCTGTCCACAACTATCTAAAACGGTTCTAGCAAGGAGGTTTGTTAAGTATTTCCCAAAACATCTTTTAGTATTTGCGACTCTAATATCATATCAGTTATAATTAACGCCCCTTTCACGTGGTGGGTTTGCAGCCCTAATAAAATTTATTCGAATCTATTTGTTTTTGTTGCCAATACATCGCTACAAGCTTAAAATTTCCCTGTGAATATCGAAATTACTGCACATATGGCAACAATCCACACATCAGTGTGCATATTTTTAGTCTGACATATGACCTTATTATTCCATAATCTAGTAACTTAAATATACGTTACAAAAACTAACAATTTTTGGAACGTAAAGCTTTTTGCGCACACGTGTCGCTCCTTTAGCGCTTTAGGGACCTCCCTGCAGCACGTGTGCTAGACCCATAAAAAAAAGGATAATTTTTTGCCTGGGAGCAAAACGATTGTAAAACAAAAATAATCTAGAAAATGTTTAAATCTTGAATTCACGACAACTGAAGAAGGCAAGAGGTGGATAGAATGAAACTTAACAACCTTAAACGATATTCGGAAACAGTTCATAGAGAATATTTTGAGAGTTTTATGCTGGCAAACTAAAATCGTATTAAACATTTGTTTTGTTAAAAGCTTGGTTTGCTGCAGATAAAACCGTTTTGTTAGCTTGTTACGATGGTTTTAGATCATTAGATGCAAAAATCCATACACTATTGGAGAAACATTATTTTGGCAGTGGCAATTTAAATAAAGATCATTTTCCCAAAGAACTGCAGTCCATTACTGTGTCAAATAATATTGTCACTTGTCGCGTAGGTAATATATTACAAGATATTTAGAAAAAAATTTTGTTTTTCAGTTCAGCTTTATAAGGAAACAGATAGCAACTACTTGGGTGAATTTTTAAATGAAGTAAAAATATTTACTGGGAATCGGAGTTGGAATATTTATAGATGGTCCTCAAGACATGTTCAGAAAATTTGAAAGCTAATAAACGTTTATGGGACAAAAATCTTAATAATGTAAATTATTCATGCAGCTAAAGAAATGAGCCCTGGTCTGAACATTGTGCTACCGATAGTTGTGAATTATATAACGATGAAGTCCCTAAAATCAAATTTTTTTTCTGTAATTGGAAAAAAGATGGGTACTATATATTTAGTTTAATTTTTATTAGGGAAATTATGTGATGTTCATCTGGAATATTTTGTGCATCTTAACAAATTAATACATACAACCGCAATCTTCTAGGAAGATAAAAAGGACCAGATCATATATTTCAGCTGAATTTGAGCTATTTGGTGGGCATATCTGAGAATTTAAATTTATTAAATGTTCAAGTTCAAGAAGTAACTTTTCATAGCGCGAATGTATACCTTCATTTAAAAAAAAAATATTCCACATGACAAGTTCACGGAAGCCATTCATTTGTCGTTTTCTAAACTAGCTAACTTATATGTACCTTTCTATTATCAAAGTGTATTTTAACTTTATACTATATTTGAATTAATAGATTAAGTAGTTTAATTTATCTTTATGTAGACTTAAGGCTTCTATTTTTTTTTTTCAATTATTGAAGATTAAATCAGGATAGTTTAGGTAAGCCCTAACTAAACTGAATTATTAATTATAGTAATAATTAATTAAACTTTAGTTTAATTAGGACATTACTAAAATAACCTTATTTTTAATCTGATATTTTAATAGGGTTAAGAGGATCTTGGCTAATCATAGGCAAAGGTTAATCCTATTATTTCTGTTAAAATTCAGAATAATGAAAAAATACCATGAATTTCAGTTTTCTTGAGGTTTTAGAGTTCTCCGAAAATCTTAGAGAGGACGTATAATGCGAAGCAACCCCTCTAACATCTCCCTTTACCCCTTAAGCCCCGGATATGTTTTCGTCTAAATAATTCCCATAATGATATTGAATAGAAACAAAGTTTATTGAAAATTTTATTTTCGAAAATTTTTCATGGACCTGCTAGAATAAAAATCTTAATTTTCCAGATTTGTAGACAAGGTATTAAATGGCTAGGAATACATTTAGATTAGATCTAAATTTATCAAAAATAATTATGCTCTAAATATTCTTATATTGTCTGAGTAAATTTCTGTATGCCTTACTGTCCATTTTGACTACTTTCATAATAGTATATACGTCACATTAAACAATTACACAGGCCGACAAAATTTGGCCAAACCTTTTACCCAAAAACCAGAATATACTTTTCCGAAGGTTTTTGACGCGCTGAATTCGAATCTGAGGTCAGAATTTCCCTGATGGCTCCGGTTTTCGAGATATTTTAACCTAAAAGTGCGAAAATTACGGTATTTCGACATATTTTTTATCAAACCTTTAATGGAATCCGAAAGAGCTACTCTTCTTCTTCAAAACGCATTTAGATTTGTTCGGATATCTTTTTTCTTCTTTGAGAAATCGTATGTTGAAATTAAGTATTCCGACTTATTTCTCGATTTTTGGAAAATGAAAGGCATCGAATAAATACAATTCTTCGACGCATTAACTTTTGTAACGATTGTTAATTTATGGTGATGGATGTTTCAAATTAGACGTATTTTGAGTTTAATAAACAAATAGAAAAGTTAATGCGTCGAAGAATTGTATTTATTCGATGCCTTTCATTTTCCAAAAATCGAGAAATAAGTCTTAACTACTTAAATTAAACATACAATTTCTCAAAGATAAAAAAAAAGATATCGAGACAAATTCAAATGCATTCTGAAGAGGAAGAGTAGTTCTTTCGGATCCCATTAATGGTTTCATAAAAAAAAAAATATCTTTCGTTGTAACATAACCTCAAATATCTCGAAAAACCGTGATTTTCGAACTTTTAGGTTAAAAAATCTCGAGAACCGGACCCGTCAGAGAAATTCTGACCTCGGATTAGAATTTAGCGCGTCGAAAACCTTCAGAAAAGCATATTTTGGTTTCTGGGTAAAAAATTTGTGGGCCTGTGTTACAAACTTATGAAAAGTGATTGTGAGAAGTTGAACCATTTGTTAGTATACATTGTGATTTTAAAAATAATTATGGTATTACAATATTAGCAGGTACTATTATTTACTTATATAATCCTAATACTTATAATTAAAAAAAAATTGGTAAAATAATTTGCTTAGATAGTTCCTTGCAATCACGTAGATCTAAATTATTTTATTCGTATTTATTTTCTGAATTTGATCTCACACTAAAGTAACTTAAGCATTAAAACTCGATGTAAATGATGAGTACTATATGGGTAGATATCAATCAGAAGAAAGAATTGCGTAGAGGACGGGCTTCAGAGAAATCTAGACTTACACTTGACATTTCTCTTCATGTCTTTCAAAATTGAAATCAATGATTTTTTTTTGATATTAATCTATAGTCGCACCATATACTGTTTCTGTCAGAACTGGAAATAATCGAAAAATAGTATAAAAATGTATCGACTCCATCTCTGGCACCCTCTTTCTCTGAAGTGATATCGCTCAAACACTCATTTTCATTTCATTCCAACTTTAAATATTATATGTGTACCAAAATAGAAGTCCACATCTTCATTCGTTCAAAAGCTATCGTGCCAACAGCGAACATAGGAGACCATATTTCTCGCGGGCTAGGGAAACTCTAATAATAGGGGAAGGGCCGGGTCTTTTTTTACTTTCGTTAATTTTTTTAATAAAAAAGTTGAAAAATTATAAATATTCTAGAAGTATTATTAATTCACTTGTATAGGTAAAGTAGCAAATAAACTACATTTCTTCAAAACATTCCTGCAAAATTTTTTGTGACAAAATGGCTCAAAAATTTATAACATTATTAAAAATCGTACCAAAACTTTACTGCCATATATTTTTACATACCAAACTACGCTAAAAAATTCAATCAACTTTCTGTGAACAATAAGTTATAGAGGTATTAGAATTTTTTTTTTTGGATTTTCTTATCAATTTTTCTTTCTCAAAAAATTTTAGAACTGGGCCCTAAAACCAAAATATTCCATTATTGGTATAATTAAAAATCTGCATATGATTGATTTTTTTATCAAAAAAAATAAGACTTGATTCGCTAAAACAGTTTAAAACCAGTCTAATTCAGCAACGGCATTAGTAGGTTAACTAAAGTCATGAGGCTCGCAGTATAAGACTGCTCGTTTCATTTAATTATATATATAAACCAAGAGTCAACTGGATAACTAAAAATTTCAGATTTCATAGCAACTAGACTGGTTTAACTTTTAGATCCTTTTGGTTTATCTTTCTATTATAATTTAAATTTTTCTTTTTTTATGCTACAAGTATTCAACACATATGAAAGTAAGTATGAGGGAGGTAATCAATGGTAATAATATCGATAATAATAAGTTCTGGTGGTCAACCCTACGGTTAACAAAAGGGTATTTGGGTTTCAAAAGTTTGATGCTTATTATGAAAATGTTTCATAATATGGCCATATCTACTTAATTTAATATCAATCATTTACACAATTTCGAGTCATACGATACACCGATTATTTAGTGACAATAAATTTTGGGAACTCCGAATAACTTTCTCAAATGATAGATTCGTATTCTCTTAGAAACTATACAAATTTGTATTTTCAATTGAAAATATCAACTAATAATATCTCTATAAAGAAATGAATTTTAAAAAGACTTAAACCTTTGATGTTAAAAATGTTTCCTTTTAATTGCCAACTGTGAGCTAGAATAAGATCTTTTCTATTAAAATTTAATAATTCTTGTACTGTTTAACTGATTTTAAAAGTTTTTGAATACGTTGTGGCCAACACAACTCAAAAATAAAGTTTCACTGGCATATTACATTTCGATTTATTTGAAAAATTAAACAGGTAGTACTTAGATACTTTCAGAAAATAACATTCTTTTCAAAAATTCGTAATGTCTTAAATTATTACCCCACCAGGCTTTTTCTTCAGCTTCAATACATATTTTTCTGTGATCTGTTACTTTTGTGTTTATTCTAGACGAACATATTAACCATAAATTTAAAAAATAAATAAAGCAAATTTATTAATATTTTCATTATTTCCCATAAAACCAAAATATTGGTAAAATATTTATTATAAACTCATAATTTCGGATAAGAATATTTGAACCTTGAATACCTGGACTAACCTAAAAAAATGTTTTGTGAAACTCGAAATTTTATTCATTTTTAAATACTGTTAGACTTTTGCAACCACTTTAATTAACTATTTTATTAAAATGTAATTTTGTGACAAGATAACGTTGAAAAAACTAAATAAATTTTAGGTCGAAGTGTTGAAATTATAATAATGAGCTAAAAAACTTCCAAAGTTAAAAACCTTAAAAAACTGATAAAGTAATTTATTCGGTGTGACTCTCACAAATAGATTCTAAGATAAATGCGGGCTTCTCAGAATAAAAATAACTTAATTCAGTATTACAACATTTTTAACTGATAAGTATTTAAAATAATTTTAAAAAAAGTTTTTTAACAGAAAAAGAACCTCAAGGATTTTCAAACAAAACTTGAGATTTCTTTTTATATAATGATTTTTTTAAAATTGGAAATAATAAAAAATAATATAATTTGAGAACCCTGTAAGTAATATATAGTAGGAAACACAAAGTACTCCCTCTAACGACCACAGCTATGTTTAGGTATAAATAATTATGCTTGAAATATTTTTTATTGTTTCAACCAAAAATCAAAGAAAATTCTCATAGTATTATTAAAACTGTACAAAATTATTTCTTTCCATAAAGCTATATCGCTCAAACACTATAGCTTTCTTTTTTACTTCAAATAATATATGTATGTACTAAATTTGAAATTGATATCTCATTTCGTTCGAGAGTTATCATGCCAACCGACAGACAGACCGGCACACACAGATCGACGAACTATGTTTTCTTTGATAGGTGGCCAATACAGTACTGACTTTAACGAAGGATGTAAAAAGATAATACTCTAATTTAGCCAACAGTGTATATCTGATATGATTTTTTAAGGATTTTTTAATAAATCAATCTAACCTAATAAAACCTCATAAAAACAATATTTTGTATCAAATAAACTTCACTCGATTTGGTTCTAAAAGTATATTTTGTAAAAAAATAACTAGTGTTGTATTGTTAATTCTCTTACTCTATGATAAAATGCAGGATGCAAGTCATATTTAAAATAATTTCTTCAATCCGTGTTAAAGGTATTTTAGTATCTATGTTTCTTCTACGAAAACGAGTTTTGTAGTATCTACCTGCGTACATATTATACAGTTTTTGAAATTTTCTAAAAACCTTTAAACAAGGATCTCAAAACTCTTCTTCAAAATAAAGAGGTTAAATTATCGATCGCCTTTTCCGAACAAAATCCAGATGTATTTTATAACATGACCTTATTTTTTTATTATCGTTTTATATTTGTATTTAATTTAATTTATTGTTGTAACAAAACCATATGAAACTGATTATTTTTTAGGAATATTTTCATTGTATTATGTGTATATATTTATAAAGAAACAATTCTAAAAGTCTATGCTGTTCCACAATAACAGCTATTACCATTTGGAAGTATTAATAATTGTTTTATGAATTTTTCTTTGTTATATATTTATTGACCATTTTTTATATTGCCGTATATATAAAAAATAAAACTTAATTTTTAATGAATGATAAGATATTTTAAACAGACAATAGTTATTGATGATAAATTTTTTGAAGATAGAATGAAAAATATGACAGATGAAACCGTTACATTACATAACACGGAGCGAAGTAAAAACATAGCGATATGGGCACGGTGACAGAAGAGTCATTCCTTTGTAAACTTACTGATTGTGAAAGTGCTGGACATATCCTCCGGGCCCTGATACCCGGCGATGGAGGCTCCTGACAGACATAGGTTTAATGGGACTAGCATCTCCCCGCCGCGGTCACCGCTGTCACAAATACGTTCATTACGCGGGGGCTCCTTGTGCGACCCCGATAAGGCGCTGACTGCCTGTCCGGGAGGACGATCATACTGGATGCGCACAGAGCCGGATTTAGGAGGGTGCTAGTGCCACTAATAGGATCCAGAGGCAAATTTTGAGTGGCGGTAGAAGACGGTGCTTAAAGAATTAGTAGTAAATGACAAAAATATGTACATGAATTGTAATGTTTGTTATTTTTTTTTTTACTGAAATTTCTATCGTTGAGAAAATAAAGGGTTTCTAAGGATGAACGACTTTGAGGATGAAATTATTCATGAATACTTAACATTATCTAAACTTTCTATGGAACAAAATTATTTTCAATATAACAGTCCATTTTATGTTCAGAAAGAAGGAATAGCTATGGATAATTGCTTATTCCCTTTCATAGCCAATTTATTCATGAGTAAGATTGAAATCGAAGTCAGCCAAGAATTAGATTTCAAGGGTATGGCATAGGTATGTTTCCAAATTAAATAGCCGATCTGATTCCATTAAATTTACGACAATGACGATTACCATTTCTGTATATTATAATTATTAAAAAATAGCTAGAATTTGATATCTATAGAAAAGACACAGTAACAGATGGATACATTCCTAATCATTCATTTCATGGCAAACAATATAGTTGTAATGATTGCGACAAAAAGTATGTGGGGTAAACTAAAAGGTCAATTAAAACAAGATTTGAAGAACATTTAACACATTTAAGATATGGTAGAATAGAAAAGTCTAGCATTGCCGAATATGCCCTTGAAGCTAATTATACTGTAACATTAGATAATCTACACTAATGAAAGATGTATCTGATAGGAGATTGTTAAACGCATATAAAAGTTTGGAAATTATAAAATGTAAAAGTAGTTTAAATAAAGATAGAAAGCATATTCCTGAGTTGAGAAAATAAACGGTTTTCTAAGCCCTCAGAAAAAAAAACAAAAAAATAAATAAATTTCATTTTTCATGCTAAGGTATAGAAGATGACCTTAATATATTTGTTGTTAATATATGTTCTTTCAAACTAATCGTCAGTATTTTTAGTTTTAGTTTCTTAGGCATGGTTTTACATCACTTATAAACCTTATATAAACGATTTGTCTAGTCTTCTACCTGTCTTTTTTTTTTAATAAATTGAGTTAAACATCTTTAAGAGGTGATTTCATCAGACCTTTTAATTTTAATCTAGCTAAAACCATGTTTCTGTCGTCTCTATTCTATTTCCAGTTTCTATTTTTGTTCTTGTTACACCACTACTCCTTTAGGGATGGTCCATTTCAACTGGTATTAGTTTCATCTTTTAACCTTTCTTTGTTGCCCATAGTTCACTTCGATGCACCACCACTTTTCGATATTTTTTTCGTTTGTTAATGATTTATTTTCATATCATCAAACTGGATTTAATACCCTAACAAACTTACCTTCTAACACGTAGGCTGAAAGGTTTTTGATCTGACACATAGATGTCGCCCTTTTCAAAAAATCCATATGATTTTTAGGAAGTACCAACCTTCAAACGATACGTATCAAAATTTCATGACATTTCGATGATTAGTTTACAAGTTATTTTAATGACGCTACTTTTGATATTTTCAAAAAAATGGAAAAAATCGAATTTCGGGTATCGATTAAACGAGTTTTTTTACGGGAAAAAAATACCCTTGAAGCAAAGCAATGCAATGGCTTGATAAGTATTACGGGGACTCTGTCCCTGGAAAATCACTCATCATTTACTATTGTGCTGAATTTAAGCGCGGTCGTACAGACACAAATGATGCTGAACGGTCTGGACGCCCAAATGAGATGGTTACACTGGAAAACATAAAAAAATCCAAAAAATTGTTTTGCATGACCGTAAAGTGACACCCTAAAGATATCAAAAGAACGTGTTGGTCATATTTTGCATGAACATTTGGGCATGAGAAAGCTCTGTTCGAAATGGGTACCGCGTTTGCTTACAGTGGACCAAAAACAACAACGTGTTGATGATTCTGAGCGCTGTTTGGACCTGTTTAAACACAATAAAATGGATTTTTTCATGCGATATGTGACATTGGATGAAACATTGATCCACCACTACATACCGGAATCAAATCGGCAGTCAGCTGAGTGGACAGCAGCCGGTGAAAGCCATCCGAAGGGACCAAAGACACAACAGTCGATTGGAAAGGTTTTGGCCTCTATATTTTGGGATGCACATGGAATAATTTTCAACGATTATACTGAGAAGGGAAAAACCATCAACAGCGAATATTATATAAAGTTATTGATTCGTTTGAAGGCGGAAATGGCAAAGAAACGGCCCCAAATGAACAAGAAAAAAGTGTTCTTTCATCAAGACAGTGCACTGTGTCTCAATGGTAACGATGACAAAATTGCATGAATTGAAGTTCGGATTGCTTCCTTATCCACCGTATTCTTCAGATTTGACCGCCAGCAGGGCCAAACAAATTAGGACGAAAGATTTATTCCTTGTTTTTCTCATACAACCTTGTTATATTCGAAGTCAGTTTTGCAATGGTCCAAAACTAAGCAGCAAAGCTAGGTAGATAAATGATTAATATATATATATATATATATATATATATATATATATATATATATATATATATATATATATATATATATATATATATATATATATATATGTATGAATCAGAGATAAGGTTCTTATATTTCTTCAAAGAATTTTTAACTTCTGTTATAATTCTCGTTAATTTATTTCTTATTACCTTTCCGAAATTTTAACTAAAATTTAAATTAAATGTAAGTAATCCCACCATACCAAAGTTGTATTGCTTGCCCAAAATTCACAAACCTGGAAAAGCTATGCGGCCCATCGTTTCATCGATCAGATAACCCCAATACTTGATATCAAAATCGTTATTGAAAGAATCTGAGAATTTACTATTAAATATTTTCTCAATGAAAAATTCTTTAAAATTCATTTGAAAAACTAAAGATCTAATTCTCAATGAAGGTAAAATCGTAATTTTTTTGATGGATATATTCCTAATGATTCATTTCATTTCAAGCAATATAGTTGTAATGATTGCGACAAAAAATATGCGAACTAACCTGAACTAAAAGGTCAATTAAAACAAGATCTAAAAAACATTTAGGATATTTAAGATATGGTAGAATAGAAACGTCTAGCATTGCCCAATATGCCCTTGAAGCTAAAATTATACTGTAACATTAGATAATCTAAGATTAATAAAAGATATATCTGATTGGAGATTGTTGAACGCATGTGAAAATTTGGAAATTATAAAATGTAAAAGTAGTTTAAATAAAGATAAAAAGCCTATTCCTTGTAGTCTCCTCTACTGGTTACTTGACCAGCTTCAGTAATTCAGATGTTAGGCTAAGTATAAATAAGGTAGATTTGTAGTTTAGCTTTAGTCAATTATCGCTCCTGATGAAGCTAACATGGTTAGCGAAACGCGTGTCAAGTGCAAAATCACCACTACACGAAACACTTCGTGTAGTAGTGATATACACTGAGTAGTGTCATTGTACCAAACAATCCAAATTCTCAACATAATATACATATATATGTATATATAAATATATATATATATATATATATATATATATATATATATATATATATATATATATATATATATATATATATAAATATATATATATATATATATATATATATATATATATATATATATATATATATATATTATATATATATATATACGTATACATATATATGATGATGAAAAAAAGTCTCTTTGTGCTGGAACTCTAAAAATATAGCCCCTATCCACACAAGAAATAAGTGGATAACAGGAGGATGATATTACACAAGAAAGTGGCTCTATCTGCAGTGAAACTTTAAAAACTTTCACCCAGATCAATTACCGGGAAAAAGGAAGAACGATTTTTTACGAAAAAGAACCACTACAGTGAAATTCTAAAAACTTATGCACAATTTAGAAATAGATGACCTGGTATGAACATTTTTTATAAAAGAGGACCTTCAATAAAAAGGCCTCGTTGCTAAGAGACGTATTTTCCACACTTATTAATTAATACCTAGATTCCTGAAAAAAATTGGAATTCTCTAGAATTCAAATTTCTATTGAAATGTGGTCAAATTTATCTCAAGAATATTATCTTGTCTTAAAAAAAAGTATTAAATTGCTTTATACAAGTTAACTTAAAAAGTTTTTGTTCCATATTTTAGTTGTTATTTGTGTTATTGATTAAGTACAAGAGGAAAAACAAGTGGTAATATCAATTTAATTAAAAGGATTAAGTCAGTTAGACTATTAACTTTTCAGACTGGTCGTCTATATTGTGAACTAGTGATGTCATCTACAATTTAAAGGCCTTATTATGAAGATGTTTACTAAGGGTTGCTTTGTACGATTGCAAATGTATTATTCATCGAAAATGTATTCCAATTAGTCAAAGTTATAATAGACAGTATAATTTAGAAATATTGAAGACTTTGATGCAAAGAATTTGTCCCTTTTGACTTGAAGATCGTGATCCAGACACAAATTTACACTTCATTCAGGTTTGTAAAATTTTTGGCTCGAAAACAAGTCTTTCTCAAAAATTATAACGAAGTTTCGAGGACATAGAGATCATTCGAAAAGTTTCTACATGTTTTTTTGCGCGCTATGTCACAAAATAAGGTAGAAAACTAATTTGAATTACAGCTTGATAGTTATAGAAAGTGCGTTGAATTAGGAGAAGAACATATTTTTTTGATTTATTTTATTAAAAGGAAATTTGAAAAAAACAGTTTCCTTTAATGTTTATAGCGCCACTCGGGAAAATTAATTATCACACTGTATATATGTTTGGGTTATTTTATTCTCTATATGATTAACGAAGCTTCTTTATTATTTACTTTTTTTAAGAACAAACATGAAAGAATGTCGAAAAATTATATACCCTATCTATGTACAAGTAAAGAAATGCAGAACACGGGGACACCGTAAATGAAACACCCGGCGGGAAATAGGGTAAATCCAACACTGGATGCGCATGCCATCTTTCAAAATCATGTGTTAAACAATTTTGAACAATTGGGCCTATTTGTGTGTTATTCTAACGGAGTGGGCAGGAATATGCATGACGCTTCAGCAAACGAAATTTCATTATTAGCCCTTTGTAGGTAATAGGGCGTTCAGGGGATTCTAAATAGTAACAACACATCCTAAGGGATCATTGATTTTTATAAAGTTACCTGCTTCACCCCACTAGAGAATTGGCTTACTCTTTTCGCTTATGTTTACTTTATATTGGAATAATTTAAACGTTATTCATGTTATCGTGAACTGATAATGATCTATACTACTACATATGTATTTTTGCTGCTTAATATTTTTTATGCTCGTAATTCCCCAAACAGATATAAATTTATAATTCTGTAAAGAAGCGTAATTTAATAATTTAAGCAACTGTAGTAGTGTGGTATCGCAAAATAATCGTTTTTAAAATATACAACGGCTGATTTAAATAATAGACACGCAATCCTTTTGAAATACAGGCACACCATATCCATTTAAATAATGATATTGTGATTTTATGACTGTGTTTAATATATCTTTATTTATTGCGTGAAACTCTAGTATAAATGAAAATAGCTTAATTTATACCGGCTTTTTTAACGTCCGATAAAAATACTAACATGCGCCCGCCATTCTACTCGCAAAAACTCTTTGTGTCAAGACTCTTATTTATTTACTCCTTCCTCTTATATCAACAACGTGAACAAAAATTTTTATTTCTCCAGAATTATCTCATCAATTGTAATCTAATACGGACAACATATATTAGCCCATGCACTTACGCATGTGTTCGCCATATTTCTCGCTTGTGTCCACCTTAGTACCTGCGCACTATGGAAGAAATAAGAAAACCTGATCATTAATTCAAACATTAACTCAGTAAAGCCACGGCATCTATATGCACTTTGTGAACTTAGACTAATAGAATGCGACACATGATACATGCGCGAGCGACAATAATATGAATTTGATTATTTTTGATAACAAACTTTTACGCGGTTTGCGATGTCAAACATTAATACCTCTTTTTGTTTAACTAACAGAAAGTTTTTACGTACTGAAGTATTCATATAATAATGGATGATCCCGGTTAAGGTTAATGATCAACAAATTGAGTTTTCCGCTTACATTTTAATTATACATGTTATTAGTGTTCCGTACGGAACACTTATACGACGACTTCGGTATCCGTCTGTTTGTCTGTCTGTCACACCCAATTTTCTCCGAAACTATTTGACATAGAAAGCTGAAATTTGGTACCAATATAGGAATTGATGGTATCATCAGAGCCGTGTAGTTTTGAAAGGTAAATTTTGACTTAGTTTTGGGGGGTGAAATCAGAAGTGAAAAAATTTTTTTTTACCAGGTCAACGATTGGGGTGTCAAATGTAATACTTGCGTACACTTCCCTTTGTATTATTTTTAAAAAAGTGCGAAAAATCGCTGTCCCCCCTTATCTCGAAAGGTGCTTATCAAAAAATTTTGAAAAAATTCTTGAATATTCTCTACAGAGTGTAGATTGAATAAAAATTATCACGAGTGCATTACCTTTAATAATTTATCTGGTATATAAAAAAAAATAGAAATTTCAAGATCATCAGTTTTCAGTCAAAGATCGGAAAAAAACTTTGTTGAAAACTTATTTGGGATGTCTTTTGTGAAGTCATTTTATACTTTCGTAACAAAAATTTTTATGTTAAAAGCAATCAACGTACGGAACCCTAATTGCGCAAGTCCAACTTTCACTTGACCGGTTATTTTTTTTAAAAGTAAATTGGAACTTCTTAACCAATTTAAATTTCTGTCAAATTCATTTTATTCGAATGGATATTGTCGGTGCGTACATTCAACATATTTAATAACGTAAATTACTAAAGGTTGGATTTATATATTAAAAAGCCTCTATTTTTATCGGTATGAAAATAATGTTTTTGTGTACTTAGATGATGAAGTAAACATTGTCAACAGCCATTTTTAAAAAAATTTCCTTTCATTTTTGGCTTTTGTTATAACATTGTGTGTTTTTTAGTAGAAAAAATCAGAAGAAATATTTTTTTAATTGTATTCTAACTCTATATATGATGTATCAGAATTTAATTATATGAAGGCAAAAAGACGACTTTCTTACTTGATAAGTGAATGTGAGCAAAGGTAGGAAAAACTTGGAAAGAACCACACAAAACATCGTGAAAGAAACGAATGACGACTGCTGAATGGAGATATCCCTTTGATTGAGAGGCAGTCAATATCTAATAAAAACCAACTCCGCGGTAATCTAGATGTAAGATAAACACAATTTGCTGCTCAAATGAAACTACGGCCTCTTAAGGTAACTAATGCAGCAAACGTTTCAAAAGCTTTAACATCCTCACTTACCATATCAATTAAGTACAGACAAGATTTTTAAAATGGGATCAAAGAATACGCCAAGTGCCAGTTAAAAATGCGGAAACAATTATGGCTGACCCTGGATTATCAAGAAATCAATATAAGTTGATTATATCAGTACAGTAAAACCAAAATAAACGAAAGAAGAAAGTTATCCTTTCGAGATAAAAATAACAGAAGGAAAAGGACAATAATATGGTAAATAATACTTCAGAACATATTATGGTACCACTAGAAGGCGTATTCGAAAATTGAAACTTTTTTAGAAATATAGGTTTGATATCAAAATTTAGCTGCAATGGAAACAATTTAACAATACATAAACAAAGTTTTGAAAACAATAAAAATACAAATGAATTTTTATTTGTTTCCTAACTTGTTCCACTTAGTAACATAGGATAATATGGCTATTGGGCACAATCTTCACCCATCTCCTTCTAGGTTTTTGAAAGATTGAGTTTATCCATGAAACTGTTGAAGTAACAGAAAATAATGTCATGCGTATTAAAGATCAAATTAGGAATTTACGGCCTATTGATTGGTTTGAGTCAAATCAACACACAGATTGTTATTTAGGATGATCGTTGCAATTCCGTTACCTCAAGAAAACCGACACGAAAGTGTTATCGTGTTCTTTAAGATTAACTAAAATGATTTAGAGAAGGTAGGATAAACAAATATATATGAAAATTTGCGTGGAAATCTATTCAGGAGAACTTTTAGATATATCACATAATGGCAACCTAGAAGCAAAGAAGAAAGAAAAGAAGTAGACAAAACTATAAAAATGGCAATAGAACTCTAACGCATAAGTAGGATTGATGGTGGTAGTGCCGAAGCAGTTCTACTGTAACTGTAAATTCGGACATGTCCTCAAAAATTTCGAGAACAGATAAATTAACAAGTACTATATTATTTTTCAGGCGATTTTCCCTGGTCATTATAATGATATTGAAAATTGTCACTGATACTTACAGAAGATATTGTGTCCAATGAATACTAATTTGAACAAAATATTAACTCATAGTTCAAATAAAACTGTCTTCTTTCAATTTGAATGCTATCAGAAGAACTCCAAAAAGCCAAAAAAAAAAACTCGAAATAGTTCAAGGAAAACTTTTCAAAAAAAATTTCTAGAAAGTACATTAGGGAGGATATCATAAAAAGATTGTTAGTAAGCTCAGATACGTATATCTCACCAATGATGAATCATAAAAAAGCAAGAAGAAAAATTAATAGATATTCTAAAGAATGATTCAGTATTCTTAAAGAAGATTTATAATTAAAAGACATATCTTCTTTCTGATGAATTCTTTAATTTGTACTTTTTGTTATTCAATATTTATAGATTATCTATTAGAATACTGTTTAATTAGTAATAAAAGTTATTTACTCAAAAATATACAGTAAATATACTAGAATTTTGCATTATCCTTTTCACAAATTTATTATTTTATCACTTACAAGCATCAACTTAACATTATAAATTGCATATGAAATTTTAATGATACAGTAGTATTTCTGGACAGGAATTTCTTACTTTTCCTAACAATGCTGGCTGAACGAGTTATTTCATTTTTTTATATAAAAAATCGAACATACTTTGTTGTGTCAAAAAAAAATCCATTTCTTTAGCTACCCAGTATAAATAAAAGCAGCTTATTGTAATAAACTACTTTATCTGTGTACCAAATTTTATAACAATCCGTTCAGTCGTTTAGAAATGATTTCCGAACAAATACAGACTGAAATCCAACCAATGTTTTGAAAATTCTCCTTTTGGCAGCTTTATGTAATAAAGCACCCTATTAATTAAAATCTTTAATATATTTTTCCATTTAATTTAAACTCTCCCCTAAATCAGTGCAACTGGTACTACCTATAAAATTACTATTAGCTTAAGGTTATTACTTTTATAAAAATGTTGCTGATTATTTTTTCGATATTTCTGAACCAAGTTTTTCAACACTAATATATGTATATATGTGTCTATGTATGTCCGGGTTACTTAACAACAATTAATCTCAGTTTCAGAAAGAGAGAGAGAAAGAATAAAAGTAAGACATGCTGATTAACGAAATTGGTATTTAATATTAAAATTAACGTGCCATATATGTCAACGCTATGCTATTTGTTGTAAAATAAAAATAACCGAATCTATAAACTATCTCGTATTGGTCTGTAGTACTTTCATCTCAGACAAATATATGAATGTAAAACCTGATTCTTTGCATCACTTTCACTTGGACCAGTATCTTTTTAGTTTTGTTATCCTACAATAGCTAGAAATTAACTAAATTAGTTTCAGAAATCTTTGATCTTATAACAATATACAAATATCTCATGATTTTGTATTTTGGCTTCTATACATTCTAGAACAACCCGCCGTCCAAATTTAAATTTTGATTTGTTTAATTTTATTATGTTTATCCAGATAACTTAAAAGTGGTATTACCATATTTTGTCTTAAACAGATTCACTAAAGTTCATATTCAGCCTCCAGCTTTTCATTCATGTTTCCATTTCATGTCAATTTTACCATTCTTCTTAAGAAAGAAATTCGACGGCAACATTGTATTTTCTTTGAAAATTAAGAAATATTTTTAATTTTTAGCTGAACTGTTGAGATTTCCGAACTTATTTGATATTTATTTTATATTTTATGACTATCAAAAGTTAATATTGATATTTTTCCTATTAATTTTAATAAATAACTTACCTTTTTCATATTTTCGATGACAAGAGGCGCCAATTGGCACTGGGTAACATTAATTAATTGAAATATACAGGGTTATTAATTATTAACCATTCTAACTAACCGTAATTGAGGAGTGGTGGGAATGCCAAATAATAAAAAGCTAAACATGATAACACTTGTCACATTTGACAGTTTACAAAACTAGCTAGCATTTTTTTTAAATGACATCCTCTATATATGAGTACATCATTAAATAACATTTCTCAGTCCGTTTAGAAAAATATAAACACGTTATATTTATTTTCACTCGTTACCGTTATACAGCGCATTCAAGTTATTGAACTGAATTTTAACTTTTAAGTTTACCCGATTTACTATTTTCCTATTTATTTATCGAAAATTTTCTTTCACCATTAAACTTGGTTTTTTTTAAGAGGAAGCCAAAAATAATAAAAAATTTTCACTTGTCAGTTTTGACAGATCACAAAATTCAAGTTAAAAAATTCTTTATTATTTTACATAAAATGTTACAAGGTTTTCCTTACATTCTCTCTTCTATAATATATATAAAATGCAACGTCTCTCTGTCTGTCTGTCTCTCTGCTTATCACTCGAGAACCACTTTCCTTTTTTTTTTTAAACAAACATATGTTCTCTGGCTAGGTTATAGGATATATTTTATTACGTTAGGTAACATAAGGAATAAGCAGTGATGATAATAGTGAATCAAGTCGGAAAAAAGTTTGCCGCTAGAGTGTAGTAGAAAAAATATGCGAAAAAAAATATCCGTTCTACAATAAGTTTACATTTAAAGTTTATCAGGTTATATCATATATTTTATCTTAGAAAATTTTATATAGAGTGAGTCCCAAAAATATATAATTATTTTTATTGAACAAACTTATATTGGCAATATCGACTCGGTGTCTCAATATCAGCTAATTGTAATATATATATATATATATATATATATATATATATATATATATATATATATATAGTCAGTCCAAAAAGTCTCCATACACCCCCTGCTTTCTATACTATTTTTCTGTTATGTCTAACTAATTAATTGAAACTATGAGAAAACATATTTAAAATAATATTTGAAACTTAACTAACGAGTATTAGTATTAAAAACAACTTCGGAACATTTTATTTAGAAATTACATCATCCTTATAAATATGTAAACAAAACTAATGTCAAAAAAGTCTCCATACACTCAAGAACTTCACTGAAAAAAACACGTTATAATCACCTGCGTTTTATCTAGCTATCTATTGCTCGCTAAACTAAAAACAAATGAATAATTTTCGGCCATACTTTATAATTTATCACTTGTTGCTAGTAATTTTGTAGTGGGTTTTCAAAGTGGTATTAAAAATGAGCGAGCGAAATTGTGAAATTCCATTCAAGTGCGAAAGATCATAATTGATTTGTGGAAAGATGGAAAATCGTACAGAAATATAGGAAAAATTGTTAAAAAGTCGCATGCTACTGTTCAGTATATTGTAAACCAGTATAAATCAATGGGTTCCTATAAGATTCGACCTAGTTTCGGTCGTTCCAAGAAACTGACTCCACGTGAAGAGGCCAGTATTGTTAGATAAATAATTATAGATTCCAAGAAAAGTGCACCAAAATTAAAAGAAGAAGTACGGGAACTATTTTCGAAAAATGTTTGTACACAAACAGTCAGAAATTGTTTACACAGGGCAGGCTATAAGGGATATGCAGTCCGGAAGAAGCCGTTAATTTCGGAAGCTAATCGCAAAAGGTGGTTAGCTTTTGCTAGGGAATACGTTACTAAACCTCCTGAATTTTGGGAAGCTGTAATCTTTAGTGATGAGACTAAAATTAACCTTTCTGGGTCTGATGGCAGAACTAAAGTTTGGAGAAAGAAGAATACCACATTCGATATTAAAAACATTTGTTCCACGGTGAGACAAGGGGGGCCTTGTTCTACTTTGGGGATGCATGTCCTCTGGGGGTGTTGGAAATTTACATTTTATTAATGGTGCCATGGATCAGCATGTTTATCTCAATATTTTGAGAGACAATTTAAGAGAAGGTGTCCAAAAATTAGCACTCGAAAAAAGATACATTTTCCAACAGAACAATGATCCGCAAACTTGGTGCGGGAATGGATGATCCATAATGTGCGACAGCAGCTTCATACACCTCCGCAATCACCCGATGTTAACCTCATCGAGCATTTATGGGAGGACCTTAAACCACTAAATATTAATTTAAATGAAGTTATTATTTTCCGTTAAACTCCGTCAAACTATTATTGGTAATTGTTAAGTGTATCGAGACTTTTTTGACATAAATTTTGTTTACAATTTTATAACAATGATGTAACTTCTAAATAAAATGTTCCGTAGTTGTTTTTAGTACTAATCCTCGTTGGTTAAGTTTCAAATATTAATTTAAACATGTTTTGTCATAGTTCCAATTAATTAGTTAAACATAACAGAAAACTAGTATAGAAAACAGGTGGTGTATGGATTGAGTGTATATACATATATATATATATATATATATATATATATATATATATATATATATATATATATATATATATATATAATAATAATGTTGCAATTTGCCTTTTCAGTAGTATGATAAAAAAAAACCTCTGTTCTTTTTCCAGGATAGAATTTTTTTAAGCTTTACGAAATTTAATTTCTTCCTACACCTAACTGATTTTATTTCAACTGTCTTATTGACTCTATTAAGGATATATTTTTATTAATTAGAATTAGACATTTTTGGGTAATGCAGTTTGTTTATTAAAATTTAAAAATTATTTGCTCGCTCAAAGCCTCAATATGTTGTATGTAATTTCAAAAGGATCATCAGCATAAGCATCGTCGAAAAGATTTTTTGATAATATTAAATATATGTGTTTATGTCTAAATCGCAAAAAAATAGAACTCCTGCCCACTCCTGATAAAAGTTGCAACCTTTTTAATTAAACAAATTTCTGGTTTCAATATTAATTGCGTCTAGAAAAATAAACTCATCAATTTTTATTACCTAAATTACAAATATTTAACTGAACTATTTAATGACATAGATCTTCTACGAACTCCTTAAATTTTCAAGATTAGCAAGAACTGCTTAAAGTCCCTTAACTAATAATGAACAAATCGTTCCCCATTCATTGTTACATTTAATGCAGTGTAAAAATTATTCCACTTATTAACTAAAATTATTACTGGCTTAAAATCCCCAGTTCGTTTAATTTAAGATTATTACTATTTATCCGATTTATCGGTAGTAACTTATGCGTTATAATGTTTAATTACTCCTTAAAAATGAAAATTGAAGAGTTATTCACGACTTTTTAAATTTAATAAGCAAAAATAAATCAACACCAACAAATGCACTGGTAAAAACGAAATGTAACAGCATAAAAGCAATTACCAACTTAGAAATATTTAAAGCTTTATCAATATGTGAACATTCGACTCCATCAGAAGCAGAAAAAGTAAACAAGGCTTTAAAAAACAATGCATAATGCACTGACGGTCTTAGACGCTTCTTTAACTTTGTTAAAAACCCAACTACGATACGAAATAGTAATACGAATCTAGCAGTAGGTAGTTCAGTTTTACCCTACACATGATACTACTGACAAAGCTGCCAAATTATTTAAAAGGTCTAACATTCGCCCAATTTTCAACGTTTTTTAAAAAAAATTAAAGAGTGCATAATATCACTAGAAGACATAACGTCTTTACTAATTGAAAGTGTTTATAAAATTATCTGTTCATAGGCCACGGTGTACAAGACTATTAGATTAATTTTAAATCATCACTTAAATTAGAAATAAGTTCCTGCTTTTTATGGAAGAACAGAATATAGAAAAAATGTCAAAACAAGCATGGCTGCAAAATGTCTAAAATTAATTTCCGTTGAAGAAAAAAGTTACGATGATAGGGATGTAAAAACAAGGCTCAATATCGAACAAGTGGATAATTTATTGGACAAAAAAATTGATTATTTTGTTTCTCATCAAACTCTAAATTTTTTCAAGAGATTTGAAATTGATACAAACTTGTTAAATACTGATCCCGATGAATAGAGTGACAATTCACACCATTTAAAAGCTAAAAAATAATAGTAAATAGTTTTAAGGTTGTCACTGACACAGCATATATATATATATATATATATATATATATATATATATATATATATATATATATATATATATATATATATATATATATATATATATATATATATATATATATATATATATATATATATATATATATATATATATATATATATATAGCTAGTTAGCTTCGAGTAGCAGCAGCAGCAGCAAGATCACAGTATCGAGTAGCAGCAAGAGCACTTGAAAACGCCAAATGAGATTTTTGCGAAACGTCATGAAATTTCATTGTTAAAGCGAGCAGATTGAAACCCGGAATTTTAATATACTTATATATATATATATATATATATATATATATATATATATATATATATATATATATATATATATATATATATATATATATATATATATATATATATATATATATATATCTTCTTATTCCTTTGATAAAAAAAGAGTTTTTTAAAAGATTTAAATCAAAGTCTTTTCTTTATATATTGTATTGTATCTTGGTTTAACAATCGAATAGAGAGGTTTATACCATGGGCATACTTTATCATTTTTTTACTTTAATTAATTTGGACCAGTAAATATGAATATATTTAAAGCAATATTCAGAACAGTAAAAGAACGAGATGAAAAGAAGAGGCTAAAGAACCTATAAAAACGAGACGTCCTTCTTCATCATGACCTACTTACATCTCAAGTACTCAAAAAGTAAGAGTCGTATTAGTTACGATCAATTGAAGCCATACAGAGTATCTCAGAAATTTAAGACACTTCAAGTTTATATCAATGACAGTCAAAAGGTATACAACACATTTTATATATTGACGGTTTTCTTATAAAGATATTTTATGATATAACTTTTAATATAAGATTACATAATTGTACAAAAATTAAATGAACAACAGCCAAAGCTGTTTTTATACATAGTTTGCGGTGGCACAAGATGTAAGTCTTCTTCGTCATCATCATCACCTGATATGCTCATTTCTTCAATGCTGAAAGTATCTGTTAATTCCTGATGAACTCGCGATTCTTTCCGTGATAAAGGAAAAAAATTGGCAATATCTTCTTCACTAAAACAAACATAATTTATATATTTTAGATATCGACGTATATCACCTAACAAAAAAGTAGTATGAGAGGGTGGAAAAAAATGTGCGATAGATTTGTTTTAAGCTTTACTAGCTTACTAAAAAAACCTTCTTCGGTCAATAGATGATGATTACAGTGGAAAACATGTCATCCTATTTAAAACATAGTAAATATGTGTGCAATGAGAAATAGGTTTCTTGGGTAAAATATTAAGCAATATTAAGTTTACTGATCATACCTTTACCTTCTAGGCATATTGCCTAAAATTATTTTTATAGATTTATATTACCTCCATTTTTCATGTTTACTTTTTTACAAGTAGATGAAGGAAGAATATGTCACTAATAATAGAATATTTAAGTCAAACCAATTAAATCATAAAAGAAAGGTATATTGATTTCTTTGCGTTCTTATAAATCAATTGCCTTTTAATACCTTCAAGAATAATGCTCTAAAAAGTTCGCATCACCTAGGAAATTTTTTTATTATAGAACTTAATAGAAATTCATCCATTAGCTTTTACTTCAAAAGCAAAGGTGTTCTTTTATCTGTTTTACATTTACATAAATTTAGGGGTTAATTCAAACTTTTTTTTATCTCAGAAAACTATTTTTTATCAATAACACCAACACACCGATATTTCTTAAATCTAAATTATGTTTCTAACGAAAGTACTAATAACACTTTTAAAATCAACTAGATTTGATGCAAAAGTGGCCTAAGTTCGAAATTTATTTGTAAATTTATACTAAAGTAAGAATAATAAAATTAGATATTTAACAAAATTAAGTGATGAGTAAACTTAGGTGTCAATTGTATCCTGATTTGAACAAAACCTGAATGTCACTTTACATATTTATTATAAGTATGTGAATGCGATTAGTGACTTTTACGATTTATTTGCTAAGTTTAATATTATTGCTAAAAAACTCCGGAATTAATAACTTTCAACTGTATCCTGATTCGACGAAAAGCCGAATACCACATTGCATATTTGTTATACTGATGTGGGTGTGGTTACTTACTTATATGCTAAATTAAATATTTATATATATATATATATATATATATATATATATATATATATATATATATATATATATATATATATATATATATATATGTATATATATATATATATATATATATATATATATATATATATATATATATAATATATTTTATTTCAATCAATACAGGTATATTCAATTTTTTGAAATTATGTCGTGAACTGAGACAAATAACAGAAAATAACGTAATTCTAAAGTATTGCTTTTGTTTTCATTGAAAAATGTCGTTATAAGGAATTATTAGATTAAAAGGTACTAATGAGATGAAGTTTATGAAAAAAATCATTTACTCAATATAAAAAAAAATAGCAAAAGTCAGATTTATTGGAGTAGTTTAGACCTGATCCATGGAGGTGGAGCAATTTACTTTTATTTTTGACGCTGGTTTTTTCTATATGGTAAATATAACCAAAACATCCTTTTTACGAGAAAATTTAAAATATAAATCGAAAAATTAGCACGAAAGTTAGTAATTTTTGGACATATAACATATTATTTCATTTTTATTGGTTTAAATAGAAATGAAAACCAATTTGCTGTGCAAGTTTATTGATTTATTGGCGTTCGTGTCAATTTAAACCCCTAAGTATCAAACTGGACCCGTTTTAAAGCTAGACCTTTTTAGTAAAACAGGTAGTAAAAGTTTAAATTCACTGCTAAAATTTTGTGCAACTATTTTTCGTAGAACTTTTTAAAATATTAATAAATAAGCTCCTATTTCGTGTTTTCTTTTAAAAGTAAATTTTAATTCGTAACATCAGCCATGGAAATTGCCATCGAACAGGTTATTTTTACATACATATATTTATATATATATATATATATATATATATATATATATATATATATATATATATATATATATATATATATATATATGTATACATATATATATAAATATATATAAATATATATGTATATATATATACAGGGTGTCCCAGTATTCCGTGTACATCGAGTTACTATGGATTTCTGGTATGAAAATGTAATCATTGTGACAGGATGTCAAAGTTATACTTTTATTTTAGTTCTTCTTAAGTAGCTTTCTTAATAATCGTACTGCACAACATTCGGTTCTAAGGGGTTCTCTGAGATGAGAAAACGAAATCAGCTCATAGTTTCGTTGTAAATTGTAGGGGGCACCACTTAATGCACTGTGTATACTTTTAAAGTGTCATAACTTTTTTATACCCACTTTGTATGATATTTTTAATGGAATATTCGTATTTTCCGCCTACCCTTGTCTAGAAAAGCTCTCTTTATAAATGTTGCTCCGAGCAACAATTTCCGAGATAGTGGGATGTTTGTTTCCATTTTTTAATTTCCTTGTCAAATTCGCAAATGCGTTCTTTCACACTTTTCTTCACACTGTATAGTTACTTGGCAACTCTCAAAAATCACTCTGGCAATGATTAGGATATCATATGTTCTATGACTTAGCTGGCTTGTAGTAATACTGACAGATATCAAACAAATGTTACGAGTATTAACGCGAATTAATCCCTTCTTAAGCTCAACAGTGATTTAAGTCTAGATTATTATGGAGTACACTTTTGGTGAGCACACTGATATGATTTTAGTGTTTGGTTTTTGTAACGGTAACGGTCGCAAAAGTGTTCGCGTATATCACGAAAGATTTCCGCATCGTCGGACTCCTAACCATCAGACTTTTGCCAATATTGAGAGGCGACTTCGAGAAACTGGACAATTTAAATGGATCGGAAATAATGCTAGGCAGCCTTCACAAGCTAGAGCACCCGATGTTGAAGAGAAAATCCTTAAAATTGTACACGATAATTCTGGATTCAGCAATCATTTAATTGAACGACAAATGGAAATATCGAAAAGTACAACTAACCGGATCACCTCTTTCAGATACAGTCCATCCAGGAACACTTACCTCCAGATCACGTTTGCATTTTTCATAAATTATTCGAACACGCTTAGCGACTGTTCCGGCTTTTCACACTAAAATCCTGTTTACAGACGAAGCACGCTTCACTCGGCGTAGGATAACAAATACGCATAATAATCATGTTTACGCTGAAGAAAACCCACTTGCTGTGCGACAAAGACAGTTTCAACGCGAATTCAGTCTGCATGGGATTTGTCGCGAACTATTTGATCGGGCCGTTTAGGTTACCAGATCGACTTGACGGTGACATTTACTTGAATTACATCAATGAAACTATTTGTGAGTTATTGGAAAACTCACCCATTAATTTACGGCGCGACATGTTTTTTATGCACGATGGTGCACCACCCCATTTTGCGCGTAATGTGAGAATTTTTTGAACCAAAGTTACCGAGATAAATGAATCGGAAGAGGCAAAGATTCTCCTATTCACTGGCCGCCTCATTCCCCAGACTTAAATCCATGCGATTTTTTCCTTTGGTGTGCATTGAAATCGAGAGTTTGTCAAGTTCAAATCGACAACATTGAACAATTATGGAATAGGATTCAAAATGCTGCTAATGCTTTACGAGATGAAGACATTTTAAGAAGAATACATTTAAATTTCTTGTGACATATTAATTTATATATTAACGATGGTGGCAGCCATATTGAACATTTATTGTGAAACCTTTTCAGTTGACCGATTAAACTTTTTCGAAATTATCAATTTGTAGGTAATCTTTTATGTTCTTAGCCAGTTCGTTTTTACATTCTTACTGTTGTTGGCCCATTGGTCTTTAAATTCATTATTGCTGTTAGCCAGTTTGCCTTTAAGCATGCTACAAATTTCAAAAAACTATTTTTTTGGACCTGTCCTAAGTCTGGAAGAAACATGAAGGAACGCATTTGCGAATTTGACAGTGGAATTAAAAAATGGAAACAAACATGAAATTATCTCAGAAACTATTGCTCGGAGCAACATTTACCAGGAGAGCTTTTTTAGACAGGGGAAGGCGGAAAATACGAATATTTAATTAAAAATATCATACAGAGTGGTATAAATAAAGTTATGACAATTTAAAAGTATACACAGTGGTGGCACCCCCTACAATTTAAAAAGAAAACTGTGAGCTGATTTCGATTTCTCATCTCAGAAAACACCGAATCTTGTATAAATAATACAATTATTAAGAAAGCTACTTAAAAAAAAACTAAAAGACAAGTATAATTTTGACACACTGTATCTCAAAAATTACGCATTTTTGGACTAAGGTAAGTTAGGTTAAATGGTCATATTTTCATCCCAGAAATCCACAGTAACTCTATGTACACGGAATATATACCATATATATATATATATATATATATATATATATATATATATATATATATATATATATATATATATACATATTATTATATATATATATATATATATATATATATAATAATAATATATATATATATATATATATATATATATATATATATATATATATATATATATATATATATATATATATATATATATATATATATATATATATATATATATATATATATATATATATATATATATATATATATATATATATATATATATATATATATATATATATATATATATATATATAAATATATATATATATATATATATATATATATTATATATATATATATATATATATATACATATATATATATTATATATATATATATATATATATATATATATATATATATATATATATTATATATATATATTATATATATATATATATATGTATATATATATATATATATATATATATATATAAATATATATATATATATATATATATATATATATATATATATATATATGTATTTCTCAATTTTTAGTATCCTGTTGGAGCCTCTTTCTACTTGAGTACAGGAAAACATCCATAAATTTCTGTTCACCGTTACATGCAAACATACAAACTTTCAAGCATTAAATAAAAATAGGCATACCTTTAAAATCCATTATATGCAAAACCTTTAATATTGTGAAATATTAGATACTTTGTTACAAATTTCTAATTGCTAACCACTTAATCCCCTTGTTTTAAAGTAGTAAAATAATATACCGCAGTAAACATTTTAATTACAGTATTTCATTGGATATAACAGTACATAGGCGAATAGTGTTGGGTAATTATTACGCCACCCTAACATTGGGGTTATATTTGTGGCGTTATAATGCGGGTTTTTTTCCAATGCAGTTTAAATATTTTACACTATATTATCCTGGGACCTTAAGCATTTAAACGATTATTTGCCTCTTTACCACATGACTTATTTTTTAAGTTATTAAAAATTATGGCAATTTTATATTAATGAAATGTATGGTGTCTAAAAACCGGTTAAATTCAAACTAATTTTCATATATAATTATCATTAGTCGTATACTGACAACATTACTTTCAATAATTCAAAGCTTAATTAAATGATATTCAATCATTTTTAGGCGTTCTTTATTATTTTAATATCACTCCTAATTTTCGACAAACCTCGTATTTTCATCTAGGCCGGCATTATAGTTTTAATCGACATTATTTTTCAACATAAACATTAAATTAATTTTTCAAATGTACAGCTCTAAACCATATACCATATAGGCAGCTAAACATTAAGTTCACTAGCGGTCGAGCAGAGAAGAGAAGTGGAAAGTTCACTTTTCCAACAATATTTGAATATAAATCTGGATCTTTTTAGAGATCCAATTTAACTGATTTAAGTTGTTGTTGAAGATCCGGTTCGTCAAAGCTAATGGCTGTCACCTCTTAAGTCATCACCATTTATTCGATAAAAGAAGCTTCTACCTGTCCGTTTTTAAAATAACTTTTATTTCTATATTAACGCATTAGGGTATCAAGTGTATTAGTTGTTACTTTATTGGGATAGTATGCCAACGAAAAACAGATCTACTTAGTACATACCTATCACAACACATGTAATCCCTTCAATTTTCTGTCTTACTGCTACCTTATAGGTAAACATTGGCTTGTTAAAGCCTAGAGGAAAAAACCTCTATCAAAAATTACCCAGTCCTGCTGGTAGGGGGTTGGATCGTAGGGTTCACAACTCGGCATCTGGAAAAAACCTTCAATCGCTAAAAATCCTTGCGTCCGGCCTCGGAATTAGGACAGATGTACTGGGAATCGACATCAGAAAGACAGAAGAAATGGCTAATGAACTGAAAATGATGAACATTGACTTCAGTGCCTTAAGTGAAACAAAAAAGAAAGGTCAAAGAATCGAACAAGTTCGAGACTATCCAAATATACGGCGGAATTCCAGAAGACCCATGTGAAAAAAGAAACATCTCCTTGTTTATTAAAAAGAATCTTAAGAAGTCCATAACCGTTTGGACAGCAATAAATGAAAGAATATTAAAAGTCAATATTAATCATCTGGGATACCGACTAACAGTGTGGAGAACATATGGACCAACACATGATGAAGACTCATCCTTAAAAGACCAATATTCGGAGGTTCTTAGCCAAACATTAAGAGAAGTTGGTAACAATAGAGAGATTGTTTTAATAGGAGACATAAACGGCACTTGATTGTTGATAATCATAGTGAAATTAGTAAAAATGGCAATGAAAGACGCCTTATTAACATCATAAATTAAAAATAATGAATAATTTTTTGTACATAAAGAGATACGTAAATACACATGACGACAAGAATCAAGAAACTTAACATCGATCATCGACTGCTTTATTATAAAATAAAAAACACAAATAAGAACACTTGATGTAAGAACTTACCGTGAAACTGAATGTGGAAGCGAATTACCTATTAAAAGCGAATATCATATTGCCTAATATGCACTTAAGGAATACAACTGTCGACAAAACTAATGCTGTTAAGATTGAAAATAAAAAATATAAATTGGAAGGTTTTTACGATGAAAGTACCAAAATGCTTTACCAACAGAGACTAAACCAGAAACTGCATGAAACTATCACAATATAACACATTAAACAGTCATTACATAAAGCTGCAGCCGAGACTCTCGGAGAGGAGGTAACAAACAGAACAAGTGAGAATTTCTGGTCGAATGAACAATTAGAAGATCTTAAATAACAAAAACAACATTTATACCACAAATGGCTACAAACGAAAACCGGCAGTGATCACATAGCATAGATCACAAACACAACTTAAAAAATATGTATCTGAAGAGAAAAACAAACAGTGAGAAAACTGCGTCCTGAACATTTTTAAATTCAATTAAAAAACAAAGAAACATTAAATTAGAAGTAATAGAGAAAGCCGATTGGGAAAAGTATTTTTCAGAAATGTTAAATGAACAGAGGAATGAATATAAACAACAAAATAAGGCAAAACCCATACCATGTAGAAGGAGACAGGGTGGAAATTGATATTAACATATTACCCACAAAAATAAAACAACTCAAAAATAGAAGGGCAGTTGGACAAGGAAGAATTCCTAACGAAGTTATTAAATATGAAACTAACAAACTATATGGAATTTTAAAAACAATGAATGAGAAATATATCAAAAGAAAAAATATCCCAACTGAATGGAATGAAGGATGTATAACACCAATCCACAAAAAAGGCTCCCCTCCCAGTATTCCTATGGGAAAATTTTAATATCACCAATCAAAGACGACTATCGTATGTATGAAATTGAAGAACAGGTAGGTTTCAGAGCCGGACGTTCAACCACTGATAATGGTTTCTGTATAACACAGATGACAGAAAAGTGATAACAACAGGCAGAGAAATGCACATGATATTTGTAGACCTAAAAAAAACTTATGATTATGTTCCAATACTTAAACTCTTTCAAATACTTGATAAATCCCCCATAAATGTGACCCTAGTGCAGTCAAACAACTTTATGAGAAAGCCACAAGTTAAAATTGGAAACGAATTCACAACAAGTTTCAATATTACTAAAGGATTACGTCAAGGATGTAGCTTATCATCAATTCTCTTCAATATCTACTTCGATGCAGTGGAATGGGAATACAATTTGATGATAGGACACTGTACACTCTACATTATTAAATTTTATATATTTAGATACCAAAATAGACAACATGGGCAGATATGATAGGATGATTAACTGACGTATTAACAACACAAGAAAAATTACTGGAGCACCTAATTCCATACTGTCGCAAAAGAAAATGCGAAATTATGCTATAATTGTTAAAAGTACACTAACCTACAAGTCCGAAGTTTGGCAAATTAGTAAGGAACGAAGACTCCTTGCTACAGAGACGGACTTTTTGAGAAAATCGGCCAGAATATCGAAATTAGGCCAGATAAGAAATGATCAGTAAACTAACAAAACAAAGAAAGAACTATTATAGACGAAATCCACAGAAAATAATTAGTCTGGTACGGGCATGTTAACCAAATAGATGGGAAGGACTACCGAAAATGGTAATGCGCTGGAAACCTAAAGACAAACACAAACGCGGACTCCTACGAGAAACGTGGATGAAGAGAGTAAAAAGGTCAATGTGTGTGTGAAGAAATTTACAAGATGGAAAAATGGAACAACAGGAAACGATGGCAGCAGGGAACCGGAAGGTGACCAGATTCGCTAGGAACCCGTATATATATATATATATATATATATATATATATATATATATATATATATATATATATATATATATATATATATATATATATATATATATATATATATAAATATATATATATGTATATATATATATATATATATATATATATATATATATATATATATATATATATATATATAAGATGACTTTCATATATAGAAAATTGTACAAATAATAAATAATGGAAAGTGAAGATCTTTTAACACTTCCATTCCATTTGTGGATTTTTTCGTTTTGAAGTACAAGTTGCAATAGAATGGAAGAAATTACTCCCAATCATTAATATTTTTATAAGTGCTACTGAAAATCTTATAACTCATCTACAGTCACAGCATCCCGGTATATATTAGCGCATTTAAAACACGTGTTACTATAATATTAAAAATAACAGAGAAGATGTTTCTTGTCTTCGTCAATAATTCTTACTTTAAAAAATAAAAACAGAATTTCTCAATGAAAAAAAAGCTAAAAATATCCTACATTACAGGAAAAGGTTGGGTCAAAAAAATGTTCAAATCTTATACAATGTCCACAATACATAATTCATAAGTTTTTTAAAGAAAACTTTCTTTTGAAATCTAGAAACTTAAAAAGGATAAACAATTTTTAATAAAAAATTTAAAAAATTAAAAATTTAGAAAAAAAAAATAGAAACACTTTTCCTTGAAAAGTATAATTAGGCATTTATTTACTTTTAAAAAGTAAACATTTGTTTTGTTAAAATATTTTATATTTTTATTTATTATTTTTACTTCTATTTTTATTTCCATATTGAAAAACCCTGTATCTTACTATTTACTTGTAATAAACAAAATTTATGAATTATGACATGTAGTATTATGCACACGTTTCTTGGCAGCATTGGTATAACAACTAAAGACGAAACGAAAAGAATCGCATTTTTAGAAGTTACCAAAAGTGTTCTTCGTATTTGCTGAACCATCTCAAGACGCGTTTCGCCGTATCACGGCTCATCAGCTGGGCTAGGTTCAGCAAATACGAGAACACATTTGCAATCCTTTATCCAAGTAACTTCTAAAAATGCGATTCTTTTCGTTTCGTCTTTAGTTGTTATACCAATACTGCCATCTATGCCTTCGAGCAGTAAGCTCGAGAAAGGTGCGTTTCTGAAATAAGTGCCAGCCGTGCTGTGCCGCTCTGCTTGAATATACTTAGTAAGTCGCCGACAGAGTGCAGTATAAGCATCTATTTGTTATAGTTTTCCACACGTTTCTTGTTTTCTTAAACAATGTGTAGTTAATTGTAATTCTAATGAACAAAAAAATCAAAAAACCTATAGTTCATGTTTTATATTCTAGCTCCCTGAGCTTATTTTTATACAATGCCTAGTAACTAATTAAAGTCGAACAATTATGATCGTATCCCTGACTACAGTAGTAGTGGCGATCAGACACATTTCTTGCCAATAAATAAATAATTGTATCCGCAATAGGTCATAGCATTTGTATACTGTTTTTTGTTTACAGACGAAGCATCTGATCTCTAACGGTATCGTTGACGCAAACCTAAAATTGGGTATTTCATTTCAGGAAAAAGGTATCAGGTTTTGATAAATAAGTAGATCGCTATGAAGATTTTCGAAATATATTTATTCGCTGCATACCCTAATTAACTCGTAACTATTTGAAAAACACTTACTTAAGTGACATGAGTAGCAATTTCAAGATACAATGTCTATATGAAAAATAATCAATTAAAACTGGATAATTTTTCTTCAAAAGTTTCCTGTACATAAGTGCGATAATGATAGTAAGCAAACTTTCTTCAATTTTTATTTGTAAAAAAATTTAAAGCACGTACATTTTGAGAAACGCAAAAAAAGCTTCCCTCGAAATCGCAAGCCAAGAAAATTTTAATCTCTGCAAAAGAGCAGATCAGCTTTAAATCCAAATAGGATAAGTTATTTTTAGTATTTTATCTAGCAAAAGGGGGGACGAGGAAGCAAGACGATAAAATCGGTAAGGTAATTTATCCACATTGAAATTAATTTAATTCGAACATTACAAGTCGGTAATTTAAATAATAGATACTCGGTGAAAATATATTAATCACAAAAAGTTAGAACGCAAAACTCTTCAGAGATATTTTCAACGGAAATCTGGCTTTTCCTTTTATATAGTATTTTTAATAAAATTGGAAACATAAAATTGTAACATTTCTTGACTGTAAGAATTCTGAAAAGGACATATAACATTATATATACATATATATATATATATATATATATATATATATATATATATATATATATATATATATATATATATGTATATATATATATATATATATATATATATATATATATATATATATATATGTATATATATAAATATATATATATATATATATATATATATATATATATATATATATATATATATATATATATATATTAGGGTGACCGCAAAAAATCGATGTCGGAATTTTGTTTGTCTGGACCCCACAAAACGATTCTCCTTTCCAGATATTGAGATAGCCGAAATTTGAGCTCGATTAAACGACGTTAACCCATGCCGCCCGTCGCTCAAAGTTTGAAAAAATCCAAATTTTTGGCCAAAAAGCTGACATATGCAGCCATAACTCCAGAACGGTAAATAATAGAAACACGCTTAATATCTCAAAAGAAAGCTAATGTTGTTCTTCAAAATTTATATTCTATACATAATTGTTGTTATTTTAAGTCAAACCGAGTTACAACAGCCTTTAGCCCCAAAAGCGTGACCTGGTACCAGTAGGAGCCAGTTTGGGAGTATTCTAAGAATTTTACGGGTTTTTACATAATGTGTCTCGGAATTAACATTTTTTTGTTAAAAAGTATTTTGGAACTCAATTTTCAAACATAAAGAGCCTTTTGTTCAAATTTAATCTTTTATTATATGGGGATTACCTGACTAGTTTACCAAAGAAAGACCCGTTTGACAGGTAAAAAGGAGGGTGAATCTAATTTCTATTTTAGGGATGGTGAAGATATTTTAAGACACTGAAGAGGACAGCATCTACCAGGAACTTGAGAGCTTGGAGGAAATGGACATCCCTGAAGAAGCTGCAGAAGATCCAGGACTATCTGAGAGCAAGAGGATGAAAGTTTCATTTGCAAGGGGCGTTAAAGAGATTTTAAACATGAAATTGTCCATTTTATTAGATCGATGTAAGGTATCCGACAGAAATGCCACGAGAATTTTAATAGCTACTCTAGAAGCACTAAACCTTGACCCTCTTGAGTACAAAGTCTCGAAAACTTTATTACATGATAGAAGGCAAATGTTCAGAGAACAATATCATAAAAAAAATTTTGATAAAGTAAACATTCCTGAAAAAGAGCCCGTGGTTGTCCATTGGGACGGTAAACTTTTACCGGGTGTTTTAAAAAATGAACAATGTGAGCGAATAGCTATAGCTATTTCATATGGCGAAAAGGAACAGCTGCTGGGAGTTCCTGTAACAGCAAACAGCTCTGGAGAGGAGCAAGGCGTAGCCCTATATGAATGCCTACATGAATGGGGTCTTCTCAACACCGTCAAGGCGATGTGCTTCGACACTACAGCATCCAACACGGGAAGACTCAAAGGAGCATGCGTCATATTGGAGCAAATGTTAGGAAGAGAATTGTTATACCTAGCTTGCCATCACCATATCTTGGAAATTCTGTTAAGAGGCGTATTCGACACAAAAATGGGATCAACCACTGGACCTCATCCAGACATTTTCAAGAGATTCCTCACTGCGTGGCCCAAGATAGACAAAGGAAAATACGACACAGGTATCAGTGACAATCTAATACAAAAGCAGCTAACTCCAGAAGTAATTGCAAATGTTACTGCTGAACTCGAGACCAAATTAACTGAGAGCCACCCCAGAGATGACTACAAGGAGCTATTGCAGTTGGTTCTCGTATTTATTGGATCACTAGACGGCAATGTTGTGGGTTTTAGAACTCCAGGAGCCATTCATCACGCTAGGTGGATGGCAAAGGCTATTTACTGCTTAAAAATGTTCATTTTTCGTCGTCAATTTAAGATGTCTAAAGAAGAAGAAAGTACTGTGCGTGCCATTTCTGTTTTCCTAGTTAAAATTTATTGTAAAGCTTGGTTCAATGCTCCAAAAGCTCATCTTGCACCAAAGCAAGATTTAGGTATTTTGCATAGTCTGTTAGACTATAAAGAATGTGACAACGACATTGCAGAAATAACCCTGACCAAATTTTCGAACCATTTGTGGTATTTGTATGCAAAGTTGGTGGGGTTATCGTTTTTTGATCCCACCATTACAGACGATGAAAAGTTGTTAATGGCTAATAAATTGCTCAGTAGCACAGATGAACCATCACAGCACGCTAGGGTTGTAAATCCAAAAGTTAGGAAAGAAAACTTAAAAGAGGTGGAGGATTGGTAAATTTACTTACCACCCCCCCCCCCCCCCCCCCCCCCCCCCCCCCCCCCCCCCCCAAGAAACGTTTACATTCTTTGACCAATTTAATATAAAAACAGATTTCCTAAGACAATATCCAAACACCTGGCCTCAAAATAATGACTTCCAAGAAGGATTTAAAATTGTCAAAACATTAAAAGTAGTTAATGATATGGCTGAGCGTGGTGTTAAATTAATAACCGACTTTAACGACCTTCTGACAAAAGATGAAGAGCAAAAGCAATATGTCCTGCAAGTTGTAAGTAAATGCCCAGCATTATATCCTGACGTTTCAAAAACTACTTTAACAAAAGCTCTAGAATAGATTAGATAACTATGTAAAATGTAGGTACTACGTCTGTATCTTTTCTGTGTCTGTTTTGTATGTATTATATACCTAATTTTTATATTTTAAAATAAAAAATGTCATTAGACTTATCAGTATTACTTGTTTTTTTATTATATTTCTACTTTAAACTCAAAAATATACCAAAAAAAAGCAAAATTTATCACTTAATAACAAAATATACGAAGTATGCTCCTAGTGGTACCAGGTCACGTTTTTGGGGCTAAAGGCTGTTGTAACTCGGTTTAACTTAAAATAACAACAATTATGTATAGAATATAAATTTTGAAGAACAACATTAGCTTTCTTTTGAGATATTAAGCGTGTTTCTATTATTTACCGTTCTGGAGTTATGGCTCCATATGTCAGCTTTTTGGCCAAAAATTTGGATTTTTTCAAACTTTGAGCGACGAGCGGCACGGGTTAACGTCGTTTAATCGAGCTCAAATTTCGGCTATCTCAATATCTGGAAAGGGGAATCGTTTTGTGGGGTCCAGACGAACAAGATTCCGACATTTTTTTTCCCCCTCTATGGGATCCGGTCACTCTAATATATATATATATATATATATATATATATATATATATATATATATATATATATATATATACATATATATATATATATATATATATATATATATATATATATATATATATATATATATATATATATATATATACACACACACACATATATATATATATATATATATATATATATATATATATATATATATATATATATATACATATATATATATATATATATATATATATATATATATATATATATACAGTAATACCCCGCTTTACGCGAGGGATACGTTCCGAAAAAAAATCGCGTTAACTGAAATTCGCGTATATCGAGGTTTATGATTAAACATAGTCAAAATTTAATACAAAAAAATACAAATCATTTTAATCAATCACTTTAATTCTAAGAACACTTTATGCAATACATACTCTTATTTTTTACGGAAAAATACATCTATTGTCTTTTGGGTAACGTTTTGTTTACGTTCTTGTAAAATACGTTCATAACACCCAACACTGTTTTTAATTGTTTGACACACGGTCAAGACACGGTCATCATTATTGTCTATACTCTGCAATATGTCCAAACCTGAATAAATTTTTGAAAGTGCATTTTGTATTTCCCCTGAAGATAAAACTTTCTCTTCTACTTGTTCTTCCTCATCGTAGATAGGATTATTCTGTAACTCGATCAGATCTTCATTGCTAATAGGATCGTCGTGCGTTGCTACAAGTTCTACGAGATCTTCTACCGTGACATCTTCAAGTTCAGACCCCTCAATCATTGCAGCAATGTCTTCAAGCACTTGTCTCTGCATCTGGACAATTCTTCTAGGTGCTTCCACTACATCTGGCCAAAGATTACGCCACACCCCATTCATACAACTCATTTTAACTTCCTTCCAAGCCTCTTCTATGTTGTGAATAGACTTCATAATGTTGTATGACTTCCACCACTCTCGCATAGACTGTCTTCCTTCCCCGTCAGTTTCATGAATTAGTTGGCTAAAAGTGCGGCGATGGTAATAAGCTTTGAAGTTTGCTATTGCTCCCTGGTCCATAGGTTGTAATATTGACGTAGTGTTTGGTGGAAGGAACTTTACGTACACTTTTAAGACTCTGGGCGTATCAAGTGAGGTTGGATGTCCTGGGGCATTGTCTAAGAGTAATATAACTTTAGGTTCAAGCCCATTTCTGTCACAGTATGATTTGACTGATGGGCAAAAACTATTAGAATACCATTCTTGAAAAATTTCCCGTGTAACCCACGCCTTTCTGTTTGATCGCCACACAACTGGTAGACTTGTCTTGTCTGTGCCTCGCATTGCACGGGGTGTTTCTGAATGGTACACTAGTAAAGGTTTCAGTTTGAAATCACCAGTGGCATTACCACCCAGCAGAAGTGTTAGTCGATCTTTCGCAGCTTTGAAACCACTGGCTTGACGTTCTTCCTTAGAAATGAATGTTCGAGATGGCATTTTTTTCCAGTAAAGTGCGGTCTCATCAACATTGAAGATGAGACAAGCAGGAATTTTCTCTCGTCTAACGAAGTCTTGAAACTTGTCTGGAAACTCAGCTGCAGCTTGAATGTCCGCGCTGGCCGCCTCGCCTGTTATGTGGATATTGTGAAGATTAGAACGCTGCTTGAACCGATGGAACCAGCCTCTGCTGGCAGCAAAAGTCGGAGTGGCACTCCCTTCTCCTTCTTTTGTTTTCAGCATCTCATACAAAGATTTTGCTTTTGTGCATATGAGATCTTGACTTAGTGGTGTGTTCTTCTTATTCAAATCTTCGATCCAGACTGACAGTAATTTCTCCATTCTTTCTAAGATAGATGATCTCGAACGAGAAAGTTTTGTTGCACTTATAGGTGTTGAACCTTCGCTGGAGATTTTAATTTTTTCCCGATTTTTATAAATCGTTCTCACAGTCGATTCTGAGAGTCCAAAATCTCTCCCAACAATTGTTGCTTTGCCTCCATTTTCCATTCTTCTTAACACTTTCATCTTCAATTCCAAAGTGACGCTTTTACGCTCTTTTTTCTTTACAGGCGGCATTTTTAACGTAGGGTTAAATTATGTATGTATGTATCTCCAATAAATATTAAAACAAAACTGCCAGCCGACCGAACTAACATTACGGAACAAATGAACACACGAAACGAACGAGGAAATCCCCATAGAACAAAGTCGAAGGACAGGGAATTCCCAATTCTTCAAAGAGAATATTCAGAGAAAGCGGGGATCCCCCCGCGACCATAGAGAAGTTAATGACTACATGAGCGCGAAATTTGAAATTCGCGTTATAGTGAAACCGCGCATAACGGGGTCGCGCTAAGCGGGGTATTACTGTATATATATATATATATACATATATATATATATATATATATATATATATATATATATATATATAACGTATATATAAAGGACGAAACCCTTCTAACCCCATTAACCATTTATCAGTTTGATCATAAACAACTGAAAATGGTAAAAAAAATCCTGAATAGCTAACGACGCGACCTCTCTAACTTCCCCTTTCCCATCTCATTAACCGCCTATATGTTTGATCATGAATCTTCTTCTCTGCCCTGTCCGGTCCGGATGTTGACTATCATCATGGCGATACAAACTTTATTGTCTGCTGTTCTAAAAAGTTCCGAGGAATTGACTCCAAACCATTTTCTTAAGTTAGCCAACCAAGAAATTCTTCTTCTACAGGGACAATCTTTTGCTGTCAACCTTGCCCTGAAAACTAAGTGTAATGGATATTTTGAGGGTTCCTCATTATATGTCCCAAATATTTAAACTTCCTCTGTTTGATAGTATAGAGGAGTTATGGCTGACAATCAACTCTGCCGACGACCTCTTCGTTAGTGACATGGTCGATGCAGGATATTCGGAGAATCCATCTATACAGCCACATTTCGAATGATAATGAATAATTGAATATATTTTAATAGAAAAATAACACAACTATTTTTAGAATTCTCGACTTCAAGAACTCTAAATAGGACATGCGCCCCGCATACGTGTTTTTATTGGAAATAACCGCTGTAATATCCTCTCTCAACCCTTAATCTTTTATATTTTTGGCTATAAATAATTACTTAAAATTTGTTTAGTGTAGCAACCAAAAATCGAGAAATACTCTCTTAATGATTCAGAAAACAAACAAAATTTATCGACCTCACTCGCTTCTCCTTTATCAATATTGTCCAAAAACTATTATCTGTGTACCAAATTTAAAATCGACATTTTGTCTCGTTCGGGAGTTATTGTGTCAGCAGACAGAGAGACAGATGGATAAATAAATCGACAAACTTAAGGAAATGGGGGACTATGTTTTTCGTGATTTAGGTACATTGAAAAGTGAAGTATTATAAAAATCATAAAGGGTTATTTTTTCACGAGTACAATACTTCCTTTGATTAAGGAAAGTAAAAAAAAAACTACAGATCAATACTATTTTAAAGGAAATAAATATTGAGTTATATGGGAAAAAAAAAAATTACTGCAAATATTTTGTCACGTGAAAGTATGGATGAATTATTTAGATCAAGATGTCTTACGTCAGTAATATAAAAGCAGTTTGAAGTTTTACACTTTGTATTGAATCCTCCAAAAATATCTCATGAAAAAATGAAATTCAGTGTTTCGAAAGTAAAGCAATTTAAAAAAATATATTGATCTACAACCAGATTTTTAAACCGACCTGGACATATGATATCCGAATATGGGGATGCACAAGCTATAGCAATGTCAAGATTATTCAGGCGTGGCAAAATAAGGTGCTTAGAACTATCGTTAATGCTCCTTGGTACCTGAGGATTTCCGACCTTCACAGAGATATAAAGATCCCCTTCATTAAAGAAGTGCTCACTAATTTGTCGAGAGTCAGGAAGATCGTCTACATCGTCATCCCAACGTTGAGGTACTACATCTCCTTGACAACGGTACTGTACACCGCCATTTGAAGAGAACCAAACCCTTGGACTTGGTGTAGTACATTATCTTAAGTGTAATAAAAACCAGAGCATAATGCGTGAAATATAATATGGTTGTGTGATGTAAACTTTTGGACGTCAGTAAACGAACAATAGTATTTTTAAGCATTAGTTTTTAAGAGTTATGTGAAACAAATTGATGGTTGTTCATGCTCGAACAGTTTCAATATTAAATTAACGAGAGTTTGTTCTTATAACTTTTTGTCTTCAATAGCGGATAAATTTATCCGTCATTACTTCAAAATTAGAATAGATGCTTTGAAAATTTCAATACTCAAGGGTACCAAACAATGCTTTTAAATAAATTAAATGATGAATTACAACCATAGTGCTAGAGGGATTTTTAAAGTTTAAGATGTGCATTTCTACTACTCACGCAGGCTTAGAATCTACGAACCCAATTTTCGAGCCGCGAAAACGTTAATTGATAAATATTAAAAGCAATGAAATACATACAAGGACCAATTAAGAAAATGATAAAACATAAAATACACATCAAACAAATTAACTTTTTTTTTGAGATTCCAGCGCATCTGCAACCGCACAGTGATGATTCCTTCAATTAGAATTTGAAATAAACCAATCCCATTTTATTAATTTGAAGGTAGCACTAGAAAAATAGGGTTGCTAAATTGTGGACAGCAAAATATTTGGGATAATAACAAATAATAATCCACTTTTCTACAGCTTGGTGCTCATTCATAAAAAACAGATTTCGCTTCCTTAATCTGGTCTTCAATAACTAAGCTCTGTTCCAAATCATGCCCATGAATTAAGCCGACTACACTAAATTATTAGAAACTTATAGTTGAAGAATAAACATCTACTTTTACTATACTATATATGAATAACAAGAGAGCAAAAAGTTATACTTTAATAAATAGTAGTACGATCAGCCTAAGCATCTTAAGCGTATCCTAAACCATACGTAGTGACATATACAGCTTCCTAATAAGCAGGAGCAATATAAAAAAATCGTACCTATCATCAGTATCCCATTGAACCAGCGGTTGATGGTCTTTTACATTAGGAATTGGCAATCTTTGAATTGAAATAAGTCCTGAAGTCTGATTGTAGCTGTCGTTTATTTTTTTCGCATTTTCAAGTCGAGATTCTAATTTTCTTTGCATGTGCCGGGTAACAGCTGCCGATAGTCGTGCTGGTGATCTAGTACTTCCTGTACTGGAACTATCACTGGCCTATAAATTTTAATAATTATGGTAAAATATATTATATGGTTTTCATTTTTAAAGGTTCGTGGATTTGAGTTTTACTTTTTATATACTTCTGACGCTTTTATATAGGGTGAAATAATGAGTACTGAAAATAACAGACAAGAAATGAAACACATTTATTTTTAAAATAATTTACTTAATTAAAATGTAAAAAGATTAACATGTATGTTAAAAATAGTATTTTCTTCAAAAAAAAAACATTTAATTAGTGACTGCAAGTTTTCATAAGAGTTAAATAGCTAATCACTGGTCAAAGCTAATAAAGTATTGAATATCCATACAAACACACATACATATGGGGTGTTCAGAGCACAAGTGAATCAAGTTCTTAACTCCAAAAATTGGCTCTCAATTTTTGTTTGCATAATTAATTCTGAGGTGCATCGAAAAACCTTACAATATGGTTCACTTGTGCATTAAACCCTTCATATGTAACTATCGAAAACCTAGTACTCGGTGTACCAGTTTCGTTGTATTAATCATTGTTTTATGCAATGTACTTCGCTACACTAAAGATACAAGTACATTTTTTATTTTTAAAAGCTCCATTGAACGGTTGATGGAAAACATAATTTTGGACAGGTCTTTAAAAAGGATGGTGGTACGAGAGGCGACTAGGTGAACCTCATACGGATGTATTAGTGCGATATATACAGCTAACGTGCACCGTTTCGGGAAAACTTAAGCAGGCGACATTAATCGAATACCAGATATGAAAATATTTTTAATTTATAAAAGAATCTTAAGTCACCACCTTCTTGGATTCCTAAGATTCCTAGTGAGTTCTGGATCTTCAGTCAGGCAAATAACTCGCGTTTGGATAGAATATAGTAAGTAGAGTAGATTAGGGAACAGAACCCCAAATAGAGGGTAATACCAAATCGACAATCAAAGTTAAGCTTCGTATAGCATTATAACCTGCTGTGGAGTAAATAGGTTTCTATTATGCAATAATATCCCAAGCTTTTAAATAATTTTGCTATGCTTACAACATGATCGTGTCCAAACATGTTAATGCCTAACCAGGTAAGTGACGATCCTTGATGAATAACACTATCTTGACAAAATTATATTTGGTTGGAAAAAAATTCATTACCGTCCACTTACATAGAAAGATCTCTCAAGAAACTCGGGAGTTATGCCTTTCAAACATAAGAGTAAAGCTTCGTTTTCGTTTCGTTTCTTTCAAGTTCGTTGTTCAAATCAATGCATTTGGTTATATGGTTGATTTAGCAAAAATTTTGCTATTTGAGCAATAGGTACGACAGATGAAAAGTTTATTTTTACTTCTCTAGTTATTTGCTTCCTTACATTCATCAGTTTGTTTGCATAAATTTCGAGCCTTTACCTTCCACTTACATAGAAAGATCTCTCAAGAAACTCGGGAGTTATGCCTTTCCAACATAAGAGCAAAGCTTCGTTTTCGTTTCGTTTCTTTCAAGTTCGTTGTTCAAATCAATGCATTTGGTGATATGGTTGATTTCGCAAAAATTTTGCTGTTTGAGCAATAGGTACGACAGATGAAAAGTTTATTTTCACTTCTCTAGTTATTTGCTTCCTTATATTCATCAGTTTGTTCGCATAAATTTCGAGCACTGATACAGAGGTTATGATTTATAACTGTTAGATGCAAGATGTTTGGAAGCAAGATCTAAACTACAATGAAAACAAAATCTTCTTTAATATAAACAGATGGGTCTCAGAGTTAAAACAAATAATGAATCAACATCATGTTCGAAAATATTCCTTAACTTCTTTCCATTTGGCAGATTTATGATGCCAAATTCTGTTGCTAAGACCCTTCAGGGGCTGGTTGAATCTGAGTATTTAACCAGTACGGGGACTGAGGCCCCCGAGGTACCCGAGTTTCGTTATGTTGCCCTGTTTCGTTAATTATGTATTTGATTGGTAATCTTAAAATGTAGTATATATCCTTACAGCGGCATCCAGGCTCTGCCGCAGTGGACCGCTATTCCTAGGCTTCTCGTGGAAACAACATGTCTCAAACAATTCAGAAAAATCAAAATAATTTTCCTCCTCTAAGCGGGCAAAAAAGACCGAGAATAGATTCTAACCCAAACTCCCAGATTCCAACTAATTATGACCGATTTTTCAAAATCAGCATGAACTCAGGATCTTTTAAAACTTTATCCCCTTTTCTAATAAATAAATGTTTACATTCACAGTTTGGATCTTTAGCAGATATCAGGAAGCAGTCTGATGGCTCTCTCCTGATTGAAGTCAATAACGAGCAGCAGTCCTTACTCGCACCAAATTTCACCACCATGCACACCTACGATGTTATCACATCTCCATATAAAACTCTAAACATAGTCAGAGGGGTGATTACTTGCTCAGACCTAGTAAATTGCAGTGACGAAGAGATATTAGAAAATCTGAAAGATCAGGCAGTTATCAACTTATACCGAATTCCTCCCAAAAAAGGTTCAGAACTTCCCTCCAATACTTTTTATCCTTTCGTTCAAGTTACACCAATTACCAAAGAGAATAAAGGCTGGATTCTACTCTTTAAGGGTCAAACAATACTATCCGAATCCCATGCATTGTTTCAACTGCCAACGCTTTGGTCACACAGCAATCAGATGCACAAATCAAGCTATATGCCCTTCATGTGGTCATCCTAAGCACACAGAATCTCCATGTCAAACCCCATCAACTTGTGTTAATTGTAATGAAAATCATTCCCCTGGATACAAAGGATGCAGTGCTTTTAAAAAAGAGTTTGAAATCCAGAAACTTCGCACGCAAGAAAAAATATCATATTCTGAAGCAAAAAGGAAGTTCAATTCCCTATACCCACCCACAGAACATCTTATAGTTCAGTAACACAGAGGAAACCTCAAATTTCCTCTGCTGCGACACAATGTGACCTAACCATAATCATGCCATTCACTGCTAACACCTCATCTTCTATTTCGCTTCTCCTACTCTCCCTTCAAACTCCACACAACTCCTCCCAACCCTCCTTTTCTCCCAAACCCAAACCTACCTTCACCTCCTTCTCAAACTCTTCCCTCCCCACTCCATCCGACACCACTCCCGGAAAGCCGGCCAAACCAGCTTCTACAAAACCCCCAACTCCCACTATCACCAAAAAAACCTCCATCAACAATTCCTCCAATACACAGAAAACAATTTCCACCAAATCCTCCCAAGAAAAAACTAATCAGATCTGGGAAATCCACCCCCAACTCTTCCAGTGAGTCAATTCTCGAATTGACTACAAATGATTTCATGGAGATAGATCCCAACAAGAACATCAACAAAACAAAAAAAGTAAAACTCTCCTTTTTAAAATTCCATCCAATCATCCAATGGAATCTAAATGGGTTTTCTGCACGCTTAGAAGATCTGTCTCTTCTTATCAATAATTTCAAACCTTCAATTTTAGCTCTTCAAGAGACAAATTTCAAAAATCAGAATCACTACAATATAAAAAACTACAACCTAGAATACACTAACAGAATGAATCAGTCTAGAGCATCTGGCGGCATGGCCTTATACATTCACAAATCTTATGATTATGAACTCATCTGCATACAATCAACACTAGAAGTTATGGCCATCAAAACCCATTTAACTACTCCTACCTCCATATGCTATATTTATTTACCACCCTCCGACTCCATATCTCTTTCATCATTACAAACCCTCTCCATTCCTACTGTTGGGCGACTTTAATGCACATAACAGCATGTGGAGATCCAACCACACATCAACAAGAGGCTCCATCATAGAAGATCTAATTAGACTCTCTCACATGACTCTCCTAAATCATCCAGTCCCAACTCATATTAGCTCATCTACAGGCACTTTATCCAACATTGACTTATCCATCAACAGCTCCAGTATCTCGTCCAAGTTTGAATGGGATATTGCATCAGAAACACATGGTAGCTATCATTTCCCTATAATCATTCGATCCTCCCTGCCTTCTTCCTCCACCCACTGCTTTCTGCCAAGATGGAACCTCGGTAGGGCAAACTGGACAAAATTTTCTCAATCATGCATCCCTACAGTAACCCCCAGACATTGCACAGAGGAATTTATTAAATAATTCACACAATCAATCATCAACGCAGCTAATGCCTCTATCCTACCACTCACTTACAATCACCGGAAAAAAACTAGTCCCTTGGTGGACTAATAAATGTGCAACCGTCATCAGTAACAGGAAGAAAGCACTGAATCTCTTTAAAGGGCACCCTTCTCCCACCAATCTTATCAACTTCAAAAAATCGAGAGCTTTAGCCAAGAAAACTCTGAAAAAGGCCAAAATGGACTCATGGCAGGAGTTTGTGTCTTCCATATTGTTTCTTCAGGCTCTCTATGGAGGTCAATAAGGAAAATGAAGGGAACTTATCAAATCCACTCGATAAGTGACAAAAACATCCTCATCACTGATCCTGCAGCAATAAGAAATGTCCTTTCAAAGCAAATCTATAACACTTCCCTGCAACACAACAGAGATTTCTCTCTCATCATTTATCTCTCAAACTCAACACCAATATAACGACCCTTTCTCCAGCACAGAACTCTCCATAGCTCTGAAGCAATCTGAAAAACACAGCTCCTGGTCCTGACCACATTCATCTAAAAATGATTCTGGAACTTCCAGCAAACTCTCTATCCTCCCTTCTAGATTATTATAATCAGATCTGGACCAGCTACAAATTTCCTACCTCCTGGTCAAACTCATTCATTGTTCCTATCCATAAGGTGGGAAAACCCAGATCATTTTCCAGTAGTTATCGCCCCATCTCCTTGACCAATTACATCTGCAAGATAATGGAAAGAATGAACAACAATCGCCTTTCATGGATTTTCGAATCGGGGAAAAACCTATATCCTTTCCAATATGGTTTTCGCAAGCATCACTCTTCGCTGGATCATCTAGCCTCCTTATACCAATCTCTCTATACATAGAAAATGGCACACTGGTTTGATTTCCTTGGACCTCAAAAACGCTTTCGATATCACTGACAAGAATTTGATTCTCCGACGATTGAAGAAAATGGGGCTAGAGGGAAATCTTCCCATCTTTATTCTCAATCTCTTAAGTAATCGCACAGGTCAATGCTAATGGTCACATCTCCAATTCTTACTCCCTGAGACGGGGGCTACCTCAGGGATCCATTCTAAGCCCAACCTTATTTAACGTACCCATGACCTCACTAATTGAACACATCCCCCAACACATCAAATATAAATTGTTCGCAGATGATATAGTCCTATATCACTTATCTCACTCTAATGAAGAAATTACTTCCACTCTACAAGACTCTCTACAAGCCCTTGTATTATGGGCTATAAAGAACGGCTTCTTCTTCTCACCTACAAAATCCTCCTTGTTCCAAATTGAATGCTCTCTCCATGTATAATTCTCCGATTCCAAACACGAATTACCTCAACATATTGGGGCTAACCCTTGACTCCAGATTAAATTGGTTCGCCCATATAAAACAACTAAGAGCAAGAACCTCTCAGGATCTCAATCTAATCCGCTTCCTCTCCAACACCTCTTGGGGATCCGATTTTCCATCCCTATCCTCCATCTACAAGGCTTTAGTTCTATCAAAACTTAATTATAGTGACTTCATCTACGGCTCGGCCAGTATTTCCAATAAGAAACAACTAGATACAATCAAAACCAGGCCCTGAAATCCATCACAGGAGCATTCAGAACTACACCAATCAAGAGTCTGCAGTGCATCTCCTCTTTTCCTCCACTGTCCTTGGTAAGACAACAATCACTACTAAGATTTTACATATCCGTTCTTCATCGCCCCCACCTCAAATCCTCTATAAACCTAACCAATGTTCATCGCAACTCCATTCATCACCTCCAACTTATGAATATCCCTTACAAAACTCTTTTCCCCCATGGCGCTCTCCAACACCCCACATAGACTTCCCCCTGAGACACCTTAAATCCTCTAC
>CM032446.1:99770924-99773424 GCA_019049505.1 Pachyrhynchus sulphureomaculatus | reverse complement strand
CATTATGGTGACTCTGCACCTTCGATTAGAACAGTTTATAAGTGGTTTCAAAATTTTCGGACTGGCCATATGGGCACAAGTGACGCTGAACGTTCTGGACGGCCTGTGGAGGTTACGATTCCAGAAATCATTGATCAAATCCATGATATGGTGATGGATGACAGAAGAGTTAAGGTGCGTGAGATTGCTAGTGCTGTGGGCATCTCGACTGAACGGGTACATAATATTTTGCATAAACATTTGGACATGAGAAAGCTATCCGCAAGATGGGTGCCGCGATTGCTCACGCTTGACCAAAAACGGAATCGTGTGAAGCGTTGCAAGGATGGTTTGCAGCTGTTCCAGAAGAATCCGGAGGACTTTAAGCGTCGTTTCGTCACTGTGGATGAAACATGGATACATTACTATACTCTTGAGACCAAACAACAATCTAAACAATGGGTTACCAAGGGGGGAATCTGCACCAAAAAAGGCGAAGACCGTTCCTGCGGCCGGAAAGGTTATGGCGACTGTCTTTTGGGATTCGCAAGGGATAATTCTCATCGACTATCTGGAAAAGGGTAAAACTATTACAGGTGAATATTATTCATCGTTATTGGATCGTTTGAAAACCGAGCTGCAAGAAAAACGCCCGCGATTGGCCCACAAGAAAGTCCTTTTCCATCACGACAACGCACCAGCACACACCTCAGCAGTTGTGGTCGCAAAATTAATGGAAATAAGATTCCAACTCGTTTCACATCCCCCCCCTATTCTCCAGGCTTGGCTCCCTCGGACTACTATTTGTTCCCCAATTTGAAGAAATGGCTGGCGGGACAAAGATTTTATTCAAACGAGGAGGTGATTGCAGACACTAATGGATATTTTGCAGACTTGGACAAATCCTATTATTCGGAAAGGATCAACAAACTGAAACATCGTTGGACGAAGTGTATAAGCCTAAAAGGAGACTATGTCGAAAAATAAAAAAGGTTTACCCCAAACACATAAGTAGTTTTTATTTTTGCACGGACTTTTCAAACCAGCCTCGTATATATATATATATATATATATATATATATATATATATATATATATATATATATATATATATATATATACCAGATTGCGCCAGTGGTTTGAGGTCCCATGTGGGCAATTGTTTACAAGTGACGAAAACAACATCAAAATTATCATGTTAATAGCCAATGTCTGCAACGGATAATGCACATAAAGAAGAAAAATATACATACATTCAAGTGTAGAACAGGTTATGATTTCAGAAGAATCAGGAAATGATATGACGGATTGGACTCTCTCTGGTAGTTCAGGTACGTTTCCAGTAGCAGATGCCTCAGTATTAGTTGTATCTGCAATTTTAGTAGCCGTTTCGAATTCTCTTTTTGTACTATTTCTAAGAGATTAGACAAGTCTCTGGTTGATTTGTTTGGAGTAGATGATGGATTCAGGCTAATTTATACTTTCTATTGGAGGCATTATTGCTGTACTTGTTTTCAAATCAGATCTGCCTGCAATTACAGCAGCTGGCTCGAAATCTTCATCACCAAAAGTATATCTGTTTACTGGCCAAATACTAGGTCGTTCAAACTCATGAACTGCATTTAAAGCTACTACGGTTGTCAGGTAACGTGGCGCTAATAACCTGGCCACATCATACTGATTAATAATGCGGTCCGGGTGAGATTTCTAGAAAGCATTGATCTCCCTTTAAAAGTATGTTTTCAGTGGTCCGTAGACAGAAACGTCCATAGGCTGTATTTTATGAGTAATATGCGAAGCTAAAGATACTATTATCACGTTATTCTTCCTTGCATATTCTAACGCAGGATAATACTTACGACTTTCAAGATGATGCAGTAAAAGTTGGACGTACATGCTCTACAAAAAACATCATCCAATTCAAAAAAACTTCATCTGTTGTCCAACCGTTTGAAGTACAAGTGTCTTAGATTCCTGCCGGAGCTTTATCAAGAAGTCGAGGCTGCATCTTTTTTCTAGCAAAAATCATGAAGGGTGGAAGGAATGAACCAGAAGCACTACAACAACCGATAACCGTTATCACGTTCTGCCTGTCAATTATATCTACCCGTTTTTCCCTTTTGTGGAAAACATTTTTGGAAGTTTATGTGTTGTGGATATTCCGATTTCATCCATATTATGCAACCTGGAAGCGTCAATGTTGTGTTAGTCAATTTGAGCTTGAAAACGATTATAGAAACGGTTGATTTCGTGACGGTTAAATCCTTTCGCCCAGGCACTAGACGTTACTTCTAAGGATTATGTCAGCGTGACGGGATAAGAAATCACGAAACCAATCATCGCCAGCTTTTTAGTATTGGTCCCAATTTTTGAGATATTCGAATTCATTTTTCTTTGCGTACACAAATCCAATACTCCAATTCGTCAGGAGTGAACCCAAAGAAGACTCGATCCAAGCCTTTAATATATTTCGTTAAGCCCGCTTCTTGATCCTTATTGAAAACTGAACGGACTCAACCAA
>CM032446.1:99695924-99765924 GCA_019049505.1 Pachyrhynchus sulphureomaculatus | reverse complement strand
AAATTAAAAAAGAAAAAAACCAACCAGGAACAAAGAAAACAAATGGGATGTACGAAAATTGAACCAAGAACAAAAAAAAACCGAATATGAAGAATCTCTAAGAAGAAAACTATTGACGCAAAAAACAGAAGAAAGCATTGAAAATAAATGAAGCGAACTGAAAAGATGCGTGAGAGAAACAACGCAAGAAAGCATAGGGATAGGAAGAAACCACAAATTGAAAGAGTGGTTTAATGAAACATGTAAAAGAATGGCAAACAAAAAAATAAATGCCAGGATGAAATGGTTGAAAACAAATAATATTGAGAACAGACGGAAATATGAAAGTATTAAGAAGGAATGTAATTAGAAAAACAGAAAGAGAATGGAGAGATGAACAAATTGGAGAAATAGAAACAGAAGGTCGGAATGTTAAGACAAAACAGTTTTACAATAAGATCAAAATACAGAACAGAACTTATAAAGGAAAAGTCAGAGGAGTGAAAGACAGAGAGGAAAAAATAATAGAAGAAGAAAAACTGTATATTATTATATGGGAGGATCATTTCAAGCACCTTTTAAACGAACAAATACAGGAAGAATTCACAACCGAAGAAAACGAGCAAGAAGAAAAGGAAATGGAAATGATTCTAGAACCAACAAGAGATGTAATAAAAGAAATAATACTAAGAAATAAGAACGGAAAAAATCGAGGCAAAGACGGGATAAATATGGAATTGTTCAAATACGGCGGAGAAGAACTCTGTGAAAGCATGTACGTACTAATTAAACAGATATGGAAAAAGAAGAACGCATGCCACATGATTGGAAAGGAGGTGAAATTGTAATAATACACAAGAAAGGCGACCAACGAGTATGCGAAAATTATCGAGAAAATACTCTGCTCAACACCGCCTACAAGATTTTGACAAGGATGATACACGAAAAACTAAAATATGTAATAAAAAATGTAACAGGACAATACCATAGCGGATTTACACAAGGAAAATCTACGGCAGATGCAATACATGTGGTCAAAGAAGCATTGGAAAGAGCACAACAACATGCACTAAACTTGGAATTGTTATTTACTGACTTCAAGCAAGCCTTTGATTCGGTTAAGAGACGGGTGTTTTTACTGGATTAAATACAGTGCTAAAAAGAACTGGGAGTACCGAGCAAGATAAGACGACTATGTATGATGACATTGAAAGAGACACTCGCCAATGTCAAAATACAGAAAGGAAGAACACAAGATTTCGAAATTAAGAAAGGAGTTAGACAGGGAGATGCATTATGGGCAACGTTATTCAACCTGACACTACAATATGTACTAAGGAATATAAGTCAGGGTTCAATACGAACAAGAGGTAGCCAGGTAATAGCGTATGCGGACGATGTAGTAATTATTGCAGGAAATGGAAAATATTAGAATAAACGAATATACCTTCGAAAGAGTAGAGAAGAATAAATATTTGGGAGTGAGGCTGTATTGGGATGGGAATAAGGAAATGGAAGTAAAGGAAAGATTAATAATAGCAAATAAGTTGTTCCATAGCAATAAGAAATTGTTAAGTAGTAAGATAATAGGAAGACACGATAAGATGAGGATATACCAGACAATAATACTCCCAAAACTAATGTATGCTACCGAAGTTATAAGCACGACAAAGAAACATGAGAAGAATTGAACGAAAGATATTAAGAGCGATCCTAGGGCCAATAAGAATATGTGAAGGAGTCTACAGAAGGAGGATTAATCAAGAAATTTTGGAAGAAGTGGAGGAGAACATCGTCAGAAGAATAAAACAGGGGCACACATGGAGAGCAGGCCCAGGAGCACCAATATATGAAATACTTCAATGGCAACCGGGACGTAGAAGGAGAAGTAGACCGAGAATAGGATGGCTGCAGCAAGTCAAGGAGGACATGGAGGCGGCAGGGATTACGAACTGGAAGGAGAAGACGTCTAACAGAAAACTTTGGGAACATCTAAGCAGAGAAATATAACAACAAGGAAAACGGGTCTGATCAACCCATAAACTAGATCTAGAGAACCCAAAGAGTGGCCCTACCCCAAGAGGGGTGTTTCCAGGCCATTTATTTATTTATTTATTTAAATTTCATTTGGCTATCTAAAGTATTTGCCGATTACGTCATATTAATTTCATAGCCATATACATCTATCTTCTTTGCTGCAATCTTTGATTATGTGATTACACTGCACCCTGGTAAAATACGGAGTGCCATCTTTCCAAACAGTCGCCAAACGCGAAGATGGAAGATGCAGCAATGAAAGAGATTTCTGCAGCGTTCTTTCCATTTGTCCTAATTTTTTTAGAATTACCGCTACACATCCAGTAGTGCTATATTTACAGTTGTTGCTATTCATATAATAGTAGTATTAATGTCCTATTCACTTATAAAGATACTCAATCTTATTTTACCTGTAAGCGTTGTTCTCGAATTAAAATTTTTGAGGTTTATAGATTACTGTCATTTTTGTGTGCATTTTTCTTAAATCTCTCCTGCTGATACTGTGTATTTGTGGTTTACCTCTTTATGTAGGCTAGCTTATGACTCTGATATGAAGCGAAACATGCATGTCTCAGTTGGGCACGCCCGGGTTAGTACATATTTTTAGATGCCTCTACGTAATGCGAGAGAACAGGATACAAGATTTTTTCGTCCACTCCAGCCACTATACACTTCTTTTTCTTATATATATATATATATATATATATATATATATATATATATATATATATATATATATATATATATATATATATATAAAATAAAGAAAGAAAGCAAAATTTGCGTATCTAACAAAATTCTTAAATATAAAATTTGTTGGGGAACTTGGCAAAGGGCGTGATAAATGTTCACACAATGTTCATTAAGCCAATATTTCGGTTCTTGGTTGGGACCTTCTTTAAGGCAAAAACTGAAAAGGAGTATGAGTCTAATAACTGAAAAAACTTGGGCAAAAAATTAAATTATTCAAAGTATTATTAATATTATTTTTAATAAACTTATGTAGAAAATACAATAAAATATAAGATATAATAACACAAAAACACTCACATGAATAGTGAGAAATTGAGTTAATATGAATGGCCATAATTAGCTTATAACATAGAAACGACTAATAATCCATTAAAGTAAACACTTTAAACCAATACCTAAAGCTAAAAAGATCGAATTTATAACGGGGATGTGTTTGAAAACCCTGGATGCTGAAAAACATTTTTTAATTAATTCACCTGAAACAACCACCTGTGGCCGGCACCATGCACGAAATGATATAGCTGATAGAAGACAGCTACCTGACAGAGATAAGGGACTTTTTTGAAAAAACCTAAAACCTAAAATTGTAAACAACCGGAGGGAGAACTGATCCACTGAAAAATATATAAATGGTCTAATAAAAAAAAAAGAAATTACCAATTGAACAATAAAATTTATCAAAATGAAGCCACTCCTCTGTTCCAGAGACCTTAGTTTACGCCTGAAAATAAGGATATTCAGATGATATATTTTCTTAACCATCTTGTACAGCTCAGAAGCCTCCGCAGTGTCAGAAGCTACAGAGAAGAAAATTAAGGCATTTAAGATATGGATCCACAGGAGATTACTTAGAATTTCCTGGACAGATCCTGTTACAAACGAAGAGGTTATCCTCAGAATCGGCCATGTACCTGAACTCATGATAACGATCAAGAGAATAAAATTATGGTATTTCAGCCACATCGTGAGAAGCGAAAAATACCGGTTATTACAACACCCAAGGAAAATCGTTGGCAAGAGAGGCCCTAGAAGAAGGAGAATATCTTAGCTGGCAAACTTGAGGAAATGATTTGGAATGATATCGATCCAACTCTTCATAGTGCCAGCGAACAAAAGCAGGATCGGACCATTGCGAACATCCCAAACGGATAGGCACCAGAAGAAGAAGAACCGGCAAACTGAGCGCAATCGTACATTAATAGAGGAAACCTTTTTTATATAATACAGGGTGCCCGGTTCCACATCCTAAAGATTTTGAGAGGTGAAATATAGAAATTCGATATATTACCTTGACAATTTTAAATACGCACCATAACTATTACCGGGAAGAAAAATTATACTCTTAGGTAAAAATAAATAATTAATGCCTAAAACATGTTTCGCTCAAAATTATTGCCTAATCATTAGCACGTTTGTTTAATAAATAATAACAATTGTCTAGATAAAATTGGGAAAAAGTGAAAATAAATTTAAAAACATATAAATTTAAAATACAAATATGTCTATTTTTGACTGATTAAAACTTATTTCGATTTCTTAACTTTTGACATACTCTATATATCTCGTACTCACACCTGACTTCTCTTCGTAATATCTCAATAATTTTGCTTGTGATTCTTTTCATAACAAAATATTGCCTCGTTGTTATGGAAACTAAACAAGTACACCATTTTGCAGAAAACACATGACAGTGATCAATAAATAAAAGTTTTATATAATATTTACAACTGAAAGAAAATTGAAGAAAAATTTAAATAGAAAAAAGTAACACGTTTTATTAAAATTTATAATAAAAGAACAATTGTTTAAAGATGCCAGGTAAAATAAGACAATCGGTAGCAATGCCTAAAAGTGAGGTAGGTAATTTTATTTACTTCTTTATGTTTAAGTCTGTCTGCATTAAATAAAGAGTCAAGTTAAATACACTAAAGATGGATTTAAACAGATAAATAACATAAAATCAAGAGTAAGAAACAACATAAAATCAGAAATTATAATAAAATGTCTAGATTCAAAAGACGACCCCAGGAAAGATGTTTTTTTTTAAAAAAAATATCGACAGTTTTTACCATTCTAAAATATAATCTGAAGAAAAAAAAGCGGATTGAAATGGAATTTTTTAAATATATAATTAATATTATTTAATGATGTTGAGGACAAATTAAATTAAAATACATAATTTTCTTGCGTCATTACCAAAGTTACAAAAATAACTGCACAATGATAATAATTTGTTACATATGCATTCGATTTATCACATTTTCTTAGAAATTATCAGTATATTAGTGTTAATTGAAAACAAATCAAAAAAAATGTTAAATTCTTTAAAATTTATTTATTTACATTTACATGAGGAAGAAAAGTAATTTTTTATTAAGTGCATTACATACAACTTAATATTTTAATCCGTCGTGTACTGTGAATACGTTAAGGAGATCTTAGCATTTAATATATCGGCGCTTTGCACTGGCTTGTCCTGCTGTTTGTGCTGGGTAGGCTGGCACCTCGAGCTTGACAAGTTTGGTAGGATAGGCCGCCGAGGATACTGCCAGTATAGATATAACCAAAACGTAATCTGAAATAACCTAATTTTCCTGAATTAACCTAAAAGAAACTGACTAACGAGGACTATCATAAACCTGGTGAGATGGGCTGGCGTTTTGCGCGATACTAGATATATCCAACTAAACTTTCCTGAACTAAGAAAAACTGAGTTAAACTCGGCAGGATGGGCTGGCACATTGCGCGGAATGAGCTGTAGCCAAAACAAACCCCAAACTAACATATTACATTAACCTTAACTAATCTAAAATAACCAGACATAACATAAGCCAGTCTCAAGGTAACAGAAACTAATCTGAGGAAAGAGACCTGGCATGATTCAAATTTAATATCCTCGATATATTTTCCATTAAAAAAAAAACATTCATTTAATTGTACTACAGTCTATATTTAAAAAATCTAAAGTAAAACATGAGACCATTGCATGTGTAACAATTATAGAAATTACTGCACTCGCAAGGCCCAAAAATAGCACGCATCGACCGGCGTCTATGGTCTAATGGCCAATTTAGGCCTGCATAGACCAATTGGTTGGTCGGCGGTTCGACTCCGGCCAGAGGCTAAATGTTGTGAGTGTGTATGTTTGTGTGTGTAAAGGTAATGGTTAACATAGGCATAAAATACCGCCCGTGGTAGCACTACTGCATTGTCTTAAAAGTGACGGAAATACAAATGGAAGTTTCAGCACAACATTGACTGATATCATAACAACCCTGTCAATATTCAATTCAATGTATATATAGAGATATAGTAAAAAAGGATAGAGTCTCTATAAAAGTGGAGAGGCAAACGATAAAAAAATCCAACAAAAATGAGGAAGCTAGTCACAAATTTAACATATTTGAACTGTTTTAAAGATTTTCGTGAAAGTTGAGTATTTTTCGCTCTCAGATAAATGTAAGTACTTTCGTCTTTCTAACTTAATAAAATTAATTTTTGACTATACAGGAATTAAAAAAAAAGTAATCTTTTCTTATAGTTCAGGTCAGATAAAATATAAATTCCCAAAATTACTAATAACATCTTCCATTAAATGATCTGAAGCCATCTCAAAATATTTCCATTCTTTGTTTTCTAAACTAATAATAGAGTTTGGAGGTACTCCGAGATTGCTAAAAATATGTGCGTCCTATTGTAAATATTTACTGGACATGAACTTGCGGTTTTCACATAAAAATAAAGTATAGCTTAAACAAAGGCTGACTTAACGAGCCCTCTAAACATTTTGTTTGGACTCATAACAGAAGTAATTATCCGTTCTGTTATATATAATTTATAACCATGATAAATCATCCAAAATATATATTTTTTGTCTTAAAAAAAAGAATTATTGACTAATTTATCTATATTTGTATACTGAAACTTTTTCGTCTTTATATGTATAACTGTTAACGAACTTATGTGCTCTTTTGGTATTGTAATGCAATTAATTTATTTATATTATTAAACTTTCTGTCGTGGATGACGTTATAGACCGGCGACTCTCGAGTGAACGTATGGTTTTAGAATGACATGAATTACATATCTTTTTTAAATCAAAAAAAAACAAAAAAAATCACTAATAAGAAATTTTTCTATAATCTCTAGTTATTTGTACTGCTGCATGCGGTATCTTCTTCTTCATTTTTTTTGGATTGAACACCCTATAATTTTCCCGTCGAATAGAACTTTTCAATCCCACAATATAAGTTGTGATAGGTCTATATTTTCAGTTTTCCTGACTCCAAGAGCCTTGAAACGCGCAACACAATATACGATACTCTTAACACCTCATGCACCCCTTTAACACCTTATATGTTTATTATAAATAACTAAGATGCAAATGAGAAAAAAAAATCTGAAAAATTCTCATAGTACATTGAAAAGCATACAATAGTTGCCAAATGGATATCTTATTTTGTTTGACAGTTATCATATGAACAGATCGAAAGTCCTACAGATGAACAGATAGTCTGGCGAAAATGAAAAACTATGTTATTCATTATTGAGGACCCTGAAACGTAAAGAAATACAAGAATTTTGGAAGGTTACATTTTCACAAATACAGTACTCTCCTTCAGAAAAAGACGTAAAAAAATCGACTATAGCATCACATTGTAATGACATAAATAGATTTATTAAATTTTGTTCTTTATTCGACTGTCTTCTTCCCACACATTTGAGTTGTGTCACTATTTTATAGTAACAGTCTTCTGATATGAATTACACAGCAACTTTCTACGTTAGTAGTAAGTTATTATCTGCGTTACCCAAAAAATGCCCCAAAGTAATACGTTTCCCTAATAAATTAAGGGAAATATTATTTCACAGTAGCTTAACATATAGTTTGTTATTCATTGATTGGTGGCCGAGGTGAGAAGTCGAACTGAAAGAATGGCCCGTGAAGATGGACCCATCAAACGTTATATCGTTAGATTTGTATTGGAAAACTTTATCAAAAGATAAAAACAACTCTTGATGCGATTATGATAAGAAATCTAAGAAACTATCTTATCTTTTCATGTATTTTTACACTCTTGATTGGTTCTTGGATTATTTGAGGTGGATCCTTATAAATGTATATTTTTTTTATATTGTCTTTTTCAAGTAATTTTATGATAGGTAATTAACTAGTAATTTGATTTGTGCTAAAAACATCTACGCAGGCTAATTTCTAAAAGGAAATCTAAGATTTAAAAAAGGGGCACTAATGACTACTTGGAAATTTTTCGTAAAGAAGTTTTATGTGATTCACCTTCGATTTCTCTGTTGGCAATATCATAGAAACAGGAAAACGCAATGTAGCTTTCATATTACAGCACCTCCAAGCTTCGATAATATTATTTTTTACAGGTATATCAACTGAAAAAATTTCATAATCAGAGACTACATTTTTATAGTTTTACTATAGCCCAAAATACGTTTAAGACTGTTACTATTTACCCCAAACTCCAATATATTCCTCCTATATTTTACTTTACCTTTCATGTTTATCAATAATTTAGCTAAAAAATGCAGTATCTGCGGGGCCATTATGTTCGTCATTCATGTTATTGTATAGGCTGCCCTACTAACCTTTTGTTTTAAATAAAGCTATTAATATTTGCAAATCGATAACCCAACAACCAAATGTTTTAGATCGGTAATGAAACTAACAAAAACCTAAAAAATAGGCCAAATAACGGTTACATACACCTGGGCGCTGCAAAAAGTATGTACATTTAAATAACCGGTCAAGTGCGAGTTGGACTTGTGCAATTAGTATTCCGGAAGTTGGTTGCTTTTAAAATAAAGTTTTTATTAGGGAGGTAAAAAATGATCGATCAATGTCTTCACAAAACACATCCCAAATGTGTTTTTAACAAAGTTTGTTTCCGCCCACCACCGATTTTTCGCGGTTTTTTAAAATAATACAAAGAAAAGTGTACGCAAGTATTGCATTATAAATATTTTTTAACTTGTGTTTTTACAAGTTTTCATTTGACACCCCACTCGATAACCTAGTAAATTTTTTTTTCACTTCCGATTTCACCCCCCAAAACTAACGCTTAAGTCAAAATTTAACTTTCAAAACTACACGGCTCGAATGAGGCCATCAATTCCTATATTAATACCAAATTTTAACTTTCTATGTCAAATAGTTTCGAAGAAAACTGGATGTGACGGACTGGCGGGCGGGCAGACGAACGGACGGACGGACGGATGGACGGACAGACGGACGGACGGACATCAAAGTGATCTTATAAGTGTTCCACACGGAACACTAAAGATACATTTTAAAGGTTATTAAATAAATAATACGAAAGAATGGCGATTATACATTTTTATTTTACTTTAAATTATAAGAAAAAAAAATTAAAATTTTTTAATTAAATGTTTTAATTATGTTATTTTAATTGTGTTAATTATTTTTTATCAGATTACAAGAACCCCTGATAAAAACTACGGTGCTTCCTTGTCTACAAAATAACTTCAAAAAAAAATAATTGTAAATTAATATAGTAGTTAAAAATTATCGAAGGGTTTTTTTTTGAAAAATAAAAAATTTATAGTTTTTCCAACTTTAGTATGCAATTTTCAATAAAAAAATTTATATTTAATTATTTATAAAAAAATTCTCTATTAGAAAAATTAATAAAACCTCTTGACATTTTCAGAAAAAGTAATTATTAAGATTTAAAATAAAAAATATCAAAAACTGACTGAGTAATATTGCAGACAATGTCTGAAAACAGGTAGCGATCCCAATCCGACGCCAGGTCATATTTAATGCTATAACTTTGTAATGCAATGGAATTTTCTTAAAAAAAATTTTTGTAAATAATTCTTAGAAGTATAGAGAATAAAAATTCGTAAAAAAAATGATTTTTTTTTTGAAATTCGAGGTGTATGTAACCCCTGAATAATTCAAAACCATGTTATTTTCAACACAAACTACATATTTCGCTGTCATGCATAGTAAAAAAGAACATATTATTTTTAAAAATAATTTTAATTAGGACTACAAACTGCAAAAAGAAGATTTTACTTTTGATTAAAAAGCACATATCATTAAGTACGGGTTCCAAAAATGCATTAAATTATTATTTAGTATAGCAGGTAAGACAACACATGAAGCCTTGCTGAATTTTATGGTGCAAGCATCACTAGTTCTTAATATAAAAGCAAGCCCTAGTGCTACTTGAACAGTGAAATTGGTATATTGTTGTATTATTTGTTTTTGTAAAAAATTGTAAAAAAGTTTGGTAATCGTAATTAATAAAATGAAGGGACAATACCAATTTGCCTAAAATTGGTCATGCCGGTTATTCCAAAAATATTATTATATTACTATTCTGTGAACTACCCAATAGGTACATATTGATTTTGGAGTACTTCGAATCCTACAATTATTTTCGTTATGTCAAATACTTGTATGAAGGACCATATGTTGATTTTAGTTTGGGCTCTTCCTAATTTAAGTGGTAGGCAGGTTTGTTGGTCATCTTGTGGTATATCGGTGTTTCTAGCTCGCACTGTCCATAGACGAGGTATCTAAAACAATGTTAGGCTTTCTTAGTTCTTTAATATGTAGTATCTCTTCTTTTTGTGGATTGTCCTTTAAGGATATTATAGCTTGGTTTCGTTCTATAATGTCGGTGATAATATAGGATCCTAAAAATTTATTGTTTTTTTTGCTCCATTATTGCGTATTCTGTTTATATACAGTCTGTCATATTTTAAATTCTTTGTTTTGGTCTCCTTGAGTGTTTGATTTGTGTATTATTCCTGGGTCTCTACATAATCCCTAAAAAATTCCTTGGAGATAAATATATAGTTGGGGTTTTTCGCATTCGAATTCGAAAGATGTATATCCGGTTACACTATGTATAGAGTTGTTATATGCTATAAGAGAGTAATCCATAAGATTTCCGGTATCGTTGGGAAAACTTTCTTTTAATAAGTTAATAAACAATAAATTTTTTATAGTAACTGAATATTCGACCTAACAGGTTTCGGTTAGATGAAAAATTATGCTTCTTAGGATTAGATCGTTTCGAGCGGGATTCTCCTACAGGCATGAGGCATTCTCGATAATCTTTACACTGGGTATATGTGTGAGTTATAATCTCAAAGAGAGAAAACTCTCAGAATACCGATTTAGATAATTATATCATCTCAGGTTCGCGGATGATATCGTACTTATATCCGACAACTTGGGAGAAGCTAGTCATGATTCAAAAACTGCAGGAGGCGACTCAAAAAATTGGCTTAAAGGTCAATTTTGAAAAGATAAAAATAATTACTAACCTAGTGTCTAATTAGCTAACAAATGTAGATAATACCGAAATACAGACTGTACAAAGTTATATATATCTGGACCATGAGGTGAGCATCTGCAGAAACAATCAAACGGCTGAATTACACCGAAGAATAACACTGGGATGGGCAGCTTATGCTAAATGATTTCAATTAGGCTGAAAAGGAAAGCTTTTGCTACGCGTGTTCTGCCTATCCTGATTGATGGTGCAGAAACTTTAAGCCTCACGAAAACATCAGCAAACTTAAACTTAACATGAAACGATCGATGCCTTGTATAGTCCTAAGGGATAGAATACGAAATGAGGATATTCGCAGAAGAATGTATGTTGATGATAGCCTGGAGCGAATAGCGGAGATGAAGTGGAGATGGGCAGGGTATGCTGCCAGAATGAACGATGGCAGGGGGGCAAGAAAAATCTTGGAATGGCGACCAAGAACGAGAGGAGGCCAACGTCCAGCAGTGGACAAATATGGGCAGACTAATGATGATGATGATACATACATGTTCCACTGCTTAACTTCTTTCTCTTATCAATTAATTATGTTAATAAAAGTACTTATTATTTAAAAGGTTTATCTTTCAGCATTTATTTTAGAACCATATTGACTTTTTTTTTATTTTACAATAACCAAAAAATGTAATTATATCTGTAAATTTTAACGAACTTGGAGTAATAAATACGTAACCTAAAGTTATGAACAAAATTCTTCTCTCACGTAATAACAATTTCAGGCTAAAAACTTTTATAAGGTATCCTTATTTTTAAATTATTATTTGAACCCCAATTAACTCAAGTTTGATAGAAGAAAGTTTCAGTTTTCCAACGCATGTCGCGTTTCACATTAAACCTATGTCCACAGTGATATGATTGACGAAGACGAATTACTGTTTCCTAAGTAAATAGGTAAGAGCCAGACAGAGTGGAATAAGGGATGCTGTAGATGTTAAATTTTATATGCCTTTTAACTGTCAGTAGGGAAACTTAACAGAGTTTAAGCCTACTATAAAGAATGAACTTGTAGAGCTGCAAATTACCTTAATACGCTAAGGTATTATGTTAATTTGCAGCTCTAAAAGGTATATATTGAATTATTTATTCACTTTGAGAAAAAAGAAAAATTTTCAGAAACACGATCATGAAACCCCAGTGCCCAGCCACCTCTATTTTATTAAAATTCAGGTCTCTTTGCTGATACTAATATTTCGATAATAACGTACTGACAAAAACTTACAGTTTGATGATAAGTTTATTTACCTAGTACTTGACGGTGAGATATTAATAAAAAAAAGGTTAGGCAGAGGAAGGATTTTCAATAGAGTTGAAAATAATGAAAAACACTACAGAGTTGCATAACATGATATTTATGAAGGCATCCCTCTAGCCTTTAATATCTCACGATATATAAGCAACTAGCTCTCTAACTTCTCCCTCATCCTTTAACCCCCTAAAGCTCTTACTATATTTATGTTAAAATTTTGTCCAATATTCCAATGAAAACCTCAAAAAAATTTTCATAATATTAGTGAAACTATTCAATATTTAACGATCCTAATCCCTTTCATTTCGCCCTCCCTTTGGAAAGAATTAGAAATATTGAAAAAAGAATAACATTTTTAGTTTCCTCCTCCAAAAACCCAGAGACGGACGCATAACATAGTAGGCACCTCTCTAACACCTTTCCTTACCCATTTAGCCCTTTATATATTTCACTATAGTATACACTGGTGAGCAAAAAATCGACTCAAACTATTTGGCTTCATTTAACACGGATCCTAGAATTTAGTGTTCATATATTTTTACGGATTTTAGTATCATTTGAAAGCCCATTCTATTTTCTTTCTAATGATACCAAATTCCCTAGCATACCTCATGCTTTTTACTGATTAAAATGATTGAAAGGGGAAACAAGGAGAACAAGGATTGAAAATAGGGGTAAGAGAAAGGAAAAAATAAATAAATTTTAAGTTCAACAATTAAATTTATTGATAAAACCCAAAATCAATATTTTGTATTCCCTCCCTAGCCCTTATTACTGCTTCCCGCCGATGCAGCAGCATGTGGCCTCGCATTGTCGTGCATTAGCAAGAAGCTATCTTCAACAAACCCAGCATAAGGATCGATATGTTCCTGCAGGATCTCCTCGATGTACCGATTAGCAGTTAATCCACCTCTAAGAGCCACGGAAACCAAATCGGTTTTCACATTCAGTGGGATGCCGCCCCACACATGGCAGAACATTCTCCATAGGTGACCGTTTCAGTAATGCAGCACTGCACATAGCGCTCCCCAGGCTTCCTATAGACTCGTCTATCCATCATTGCCACGTAGGCACATTCAGGACACGTCGGAAAATAAAATGGAGCGCCATTGCTCTAATATCCAGTCGACATGTTCTCAAACAAATCTGAGTCATGCTTGTCGATAGGCTGCTGTCAATTTGGGTCCGTTAGCTGGCCTTTTCGGAGTTAGGTCAGCTTCTTTAAGCCTTCTTCTGATTGTTCAATGACTGACAGCCCGACCACGAACTTGTCGGAGCTCCTGCTGGACCTCAACGGCGGTCAAGTGACGATTTCTTAGAGTTCTGTTGACAATGAAGCGGTCGTTTCGCTCCGAGATACACCTTCTTCCTGATCCTAGTCTCCGTATAAAGATGCCAGTCTCTTGGTAGCGTCTGTAGATTCTGGAGACAGCTGACTGGCTCAGGTGAAGTTGCTCAGCAACTACATGTTGGCTATATCCTTCTTGCAATAGGGCAATGACTTGTGCCATTTCTCCTGGTTGGTATCCATTTTCCAATGACGTAATTAATGAGCAGGTATAGCAGAGATGTTGATGGTTCAAGTTCCGATAAAGGAATCATAGGAAAATGCAATAGCATGTGTTTTTATAGGTATGAATAACACGCAACCAGTACGTTGCTGAGCGAGCAAAAATGGCTCTATTGAGTAAAACCGTTTTATTCAGTAAAACTGTTTGGACATCCAAATATTTTTGATAAAATTGGAAAGAGTAGAAAACTGTTTGAAAACTAAATTCAAGGATCGGTGTTAAATGAAGCAAAATCGTTTGAGTCGATTTTTTTGCTCACCAGTGTATTATATATTTGTACTTTAAATTGGTCAGACATCCAACCAAACACCTTCGCCACCCCTTTACCCTCTTATATATTTTACTATTAATAATTATGCTTTAAATTTGCATGTCATCTTAACCAGTATCCAGGAAAAATTCTCATAATACTATTCACACTATATAATATTCAACGACTCCCCTTTGCCTCCGTTCTCTGTTGAAATGGAACTTAATGAAAAAACAATATAATTATCAGATCCCGGAACCCTGAAAAGACCATATAACACGATATGGACCAAGCAACCTCTCTATTCTCCCCCTACACACATTTAATGCCTTATATGTTTTACTCTAAATAAATATGCAAAAAAAATTCTTAAACAATAAACTAGGCAAAATTTCCGTAGTACTATTGAAACTATACAAAACTTATCGGTTCTTCGTATACATCGTATTATATGCCCTTTTCAGAATTTTTGCAGTAAAGATTAGAAGAACTAGATACTTTCAATTTTAATCCAAGAACGAGGGAAAGGTTTGAAGATCGGAAAATATTTTACAGTTTCAATATTATTTTAAGAATTTTTCCAGGTTTTCTGGTTGATGCAATTAACAAATTTTACTCATACTATTTAGAACAAAAAATATAAAAGAGTGGGGTAGAGGATTAGAAAGGTTACTGTGGATATATTGCGTTACGAGTCCTTTTCAGCGTTCTTGAATTTGAGGAATCTGAAAATTAAGTTAGGTTTTCATTACTTTCAATTTTAATAAGGGAAGAGGGTGAAAGAGATGGGGTGTCGTAAGATCTTGTGTAGTTTTAATACTTTGTGAGATTTTTCCAGATTGTTATTTGGGATAATTAAAAGTTGTTTAATATTTCAACCAAAAATCAAAAGCAAATTCTCATACATCTCAAAATTTACTGACTCCTATCTCTTTTAACTCGTCGCCTTAAACACCAATATGTGTGGAAAACTACAGGTTATTTTTCTACTTCGAGTACCACATCTATACCAATTTAAAATCGATATCGTATTTGATTCAGAAGTTATCAGGCACACACCAGCAAACAGACATATAGATAGGCCAACTGATTGACCGACAAACGAATAGACAAACCGAAGAAAGTTGGAAACTGTGTCTTTCGTGATCTAGACGCTATAAGAAGAAAGACATGCTGTGAATGTGATATTTTCACAAATACCATACTTCTTTTATGAGGGAAAAATTGTTCTTTTCAAAAGTAATAAGAATAAAAAATCTCTAACTTATCTTCGGAAAACAGCAGACGCTATCCAACAATATAGAAGCAGCATCCCAAATTACTTTTTCGGAAAAATATGAATTTTTGGAAGTTTACTGTTTGTAACAATTTTATTTATCTATATAACTTCTAATCAAGCCATTAACACATAATTTAATAGTAAATAAAGTTATCTATACATTGGTACATCTCTTCCTTAAATATTAAATGTACTTTGATGAAAAATGACTACATTTTAGAGTTCAAAGACCAGTTTATTTCAAAACGGTGCTATACAATACAAAAAAAAGTTAAATATTCCGATAGGCTATTAGGCTGCGGACTAGGTCCAATTCTCGGCCAAATTATTCGGATATACAAAACGATTTTATAGTATTAAAAATCTATTCAAAAGAAATTTTTAGTTAGGTACATCTAGATTTAATGTGGAAAATATTAAATACGAGGGCGCTTTTTTAAGTTTTCTATCTAGCTATGAATGAAAGTTAAAAAAAAAAATGTATTTTTTACATAACTACCGTCCATTCTAAGACACTCCATACATTTTTTTGTTTACTCTTTAAAAAACGCTACAGCGAATTTTAACTCATTATGGGCGAAATCAGAAGTATAAGCTGGATTATTACTCAGTGAATCCACAGCTTTCAGTAATGGCTTAAATTGTGCGAGCCTTATGAGCCCTGCAGTTGTGCAACAACAAGCTTTTGGTTCAAGATGAATTCTGATATTTTGCTTTAACAGCCTGCTCAAGCTTTGGAATCGTCTTTCCATAAACCCCTCCATTAATTGTGGACCTTTTTTTCATACATTCCATCAGCAAAATTACTTTGTGGTAGCAAAAAAAAACCGTCGCCATCAATTGCCCAGAAAACAACTCCTTCGAAAAGCAACTTTTATGAACCCATTGTATCGAGGCCTGTAGCTTATAACAATTCGAGAAAACTAACTCTCACTATCCTCTTAAAAGCCCAAATGTCCTCGAGAAATTTCTCCCCTCTAGTTTATGTTCTGGTAACGAGTTTCGGAACCTATATTCCAGAAATTTTTTCGATCCCTTAACCTTCTTGCACATTCTTAAAAGCTGTAGTTGCGATACTCCAGCTTCTTTAGCAAGGACTGGGATCTTTATTAGTCGATCTGACAGCACCAAATCCTCAATAAGCCGAATGGTTTCCTCAGTCCCTCAGACGTCCTAAATCGAATCTCAGCCAAATCGAAAATTTTACTTGAAAATAAACTGAGCTTTCATTGCGATGCACCTGCGACAGTCCTTCATGAAAAACTTTTGGTTCATTTCCCTCTTTAATGAGATATTTTATCACTGCGCAAATTACTTTCGCTTATTTTTGTGAAGAAAAAAATTAAAACTTCAAAATTCAATAAACTCGTACAAAATTTCGTCACGGTACTTAGAAGAGCGATAGCAACTAAGCAGTTTTTTGAATGGCGTCATTTTCATGGTTAGGTAAATAACATAGAAAAACAGCCTCTTAGATAGGCCTAGATATACACAAGGTTTGAATTTATTAATTTTTCATACAAAAGGCTTTAACTGACCATAGATTCTATAATTCTGCATATATAGTAGAGTAAAAATTTTGAAATTGCACAGTTTAGATACAGCAATATTATGATTTTATTCTCTCTGGGGTATCAATCGAAAAACTTGTGCTCTTTTGTGAAGTTTTCAAAACGCGTTCTTTGAGCTTAAAATGCGAATAACTTCGGTGATATATGTCGGATGGAGACAAAATAAACCAAAGTCTTCATAATGAAATTTCCAACAAATCCTCGTTAGTTTTAAGTCGCCCAAATGTGTACATAACCTATAAAATTGAAAAAAAAAACGACAAAAAACTGTTTTTTTTTTCATTTTATTGTACAGGACGACTAAGTGAACCGATCAGCTTGAAACTTTCAGACAATATGCCTTTTGTTATAGCAAAAATATCCTGTAACTTTGGTTCCAAAATATTGAACCCAGTGGTCACAATTGAATTTGTTATTTAAAGTTTGAATTGCACGCCATTTTATGTCATTTGGTCCAAAATGGATCTTTTTTTTTCAAAATTCAAGTCATAACGCCAGCTTTCCGATGCCATTAAAAAATTTTTTTGTAGATTCATTTTAACCGTTTTTCTTTACATTTATTTATTAATCAAATAAAAACAAATTCGTTTTTTCGGTCATTTTGAAGAAAAAATTAAAAAATTTTTATCACATCTAGTAGAGAATTTATTTAATAACTTAATAACAATTAAATTAATTTCATTTCAAATGCTTTTTTTACTGCACTGTATTATAAAATTATAAAATATTTATATTATAGAATATAAAAAAATTATTTTCGTCAACATTTTTTTTCAAAATGTCACTTGTTATTTGATTAATAAACAAATGTAAAAAAAACAGTTACAATGATTCCAAAAAAAATTTTTTTAATGGCATCAGAAAGTTAACGTCGAGACCTAAATTTTGAAAAAAAAATACATATTGGAACAAATGGCATAAAATGGTGGGCAGTTCAAATTTTAAATAACAGATTCAATTGTGTCCACTGGGTTCAATATTTTTGTACCCAAATTTCAGCATATTTTTGCTATAAGAAAAGGAATATTTTCTGAAAGTTTCAAGCCGATCGGTTTTTCACTTAGTCGACCTGTTCAATAAAATGAAAAAAGAACAGATTTTTGCCTGTTTTTAAAATTTTGTATTTTATGTACACATTTGAGCGATTTAAAACCAACGAGGATTTTTCGAAAATTTCATTATGATGAGTTTAATTTGTTGTTTGTCTCGAACCGACTAATATAACCGGAGTTTTTCACGTTTTAAGCTCAAAAAACACGTTTTGAAAACTTCAGTTGTTTATAAACAAAAGAGCAAAAGTTTTTCGAGGTCCAAAGCTCAGGACAATACTCCTGGTGAGAGGACAAAATCATAATATTGCTGTATCTAAATTATTATTTTGACCTTTTTTACTCTACTAACATAAATAAAAAAATTATTGTTTTAACCGAAGTGGCGACGGAGGTCACGGTTCTATAATCAAATTACTTTCGTGAACGGTATAACTAAAAAATTAAAAATGGGGCATAAAATAGACCAAAAAGACGTTTTTTTTGCTAGTATGTCGACCTCGATAACAAAACAGAAAGTAATTAGGCCACTAAGAGTACAAATTTATATTTTTATTTTTCCATCATTTGATCTATCGTAATTTTCTTCTTATTTTTCATTTAATAGCCATAGCGGCCCGTACTACCTTGATATGAACATTTCATATTTATTTTAATATTTTTATAATTTAGCATTTAAGTAAAAATTAGGGCGTTATCAAGAAATTATGAAAAAAAAAACAGGTAGTTCACTTGATATCTCTAGCAGCCGTAGCCATAATGCTAATGGGAAGAAAATTATTTTTTTTTTTGGCTTGGTCAATTTGATCCTATTGGTTATGGCATGTGTAGTAGCCGCTTACGTGGGATAAAAAAAAAAGTAATGCAAGCCACAACGCGTTTAGAACTTTATTTGCGTTGACGACCTTTTATTAACTGTTTGTATAAACGTTGTTTTGGTGTTAAATTAGAGCTTTTATGTAGTTCTTTATTCCGAATTACCTAAATTCTATTGTATATATAATAATTAATTTTATATAAGTTTCGACATATAATTATTATATTTTGTTTCAGAAAAAAGGTAATAAAGGAAGCGCAGAATATGATGAATTGGAAGAATGGAAAAGGGGAAAACAGCTTCTGAAACCTAAAAGTCAGTTGGATTTATCCGATGCCGTAAGTATAGTAGTTACTTTGCGACACCATTATGTGTAAAAGCAAGTATCTTACAGTTTGAGCTTCTTGGAGACAGCAGCATTGTTGATCCGATTTTCTCGAGAAGTTAAATATATCAAGAGTTACTTAAGAGTTATTTCGCATTTCGGGTACCCTAGGAGCAGTTGCAGCAACTTTGTAGGGATCTAGAAGAAAAGGGATGAAACACACAGGATGTTGGGGACTTTTTTTGTGTAGTCAATTTAGATCAAAATTTAAAATTCTTGGACAATATACGAATATCAAAGTAATTTAAGAAAAATTACTTTTAAAATAATTGAACATTCTTATTGTTTCAAACTTTTCAAGTAAAATCTGTCATTAGTTAACAGTTTTAACTTAAACCTTTTGACCAACAAGAATGATTTACTTTCTCAATTTAAATATGAATTGTAGAGGCCTTATTTAGCTTTGAAATATTTGTAGTAATTTATTCTACTGAATATCTAATTTATTATAAAATTTTGTATAATTTTTAATAATTATTTTTATTTTCAAAAATGTTTTTTAGACGATTTTAATAAGAGTTCGTCTTTAAACTAGGATGACTAATTAATAAAAATTTTATTTACCCACTTAATTAACCAACTGTCGTCTATATGTAACACGTAGGCTGAAAAGTTTTTGATTTAGCTACTTAAAATACATTTTTTTTTGCAAAATTCGACTTTATTCATCAATATAGTCTCCTTCAAGAGCGATACAATCAGTCCAACGCTTTTCTAACATTTCTATACCCTTTTTGTAGAAGGATTTGTCTTTGCCTTCAAAATAGGCCTCAGTTTCGGCGATAACTTCTTCATTGAAGCCAAATCTCTTTCCCGCGAGCATTTCTTTGAGGTCTGCGAATAGATAATAGTCGCTGGGGGCCAAATCTAGAGACTACCGTGGATGAGGAAGCAATTCGAACTTCATGCAATTTTGCCATCGTAACCATTGACTTGTGACACGGTGCATTGTCTTGATGAAAGAGCACTTTTTTCTTGTTCATTTGGGGCCGTTTCTTTGCGATTTCTGCCTTCAAATGCACCAATAACTTTATATAATATTCGCTATTGATTGGTTTTTTCCTTCTCAGCATAGTCGATAAAAATTATTCCATGCGCATCTCAAAATGCAGAGGTCAAAACCTTCCCAGCCGACTGTTGTGTCGCTTCGGGCGGCTTTCACCGGCTTCTGTCCACTCAGCTGACTTGACCATGTTTCATCCATTGTCACATATCGCATGAAAAGATCCTTTTTATTGCGCTTAAACAACTCCAAACAGCGCTTAGAATCATCAACACGTTGTTGTTTCTGGTCCACTGTAAGGACACGTGGACCCGTTTCGGACAGAGCTTTCTCATGCCCAAATTTTCATGTAAAATATGATCAACACGTTCTTTTGATATCTTTAGGGTGTCTGCTATCTTACGCAATTTCACATTACGGCCATCCAAAACAATTTTGTGGATTTTTTTTGTGTTTTCCGGTGTACGGGTACCACCTCATTTGTATCTGTACGACCGCGTTTAAATTCATCATACCAGTAAATGATGAGTGATCTTCCAGGGGCAGAGCCCCCGTAACACTTATCGAGCCATTGCTTTGCCTGAACGTATTTTTTCTCATCAAAAAGGAGTATTTAATCAACACACGAAAATCGATTTTTTTTCCATTGTTTTGAAAATATCAAAAGTAGCGCCACTAAAACCACTGTAACTTGTAAACTAATAGTCGTAATGTCATAAAATTTTGACACTTATCGTCTGATGGTTGGTACCTCCTAAAAATTATATGGATTTTTTTGAAAAGGGCGACATCTCTGTGTCAGACCAAAAACTTTTCAGCCTACGTGCTATTTATATCTATATCTTCTTATGCTTTATGTATTCCGCCTAAAGTTGTCAAAACCATTCGTGGCAATACTTGTTCTTTGTTGTGTACCATAAATATGAAATTAGCAAATCAACTAAAATACTCACATACTACATTACTGTTAGTACTTTAGTACCGGCATTAGTATTTAAGTTTCAAATAATTTTTATACAATGATATAAAATTTGGTTATTAGGAACTTAAGGAAACCGTAGCCAAGCAGTTAACAACTGCAAATCCACAACCACCAGACAGCTTAGTAGAGTATAATTATGCACTCGGTACCTTTGTCCCTCTTCCACCACCTGGAACTATGGTGGTTCTTTATGAAAGTCTGGGAACTGCCATACATAAAGATTCAGAAGAAGCTCATCAGCAAATGATAGAACAAGGAATTGATCGTAAGTAGTACCTGTATTAGTTTTCAAACGATAACGACTTGAAAGTGTGTGCAATGAAAAAATGTTTCGCTTTTTTTTTATGAAGAATAACGTGTTACTTGAAGAAAATTCATTGGTTCCTAAATTCCGTGAGATCTCTGCCATGTTCTTTCTGTTAATAGAAGCTAATGGTTTTTAGTACGGCGAAAATAACCAAAAACGCTAAAAAATACAATAATTTTGCAGTTTTACTAGGTCGCCTAACACTAATCTCTAAAATTCTGCGTCACATACTTTACACAATATTGTATTTCACTATACTTATTTAACAGTTTTGAAGATTCTGCAGACAGATTACATACTAAACAGATTGTTTTTTCGTTTACTCTATTTATTTGTGTTTATTTTATGAATATAATACATGTTTCATAATGTCACATTTTATTTAAAGCTGCTACCCTTGAGTCATCATCCACTTCTTCGCTAGAAGACGTGGAGGAAGATAAATCAAAAGATGTTAAAGTAGAAAGCGAAGAACCTAAAGAAGAAAAAAAAAAAAAAAAAAAAAAAAAAAAAAAAAAAAAAAAATAATGGTGATGAAGAGGCGAAAGATGAAGACGCAGAAGAAGAAACAAAGGGAGAAAAAGGAGATGAAGAAGCGGAAGGTGAAGGTGAAGGAGAAGGTGAGGCAGAAGTTAGAGTTGAAACAGCAAAAGCTCCTCAAAAAGGTGGCAAGCCGAGGAAACTCACAAACCAGTTTAATTTCTGTGAAAGAGCAGCGTTAACCTACAACAATCCAACCAGGGTAGGTTATATGAATATTCGTATTTTATCCTTCAAATGAAAAGGGGAAATAAGGTGACAAAATTAGTAAAGTGATACACCTGGTACTTTCCTTGAAAATAAATAAGTCTAAAATAAGTTTTGTTTTTTTATGGGTCTAGCACATATGCTGCAGGGTAATCCCTAAAGCGCTACAGGAGCGACATGTGTCCGGAAAAAGTTATTCACGTTGGTCTTGAATCGCCGTAAATTGTACTCGGTAGGAAAGACGGTCCTGGGCAAATTATTCCAAAGGAATGAGATTCTACATATAAACGACAGCTTGAAAAGGTTTGTACGAAGGGTAACAAGCTAAACCTTATACGGATGTGAAGTATTAGCGCGACGTGTATTTCTAGCATGCACCGCTCTGGGAGGAATTAAGCGGGCTACAACCATCGAACATTTTCCATGAAAATACTTGTAGAATAGACTCAAGTCGCCAACCGTTCTTCGACGTCCCAACGGATCAAGGCCGCCGGCCAGTTCCGAGTCTCCAGTCAGCCGAACAGCTCTTCTCTGAATCGAATCCAACAAATGCAGTGTATGTTTGGGAGCAGAGCCCCAAACTTGGGAGCAGTATTCCATAGTTGGTCGAATTTGAGCTTTGTACAGAATTAACAATTATTGTGGAGTGTAAAGCTTTCTGGTTCGAAATAATATTCCCAGCTTTCGAAAAGCTCTCTTTGTTATGCTTGCAACATATTCATGCTAGAAGCATGGAATGCCCCGACAAAATTATGTCGGGTTTAGCAACGTTAACTTTTTTAGAAAAAACTGCAGCCTTGGTTTTTGTAGCGTTAAATTCCACTTGGTTACTGTCACCCCTAGACAAACTTTCTTTCAGGCCTTTGTTAAGTTCAGTGACTTCCTGTTGTCTACGGATGTTTTCTTAGTAGCCAATGTTCGAGCGATCAAAGTGAATGAAGAGATAAGCGTACTGTCATCTGTAAAGCTGTAGTTTGGATTCCTGGTATTTTCCAGCTGATCGTTAATGTAAATGAGAAAAAGAGTAGGAGACAGTATGGAGCTCTGGGGCACACCGGCATTAATGGTGAAGGTGTTAGAAAGAAATCTGTCGACTGCCACTCGTAAAGAAAGCTCCTTGAGAAAACATGAGATCCACAAACAGAACTTTTCAGACATACCAGAAGAGCATAGCTTGACCAACAATCCATCGTGCCAAATACGGTCGATTGCCTTGCATATATCAAGAGCAACCGCTCGAGTGTTCAATTGTGTTTTTCCAAACATGTGTTACACATGTTTATGAAACCCATATTGATGATCGCTAATAATCTTGAATTCTTCAAGATATTTTATAAGATGCTAATTGATAACCTTTTCCATGACTTTCATTATTACTGAAAGCAGTACGACTGCCGGTAGTTATTTTTAAAGGTCTTTTTGCCTTTTTTAGGTATCGGCTGAAGTACGGCACATTTCCAGTAGGAAGGAAATATTCCCTTTCTGTAGGATAGGTTGAAAAGTCTACAGAAAATTGGTGTTAGTTCCCTCGCATAGTTTTTGAGACCTATGGCAGGTATTCCGTCAGCGCCAGAACCCTTTTTGGTGTCTAGCTTCATTAAAATACGTTATATAATACGCTGTCTGAAGACAATATCGGGCATCCTTGACTGCACTATGGGAACAATAGATGGAGTTTTTCCTTGGAAATCGACAGTAGAATGTGAAGCAAACAATTCAGCCAACAAGTTCGCTTTCTTAACAGGTATTGTTGCGAAAGAATTATGTGGCCGTGTGAGTGCTGGTATGGTGGATTTGGCGAAATTTTGACTAACTACTTTAGCGACTGACCAGAAGGACCTGGAATTTTTGGGACAAGCAAGAGGCTTGTTTCTAATTCGTTGATTGTGTGCCTCTTTGGTTGCGTCGACAATTTCTTCGCTGTTCCGGGCACGAACGACTTATGACGTTAGGATTTTCATGCCATTGTCGGTAGGCAACATGTTTAGAAGCAACAGCTTCTTTGCATTTTCGGTCAAACCAAGGCTTGTCATTGGAAGGGCATTTCTTCGAAAAAGGGATATAAGCTTCCATACCAGCCAAAATAACATCGGAAATCTCCTTGGCGCAATCAGACGGGTCGTCGGACCGAAAACAAACCTCCAACCAAGTGAAATTCTGAAAATATTCCATGAGTTCTTCCCATTTAGCAGATTTGTAGTGCCAAATCTGGAGCGGTTTAGACACCCCTCTATCGCTGATTGGTAGGATACTCAATGTTAAAAGCAGTTTTTGGTCAGATGAACCTAATGGCGGATTTACGGTGACAGTGTAAATCTCTGGATTAGTGGTTAAAAACAGATCAAGATGACCGGCGAACTCCCCGTTTCGATCAGGGATCCATGTTGGTTCGTCAATAAGCTGTTGTTTAACAGTAGTATTTGAATACATAAGCCAGTTGATGATATAGACTTTAAAGTCGCCCAGGAGGGCAATTTCGGCATTTGGATAGTTAATTTGTAAATAATCGATAGTGTCTGCAAGAGAAGCGAAAAGTGTTCTATAGTTAGTATCATTTGGTGGTCGATAGAGGATGCAGATGAACTGTGATTTGTCGAGACGTTATTTTTAACCACATAACACCAAAGTTTCGGGACTCCAGAGCTTCCTCTCGTTGGAAAGAGAGGTCGCTTCTGATAAAAAGACAGATTCCAAAGTTACGCCTAAATCGGGAATAGAAGTCGTACCCAGGATAGAGATAGTTGACTGTGCTAGTCGATGAACTGACCTTGGTTTCACAGAGAGAGAGTACGTTTAATTGCAGGTGTTGGTGCACTGGATTTTTGTTCGAATTTAAACCTCGTATGTTGCAAAAATCTATTTTAAAATTATGATATCTGCATGTCGACGCCATTGAACTAGTCCCCACCTGGAGATCCAAAGAGGGGCCGGAATTTTTTGTATCCAGGTGCCTTTATCATGCTATTTGGTTCCGAGAGTCCAACAAAGAAAAAACTTCAGAGATATTTTACAGCTGATACCTGACAGGTATTCATCCACATACCATTCCTGTTAAAATTAAAAATAATGAAAAACTAACAGAGTGTTCAGATCACTAGACCCCAAGAACTCAAAAATGGGCCTTTCATACCATATATACATACAAAGTAATTTCTCTAATCTCTTCTCCTATTAATCATTCCTCGACTCTCTAACCATGAAAAAGACATATATCACGATAAATTTGACGTCACCTTCTAAACCCTCATATGTTGACCACAAATAAGAGTTTGTACGATTTGTTCATAACTCCAACTAAAATTCAGAAAAAAAAACATTTTCGTACGATTGAAACCACACTATACACAATGAATCGACCCCACCCATTTTGCCCGCTTTTCCTTAAGTAGTATTGCTCTAAAAGGATAGGTTCCCTCCCTACTACAAGTATTATATGTGGATTTGATTTTAAATTGATTTCTTAAATGAGAAACTATGATCTAGAGACCTGAGACGTGACGAAAAGCAAACATTTCAGAGGGTGCTTTTTTAGGAATGCAATATTCCCCTTTAGCAAAAGAAGTAAAAAATGTTAAGAACGGACTTCAAAGACATTTACAAGAAAGGGAAAATAACATAATTTTCATATTCATAGCTGAACTAAAAAGAACATATAACTTTTTTAATTATAATATTCCTCTTCAACGATATCGCCCAAAAAAATATAGGTTTTATTTCTACTTTAAGTATTATACATATACCAAATTTAAAATCGATATCTGACATCGTTTAAGGATCAGGCAGACCAACTTACTGACGCAAATCCAAGACTATGTTTTTCGGGATTTGGAGAGCCAAGGGAGTAAAGGAAAGTAAACACCTCAGAAGGTGATTTTTTAGGATACTTTCCTTTCACAGGAGACGTAAAAAATAAAATTGATATATTATGATTACAAATAGATAAAGTCGAGTGTCATTGTTTGATGTTTCAACATTCCCGATTTCTCAAATATGTATAATTTTTCTATCTAAAAGTTACTCTAAGAGTGTAGCGAAGCAACTCCGATCTCCAATTTTGAAAGTTAAAAATAAGTATATCAGGCGTATTGTTATCCTGTATCTCATGCAGTTTTGATAACACGGTTATAATGTAAGAAGTGACCTAAAAGTAAAATGCTCATCTGAAAGGACCGAATTTTAAGGAAGGATGGTATTCATCAAACCAGATTATTTCAAATATATGAAAACCTCTTTTATTGCATTTTTAGAAGTTCTATAATACAGCATGTATGTGATGTAAGACTTTTATTTCCTTAATTTTATTAATTTAGCCACAAGAGACACAAACTGTACCCCCACCTATGGCAACTTTTTCTGCTAATGTTCTTCAATGGGTGATTTACGATGCTTATCAAAAAGATTACGAAGCGCAACAGTTAGAGAAAGAATTAGAAAGAGAAAGGAAAGAAAAAGATAAGGCACCTGTATCCAAACATCAAGCAGCAAAAAAGCCACAGGGAAGAACACAACTCAGTGAAGCGGTACAAGGAAGAGTCTTCGAATGTTGGAAAGTTCTGGAAAGAATGATTAATTTGAACACTTACGATGATATCGCTAAAGGTTGGTACCAACATTACATGCCGGTTGCACTGAAAATCCACCCACTAAACATATTTTCAAAAAATTCAAGTGTTTTCGATTCACGGAGCAAAGTTGTACATTATATTTGCTATTTCAATTCCAGTACTTTGATTTTTAGTTTTTCGTGTCCGGACTTACCTTATTATTGGGCAAAGTCAATAGCAGTTCTGTTTCCAGTTTATAGGTCGTCGATTATAGCTCTAATTTCACATCGTGTAATAGCATATAACGAAATTCCAGTGAGTTTTAGTATCTTGGGTCCTTCTCTGCTAACATTATAAAGCATCTCTTTCGTACGTAAACCTTTGACGGCTTAGTAAATGTCATGCTTGGAACAGGTGTATTTTTGTTCATCGACATCGGTTTAATAGTTTATCTTTTTGTAGTAAACTCTTCAAATAATGATCTTATTAATTTTTCTATTCGCGTTTTTAAGTATGTGTATCTCAAATCAAATTATAACTGACATATTAACGATTCCGGTTAGTTAAAACTGTCATATATAGAACAATGACCACATATAACTAAAGGTAATACCATGGTAAATATTTCTTTTCTTCTCCGTTGTTCGAGATATTCTTAGGATATGATGATTAACTATTTCATCGTATTTTATCCTGCTCGTATATTTGAACTTTCTACATACTTTAGCTGATTAAATTGCTTTCTCTACCATAAGATGCAGTACTCTTTCTTTGAGACAATCTGACTTTTGGCAGTCCGCCATAAATACCGTGAGTATAGAACCATTTTTCTCATAACAATTTTCTAGTACAATTAGGAAAATATATCATTGTGATACTAATATGATATATTTTCTTACCAAAAATTTAAACTAACATGTGAGATGGTGCATTTATTCTATTGCGGGGAAATTCACCACAGTATGTTAAATTATCCTAAAAATGATTTACCCATTAATTCTCTCACAAACACTCGATTCAAAAGTAAGTAATGAATTTTTGCTTTGTTACACTCAAATAATTTAATCGAAGTATTTCAACCTGATATTTTAAGTGATATGTATTTGATAGCGAGATAATAATTACAAGAGAAAGTTAAGGATAGAAGGCTTCAGAATTATTAATACTAAAGTCTGAGATTGCCCTTGACATACCATCTTTGATAAAATTTTAAAAAAATGGAAAGATAATATAATTTTCAGATCCCGACTGCAGGAACCCGGAAATTTAACATAATAGAAACTCACTAACCACACTCTCTAACCCCAATAGGCCCTGATATGTTTGATTCTACGGAATTTTGTGTAAAATGTGTCCATTATCTGTACGAAACAACGAAAAATCCTGATAATGTTATTGAAACTATACAAAATTTAGTGGATACTGGTTTTAGAACTTTTATAATGTTAGTTTCTTGACATATTCCGGATTGAGAGATCATTTAAAAATTGCCCTTCATTCGCCCCCTATATCAAAGGGAAAATAATTCTTATTTATTATAAATTTCGTGTATCATGTTTCTACAAAATAGTTGTCACTTGTACCCGAGTAAATTACCAATAGGGCAAATGTGACCTAAGTTGGTAGAATAGTTGTGTTAGCTTTAAACTTTACGCTGAAACTGACTTTACACACCATTACATTGTTTTCTGTTAATTAGTGCCATACGTAGGCTGAAAAGTTTTTAGTCTGTCACATAGATATGGCCCTTTTCAAAAAGTCCATAGGATTTTTAGGAAGTACCAACCTTCAAACGATACGTGTCAAAATTTCATGACATTTCGATGATTAGTTTAGAAGTTATTTTGAAACAATGGAAAAAATTGAATTACTTGTGTTGATTAAACACTGTTTTTTGATGGGAAAAAATGCGGTTCAAGCAAAGTAATGGCTTGATAAGTGTTACGGGAACTCTGCCCCTGGAAAATTACTCAGCATTTGCTGGTATGCTGAATTTAAACGCGTCGTACAGACACAAATGATGATGAACGCTCTAGGCACCCAAATGAGATATTTACACCAGAAGATATAAAAAAAATCCACAAAATTGTTTACGATGTCCGTAAAGTGAAATTGCGTGAGATAGCTGACACCCTAAAAATATCAAAAGAACGTGTTGGTCATATTTTGCATGAACATTTGGGCATGAGAAAGCTCTGTTCGAAATGGATACCGCGTTTGCTCAGAGTGGACCAAGAACAACAACGTGTTGATGATTCCGAACGCTGTTTAGACCTATTTAAGCGCAATAAAACGGATTTTTTTTCATACGATATGTGACAATGGATAAAACATGGATCTACCACTACACACCGCAATCAAATCGCCAGTTAGCTGAGTGGACAGCAGCCAGTGAAAGCTGCCCGAAGCGACCAAAGTCACAACAGGCTGAAAGGTTTTGGCCTCTGTATTTTGGGATACGCATGGAGTAATTTTCATCGACTATGCTGAGAAAACAAAAACCATCAATAGCGAATATTATACAAAGTTATTGATGCATTTCAAGGCAGAAATCGTAAAGACACGGCCCCAAATGTACAAGAAAAAAGTGCTCTTTCAATAAGATAATGCACCGTGTCATAAGACAATGGTTACGATGGCAAAATTGCATGAATTGAAGTTCGAGTTGCTTCTCCATCCATCGTATTCTCCAGGTTTGGCCCCCAGCGACTATTATCTATTCGCAGACCTCAAAAAAATGCTGGCAAGATTTGGCTCCAATGAAGACATTATCGCCGAAACTGAGGACCTAGGCAAAGACAAATCCTTCTACAAAAATGTATAGAAATGTTAGAAAAGCGTTAGACTGATTGTATCGCTCTTGAAGGAGATTGTGTTAAATAAAGCCGAATTTTGCAAAAAAAAAATATGTTTTTAAGTAGCTAGACCAAAAACTTTTCAGCCTACGTGTGGAACTTCTTTCTCAAATTTATGATAGTTTCTAATGAGACAAAAATACAATGTATTTATATGAAAATTATCATATCTTGAAATACAAAAACATATATTTAGTCTCATTAAATGACACGGAGGGCTGAAAAATAACCCATCCAACACTGAAGCAAAACTTTAGCTGCAAATAGCAAAACCCAATTTCACCAATATTATCGCTTATTCTTTTCAAACGTCAATATGGTATATGTATTTAAACATAAGACGAAACACGGAATTATAATTTAATGAGATACGACTACTTTCTTTAAACTTTTTCATTATACCTCAACTTATAATTCACTTTTTATACAGATTACAGATACTGGGATGATCCCTCTGATGAATTTAGAGACGAAGAAGGAACACTTTTACCACTATGGAAATTTACTTATGAGAGAGTAAAGAAAAATACAGTAACAGATATTGCATGGAATCCTTATTATTATGATTTATTCGCTGTTTGTTTCGGATTTTGTAAGTATATATGTAACTATTTACCACTTCATTTTCGTTAAATAACATTGAAAGCAACCAACATCTTGCGGAATATAGAAATATTACTTCAGGTACTTTATTCAATAAAATTTTGTCTCATCTTGACCTAAGAATGTATATAGACATTTCGCACAAAAGTTTTATATTTGTGTAAGTGTTTGTTACAAAATACATTGTACTTTACTTTGCATCCAATAAAAGTTATATGGTATAAATGAATTTATAAGAAAGTTCGATCAATAGTTAAGGGTCCCGGTTGCAATCCGGGCAGGTCAGCGTACTTATTTTTAAATTTATTTAAGCATATTTGGCTTGGATATACACATAGGTAATAGTTGTTGCAGAAATGAAGTAACGCCGTAGCAGCCCTACCGCGTTGTCTAAAAATGCCGTGAAGTACAAATGTATGTTTCGGCATTTGTACAGAGTTGACAGATATTATGACATTCTCGTCGATATCAATCTAAAAGAGTAATAATAGGGATGTTATTACTCTTTTAGATTGATATCGACGAGAATGTCATAATATCTGTCAACTCTGTCAGGCGGGAAGGTGCACGATAAAAAAAAATAATAAATGAAATAAAAAATCTTTTTTGTTTGTATTCCATGTTCGTGTCGCTGCTCTAGGTCATTAAAATATCATTCAAACCTTTTTCATAATTATATTTTTAATACTAATAACACAGGCCCACAAAAAAAATGAATGTTCATTACCACGAACCAAAATACATGGATCTAGTGTATTTTTCGACGCTGAATTCGAATCCGTATTTAAAAAAAAAGATTTATCATGTCATTTTTTTTGTTGTCCAAAAACATCCCTTGAAATAGGCTAAAATTAGGGTAATAATGTAATAACTCTTAATGAAGTGTGAACTATGGTAGATATTTTGTAGTCTAGAGAAAAGAATATGCATTCAAATCACAGCAAGCTATTTCTATTAATTATCCCAAAATCCACCCTTATAGGGGGTGAAAAGTACTTCTAAAACTCAAATCACGCACGTGAGTTTAAATAACATGTACCATGCACAAAGGACAAATTCTTGTCGCTCTTAGGACAAAATATCTGAATCATGTATGACAACCAGACTCTTAAAGGGTTGAGACTCACCCCTATAAATTGTAAAAACCACCTCCATACCGGAGGTATCTCATAAGTTTTAATAACGACGAAAAAAGTTTAGGCTTTTGTAGTTTTAGGAAGAGTGAACAAATTGAAGTAGATTCGCTTGAAACCCCCATACACGACAATAAACTGCCCTTAGAGGGTGGTAGAAACTACCCCTACGCTCTAATGATGCACATGGAGGTTATTGAAATTCGGAAAGGATCAAGTACTTTTACTCATTGTGCCAAACATTCAAGATAACTAGATCATCTTCCTAATAAGGTCAAAAATCATCCCTAGAAGGAGGGGGAGGAACTATCCTCTGGGATCGATGGATCTTAGAAGTTCTAGCATCTGAGAAAAAAATACAGGCTGTATTTATCCATCCTGTCGGAGACTACGAAAACTAGATGCTAGAACTTCTAAGATCCCCCCTGATTTTCGACCTTATTAGGAAGATAATCTAGTTACCTTGAACGTTTGGCACAATGAGATAAAAGTACTTGATCCCTTCCAAATTTCAATAGAACATAGGGGCAATTTCTACCACTCTCTAAGGGTAGTTTATAGTCGTGTATCGGTGGTTCAAGCAACTTTACTACATATTTGTTCACCCTGCCTAAAACTACAAAAGCCTGAACCTTTTTTTCATCATTACTGAAACTTATGAGATACCTCCATAGGTGGAGGTGGTTTTTACATCCTATAAGGGTGAGTCTCGACCCTTTAAGAGTCTGGTTGTCACACCAGATTCAGATATTTTGTTTTAAGAGTTACAAGAATTTGTCCTTTGTACATGTTATTTAGACTCACGTGCGTTATTTGAGTTTTAGAGGTGCTTTTTACCCCCTATAAGGGTGAATTTTGGTTAAATTAATAGAAATAGCTTGCTGTGGTTTGAATGCATATTGTCTTCTATAGAATATAAAATATCTACCGTTTTTCACACTTCATTAAGCGTCATTCCATTATTACTATAGTTTTAGCCCATTTTAATGGATGTTTTTGGAAAAAAAAATGACACGATTTTTTTTTTCGAATTCAGCGTCGAAAAATACACTAGATCCATGTATTTTGGTTCGTGGTAATGAGCTTTCCTTTTTTCTTTGTGGAGTTGTGTAATTAATACTGATTTGACATTTTACAAGTACAATTATTGTATTTATTGATATTTGCTGCCTTTCAGTCACATAAAGACTCTTTCATTTTTTTATTAAAAAAAATATTTACTATTACTATTTGGCAGAGAGAAATTGAAAGTATAGTATATCGTACAACTTTGGAGAAATCAGTGCTTTCACTGGTCATCCATATTTAGTCCGCTCTGTAGTATAATGCTCAACTATCACAACTGTCAATACAGGTAGGGCCATAGCAATTTCGGTGACACTTTATTTATACCTTTTTGGAATAGCTTCATCAATCATAACAAAGTGACCGATATAACCAAATCGTTAATGTTATGTCTATGGGGAAGGGGGGAGGTCGTGGAAGTACGATATCCTCAACTTTTTGTCCGTCACAAATGATAATGGCTAATATTATGATTATTAAAAGGAATGTTTTTTAAGTTCCAACATCATTGTCTCCCTAGTTACAACAATAACATTATTTAACGCCTATTATTAAACATACAATTTTTGAAAAGTAAAAGTGCTGGTGGAATCCTTAACTCCACTGTGTAGTTCCAGCTTTTCGGATTCAATTCATTCAGTATTCATGTCATCACATAAGGGTTTTACGATCGTCAGATGTATAAATAAAATAAAAATACAATAAACGCAATAAATAAAAAATAAGATAAATAAATATCCCAGTTTTAACCTAGTACGATAACAATAAATATCATATTGAACATATTTAATTTAAAAAGGCTAAATATAAATAATATTAGCGACATCAATATGGCTTTCGTAAGCAAAGATCAATAGGAGATCTTCTAACTTATGTAACACATATTTAGAACAATGCAATTCCATATTTTGGAGAATCTCAAGCTGTTCATATATCCAAGGCATTCGGTCGTGTTCAACGCGAAGAATGTTGGTACATCTGAAAAGTTCTGTTTATGGATCTCGTATTTTCTCAAAGATAGTTCTTTACGAGTGCCGGTCGACGGATTTCTTTCTAATACCTTCACTATCCACGCTGGGTGTGCTCCAAGGCTCCTATTCTTTTTCACATTTACATTAACGGTTTGCTGGAAAGGACCAGAAATTTAACCTACAGCTTAGCAAATGACAGTACTCTTTTTTCTTCATTCATTTTGAGTACTCAAACATCGGCTACTCAAGAAAATATTCGCAGACAGCAGGAAGTGGTTCAACTTAACAAAGACCTAGAAATAGTTGGGGTGACAGTAACCAAGTAGAATTTAACGCTACAAAAATCCAGGCGGCAGTTTTTTCTAAAAAAAGTTGACGTTGCTGAACTCGACAGTTATATCGGGACACTCCATTCCTCTAGCATCGACACTCCATTTCTCTCTCTCTCCCTAACAGCCTTTCTGCACCCACTCCTGGATATAAGCGTCCCCTTATTTTTTTCAGACCGCCCGATCTTAAGCTAAGTGATGCCAACCGCGTCCTACCCTCATCTTAATGTCGTCGAATCAACGTTTCGGTGGTCTTCCGGTGTTCCTTTTCTGCTCTCTCTGTCTCCACTACGCTACGTTCTTTACCCATCTAGCATCTACTTGCCAAGCCACATGACCAACCCACCTCCACTTGAGCTCCACGACCTTGCCCACAACATCCTCCACCCTTGTTCTTCTCCTTATTTCCTCGATCCAGATGTGATCTCTTAGAGGAATCCCCAACAAGGCTCTTTTTATAGCTCGGTTGGCTCATTGGATTATCAATGTCATTGTTTTCATATCATAAGTCAATACTGGAAGGATACACCTGTTAAAAACTCTTCTTTTGAGATTGACTGATATTTCTGGATTTTTTAGAACCACATTTAGCTTTCCCAAGGTAGCCCAGGTCATACGGATCTTTCTCGTAATTTCTGCACTTTGGTTCCGCTTGTTCAACGTGATTGTGTGTCCTAAATATGTATAATCATTTACTTTTTCGGTCTTATTACCATCTATTTCAATATTTGAGTTTGGATCCGTCATTACTTTGATTTTGGATAGATTTATTTTTAAGCGGACTTTCTTTAACTCGTTCTCTAGTTCTTTTAGCATTCCCTGCAATTTCAGATGGTTCAGATATTTTCTATCGACCCTCATATTTCTTTCCTCCTAATTTAATTTTTTAAATATATCTTCCAGCGCACGGGTAAATAACTTTGGGATATGGTGTCGCCTTGTCTGACTCCTCTTTGTTACTTTATTTTTGATGTTTTTATGTCTTCTGTTACATTTATTTGGATGGTAGTATTACTACAAATTTACTTTAGAAGTTCTTTACAACTTGAATTCATTCCTTGAAGTACTGCCCACAATTCTATAGAGTCGAAAGCTTTATTATAGTCCACAAAGGCCAAGTGTATAGATGTATTATATTCATTGCGCTTCTCTATCAAAATGTGTATTATCTAAATGATGCTACTCGTATAACATTTGTGACTGTGTGTGACTCTCATCGAATTTGTTGGTGTGATTATTTTTGTTAGTTATTTGTTCTAAATTCTTTAAGTTTCTATGCCTCAGAGATGGCGGTACTACCCTCCTAGAGGTATAGAAAGCAATATCTTGTTTCAACATGCCGTCGTTGATGAATCGCAGTGTTTACTTGCTGGTTCAATTTTTGTTCAAGATATGTAAATCCTTTATTGACTGCCCTGACCTGCTTTCCCCGATCAACTTTCATGTGCCTTTTCGACTTACCAGATTTTCTCATGTTTTTTGTTTGAGTACACCAAAAACTAATATTTTAACGAAGATTCCTTTGTATCAATCCATGAATATCTTCAATCTGGTTTGTAGCGATTGTTGTACTTAATTTATGCAATTATAGTAGTTTTCTTTTTTCTCTTTAATTTTTTGTAATTTATACATTTGTCTAGTAAATAGATATTCTATCTGTTAGACAATAAAGATATTATTTGTAAGAGTGAGGTAGAAGACTTATTTGGTAGCAAATATGTATTGGCATGAACATATTGCAAGCATAGCAAAGAATGCTTCTCGAAAGCTAGGAATATTATTTCGAACTAGAAGGTTTTACACTGCACAATAATTCTGTATAAAGCTCAAATTCGACCAACAATGGAATACTGCTCCCAAACATACACTTCATTTATTGAATTCTATCCAGAATAAAGCTGTTCGCCTAATTGGAGAACCAGAACTAACAAGCAACCTTAATTCCTTGGAACATCAAAGAAAGACTAGCGGCTTGAGTCTATTCTAAAAAGTATTTTCATGAAACGTGTTTGTTCGTTGTCACCCGCTTAATTTCGCCCAAAAACGGTGCTTGCTAGGAATATACATCGTACCTCTGTCTCTCTTGATGAAAGAGCACTTTTTTCTTGTCCATTTGGGGCCGTTTCTTTGCGATTTCTGCCTTCAAACGCACCAATAACTCAATTCGTTCCACTCAGCTGACTACCGATTTGATTCCGGTGTGTAGTGGTGGATCCATGTTTCAGCCATTGTCACATATCGCATGAAAAAATCCTTTTTATTGCGCTTAAACAGGTCCAAACAGCGCTCAGGATCATCAACATGTTGTTGTTTTTGGTCCATTGTAAACAAACGCAGTACCCATTTCGAACAGACCTGTATCATGCCCAAATGTTCATACAAAATATAACCAACACGTTATTTTGATATCTTTAGATTATCAGCTATCTTACGCAATTTCACTTCATGGCCATCCAACACAATGTTGTGTTTTTTTATGTTTTCTGTTATAACCATCTCATTTGCGTTCAGCATCCTTTGTACCTGTACGACCGCGTTGAAATTCGGCATACCAGTAAATGATGAGTGATTTTCTAGGGGCAGAGTACCCGTAATACTTATCAAGCCATTGCTTTGCTTGAACGGTATTTTTCCGATCAAAAAACAGTGTTTAATCAAGACACGAACATCGATTTTTTCCATTGTTTTGAAAATATCAAAAGTAGCGTTACTAAAACTACTATAACTTGTAAACTAATTGTCGAAATGTCATGAAATTTTGCCACGTATCGTTTGAAGGTTGGTACTTTCGAAAAATCATATGGATTTTTTGAAAAGGGCGACATCTGTGTGTCGGTCCAAAAATTTTACAGCTTACGTGTTATAAGTATACTAATTTAGAGCTCCAACAAAAAGAAAAATATTGTTTAAAAATGAATTACATATACATACTTATTGTATATTTTTTGTGGTTACTCTATTATCACATCCTTTTACACACTATATCTGTTAAGATTTGAAATAAAAAAAAAAACATAATTTCGAGATCTCTGGACTCTAAGAACTCTGAAAGAGACATAATAGACATAATATATCTCTACAAACTCCATTCCTATCCATTTGACATTTCACATATATAAATTTTACTAATAGTTCATTTATTATGCTAACCAAAAACCATAAAGGTTCTCATATTACTCTTAACACTATACAAAATTTATTTACCCCCACTCCCTTCCTTTGAAGTGATATTCGTTTAAAACCTCCATTCTTACTTCAAGTATTACATGTACACCAAGTTTAAAATCAATATTTTATTTTATTCATGACTTAGTGTGCCAACAGACCACAGACAAATTTGAATTAAATTCAAGGAATAATGCGGATGACAAATTCAAAAATTAAAACTAGTTTATGAGAGAAATTTTTATAATTTTTTCAATGAGAAAGACTTACAATTTTTTAAACTTAGGCAACATTTATTGTATATCTACACTTTCAAAGGTTTTTTTTTGCAAAAATTTCGAAATGGCGGATCTACGAACTGATCTGCCGATGATGTAAATCAAATAGCAAAATCGCAAGCAATGTAGCGACGGCTTCGATGATCTGGAAAAAATCAAAAAAAATATTTTGCCTTAATAATACTCATTATTAGTAAATGAACCTAAAATTAGTAAAAAAATTTGAAATTTGCCACACTAAAAAAATATTGTATTTTTCATGAAAAATTCCAGCTAATTTTGCAATAAAAAAGTATTCTTTAACAGAATTTTTTCTCTACATTAAGGTTCAACTACTAGGTAAAATTATCAGAAAGATAATGTCAAAATTTGAACACGATCGGCTGAATAGTTTTTTATCTAGAATGCTCGCCAATTTCAAAAATGCAGTTTTGAGAAAAACGTTTAAAGTTTCAATAGATAAATATTGGATAATTTAATCAACTTACCAATTAATCAGCGATTCCAGCGCCATACAAAAGACGTTCAGCTTCTTCGTAAAGTTGATTTTCCTCCAGATCGTTGATTTGTTCAGCAGATATTTTGCTTTAGCGACCAATTATAATCTATAGAGTCATCATTATATGAAGAGTTGATGAATAACCTTCGCCGAATAAAGAGGCTGTCACATAAGCTGCAATCTCGACGATTTTCAGCCAGGAATGCCAAGCGCTAAATCGTTGAGTTAAAACTTTCGTTTGCATTCTGCTACCCAAGCATCTTGTAAACAACTTATCTTTTGAAAGATCTTCATAGATAGGTAAAATATGCTTCTATACGTCTGGATGCAGATGTGCAGAATGCTCTACAAGATCCAAATTCACGTCTATAGCTAGAACCTCTTGCCAGTTGCACCAGCTGTCGGAACCCGGCGGACAGAACTCATGTCTCGTATTTCCATTGGTAGAGACCATATGATAATAAGTAGACATAATTTCCTTCTTCATATCTTCAACACTGTTGATAATCCTCCGAATGGCCACCCCGTAGTATGTAGTTAATTTTTTGATGAGTGCATCGGTTGATTTACCTTTTCTGTCTAATTTTCCAGCTTTTTTATATTTCGAACATCAGTGCCCATTTTCTTCTCTATGTGTTCAATACACTCACTTTTTTCGCTTGAAAATCGTCACCATAGGGATTCAAATTTAGGATAGCTTAAAACCTGTTAGAGTCTCTATCTCTTATGTAATTACCCTTCTTCACGCCAAACTTTTCTTCTGATCGTGAGAACATTTTCACGCATTCTTCTTTCGTGCCTTTCGGAAAACTACTCATTTTGAACTTATACAACGTTCCGTTCAGGGCGAATTCGGAGCACAATTGAGCGGCTCTGACTTTCTTGTGTAGCAACAGTTTGAATTCTAACGAAGTCCTTTTACCGGGTATATACATTGGTATACTCGATGTATACTGCTCCTGAAACATCTGCTCTCCCCACATAACCTATGCGAGAAGCGGAAAGAAGTGAGGAACAAAAGCCAAAGGTCCCCGCCCATAGCGGTCTAGTATACCTGCGGCGGGCCCCGCAAACGACCAGAGGTGATTCAGACTCGGGCGTTTTTCAACACGAAGGACTTCGAATATTTTAAATTTTACCAACATGTTCTTTACATACAATACCAACAATTTAAATGAAGAAAAAAATTCGATTTTTTTAAGCTTATAAGTATATTTTCCCCCTTAAGCCAAGTATTATAACCCGATATTTGACATAACACGTTGTGATGAGATATTAATGGCAAAAAAAAAGTTGAGCAAAAATGTTATATACTTACAACTGAACCCCGATATTAACCTCTACTTTACTATTAGTTAGAAATAATGACAAAAATACCATAGTGTTTAGATTCCTAGACATTAGAACTTTGAAAACGACAGATAATATCGTATGTATGAACCAACTCTAACCCTCTCTCTGCCCATTTAAAACCCCTTATAGGTTTGGCTGCAAATAATGATGCTTAAAATCTGTCCATTACTGCCAAAAACCAGGAAAAGTTCTCATACTATTTAAATTACACAATATTTATCGGCCCTCAGCTCTTTTCCCAGTAGCGATATAGCTCGAAGAGTATAGGTTATTTACTTACTATAAGTATTTGATGTCATTTATGAAATCGATAGATTCATAGATTCATCATTAGATAGATAGACCGACATACAAATAAACGGAAATGGGAGACTATAGGAACCTAGAGCGTGAAGAAATGCAAAAAGATCGGGCAGTTTCACGTAAAGTTAAAAAGAAAATGTTATTTTGTGGCAATTTTAATATTCTTGGGTACTACTTACACTTAATTAATTATCGATTAGCTAAAGCTTATTAGCCAGGATGTTTCATACATGATAATTAAAATCCAACTTTGGTAAACAAGCTGGCCACAAATGTTCTCTGGCGTAAAGTAAGTTTGTACTCTTGCTATTACTAACCCATGCACGCTGCCCTGGTGAAATGTAGTACTTGCTGCTGATACCGCATTCAGAATTGACTAATTAGGGTTAATTACACAATAACGAGCAGGCGACAGATATTTACCATTGAATTAGGAAAGATTAATTGTTCAAAGGGCTATTGCATATAACAAACAGTTCTGCATATAACACACTCCTGCACAAGACAGCGTTCATCAGTCCACTGAAACAAACATCGCAACATTACATCACACACACCTACATTTCTGCGGCTAGCATGGTCGTTATTGATTCAGAATGACCAAGTACGGGCATAATCAGTCAACGTTTTACACAGTATTCACGTCTTTTTCTAACTGTTCCAAAGCTCTGACAATGTGGATAATCATGGCCAAGTCAAAATCTAGTAGCTTAGACTCCATCCTTTATCGTGCAGTCAGTATAATTCAGGATGCCTACCTTGGAAGCGTAGTAGGGTAACTACTGTTATTGTTTTTTTTTCTTCTTTTTATTTATTTGTTTTTCTTGTCTTCTTTTTATTTATTTGTTTTTAATTATATGTTTGTTTTCATTGCCTAGACCATCAAAGTTGCTAATACCGTTAGACGAAATATTTTAGTCCAAAGATGTAACAAAATTTGTTTTAATTGCAGTCTCGGCTTTTTAAACAAATAAGGGCCTCATTTGAGTAAGCAATTCTTATTAGGAACTTGATTTGCATTTTATGTAAAAAGACAATGACATTTTTAACAACTCTAATTTTAACATAACGTTTAAAACAAATAATTAAAATTAAAAAACGAAAAACTGAAATTTGTTATTTCGAAGTAAGAACGTGTGTATGTATTTATTTAAGTTTGTTACATCATTCGACAGTAAAAGATTTCCATTAAAATGCTAATGATTCAGTAGTTGGTCCAGTCCTCACCAGCGTCGATGATCGCTTGGCATCTCCGAGACTTTCAACGAGATTTTACTCGTATTTTTGGGGCGAAGATTTCCAAACTGCCCGAATTTGCCATGACAGCTGCTTCGCTTGATGTATGAAGACACGTTCTCGGTTGGGTTTATATCGGGTGATTGGGATGGCCAATCTAGTGTGACTATACCGAATTCCCCTGGTTACAGCTTTTACTGCGATGTTTGCGGTCGTTATCCTCTTGAAGAATCCACTCCTCGTTTTTGCCGACAAGCCACCGTTTGATAGTGAGTACTTATGTCTTCTGGTAAATCTGGAGCATTTTATCAGCGTTTAAATTGTAAGTAAAGGTAAAGAGTCTCCCAAAACCTTTTTCCGAAAAACATTCCCAATGAACCTTCCCAGGATGTTTCACAATGCGCTGAACCGATCGGTAGTGGATATTGACCAGGCTGGTGGGGTAATAACCTAACCTCAAAATGAAGCTTCATCAAAAAAATTACATTGTTCCAGTCTCGATCTATGTTTTTCTCTGCTTAGGAGACTCGTTTCTCTTTGTGTTTTTTGCTCAACAATGGTTCCTTCATTGTACTTCGCCACTTTAAGGGGTAACACCACTGTAAAACTCACAAAAAATCGATTTTTTTATAGGTTTAAAACATACTTTGAATCTTTAAGAATAAAAAGAAAAAGGTTTTATGTCTACACGATTTTTTTGTGTGTGCGAAATTTCGAGCACTTTTTGAAGCGCATCGAAGCGCTCCGAAACGGCTCCCCATTGCGCGCGGTATGTCTGCTTAAATCATGTAGGACATAACTTACCTTTCGATTTCTAACTTTCTAATATACTAATAGATGTCGTTAGAATCAGTTAGTGTTCAGTTAAAATTTTCTTTGTTCGAAAGTATATTAGTATAAACCTCGGAGGGAAAGGTAAATTAACTCCCAAATTAATTGATGAATTAACAATTTATTATAGCTTAGCAATACGGCGGAATCCAAACTCTGTTGAAAAGATGCGTAAAGATATATGGGCGACTTTGTATTACAAGATGTTAACCGATGAAAAGCCGCAGTGGTCAGAGTCTTGGTGTGACTGAAAGAAGGCGCAGGCACCAGATTCCTTAGGCTCCTTTCATCATAAACTACCACTTTCCGATACAGTTTTTCATGCCATAAAACCTATTTACGAAGAGCTGAGCCGTGACGAGTTGCTTACACGCTGCTTGGGAGGATATACACAAAACAGCAATGAAAGTTTTAATAATTTTGTTTGAAGCCTAGATCCTATGACCTACTCCAGTGGAAAAAAAGAACTTAATGTAGCAACTGATATTGCTATATGTACTTTCAATGATGGTCTAACAAGTATTTTAAAAATAATGAGAGTATTAGGGTTAACTGTTGGCTGCCAGTCCTATAATTTTTGCCTCAAAGCCGATGCTACTCGAATTAAGCGCGCTAAGTAGTCACTGACGGATGCGCGCGCCGAACTAAAATAGATAAGAAATGAAAATGAAGAGGAAAATTTAAGCTATGAAGGGCAGCTTTATAGAGCTGAGATCGCAAACTAATGGAAAAAAATTTAAAACACTGAAAATGTTCATTTTTTGATATAAATAATGTTTTTTTCGAAATACGATTTTTCAAAACGGCACACAGCATAACTCGAACAATTTTCATTATATTCACTCCAAATTTTAAATATATCTTTAAAAAAAAACATTTTAAAGAGAAATACGTAAAGAATTTTCGATAAGTTGATTATACCCTTTTTTATTAAGAAACAACTACCATTTTTTCAAAATCCTCTACGTATTTCTCTAGCTATTATGATGTAGATAAAGAGATCATTTCTTTGTTTTTCCAGGTTCAAATTTGCGGCAGTTATACTGCGTGCCATGGAACCTCTTTATTTCAAGATATCTTATGAGAACAGCTCTAGTGCTGCCATTTGATAATATTTCTGAATAAAAAAAAAATTCTCCATGCTTAAAAATATGTCTGATAACATCCTTGAGTATTTTTATTCAATTACTTTCCCTTCTACATGAAAAAAAAAACCGCAAAAAACCCTGAGATGAGTACGATTCGTTTCATACGATATATTCTAACCTTTCTCCTTTAGTTCTTGCGCCCCTTGGAGCGAACTTGTTAACACTCATTTTTTCGACCTTATCAGACATTTTTCCTCTCGAACCACATTCTGATAGATCGTCAGCATTTTTAACTAAGAGTATCGTTTCACCCACTTGCTAACGAATGCCATCGACTTGGATGATTGCATAGGACACAGCCTCGAAGCGGCTGCAGCACTTATTTTCGATAATGTACTATTTAACCATAAATAAGGTTAGAACTGAATCTCTTTCCACAAAGCATTGTTCGCAGAGATGCCAACAATAACCTCAACAAATAATTTCTTTTACCGACCAAAAGTTATAGACGAGATGTTCTTACTTGACCGATTGTAATTAATTTATTGTGAATTAAGCACCTTAAAATAAAGATGTTTCATAAAAAAAGTAATAGATAAACTCTCTTAATTTCAGTTGATCTCATTAAGCCAGTTTCAGAGGGAGCTGTATGTCTGTTTACATTAAAAAATCCATCATTTCCTGACTACATCTGTATGACCGACTCAGCAGTTATGTGCTGTGATACTCATCCGAAATATCCGTATATGGTTATTATTGGATTATTTGATGGTAGTGTACAAGTATTTAACGTTCAAGCAACCTGCAAGGAGCCGGCTTATAAAAGCAACAATGTCACTAATAAACACAAAGGTATTGTTTGGGAGGTAATTAACTAGAAAACATATTAAGAAAAAAAGACTTAATGGTCTTGTTTATTTTGCCACATCATAAAGTACTGAAAGGTGATAAATGATGCGAGATAATTAATGTTCATTATAAAACAAAAGACTTTTGCTTTAGAAAAACAAATAATTAATATTAAATTTTGAGTTCAGTTTGGTTAACGTAGGCCCTTCCGTGTTCTTATTAGACAGGTCCATTAGAGTTTAAACTGCACATCAATTAAAATATCCAGTTATAATGCTTAGATTAAGTTATTCTTTAGTGTGAGAATAATTCAGTATTCAGAAATTATGTATTTATTTTAGAGCTGTGCGTTTTGTTTGGGACTTTATCATTTTTTTAAACAATCAAAGATTATATTAAATTTGGCAAAATTATTACCCTTTAAATAGGTTGTTTTTTAAGTTAGAGAATTTAAGGAAGTGCTCACTAAAATAAATTAGCTCGTCTAATATAGTATATATAAAAGTTTAATAATAAAACATTATTCTTCAACAAAATTCTTAACAGCGTGCTGCATTTTGTGCAGTCTCAAAGTTCGTTAAAATATATACCCTCTTACTCATAATCAATATTGTCTTTACTAAAGTTCCGAAAAAAGTTTACACATCCAGGTATTACTCGGGAGAATTAGACAAAAATGCCTACTTACAGACCTCTAATGAGCGAGATATCCAGAACCGTTTCTTCTAAATTTTCCATAAAGCATTTATTGCCCGACACAAAACAAATTATAAAAAATGTCTGAGAATCGCTAACGAAAAGGGGCTGTGATAATGTAAGTGCTATGAAACAAACTAGTGACAGAACAAACGTACCTATATTAACGGTACACGATATTATTAAAAAGCCATGTTTGGAGATAAAGCTTCGACAAGATATGGGTAAAACAAACTGTTGGAATGACAATAAAAAATTCCTCATTCGAAGAAAAGTATATCTAATGTTGTGTCCCTACATTGGATTAATTAAAATAACGTTTAAATACCTACGAAACCGATATATAATGCAACAAAACCTCCATAATGCCCTTCTTAAGATCGACTTTAAATATCAGTTGATAAACAAAAGAAACCTACAACGGAACCTTAAAGATTAGACAAATTAAGTTTTGAATATTTGCAATCTATCAAAAGATATAGAGCCGAAAATCGAACCATCATTTACCTACACAAAATTTCGGATAGATATCCACGATACTATGTAAAGGATGGAGTGAGTCAAGTGACAATGTCAGATTAATGTTTCTTCAAACAAAGAGAATAGGACTACATAATATTCACTGGTTAGGATCCTGCATTATCTACCCTCGTCTCCTAAAATTATTAAAAATTCGAATTAAGATTATCAAGATACTACCGCTAAGCATTTAGGAAGCTACTTTAAAGACTTCCTTTTAAAAAATACTCCAGAAAACTGTTTTATCGCCTTCGACAATGCTAGTTATCTTAGTAGTACCCACTTTAATCCACACAAAAACTGAAATTCAAGAATTTATGTTAGCAAATAACATATATTTCGAAGAGAAATAAAAAAAATCTGCTCTGATGAACCAGTGATTATAACAATTACTTTGATACCGAACTAGATATTAATTAACGTTAAACTGTTTTTTCCTTTTTTTCCCTGTTTCTCATATAAAAATTTTTAAAAATATATTAACTGGAGGTACCTCATTTTTTTTACCTTTATACTTAATCATTAAGTATTTCTTTACCAACTACATTTTTTTAGTACCTGTTGTAACCCCTAATCAAATTGAGTTCGACCCTGTGTTACTTTACACCTACGATAATATATGCGAAGCAGGGTTTCAAGGTACGTTAGAAAAAATTGTTAAACGCAAAATAAATTAAATGTATTCCAGGTGCTTACATCATTGAAAATATTTTACTTTGGCAACTTTGTAGTTAAGATATTACTGCAGGCAATTAGTCAAACAGTATACGTCTGTACGAACTTCCCGCCTCCGAGAGAAGGACAATGACAGAAAATAATAATTGTCAATCGATTACAGCAATGCTATCGCGGTGTCGATGCTAACGGGATGCAATAACAGGTTTTTTTCGATCAGAATAAGTACAATGTTATATAATTTTGGTAATACTTATTCAAGCAGTTTTTTGGAAAAATTTTATCTACAATTTAGCTCATATTTGGCTAGGTGATATATTTAGAGCATAGACATAGAGGATGGACTGAGTGTTCCGTATCCCGCTGTGAAGTAAATACGGACGCAAAAGTGTGAGAGAGACAAAGCGAATGAGTGGCCAGTAGCTGTCTCTTTTTAGAACGCCGCTAAGCTACGGCGGTCTTAAAAATAATATTTTTAAGTGTTCTATTTGAACTAAAATCGAGTATGGGGTTTTTCTCGCCTTGAATTCCGTCTCGGGGTACAGCGCCTTGTGTATTACAGGCCTACAGAAAAGAGACAGGTATTGGCCGCACAATCGCTTTGTCTCTTTCTAAAGAGTGGTCAATTTTATGAAGTTAATGCTCAGTCCATCCTCTGTGTCTGTTTTAGAGTTTACTATAACGTTTTGAAGATTTCTTGATGATAAATTTCAATCACAAAAAAAATGAGATAACACTGTTCAGGTCCACTAAGTTCTAACTTTTATAGGAACATAATCAGTTTGATTTCCTGAACTTTTTATAAAAATCAAGTCGTTAAATCTTAGTTTATTTATATTCTTTGTGAACTGAATTTAATGTCCTATTCAAACCTTTCACGTCCAAAAGTACTGATTTTTCCTATCTAAAGTCTAATTTTAAAATATTCACAGTAAAGAAAAATTAAAATGACATCTAAAAAAATTGTGTATATCAAACTATGTTATTTAGAAAATTATTTGTTAAAAATAATGTCACCTAAATGTGAACCGTTACCTTCATTGTACTCTTAATAGAGCACCGACATTATTGATCACTACTCGGCACGTTGTTTCTATTATCGTAGACTTTTTTTACCTTATATTTTCTCTTATTTGTTGCACGGAGCGTTCCTAATAAGGTAAGAAGTAAAGATATGGGTAATAAGTATATATTAAGAAAAAAATATTTAAAACAGATGATAAATTACAACATACAGTTTCATTGTTTTAACAAAGTTGGAAGATTTAGTTATATTAAAATCATTAAAAGTTTTCAAAAGGTAATCATCTTTATTTCTTGTACACTTTTCCATATAATTTGTGTCAAAAATGGTGTTGTTGTAATAACAGAGCATTTTGAAATAATTACTATTTTCATGTGTACTAAATATTTTATAAGAAAAGACAAATTTTTTCCACATTCACATTTTGACAATATTCATCTATTGTCATAATTGTATCATTTGCATACCATACTATATCTCACATCATAAGGATTATATTCATATAAAGTATTTCTAAATATATAATATAACATAACAAATTGGGGAATCGAAGTCATTGAAACAATTATTAATATTTTGATATTTTTATAACAGTTACATACATCATCTATCATTAAATAATAAAATCCAGGAGCAGCTAGTATTTCAGGATTAGACTTTCCTTTCTATTTTTTAAAAGAGGATCTTTTGTCATAAGTTCATCCGCAGACAGCAGAAGGTCGTTCAACTTAACAAAGACCTGGAAGAAATTCTATCTTGGGGTGACAGTAACCAAGTGGAATTTAACGCTACAAAAACCCAGGCGGGGCAGTTTTTTCTAAAAAAGTTAACGTTGCTGAACCCAACATAGTTATGTCGGAGCACTCCATTCCCCTAGCATCGTCACTCAATTTGTTGGGCGTTAGTTTGGGAGCAAATATGTCCTGGCATGAACATGTTGCAGGCATAGCAAGAAGAGCTTCTCAAAAGTTAGGAATATTATTTCGAACCAGAAAGCTTTACACTCCACAACTGTTAATTCTTTACAAAGCTCAAATTCGACCAACTATGGAATACTGCTCCCATGTTTGGGGCTCCGCTCTCAAACATACACTGCGTTTGTTGGATTCTGTTCAGAGAAGAGCTGTTCGTCTGACTGGAGACCCGGAACTGACCGGCGGCCTTGATTCGCTGGAACATCGAAGAACGGTTAGCGACTTGAGTCTGTTCTACAAGTATTTTCATGGAAAGTGTTCGAAGGATGCATGCAAAACGGTGCATGTTAGAAATACACATCGCGCTGTTGCTTCACATCCGTATGAGGTTCAGCTTGTTTCTCCGGGTACAATGCTTTTCAAGCAGTCTTTTGTATGGAAAACATCATCTCTTTGGAATAATTTGCCCATCGCTGTGTTTCCCACCGAGTACAATTTACGGCGATTCAAGAACAACGTGAATCGCTTTTTCCGCACATGCCGCTCCTGGAGCGCTTTAGGGACTTCCCTGCAGAACGTGTGCTAGACCCATAAAAAAGTTGTATAGGATATTATCTATTTCCTTGTCATAGGAACTCATAGTTAACGCTTACTATTCAAAATGAGATTGAATACTGAAAAACTGTACAACGCAAAGTCTTAATATAACAAATATGTCTAATAGAGGAGGAATATTTTAAAGAGAATAAAGTTTCCGATTTTCTTCAACCCATTGATAAAGTTCAGCGTGAGCCCAAGCAAGCGTATCGTAACTTTTTTAGATTTTGAAACTTTTATCATCAAGTGAGGATAAAGCTAACCTATTAACTAATTCAGTATACATATTGTGCAGTTTAGATCGAAATACCTACATAAAAGAAAAGGTTTTAGAATTATTTTTTACCACATCCTTATAGTAGATAATATCCAATAATTTATTAATACTTCCGTTTTTATGCCTTTAGCCTTTTTAAGTAATTTATTTTTTGTTTTTAAACAATATGCTTTCACTCCAGTTCCACAGAAACATTCGATAGACTCACTAACATATTCATCTTTAAATTTATCCACCAGAGATTTAGTAATTGGTATGTTGTATATGTTATCAATTTTATAATTAGAAGTGCGTGGTTTACCTTATATTGGTATAATGGTTTTAAGAAATCATAAAAGAAACCAGAGATTATAGCTTTAGATATATCTAAAATGGAAAATTCAACATAAACTGGTTTGTGATATTCAACTAGTATCTTTTGCATTTGAATAGCAACTAAATGTTCATTAAAAATTACTGACTCTTTAAAATGCGGTTTTACAATTAGGTTTTCTGCTCCATCATTTCTTAATTTTTTTTTTTCCATTGAGCAACTAATAGAATATATCTTTGATCTTTTATCAACGTTTTCCATAGTTTTACCATATATATATTATTATTATCTAGTTTATCTTTATATTTCTATCAAACTTTTTAGATTAATTTCTTAATTTAGCATTTAGTTCTATATATTTCTTTAACCAAGGTAACTGAGTAAACTCTTAGACTCTATGAATTTTACCTACTTTTAGTCGATTCTGAATACATTGTTTTAATAAAATGAAATGAATGATATGTCTTTCTTTATTTAGCAAATTTAGAATTAATTTTGCATATTTAGAGTTAGGTGGTTTATAATTTTCAGGACAAAAAAGAATTTCGTTGTGATATTCATGTAAATTAGTTGGATATAAGTCAACTTCTAAAATCTAACCTCTTTTAGAGGTGTCTGAACTATTTGTGACATTAAAGTTGTCAATTCTCTTTTGTGAGAGCCAGACAAAATCTTTTTGTAGAAGATATTGCGACATTGCATAATCATATAAATTTGTTGCGTTCAAGTATAAAATATATTTATTAGGTTTAGAAGAGTCAAAATTTTAAATAAACTTATTATTTGCGATGGATTTTCTACTAACACAGGCAATAGTTCCTCCTCTTATGCTACATTTAAAAAAATGTAAGATATCAGGATCAGTTAACAGTTCTAATTCTCCCCTCAGTGTACTTAAGGCACGCATCAAATCTCAATCCAGGAAAAGTATAATAATGTGTTAGATCGCATTTACTGCTCTTTTATATTCATCTTCACTAATATACTAATATGTTCATCGGTTAGGTCATTATAGACAACTGTTTTTTATCTTCATTTAATTTTGTATAATTATCAATATGGAGAGATTCGCTTTTGTCGAATCAAATTAAACTTTTCCTTTCCATGAAAAAATTTGAATACTTTTTGACATTTTTCATCTCCTAGAGCTTCAGATAATTTTGACAAAGAATAAGGTAAAAATTGTACACAAAACTGTTGTAGTTTTAACTTGTCAACTTTTTTAACAAAATATGAACCTACAGTGATATATTTTTAAAATAAAATACCTTTTTCTTTATTTTATGCAATTACATCCAATTGTTCACATAAATTTTTGATAAATAAATGTGGATCATAATTTTTTAAGTTGTAAAAAATAACAGGAATAGAATCGGGTTTTTTGAAAACTAAATTGGATTCAGAATGTGCTGATACTCTACAAAGACTTGTTAAGTCAAAATGGTCAGCAACTTTATCACCGTCAGCTATTATAATTTTGTTACAAATGTGAAACTCAGTTATATAATTGACTTATAACCTTTTCATTGCACTGAACTTTCATAGGTTTAATTCTTATGAAATATTTATATATTGTTTAAGAGTGAAAGGACTATTAGCATCAAGATCATTTACCTTATGATTTAATGGATTAAGAATACATTCAAAGTTTGAATAAATCACAAAAGGAATGAACATTGGTAAATTTTAAAATATTTGCAGCAAATTTATCAATTATTTTTAGCATGATCACAATCATCTTTGTTGTCTCATTAAATCACCATTGTTTGGGAAATACTACAAACATCCGTCACAAAGAAATTTCTTTCCATAATTTTTAGAGAGTTGACTACAGACTAATCTAGACAAATCAGACATATAACAATTATGAAAATGTTCATTATCATCAATAATTAATACTAAATTAAGATTGCGATTTGTTTATTTTTTGTATAGTGTAACAGTCCTATAACTTCGTATCTGGTATTGAAACCATTTTTAATTTTTTCTAAACCATAAACATTATTGAAATCATATTTTGCATTTTAAATGTTAGTATATTGTTGATTTTGAATGGTACATCAATATCTGACATATCCAATATTGTAGAAAAATGTGGGTAAGATGTCACTTCAAATTCTACTCCCGTTGGTGGGTGCAAAGCTGCGACCACTGACCAGAAGAAAGCAATAATTATCATTGTTGTGTATGTTGACAACAGCAAGTTTCTCTTCAATTTTATTGGATAGGGAATATAAGATTAAGAGGGAGACGGAAAGGAAAACGGAAAGGGAAGAGAAATGGAAGAGAAAGAGAAAGAGAAAAAGAGAAAGAGAAAGAGAAAGGGAAAGGGAAAGGGAAAGAGAAAGAGAAAGAGAAAGAGAAAGAGAAGAGAAAGAGAAAGAAAAGAGAAGAGAAAGAGAAGAAAAGAGAAGAGAAAGAGAAAGAAAGAGAAGAGAAAGAGAAGAAAAGAGAAAAGAGAAAAAGAGAAGAGAAAGAGAAAGAGAAAGAGAAAGAGAAAGAGAAAGAAAAGAGAAGAAAGAGAGAAGAAAGAGAAGAAAAGAGAAGAAAGAGAAAGAGAAAAGAAAAAGAAAGAGAAAAGAGAAGAGAAGAAAGAAAAGAAAAGAAAGAAAGAGAAAGAGAAGAGAAAAGAAGAAGAGAAGAGAGAAGAGAAAGAGAAAGAGAAAGAGAAGAGAAAGAGAAAGAGAAAGAAAGAGAAGAGAAAGAGAAGAGAAAGAGAAGAAGAGAAAAAGAAGAAAGAGAGAGAAAGAGAGAGAAAGAGAGAAGAAAAGAGAAGAAAGAAGAAAGAGAAAAGAAAGAGAGAGAAAGAGCAAAGAAAGAGAGAAAAGAGAGAGAAAGAGAAGAGAAAGAAGAAGAGAAAGAGAAAAGAAAGAAAGAAAAGAAAAAGAAAGAGAGAAAGAGAAAGAGAAAAGAAAAAGAAAGAGAAAAGAAGAGAAGAGAAAGAGAAAGAAAAAAGAGAAAAAGAAAGAGAGAAGAGAAAAAGAAAGAGAAAAGAAAGAGAAAAGAGAAAGAGAAAGAGAAAGAGAAAGAAAAGAAAAGAGAAAGAGAAAAGAGAAAAAAGAAGAGAAAGAAAGAGAAAGAGAAGAGAAAGAGAAAAGAAAGAGAAAGAGAAGAGAAAGAGAAAGAGAAAGAGAAAGAGAAAAAGAGAAGAGAAAGAGAAGAGAAAGAGAAGAGAAGAGAGAAGAGAAGAGAAAGAAGAAAGAAAAGAGAAGAGAAAGAAAAGAGAAAAAAGAAAAAGAAAAGAGAAGAGAAAGAGAAGAAAAAGAAAAAAGAGAAGAGAAAGAGAAGAGAAAGAAAGAAAAGAGAAGAGAAAGAGAAGAGAAAAAAGAGAAGAGAAAGAGAAGAGAAAGAGAAGAGAAAGAGAAGAGAGAAGAAGAGAAGAGAAGAGAAAGAGAAGAGAAGAGAAAGAGAAGAGGAAGAGAAGAGAAAGAGAAGAGGAAGAGAAGAGGAAGAAAGAAAGGAAGAGAAGAGGAAAGAGAAGAGAAGAGAAGAGAAGAGAAGAGGAAGAGAAGAAGGAGAGAAAGAGGAGAGAGAGAAAGAGAAGAAGAGAAGAGAAAGAAAGAGAAAGAGAAAGAGAAGAGAAAGAGAAGAGAAGAGAAAGAAGAGAAAAGAGAAGAGAAAGAGAAGAAGAAAGAAGAGAAGAAAAAGAGAAAGAGAAGAGAGAAGAGAAAGAGAAGAGAAAGAGAAGAGAAAGAAAGAGAAGAAAAGAGAAGAGAAAGAGAAGAGAAAGAGAAAGAAAGAGAAGAGAAAGAAGAGAAAGAGAAGAGAAAGAGAAAGAGAAGAGAAGAGAAGAGAAAGAGAAAGAGAAAGAGAAGAGAAAGAGAGAAAGAGAAGAGAAAGAGAAAGAGAAGAAAGAAAGAGAAAGAGAAGAGAAAGAGAAGAGAAAGAGAAGAGAAAGAGAAGAGAAAGAGAAGAGAAGAAAGAGAAGAGAAAGAGAGAAGAGAAAGAGAAGAGAAAGAGAAGAGAAAAAAGAGAAAGAGAAAGAAAGAGAAGAGAAAGAGAAGAAAAGAGAAAGAGAAGAAGAAGAGAAAGAGAAGAGAAAAGAGAAAGAGAAAGAGAAGAAAAGAAAGAAAAGAGAAAGAGAAAGAGAAAGAAAAGAGAAAGAGAAAGAGAAAGAGAAAGAGAAGAAAGAGAAAGAGAAAGAGAAGAGAAAAGAAGAAGAAAGAAGAAAAGAAAGAGAAAGAGAAGAGAAAGAGAAGAGAAAGAGAAGAGAAAGAGAAAGAGAAAGAAAGAGAAAGAGAAAGAGAAGAGAAAGAGAAAAAGAGAAAGAGAAGAGAAAGAGAAGAAAAGAGGAGAAAAGAAAAAAAAAGAGAAAGAGAAGAGAAAGAGAAAGAAAGAAAAGAGAAGAGAAAGAGAAGAGAAAGAGAAGAGAAGAGAAAGAAAGAGAAGAGAAAGAGAAGAGAAAGAGAAGAGAAAGAGAAGAGAAAGAGAAGAGAAGAGAGAAGAGAAGAGAAGAAGAAAAGAGAAAGAGAAGAGAAGAGAAAGAGAAGAGAAGAGAAGAGAAGAGAAGAGAAGAGAAGAGAAGAGAAAGAGAAGAGAAGAGAAGAGAAGAGAAGAGAAGAGAAGAGAAGAGAAGAGAAGAGAAGAGAAGAGAAGAGAAGAGAAGAGAAGAGAAGAGAAGAGAAGAGAAGAGAAGAGAAGAGAAGAGAAGAGAAGAGAAGAGAAGAGAAGAGAAGAGAAGAGAAGAGAAGAGAAGAGAAGAGAAGAGAAGAGAAGAGAAGAGAAGAGAAGAGAAGAGAAGAGAAGAGAAGAGAAGAGAAGAGAAGAGAAGAGAAGAGAAGAGAAGAGAAGAGAAGAAGAGAAGAGAAGAGAAGAGAAGAGAAGAGAAGAGAAGAGAAGAGAAGAGAAGAGAAGAGAAGAGAAGAGAAGAGAGAAGAAGAGAAGAGAAGAGAAGAGAAGAGAAGAGAAGAGAAGAGAAGAGAAGAGAAGAGAAGAGAAGAGAAGAGAAGAGAAAGAGAAGAAAAAGAGAAGAGAAAGAGAAGAGAATATATTTCCCACGTTTTCTATAATTACACATAAATTTTTTAGATGTTGAAAATACATACAAAGGGGAGAAATTTTGATTGCGCAATATTAAGCAGAACTATTCTATATCCCTTTAGAATAGGTAATTTGCTTACACATTTTGAAACAATTCTTACTGTAAACGATAATTAAAAAATATATATTTCGGATATGACATTTACATGAGGTATCTATCATTATTTCGACTTATCTCCCATTATTTCGTCTTTTCTCATTTTTTTAATCAACCAACAAGGTGACATAACAAAATTATTGACCTATTCAAAATGTTAATTAACTTTTTATCACCCAAACTATGGACCCAATTTAGTTGCCTTCTGATCTAAAATAAACATCATATCATGTTTCTTGTAAATGGTGGTTTAAATAAATAATTTGCACGACAAATATAATCATAAATTGCTAACGCTTTGGGAACATAGCCAAAAGAGCAATTATATTCCCGAATGTCCATTGTCTAATTCAAACAAATCCATGTTTGATACTGAAATCAAATGGACAATAAAAAGATCGTTTTGGTTTCGTGTGGACGTTTTTTTTTTTCGTTAATTTCTCTTTTTTTTCGCTCTTCAGCGCATATACAGATCATAATTTAGGAGAAGGAGGCATATATTAATATTTAAAATTTATTCATATTATTTTCGGGGAGGGGAATTACCTACTCTGTTGGAAGGAGCCACTCTGTTCGTGGGAGAAGGAGAAGGTATTCCCACAAACTACCTACTTATTCTAACATCAGTAAAAAAGTAACTAATGGAGTCTTAAGCATCTTTGTTGTTGCATCTCTTTTAAAAGAATTTCTGAAAAATATTAGGCCTGGTTAAAAAATTACAAAACTCCTCTCCAGTTTACATATATTAACGATTTTTTGTAATATCTTTTAGGTAAAATGGGCTCCAGATCTACCTGATGGTGAATTAAACTTTTACTCAGTATCAGCTGATGGTAACATTAACAACTGGGTTTTAATGCAAAACGAACTGGCCGTTACAACAATAATAACGTTATATTTGGCGAAAGATCCTGTACCTGGTCCCGACGGCACACAACTTAGAGTAAAAGGTATTAGAAGTATATACAAAAGTTTATACCTGGACTTTTTATCCTTTATTTTTATATTGTTATCATACACAGCAAAAGCTCTTGGCGTAACACGAACTCAAATAATGTTTAATCAATTACTAAACCCATTTCTTAATACCCAGTTTAGAAAGATATCCAAGATAAACTAAATATTTAATTAGAATATTCATCTAAATATGCAGTAATTTTGTGATAAAACAGGTCTTTCTGCTTCAAAATTTTACACTGTTGTTATACAAGTATTTAAAACGTGATAGGAGCTTTTCATCAATTTAGAAACAAAATTAATGAAATTTCATTAATCTTCGGAGCTTTTTTGGACAAAATTATCATTTCCAAAACATCTTTTAAGTGCTAAAAAACTTTATTATTAAAATAATGCGAAATGAGAATACCAACTTTCAGCTCTCAACCTTACTGTTAGTGTTAATTGTGTAGTTTTAAGTAAAATATTAAAAATACAATAGGTTCTAGATCTGGCCAGGTCATAACATTTTAAATATGTAAAGTTTGAGAAGCGATGTATCGTATAAACATTATACGAGTATATATGCACAAAATTTAAATATTTTTCATCTTCATTTGTATTGTTTTTAGTGTTTGACCCAAATTCTATTATCGAAATATCAAATCAACTTAATATTTTGTATTTTAATGTAAATCTATTCCTGTCTTGAAAATGATATTTTCCTTTCTCACTTTTTATATTGACAATGCAAGTATGTATATATATATATATATATATATATATATATATATATATATATATATATATATATATATATATATATATATATATATATATATATATATATATATATATATATATATATATATATATATATATATATATATATATATATATATATATATATATATATATATATATATATATATATATATATATATATATATATATATATATATATATATATATGTATGTATGTATGTATGTATGTATGTATGTATGTATGTATGTATGTATGTATGTATGTGTATATATATATATATATATATATATATATATATATATATATATATATATATATATAGGCTGAAAAGTTTTTGGTCTAGCTACTTAAAACACATTTCTTTGCAAAATTCGACTTTATTCATCAACATAGCCTCCTTCAAGAGCGATACAATCAATCCAACGCTTTTCTAACATTTCTATACCTTTCTTGTAGAAGGATTTGTCTTTGCCTTCAAAATAGGCCTCAGTTTCGGCGATAACTCCTTCATTAGAGCCAAATCTCTTTCCTGTGAGCTTTTTTTTGAAGTCTGCGAATAGATATTAGTCGCTGGAGGCCAAATCTGGAGAATACGGTGGATAAGGAAGCAATTCGAACTTCAATTTATGCAATTTTGTCATCGTAACCACTGACTTGTGACACATTGTATTACCTTGATGAAAGAGCACTTTTTTCCCTTCTCAGCCAAAATCTTTCCAGCCGACTGTTGTGTCTTTGGTAACTTCGGACGGCTGCTGTCCACTCAACTGCCTGCCGATTTGATTCCGGTGTATAGCGATGAATCCATGTTTCATCCATTGTCACATATCGCATGAAAAAATCATTTTTATTGCGCTTAAACAGGTCTAAACAGCGCTCGTAATCATCAACACGTTGTTGTTTTTGGTCCACTATGAATAAACGCGGTACCCATTTCGAACAGAGTTTTCTCATGCCCAAATGTTCATGCCCTGCAAAATATGACCAACACGTTCTTTTGATATCTTTAGGAAGTCAGTTATCTCAAGCAATTTCACTTTACGGTCATCAAAAACAATTTTGTGGATTTTTTTTTATGTTTTCCGGTGTAACCACCTTATTTGGGCGTCAAGAGCGTTCAGCGTCATTTGTGTCTGTACGACGGCGATTAAATTCAGCATACCAGTAAATGAGTGATTTTCCAGGGGCAGAATCCCCGTAACAATTATCAAGCAATTGCTTTGCTTGAACGGTTATTTTTCCCACCAAAAAACAGTATTTAATTAGCACACGAGATTCGATTTTTTCCATTGTTTTGAAAATATCAAGAGTAGCGTCACTAAAACCACTGTAACTTGTAAACTAATCGTCAAAATATTATGGGATTTTGACACGTTTCGTTTGAAGGTTGGTACTTCCTAAAAATCATATGAATTTTTTTGAAAAGAGCGACATCTATGTGTCAGACTAAACAAAAACTTTTCAGTCTACGCGTTATATATATATCTATATGTTTGTGTGTATATATATATATATATATATATATATATATATATATATATATATATATATATATATATATTTAGATGGCAGGTGGTTAATTAATTTTGATTTTTCAGCATCCAAGGTTTCTAATGGCATCCTTGCTGTAAATGTAAATTTTTATATTAATATGTTAGTGAATAGTCGCTGTTTTATTTCAGTGTTGGTCTTTGTTATGGCAATTGTTATTTATGGTCATTCTTGTTAGATTAATTTGCATACTGCATTTTGTGCCCTGATGAAGGTCCCAACCTAGGACCGCAATATTGGCTAAATGAATATAGTGTGAACATCTGTTGATGCCCTTTTTTGCCGAGTTCCCCAACTAGTTTCATAACTTAGGATTTTTTATATATATGTATATATATATATATATATATATATATATATATATATATATATATATATATATATATATATGTATATATATATATATATATATATATATATATATATATATATATATATATATATATATATATATATATATATATATATATATATATATATATATATATATATATTTATTATTTATATATATATATATATATATATATATATATATATATACATATATATATTATTTTTACGTTGTTACGCCGAAAATAGAAAAAATTATCGGGTATTCAAATTTGCTACTTCGATAATGCTGAAAATGATATTATCCAACCCAATCGCTTTTAACCATCTCCTTCAGAGATTTAACGCTAAAAAACTGTAAGTGTTTGTATTGTCAAGTTTTATAGAAGTTTTAAAATGAATTCGAAACCTATATCTCGTTTCGTTTGAAACTCATTGCGGCAACATTCCGAAAGGCGGACAGGCAGACGACAAAAATTAAAAAGATGGGTTTCCCCTATACTATGTATCTTAGTTTACATCCTTTACAAAGAAAATTGATAACTTCCGATTAATGAAGTAATAGAAACGCAATATAGTATATTCATAGTTCTAAACATGTAGTCATAGAATAAGAGACATTTTTTATTTGCAATCAACTGTACTTAGTGTCGTTTCTCTTCGCCCTCGATTCGAATTAGGCGGGCGTGAGTTTGTTTGAAATGTTGTTAGTTATCATGTTTCTAAAAATGGACAGCAAATTTTGTCCTGTCAAATAAATTGCGTACAAAGATGAATAACTAGGATCTTCTGTAGCGTTTTAATAATGGTCGAGAGAAGTCAGAATTCAATTTAAGAGTATTTTTTTCCAGATGGGACGAATACGTCGAATGGTTAATCACAATAATCAGTTTTTTTAACAAAAAAACACCATTTTTTTTCTGTATAATATTACACCACGTATCCTTTACTAATTTTCTCCTAGTCTTTGACTGAAAAATCTGTTACTGTGATTAACTAGGCACTGTATTCTGTGGGTTAGGCCCAGAGCGACTTTTTCCTATTCTCAAAGTTAAAAAGCGAACGGTCTGATGATGATGATGAAGGGGATTAAAAATTGTGACATCGGTTTGAAACCTAATTTCTAAAGATACAATTTCAGACTATTTTACCATCTTTAGAGTATAGGGAGAAGTAACGAACCTTAATTAATAAACAATGTGTTACTTTTTCCAAGAAATTCCGGAAGTAAATACCTATCATTTATGTTATAACGTAGAAAATTATTATTTTATTCATTCTAGCTTGTGCAACCTGCATTAAACTTCATCCAAAAAATCCAATAATATATTTCGTTGGTACAGAAGAAGGTGAAATATACAAGTGCAGTACTGCCTATAGTTCAATGTATTTGTTAACGATCAGTGCTCATCAAATGCCAGTTACTAGAATAGATTTTAATAAATTCAATTCTGACATATTTATATCCTCTAGTGGTGACTGGAGAATTAAAATATGGGAGGACAATAGATTGTAAGTATATTTGTTGTTTTTTACCATATTGAGTTAATTACAATAAAAATACATTTTTTCAGTTGCCCTTGTTGCAATCAAAGTTATAAATATAATAAAATTTGAAAATTTTTTTAGAGCGGTAATTAGGATCTAACATAATATTCTCTCCGGAATATTTACAAAAAAAGAAAAAATTGGCAAAGTTATTAGTTATATTTGTTTGAGGTCACTTTATAATGACAATCTTTTGGATGATTTAAAGCCAGCCTTTTAACCCTATCCTCTACCCATTTAACCCCTTATATGTTGATTGGACAGTGCTATTTAACCAGGAAAATTTTTAATCATACTATTAAAACAAAATTTATTGACCTACACCTCTTTCACCTCCTTCTCCTATAGGTTTCATTCCTAGTTCAAGCATTATATGTGTTACAAATTTGAACTCGAAAGCTGGTTTCGTTCCACAGTTATCATGCTAAAAGACCGACAGACGGAAATATTAAACTATGTTTTCCGTAATCTAGGAACGTGAAGAAATACAAAAATCTCTACGAGTAATTTTTTCCACTAATCAATATTTTCCATTAGCAAGGTAAGTAGAAAGTTAAACTTTCTACTTACCTTGTTAAATCTTTTTTAAATCTGATGAAAGAAATAATGTAATAAAGTCTTATTAACGGTAGATGATTAAAAAGCGTCTTAGGGAATTTTGTTCTAGACGTCATAGTGAGTGTTTCAGAAATATTTGCCACCCAATAAAAAAAGTGATTTCAAAGTTTTGTTTTAAACAAAAAAAAAATGAGATCTTAAGGTTCTTTTGTACTTCCTTTGCTAAAGAGAAATCTCGTATTCATGAAAAAACACCCTTCGAGATATTTACATACAGGTTTCAAATCACGAACAATAGTCTGCTCTGTAAATAGTAGCCTCTTTACAGGGTAACTCTCGAACGGAAAAATATATCTATTTCATATTTGGTACACGTATAAGCAATATATCAATTTCAAGAAATATCGTTTTAGGGAAAGGGAGTGAAAACTCTAGAGGGCGTATATATTGCATAGTTTCAATAATCAATAATGAACAAATTTTAGGCATAATTATTTATAGTTAAACCTACAAAGGGGTTACTGGGATAAAGGAAGAAGTTAGAGAGGATGGTTCATATATATCATATTATACGTCCTTTTCAGGGTTCTTGAAATAAGTCGAGGAATCTAAAAACTATAAGTTTAGTAGAAATAGCTCTTTTCTTGTGATTAATATCTCACCATAAAATATCTGTCATTAAAATATCGAGCTGCAGCATTGTAGAGACGATATAATTCCTTATTTTTAATTTATAAGAATGTACAAATAATTTGGAAAGCGCCATCTCATTTTTTACAGACCACTGTCGAAATTTGCATATATAACAAAGATACATATACTTGTATTTAGACTTGACTAACGCAGCATGAAAAATTTTGCGAACATTTCTGGGTTCAGCATGAAAAACTAAAAATATAAAGTCTTAGGCGTCTAATATATCTTTTTACGATGAAAAATCAATAACTCTACAAATAAACCAAAAAAAGGAACACCTATTTTTTTGTTACCATCTTTGCTGAAGAAAGAAAGTATTGGTGAATGAGTCAGTCTCAGAGATGATGATGAGAAATAATTTCTGCTTTCTGTCGGTCTACTGCTGCAATAACTCTCGAGGTAGAATTTTTAACTAATTACTTCTTAAATAAACATTTATTTATTATACTTAAGATTACAGCCATTGTCCGGGCCTGGTCTTTAATAAAATGTACCTTCTGGTAAATATTCGGTTAAAGGTTATTTAAAAAGGTTTTAGTTTTTGGAATCTTTGTGATATCTAACAGTTTAAATGTCAAAATGATCTTTTAAGTAAGCGAAACTAAGTAATATTTCCATACATCACCACCTAAAACTTTGAGGTATTTTTCTTAATGCCAAAAATTTAAGCAACAAAAAAGCGAAATATTTTTTATAACTTTTTTGAGAAGTTCTTTAGTTTTAGTCTTAGATTTAAGTAAATGCATAAATGACCAATTCGTTACGGGGCTTGTAAAAATTAATAATATGTTAATTTAACTGATTTAAATACACTCAAGGCATCGAAGGAGATTCAAACTATCTGGTCTCGAATGAAATAGCTGTTTTACATATTGCCACTAAAGAAAGCACCTCAGCAGTTGAAGAAATTTATTCTAAGACATTACTTCCGACGACACTAACGGGCAAAATGACCGAACCTTATAGGTCCGAAACGGAACGTCTAGCATAAAAAAAAGCGAGCAAAAAAAAAGCTAGATTAAATTTCAAGTCTGAATTTACAGAGGAGTTGGTTTTGAGTAGTACTCGAGTAAGATGATTTTGAAAGGACATGTTTAAAATACCGGAAGGTGTCCTTAATGGGGAGCTTTTACGATGGAGTGCGCTTTAAAGGGAATTTTAAAACAGTACTCTGTCCGTCAGGGAGGTTCTACGACGCGATTTTCATTTCTTTCAAGCCACCATACTTGCATTTTTTGTGGAAACGGCGCGTCATGTCTGACCAGATGTTAAGCCCAAAATTGAGAGTAAAATTTACTTCAAGAAATTTCTAATTGTATCTCTAACTTTATGTAGGTAAAATTGTGATAATACAAAAACGTTTTTAAGAATATTAACTGTTGCTTAGCGTAAGTACATAAGATAAGAGAATCAAAAATTTTATTCCAGAGATCTACAGCTTTCAAATTACATCAACACTTAAAACTTTATTATTTTTAGAGAACCGCTATTTGTCTTTGATGTAGGAGATAGAGTTGGAGATGTGAAATGGGCGCCATATTCTTCCACGGTATTTGCTGCTGTCACAACTGAAGGAAAAGTATACGTATTTGATATAAATATCAACAAATATAAGCCAATTTGCATCCAAGCCGTAGTATCAAAAAGGAGAAACAGACTGACAAGATTGTCATTCAATCACAAATTGCCAATTCTTATTGTAGGCGATGACAAGTAAGATATAATAAGATTAAAAAATGTAATTTTTAAAAATTACTCAATTGTTGCCGAGTTATGCATAATTAAGGTAACATTAATGACTTAGGCCTTTTTAATATTAGTCTATCTGAACTAACCACTGACTTCCACTAGATACAATACCTGGCAAATCCGTTTCATTTGTTTCAATAAAACACCTCTCAAAGAAACATGTAGCGGAAATGGCAAGTTTTTAAATTCATTCACTCATCCACTCATGTAATCAAAGTGTTTTTAATTCGTCACGGAAAATAATTGAAGCTCAATACATCCATCGAGATAAAGATAAAAAAAAAACGATGGATCACCATTTTTAGTGACGTAAATAAACAAAAAAAATCGTTTTAGAGTTACTTTTATTTAATTAAAAAATTTAACCCTGCCTCCTAGAGGTTTTAACTAGCTGTTATACTCTAACACACATAAACACACATGGAGGCGAAAGCGAATCATTGACTTCCTAAAAGTGAAAGCAAATAGAAACGGTTATAATTCAAAAACATTTCTTAATAATTACTTGAGCAAATCAAATTGTCAAATTTTAAACAAAAAATCAAAGATGACCTCATTCCTAAAGCATATATATAATAAGAGTATAAATGAATAGATTCAAACTAGAGATTTAATACGTCTTGATCAATAACTTTTCATTCCTTAAATATTTTCAGTTTGTATTGCTTTCTGGTTGTTTGGATTATAATAACTTATCGTGAATTTCTGTATTTTCTTATTTGTTTACTTTATGTTGATCTTCGAAGCTATATTTTGAATTATAATTTATTTTATTTTTGTTTTCTATATTTTGGGAATACTATCTTATTTACATTTTTTGAGGTGTGTTAGCATTTGTGTAAAAACTTCAAATATTTATCTATACATCTAAAGATTGCAGCTTAAACAATATGGCCCATTGAATCGGTCATTTTTGAAAGGGGATATGTGTCGATAGGGAGAATTTTTTTCTCTACTACACATAACTCACGTAAAGGCAAAAATCAGAGTTAAACTGGGCCATATGCATGTGCATTTTGTTATGAGAAGTTTAGTTCAGACTAGAAAGAGGACATGTGGCTCACATGTGATCTTTTGTCAATTTGCCACAAGTTTGCATTTTGTAACATACCCCCCTTCAAAAATTACCGATTCAATTATGCTGATGACAAAAGTATAGTGCCCCTTGTTCCCAATGTGGGACGTTCAGATGGGTGTATTGGGAGTATGTTGACGAAAGGTTTACTTTTTCAATTTTAAAAGATTCACATTCAGACAAATAAAAGTTAAATCTTAAGTATTTATAAGTTAATAATATAATGTTAACAGATTAATTTACTCATTATTAGTAGTATGATCCTCTCAGAGTTCAATGACGGTGCTTTTGACACACTATATCTCTTATTGTCCGGCACCTTAAGAAAATCTCAGGATTTCCATCAGATCAAAAAAATTAAGTTCCCTAACAACAGAGAAAAGCTCACTTACCTTTGAGTGAGTTTTATTTTATGAGATACCTGGCCATTTTGCATGTGCTACTGCTCTGTTCGTTTCTTTTAGTAATTGGAAATTCATGCCCGCAATCTAATTCTCTGGTTACCGTGTAGGAGTAGATTTTTTCTTTCGTCTTCAAATTTTCTTGTTCTATATTCTGTATTTAAATACAAGGCACAGGTCATGTGTGTATATTTTAAATCTTGTCGGTTTTGACATTAATTTTCTAAGTGTGATTCAGCAAAGTATTTATAAACAAGTTTGTAGCACTTCATAGCTGCTTAATAGCATAACATAACATTTTCTAGGTTGGGATACCTTCTTATATCTTCTCTGACGTTCTCATTGATTGCTGTTTGTTGGCTTGTTTACAATTTGTTATTCCTAGTTGCTGATTTGTCTCATCAGTGTATGAGCAGGTTCGCTATTCAATTTAAAAATGAAATCTTAAGTAGTATGGAGAACGAGTCCCTCTCTTGGTCACTACTTGTATGTCTTTATGGATATTTAAATTTATTTTGTGTTTCCGCATTTCCACACAGTTCATATGTTGCTTCTAGGCTTTTTGTCACCAAGTTGCGCAGGCAGCGTTAGAGGTAAAATATTTTTTGTAGAATGATTCTGTTTGAACTATGTTATGATTTCGCTCCTTAACACGTTTTTATTTGATATGATTTGCGAAGTAGTTTGTGCATGCGTCAAAGTAACTTTTATATAGTTTTAATTGGTCAAATATGTTTGGTTTATTCAGATCCAGGGTTCTCTTCCGGTCATTGGTACTTTGATAGCTCACTTGACTAATCTCGCTAAGATTTGTATGGGATTCAGTTTTTTAAACATCTAAGTTTACGTACTATATATAATATTAATAATAAATCTAGGCGAAACTCACTTAATGTTCTTCTAAATCACAAATTTCGACAAACGATCAAAAACTAAACTAAGAGTAGACATAAGGTCTTATCCAAATATGCCCATCTCAGCGTCCTTGAATAGTTTATTGCAGTAATGCGTTCCTGATTTTAAAATAAGGCTTAATTTTTGGGGTTATTCAAGGTATTTATGAAGCAAAAATGATACTATTTCTTATTGATAGATATAGCTGAGAGCTTCAACTATATTTAATGTTATTGTAATTAATTATTAAAAAGCCTATCTATTAATCTAATATATATATATATATATATATATATATATATATATATATATATATATATATATATATATATATATATATATATATATTCCAGTTAGAACCAGATCTTAATTTTTTAACTAGCCAATCTGTAATATTATATATAAAATAAATTTTGTCAATATACAGTCCCTGGCCAAATTATTAGACGCACTGTATTTTTTTTAGTAATTTTATGTTTCTTAAGAGTTTTTATGCAATAATGGTATATTTAAACTACAATATTATTGATTTTTATTTAAGAGAACTGTTGTAGACTACATATTTGTATTTATTTTTAACATATGGCAACACTGTGTTGACAAAGTGATACATGAACGTAAACAAGTACAAACCTGTATCAGTCGCGATCGGAATCGAGTCAGGTACGGACGTGTTTCTGTGGCTTTATGGACTGTGATTGTTTGTTTAACAGTTTTATACTACTCAGTTATTAGTTTATTTTGTATGCAGTGTTTTAAAAAAAGTAATTGGACTATTTTCATTATGGGTAGAAAAGGCGATCTTTCACCACGTAAAAAAGCTGAAGTGATTGCGAAAACATTTACAAACCGAGAAATATCACGAAGATTGGAGGTTTCTGAAGCTAGTGTACGACGCATAAAAAAAGAAAATTGAGTCAGGGAAGGAATTAAGCCCGAAAAGAAAGAAAAGATGCGGTAGAAAACCAATTTTCACTCCACGGTCAGAGAGATGTTTGAAGAAAATTTGTGTAGAAAACAGATTTGCTACCACAAAGGTAATAAAATCACAACTCCAGGATGCTAGCGTAAATGCTTCTGAGCACACTGTTCGAAGAAAATTGAAAGAATTAGATTTTAAGGCCTGTCGCCCCGCCAGGAAGCCCAAGTTAACAGCTGCTATGAAAGCAAAGCGCCTGAAGTGGGCCAAACAATGGCAAGACAAAGATGTGGACTTCTGGAGATCGGTAAGATACAGCAATTTAATCAATAATCGATACATTATTATCATTTTCAGTTAAATAAAGCAAATAAACATGGAAGTTTATATAATTTTCCTATTTTTGACAGGTCTGCTTCAGTGACGAAAGCACATTCGAAATTTTGCAGAATAAAGCTCAGTATGTACGTCGTCGTCATGGAGAAAAGTTTCATCCTGATTGTGTCGTCCCGACGGTTAAACATCCCACCAAAGTGATGATTTGGTCAGTCATCAGCGGCAAGGGCACTGGACGTCTGTACGTCGTCAAAGGAATAATGAGGCAAGATCAGTACAAAGAAGTATTACAAAATCGGTTGATTCCGCAGCTCAGAGAATGGTTTCCAAATGGGGAACCATTCACTTTCATGCAAGATGGAGCTCCATGCCACACTACTCGGTCTGTTAAAACTTCTTTGGCAGAAAAAAATATCCCTCTGTTGGATTGGCCGGGTAATAGCCCTGATATGAACCCCATTGAAAATGTGTGGGAGCTGATGAAAAGAGAAGTGGCTAAAGATGTGATTACCAACAAAACCCAGCTCCTAGAAAAGATTATTCATGTGTGGAATCATCATCCTCAAATGCAGGAGACAGTACAATCTTGCATTGATAGCATGCCGCGCAGAATTAAAGCTTTGATAGCGGCTAAAGGTGGCTCAACTAAATATTGACTTTTACTAACATTAATTTCATTTTTCTTTAAAACTTAATAAACTTATGCTTTTCTAAATTAATGCTATTTTATTTATGTCAAATAAATAGGTACTTGATTGGATAATATAAAAATAAAAAACAAATCAATTTAAAATAATAAAACGGTACAATATCACTCGGTAATTAATATTTTACATGAAATCTTGCAGTGCGTCTAATAATTTGGCCAGGGACTGTATGTATTCTGTACTATAATATTCTAATATTGACCTAAACAACTCAATTTTAGAAAAATTCTGACCCTTTTTATTTGTAATCAATATACATTCCAATTGCATATTAAATTTTCTTCTAGGGGATGTGTTACAACTCTAAAGCTGTCTCCAAATCTTAGAATTCCCTGCAAGGCACCAAAGAAACAACAGCATCTAGATCAGTGGACTTTACAATGTATGAAGCTGGACAAGCTCTTATCATTAGTGCGAGAGCCAGTAACTTTAACACTACCAGAAGATACAGCGGGAACAGAAGAATCATAAATAATAAAATAGTCTTAAGAACGACAATAGTTGTTATTTATGGATATACATTTATTATTTTCAAAAAAATAACCAATATTATTTTAGTTTTTCATTTGGGAGTTATAAAAGTCGTTTCCACTCTTATATGAATTTATATGTGACCCAATAAATTATGAATCCATATGATTCGGCACCTATTATCCATTTCCTGTAATTTAACTTATAATGCTTTAAAAAAGTAACACTAAAGAGTTACACCACCTGGCTATAGGAAACAAACGCTCAATAATCCGAAATTACTGCTTAAAAATATGTAACTGGATTATATGTTCTTTGTACAGTAGTCAATACATAAAAAACAGAATTTCATTCCAGCTAGAACCAGATCTTAAATTTAAACTGACCTCAATTGATATATCTATCAACGGTCAGTTTTGCTTCAAGATTGCGGTCACAAAATACACGTAGGTTTTTAGAAACATGGTGCAACTGAAAGTTGAGAGTATGATTTAGCAAAATTTAGCAATTTTTTACGTTAAACAGTATTGGTATATCAAAAGCAGCCAAAGGTTTCGTTTGTGCATTGCTTTAAAAAAGTTATTGTTGAGAAAAAATAGGATTTTTTCGTGAACAATTTCGAACAATGATTTTCTGTGTGGTTTCATTCAACATCATACATTGACTAACTTTATCTGGTTGTTGAAGAGAAAGCACGATACAATGGCAATGTTTATAACATGTTTGTAGAATTTAAGCTAGGACAGAAATCTCAGTGATCAATTTCGTGAAGGTCGTCCATTAACCCCTGTTGTCGCATCAAGGCCGTAGGAGAAATGATACAGTTGGACCACCATGTGGCATACCGTAAGATTTAGGTGTCCATAGCACTGGCATGCAATAAATACATGAGATCTTGCATGAACATTTGGCTTGTTAGTTTACGCAATATTTGACCAAAACTTAAAAAAATTGTTCAGGTAAAATGAAGCAAAGTAATGCTTAAAAAATTCAACCTAGTTGCTTAAAATTCTGTTTACATCACAATTGGTGGTAAAACTTAGATTTATTCATACGACTCCGAAAATAAAAATCAATCAGCTGTGTGCGTGTTCCAAGACAAGCCTAAACCAACAAAGGTTGTTCGCTCGTGAAGGGCTTCATAAAAATTATCGCTGCAATACTCTTAGTTACTAGTCACGTGGCTACTACCGCTTTAGAGGTTCAAAGGACTGTTAATGCTAATTCATATACAATTTGTTTGCCAAGTCATTGATAAATTGCATAAAATACACCAAAAACGTTGTTTTATCTTTCATAACGACAGTGCGGTCAAACAATCAAATATTTATAGGCGAAAACCATGGAACTAATGTTTCATTGCCCGTATAGTCGTGATTTATCACCTTGTGTGTATTCCCTCTATCAAATATAAAATGCGTGAAGAAAATTTTTCAACACCTGCAGAGGTAGTTAACGCGTTAACACAGCACTTTGCTCAAATACCCACTTCTGAGTGGAAAAAAATGTTTCTAGAAGTGGTTTAATTTTTTCATACTTTGGGGAAGTTGGTTGCTTTCTTCCAATTCCACTGAGAACTGGATTCTCTGGGGTAAAGAGTTTAGGTGATCTAAGAATTCTCTTTTTAGATCTGCTTATGCAGAAAAGAGCAGAACACCTGAAACACACGGTCCACAGAAACCTATACATATCTATAGGTATTTGAACGCCAATCACGTAATCAGTCATCACAACAACAAGCAGTAGCAAACACCTTAATATCGAAAGGTTCCCACCTAACTGATAACACTAACAGGCAACAGGAAATAAACCACAAAACCAGTGAAAAAAATAGATATAGCATAGCTACAAGCCTTAGATGTTCTATGGGGATCCTCCTACGAAGCAGAAATCGACGTAATGGTTTGATAAGGGCTCTTCACCTTAATCGTCTTCTGGAAAGTTGATGGCGACCGTTTTTTGGAACTGCCACAGAATTTTGCTAATTTAATATATGGTAGAAGTGTCCACAATTAATGGAGAGATTAAGGAAGGACGATTCAGACCCTACAGCTGACCATTAGATAAAAACGACCAAATTTATGGAGAACCAAAACTTTAGAGTTGCACAATTCCATGGTCCACAAAGCTCGCATAGTTCAAGGTGTTGCTAAAAGCTGTGGATTCACCGAGTTACAGCATTTACCCTATAATGCTAATATCGTGCCCTGCGACATTTTTTTTTGTTCAAATATCTGAAGAAAGAGCTTAGGACTTGAAAATTTTCCTCAGATAATGAATTGAAAATAGCTGTAGTTACGTAGATATTTTTTTTTTTTTAGGCCTTGCGAGTTTTCGGTGATTGCTACGTAGACAACTTACAAACACACCCTTATATATATATATATATATATATATATATATATATATATATATATATATATATATATATATATATATAGTCCGCCATCCATCAAGTAAACTTGGAATTTGTTGTATAGTAAGCCAACGGCCTGGGTGCTGCATAGTACGCCTACCGGCCTACCAAAAACCACTAGCGCCGGAGAACCGGTGGTGAATTTTATAAGCTAAAATAAACAGACAGTTGATCAACATTCTTCATGGCAACCTCGTAAAACCTTCGCCTGTTTTCTTATTGACTTGTTAATTTTACCCCATTAAAACTACAATGAATAGTAAGGGTGGTTACATAACGCCCTAAACTCATAACAAGAAACTATCAATATTATCAATAAATTGATATAGGTCATTTGTTAACTAATATAATAATTATTTTAACAGACACTGTGCCTTGTATTTTTTTGTAAGGTATTTGTTTTGAATTCTTTTACTAATTCTTTTAGAACTATTGCTTTTGTTGAACAGTGGAGACCACTGCGATTCTAAGTGACAAAAGTACTATTTTGGCCTTATTATTTCTACAACACTAAACAATGCAGTACTTACCAGCTGCATAGATTTAATATATTACATTAAAAAAATTTTATATATATTATATATATATATATATATATATATATATATATATATATATATATATATATATATATGTATATAATATATATATATATATATATATATATATATATATATATATATTATATATATATATATATATATATATATATATATATATATATATATATATATATATATATATATATATATATATATATATATATATATATATATATATAAAATAGAAGTTCGTCCTCCGTTTGTTTATAGAACTTCACTTACTTTTTGTATCAATGTGCTTGATATCGATTCGAGAAAAAATGATCTACTAATAAAATCGACCCTAAAAACAAACCACAACGATTGTGAAAGTAGGAAAGGAATTTTCAATTAAAAATTAAACTTTCTCCAGTTTTGATGCAACAAAAATTTAATGCGTCTCAAACGGTCAGAAACAAGGATCAAACAACAGAACTTAGTCCCATCATTCACATTTTTTGCAATCGACCATTGCAATC
>CM032446.1:99671803-99695824 GCA_019049505.1 Pachyrhynchus sulphureomaculatus | reverse complement strand
ATACATATAAATATATATGTATGTAACAAAGGCTTCCTGCAGAAGACTTGATTCGAGACGTGGCTCTATAGAAAAATATTGAGAGTTCCGTGGATTGCCCACGTCACTGATCTTGAGGTATCAAAGAAAATGGATAAAGAAAAGGAAGTGGTTAAAACCATTAAAATATGAAAACTGGAGTATTTGGGGCATATTATGAGAAAGAGCCAACGTTATGAACTGCTGCAGCTGATCTACAGGGAACGATAGATGGGATAGATGGAAGGAGGCGTCCGGGAAGAAAAAGACACTCATGGATGAAGAACTTACGCATGTGGCCATGTGGCATGTATGTATGTGTATGTATGTATGTATGTATATATATATATATATATATATATATATATATATATATATATATATATATATATATATATATATATACGACCCAATCCCTCTAATTTCACTACTACCTTTTATGTTTGATTAGAAATAATTATGCGTGCATTTTGTTCATTTCATCCCAATCGTAACCAAGAAAAATTTACATAAAACTATATATAATAGAAAACAAAGATAAAATTTATCGATACCGGTCCTTTTTACCCAGTTCTCTTGAAGCTCAGAAAATATGGTTCATTTTTACGAATGCAATCCGTCCCATTAGCAACGAAAGTAAAAAAAGAATTATGAAAAAAATATCAAAGTTCATCTTATTTTTTTCTCCACTATTTTCAGTAGCGAAAAGTATATGTGCACTTAAAGCAACTACATTAACATGAAGAATCAGTTGAATAAAAATCCAAATGAACAATGGTGTTTTCACCGTATTAGGTTTGTGTTCATAATCAAGATCCGTTTACAAATTTTTGAGATCCTATCAAAATTTTTTAATAATCTGTTATATGCTTACCGTTGTTGAATTCCATCTATAATTGCTATTAGTTCACTTGGAGAATATTTTATCATAAACAAGCAGAAGAAAACTATAAGACTTATAACATATTTTGTCGTTTTGCTTGATGATAGTCTTTGGAACAAGAGGAAGAATATTTGCTTTAGATATGGAGCTAAAGATTCCCTAAAAGTAAAATATACCTATAAATAAATGTTCACCAAGAAAAAAGTAAATCCATAAATATTTAAAAAAAAAAACTAATAACCTATGTTCAATAATAAAAACATAAAAGTAAAACTTACTTTGGAACGTTTTGAACTAAACTTTGCATTAAATAAAATCCTTCATGGTCATTTGTTTTAGAAGCTATAAGTTTTTGAAAAACACCTAAATATCCAGGCTAAAACAAATACAACATTAGCTCAAATATCTATACTTTTTGCTTATTGATGATTGTTATTTAACAGGTAAGCTGAAAAGTTTTTGGTCTGACACTTAGATGTCGCCCTTTACAAAAAATCTATATGATTTTTAGGAAGTACCAACCTTCAAACGATACGTGTCAAAATTTCATGACATGTCAACGATTAGTTTGCACGTTACAGTGGTTTTAGTAACGCTACTTTTAATATTTTCAAAACAATGGAAAAAAATCGTGTGTTGATTAAACACTATTTTTTGATGGGAAAAAATATAGTTCAGGCAAAGCAATGGCTTGATAAGTGTTACGGGGACTCTGCCCCTGGAAAATCACTCATCATTTACTGGTATGCTGAATTTAAACACGGTCGTACAGACACAAATGATACTGAACCCCCTGGATGCCTAAATGAGGTGGTTACATCGGAAAACATCAAAAAAATTCACAAAATTGTTTTGGATGACTGTAAAGTGAAATTGCGTGAGATAGCTGACACCCTAAAAATATCAAAAGAACGTGTTGGTCATGTTCGAAATGAGTACCGCGTTTGCTCACAGGACCAAAAACAACGTGTTGATGATTCTGAGCGTTGTTTGGACCTATTTAAGCGCAATAAAAAGGATTTTTTCATGCGATATGTGACAAAGAATGAAACATGGATTCACCACTACACACCGGAATCAGATCGGCAGTCAGCTGAGTGGACAGCAGCCGGTGAAAGCCGACCGAAGCGACCAAAGCCACAACAGTCGGCTGGGAAGGTTTTGGCCTCCGTATCTTGGGATGCGTATGCAATAATTTTCATCGACTATGGTGAGACGGGAAAAACCATCACTTTTATTATATAAAGTTATTGGTGCGTTTGAAGGCACTCTTTCATCAAGGTAATGCACCGTGTCACGAGTCAATGGTTACGGCGGCAAAATTGCATGAATTGAAGTTCGAACTGCTTCCTCATCCACCGTATTCTCCAGATTTGGTCCCCAGCGACTATTATCTATTTGCAGACCTCAAAAACAACGCTCGCGAGAAAAAGATTTGGCTCCAGTGAAGAAATTATCGCCGAAACTGAGGCCTATTTTGAAGGCTTCTAAAGAAAAGTATAGAAATGTTAGAAAAGCGTTGGACTGATTGTATCGCTCTTGAAGGAGACTATATTGATGAATAAAGTCGAATTTTGCAAAAAAAAAAAATGCGTTTTAACTAGCTAGACCAAATATATATACAGGGTGCCCCATATGTATGGAATCATGATTCCACAGCACTTATTAATCAGTGTATCAAAAATCTCTAAATAAAAATTATAGAGTGTTATACGGCGCACATGCTGACGTTGACAATAAAATATTTTGAACTGTCAGTTCGAAGAAATTACGCCATCTTGGTTTTTTTAAATGGAAAGTCCTGAATATTATTTTATTTTTGAGTCCTACTAAAAATTCTAGATATTGTTTGTCTAACATACCATATGTCTAAATTGAACTGTTTTGGAATTATTGTCATTGGAATTTTAAAATAAAAAAAAAAGATAAAAAAAAACTGTTAGTAAATATTCTAGGTTTATTTTTACGGTAATAATTGCTCAAAATGCCTACCATTAACAGCGAGGCAATGACCCAATCTGTCATAAATAGCCTGAACAGAGTTTTGCAGAGAATCCGGGGTGATATGTGATACTTCATATTGAATTCTTTGTCGTAAATCATCTACAGTTCCAGGTCGACTTCGGTAAACTTTGGTTTTCAAATGACCCCATAAAAAAAAATCGAGTGGCGTAAGGTCGGGACTCCTTGCAGGCCATCCTTCAGCACCTCTTCTGCCTATCCATCGATTATGAAAAATCGCATTCAAATATCTATGAACACTGATTTCATAGTGAGGAGGTGCTCCGTCCTGTTGATACCACAAATTCCTTTTAGGGGTATCCAAAAAGACCTGCACAAGTTGGAATAACTTACTCTTAGAGTAACTGTAAATACCGCTGTCCTGTGAGATTCCCATCGGTAAAAAAGGGACCAATAATATGACGTCCACAAATCCCTGCCCACACGTTTATCTTTTGTGGTCTTTGAGAATGAATGTCGATTATCCAGTATTCTCAGTAGACCAATACCGACAGTTATGCCTGTTAACTCTTCCGTTAAGACAAAATGTGGCCTAGTCAGAAAAAAAAAATAGTTAGGATCATTATTGATTCGTTCCATCATGATCTCGTAAAATTCAACGCGTCTATTTTAGTCATCTTCAGATAATTTTGCAATAGAATGATTTTGTATAGATGGAATTTTTCTTCATTCAGTATACGACTTAAGGTACCTTTACTTATGTTGTGGTCTAGGCAAAGCTGACGAGTGGCTATATGGGGATTTTCTGTAATTTTCAATAAAACATCTAACTTTTTATCATCGCTTGTTTTAACTTTTAGAGATCCAGATTTAGAACGATCCTTAACATGACCTGATTGTCTAAATCGTTTTTATGTTTTGCTAACTATAATAGGGTAATAGGTTCTCGATTCGGATATTCTGTATTAAAAAGATCACACACCTCCTGTTGTGTTCTCCTACGGTCTCCGTAACCAACCATCAATAACAAAGTGATTCTTTCAGTTTCTGTTAAATGTACCATCATGATATTACGCTCAAATTGCAGTTTCATAAAATGCAGCAATAAACGTTTTCATCAATAAATCATTTTCTGACGTGTCGTTACCTGACAGTAAATGTTTGACACAAGCCAGCTTAAATTTTTTTATTTTTTTTAATTTGATCTCCTTAATTTCAAATATCAATAGTTCCAAAACAGTTCAATTTAGACATATGGTATGTTAGACAAATAATATCTAGAATTTTTAGTAGGACTTAAAAATAAAATAATATACAAGGCTTTCCATTTAAAAAAATTTAACATGGCGTAATTTCTTCGAACTGGCAGTTCAAAACATTTTACTGTCAACGTCAGCATGTGCGCCGTATAACACTCTATAACTTTTATTTAAACATTTTTTTGATACACTAATTAATAAATGCTGTGGAATCATTATTCCATACATATGGGGCACCCTATATGTATATATATATATATATATATATATATATATATATATATATATATATATATATATATATATATATATATATATATATATATATATATATATATATATATATATATATATATATATATATATATATATATATATATATATATATATATATATATATATATATATATATATATATATATATATATATATATATATATATATACCCGATTATAAATTATAGAAATTGTCCGACTAAAACTGCCTCTTAATATATGGCTTAAGATGAAACTGGAACTAGTTTTTATGCGCTGTTATTTAAAGTAGAACAAGGCATTTGTTTTACCTAAACCGAGTTTTTTTTTAAGGCGATAATTAATTTGTACATCTAACATGAATTAAATTTAGTATTTTTAATTTTCATATCTAAATGCTACTTTTCAGTAACATCATATTTCAGTATAATGCAATCTCATAGCTAGCAGTAATGCATACAAATAATCACATCTACGATCCTTCAGATATGTACAAGTGTTCTATTTGACATAAGTGTACGCCCAAAAATAGACTATTTCATTTTGAGTGTGATCGGATGTAGGAACGAAATAAAAATAATATCATCGAACATTTATAATAAATTAAAAACCATAATTCTTGCCCTGATCCAGAATAATCCAAATTCAAAATAAATTAAGATTTAACTGAACATCATTTGTTTGTATACACTCTAATGTTTGTTCAGAGGTGTATAAATATTTACAATACTGTATGCCTACTTATTTTATGCATCTTTTACTAACTAGTTATTTTAATCTGCATTTATGCCGTAACAAGTAAGTATAAATTTAATTTAAACAAGCCTAGCCTAAAAACTACTTAGTATATACGAGTGAGGGTAAATTTGCATGCTAACCAGACCACTTTAACAAAGACAAGAAATCAATGATGTCACAATGAGTCATGGTCTTTCCGCTACATCCACAGTGGGTCTATTTCATTTAGCTTTGAACTAATACATAATCTAGTCACTTCCTTGCAAAGGGACTTTTAAGTTTAGGTTGACCGGTATACAAAATTTAAATAAAATTTGATGGGCGTGTTTTTAGAAAATAATTTAGGCGAAAACCTTTTTCGTTTTAAAAAGGGGAACTTACCAATTTATCCTGAGCTATTATTTGAGGGGCGGCTTGCGAGACGAAAGCTCTTAATAATCGTACCAAAGGACTTATATTTGCCGGTCTTTCCCATAAAATAGGTGCCAATAAACATGGAAGCAGCTGCAGATAGGATTCGGGAATATTTCCATTAGGTGTGTATTCCATAAGAAGCGATAAAATTTGAAAAGTATATGGTATAAATTCTGAAATATTAATAAATATATAAATAATTAAATGTTTTAAAAAGGATCTACAAAATTTAATAAATAAAGCTAATCAAATGCAACCACGTTAATTTAAAAAGGCATTTTATTTCCTAACAAATCGCGATTCAAAATTCTGAATATCGTTTGTTAACGGCAGTAGTTTTAACAAGAGAATTAAAATATTAGAATAAAAACTAAACGCGAAAACGGTCGAAAAGTTCTTAATAAAACTACATCATATTAAAGATTTTTTTAAAATTTCTTTAAGGCCGAGATTAAGTCGCTCTACTGAAGTTTGTTTAATCGATCGAATTTGATAGATTTAGCAGGGTTGTGGTTTTTTACTTAAACGTTAAAATTTGCTACAAAATAAAAGGCTTAAAATATTGTATAAAATGAGGATCAGTTAAAATATTTTGTTTAAAAGAAAGTATTAACATAACTGACCTTTTGAATAAACCTTGCCCAATGTCAAAATCTAAACATTTAATTACGTAATGGTTGATTAAAATCTTTTCAGCAATTCAACGCTAGTGTAATACACTATAATATACTTCAACTTCTACTATAGTTTACTCTTTAACAGATGGGTTATTGACATTTCCAATATTTACTTTTTTAAGAGTCACCTACCATAACGAGCGTAAGAAACTATTCCCACCTTAATTGGGGTTTTGAACAAAAAATTTTTTTGTCATAAATGGAAAGATCATATATAAGTTTATTATTATTTTCTTTTCATTATAATTAAAAAGTTATATCAAACTGAAAATAAATTTTTAGACTTATTACCGATGACGAGCCGAAAAAGCCTGAGCGCGTGTGACGTCACGATGTTTATTTTTCCCCAACATCACACACAGTTGATACGAGTATTTTAGTTTTCAATCAATTCATTCTTGTTATTATCATCAGTGTATTGATAAATTTATTGAAAATGTCTAATCTAAAAAGTTATCGTGCCTGTTTCGTACTATTTTGTAAGAATACTACAAAAACATCTCCGAAAAAATGTTTTTAAATATGCTAGAAGATGTTAAACGTCAATCAATGATTCCAAGCAGCACGACGTATTAATCCTAAAACAACATCAAATTTTTTCTGTTATGAAGATCACTTCCACGTAAGTATTTTAATATAATAATAAACATTTTTGCGTTTAAGCTAAACATAACCTATAGCCTTGTCACCGTAACTTTCGCGTGATACCTCACAAATAATTTAATTATATTTAATAAAAATATTTTGTATCTTATTTACATTACATTTTAACAAAATATAGCATACTTCAATAATTTTCACAGTATATACACAGGTAGAAGCTGTTGACAGTATTTACATGAAAACACTCGTGGCGCTTTCGTAGTCATGTGATTTTTTAAAATTTTATAAATTTTAATTTATTTATAATTGTAAAAGAATTTTAAAAAGTTTTTCGCATCGATTATCAATATTATTTATGATAAAGTTTTAAAATAAAGTAAAAAAATCGATAATTATTTTTTATTCAAAAACCCAATTGTCACACAAATAAATTGACATACATTTTTTTGTGTTCTCATAACAATATAGAATGCCAATACCAGTAAAAAAGTCTCTGTTTGCAAATATGCAGTTTTAGAGTAAACACTAAATTTCTCACACTAAAGAATAACTTAATACAATCCAGTTTATGGTGAAAAATTAGAAATTTACCTTGATCAAATAATTAAAAAAGATATTCGATGAAACAATAAGAAATTCAAATATGGAGGATACAGATAAAAATTGCTGGTATAATGAGAAAAAACTCTGGAGATGTAAATAAAACTACATTTTTTGTGATGTGTGGCTAGCTGATTATTTTTACGATATTTAATACTATTTAATATGAAGACGGAAGTTAAAAATAGGTTATTCGTAATCTACAACCCTAAGACCTGCAGAAAAGTAAAATTTCGGTAAGTAATTTTTTTCACGAACACAATACTTCCCGTTAGCAAAGAAAGTAAATACAATAATTTACCTGCTGTTCCGCCAACTTGTATTGTTGTGTGTATTTCTAAAACTTGTTCTATATTCAACTTAACATTTTTTTAGGTTACTCTGTAATCAGATCTCAATCCCTTCTATTATACTATTTTTGTTAAAATTGGAAATAATGGAAAAATAAAAACCCTGAAATAGAAGTTTGACATACACTCAATCAACCTCTTGGCCCCCTACCTCATCCCAATATCCCAATTAAAAATTAGGAAAATTATGCTGTTGAAACTATATAATACTCTCCCATCTCCTTCTTCCTTCCCTATTAAAATTGATAGTAATTTATTAAATATCTAATTCCCAATCAACACTTTAAACACTTTTTTCACGTTAACAATGAAAATAATATATCAAAAATAGTTTTACCTGTTATAATTAGCTGATACAGAACTTTCAAAACTATCAATTTTTACTTTTTTTTGATAAAGGTAGGTATTATATTCGTGAAAAAATATATTCCGAGATTTTTGTTTTTCTTCACGTTTTAGCGGTCCTAAGTCACGAAAAATAGTCATGCATTTCGAGCGATCTGTCTATTGGCTCAATAACTCTTGAACGTAGTGAGATATCAATTTTAAACTTAATACATCTTTCTGCATTTTTTGCTTACTCTATACTGCGCATGATCCAAAGAGTTATATGAACTAAATAAATTTAAACAGGAGTGCCTCATATAAAAGGTATTTAAATTACCCACTAATCTGTTCTTGAAATTCTGGCATTAGGCTCCTTCATTATAATCGTTTGCGTACTAACACTTTCAGTTAGAGATTATTACAAGTAATTTTCAATTAAAAAGTGTTTAAACTAGGACTCATCATATTTTACATGTAATTTTTTGGGGGCCGTGGGGGGGCGGGATAGAATATCTCCCCCGGTATGTTCTGCCTGTCGTAGGAGGCGACTTAAAGAACAACCTAGATGGTAGATGCCCAGATCCCACCAGCATCGCCCGGTGTGATACCATCGCATCGGCTTAGGATGCGTGAAGTTGCTTAACGTTTCGTGGCTGTGCCTATGTCCCGGACTGTGGGACCAAATAGCATGATGAGGCACCTGGATACAAAAAATTCCGGAGGTAAAATAGCCCCCGTTCGGATCTCCGGGTGGGGGCTGGTTCAGGGGCGTCGACGTGCAGAGAACAGAATTTCAAAATGGATTTTTGCAACATACGAGGTTTAAATTCGAACATAAATTCAGTGCACCAACACCTGCAATCAAATAAACCTCATGTACTCGCTCTCTGTGAAACTAAGGTCAGTTCATCGACCAGCACAGTAAACTATCTTTATCCTGGGTACAATTTCTATTCCCGATTTAGGCGTAACTTTGGAATCTGTCTTTATGTCAGAAGCGACCTCTCTTGCCAACGAGAAGAGGCTCTGGAGCCCCCAAACTTTGATGTTATGTGGTTAAAAATAACGACTCAACCAACCACAAGGTTCATCTGTATCCTCTATCGACCACCAAGTGATACTAACTTTAGAACACTTTTCGCTTCTCTTGCAGACACCATCGATCATTTACAAATTAACTATCCAAATGCCGAAATTGCCATCCTGGGCGACTTTAATGTCCACAACATCAACTGGCTTAAATATTCAAATACTACCGATGAGCAAGGTCGTGAAGCCGAATCATTTTCAATCAGTTGTGGCTTGACTCAGCTTATGATGAACCAACACGGATCCCTGATCGAGACGGAGAGTTCGCCAGTCTTCTTGATCTGTTTTTAACCACCAATCCGGAGAGTTACACGGTCAGCGTAAATCCGCCGTTAGGTTCTTCCGACCATAGACTACTTTCGACATCGAGTATTCTACCAATCAGTGATAGAGAGGCGCCCAAACCGCGCAAGATTTGGCACTACAAATCTGCTAAATGGGAAGATCTCATGGAATATTTTCGAACTTTCCCTTGGTTGGACGTTTGTTTTCGATCCGACGACCCATCTGACTGCGCCAGGGAAGTTTCCGATGTTATTTTGGCCGGTGTGGAGGCTTACATCCCTTTTTCGAAGAAATGCCCTTCCAACGGCAAGCCTTGGTTTGATCTAAAATGCAAAGAAGCTGTTACTTCTAAACATCTTGCATATCGACAGTGGCGTGAAGATCCTAACACCATAAATCGTAACATCTTTGTTTGTGCCAGGAACAGATGCAAAGAAATTATCGACGAAACCAAGGAGGTACACAATCAACGGATTAGAAACAAACTTCTCGCTTGTCCCGGCAATTCCAGGTCCTTTTGGTCAGTCGCTAAGGCAGTTAGTCAAAATTTCACCAAATCCACCATACCACCACTCACACGGCCAGATAATTCTATTGCAACGACACCTGTTGAGAAAGCGAACTTGTTGGCTGAACTCTTCGCTTCACATTCTACTGTCGATTTCCAAGGAAAAACACCACCTACTATTCCCATAGTGCAGTCATGGATGCCCGATATTGTCTTCAGACAGCGTATCATAAAACGTATTTTGATGAAGCTAGACACCAAAAAGGCTTCTGGCGCTGACGGAATACCTGCCATAGTTCTCAAGAACTGTGCAAGGGAACTAACACCAGTTTTCTGTAGACTTTTCAACCTATCCTACAGAAAGGGAATATTTCCTTCCTGCTGGAACTGTGCCACAGTTCAACCGATACCTAAAAAAGGCAAGAAGACCTTGCCAAATAACTACCACCAATCGCACTACTCTCAATAATATCCAAAGTCATGGAAAAGGCTATCAATCAGCATCTTCTAAAATATCTTGAAGGATTCAACATTATTAGTGATAACCAATATGGCTTTCGTAAAAATAGATCAACAGGAGATCTTCTGACTTATGTAACACATGTTTGGAACAACGCAATTGAACACTTTGGAGAATCTCGAGCGGTTGCTCTTGACATATCCAAGGCATTTGACCGTGTTTGGCACGATGAGCTGTTGGCTAAGTTACGTTCTTATGGTATGTCTGAAAAGTTCTGTTTGTGGCTCTCATGTTTCCTCAGAGAGCGTTCTTTACGAGTGGCAGTCGACGGATTTCTTTCTAACACCTTCACTATCAACGCCGGTGTGCCCCAAGGTCCCATACTATCTCCTACTCTCTTCCTTAGTTATATTAACGATCTGCTGGAAAAGACCAAGAATCCAATCTACAGCTTTGCAGATGACAGTACACTTATCTCTTCATTCACTTTGAATGCTCGGACATCGACTACTCAGACGAATATCCGCAGACAGCAGGAAGTCATTCAACTTAACAAAGACCTGGAAGAAATTCTATCTTGGAGTGACAGTAACCAAGTGGAATTTAACGCTACAAAAACCCAGGCGGCAGTTTTTTCTAAAAAAGTTAACGTTGCAGAACCCGACATAGTTATGTCGGGGCACTCCATCCCTCTAACATCGTCACTCAATCTGTTAGGCGTTAATTTGAGAGCAAATATGTCATGAACATGGCATGAGAGCTTCTCAAAAGTTGAGAATATTGTTTCGAACCAGAAAGCTTTACACTCCACAACAACTGTTAATTCTTTACAAAGCTCAAATTCGACCAACTATGAAATACTGCTTCCATGTTTGGAGCTCCGCTCCCAAACATACACTGCATTTGTTGGATTCTATCCAGAGAAGAGCTGTTCGTCTGATTGGACACCCGGAAGTGACCGACGGCCTTGATTCGCTGAAACATCGAAGAACGGTTGGCGACTTGAGCCTATTCTACAAATACTTTCATGGAAAGTGTTCGAAGGATGTGACCTGCTTAATTCCTCCCAGAGCGGTGCATGTTAGGAGTACACGTCGCGCTAATACTTCACATTCGTATGAGGTTCAGCTTGTTACTCCTCGTACAACGCTTTTCAAGCAGTCTTTTATATGGAGAACATCATACCTTTGGAATAGTTTGCCCAGGACTGTGTTTCCCATCGAGTACAATCTACAGCGATTCAAGAACAACGTGAATCGCTTTCTCCGCACACGTGTCGCTCCTGTAGCGTAGGGATTTCCCTGTAGCACGTGTGCTAGACCCATAAAAAAAAAAAAAAAATTAAAACCCTAGTAAAATCAATTCGAATAAAAAAAAACAAGATAATGGCGGTCAAGGTGACATGTCAGTCACTGTTTCCTAACTGTTGTACGAGAATACATGTTGGTCACCTGTTGATTTTTAAGGTTATGTTTTCTTTATATTTTTTGTTTGCTTTATATTGTGTATATAACCAGAATTTGAACAATCTTCTTCTGGTAATATTTTTGTAGTTAAAGTACAAATAATATTTTGGTTAACAAATCTCATCTAATCTAATGTTGTAAAAATGCAAACGGACATGTGACCAACCGTAACAATATTTTTATTATCGTATTTGAAATATACCCGTGAAGTTTCAAATGTAAGTATGAAATAAAATATACTCTAAGTAAAATCCAATTGATTTTTCTATTTATATACATTTCTCTTCTAGAATTAATTTATAGCAATATTTAAATTTTAAGCATTTTGTCAACACTGTCCAACTGCAATTGCTCTATATACCTGACATAGTTTATGACATCTAGCAGATCTGGTACATACTAGTAATTAAGTAATAATTGTGTATAGAATCATATATAAATGGATACTAGATGGTACTCTATAATTATTAACTTTCTTAATTGTTTTAGTAGTTTCCCGAACTTGCTCGACCCTTTAGTGACTACTTGCCAGAAAATTAAATAAAGTTAAATAAACAAAAAGTAGCTTTTATAAGCAGTCATCACTACCAAGCAATGCTTTGCTATCACCTCACAGAAGAACTTATTCTACCAGTTGTAGAAATGGTGAGTCTGCTGGGAAGCCGCTTTCAAACGTGTCTGTCCATTAGTCCTAGAATGGAGCGGAGGACCTTAATAATCAAGTAATAAAATAAAAGGAAAGGAATTTGGATTGCGGCTGGGTGAAGCTACAGATAATAATGATATTTGATTTGATGTGTACTATATATAGATGGTTATAACAATCCAAAAATTGTTCTCTCTCTACAGGGAAGCAGCTGAAAAAATTTCAGTTCTAATAGAAAAAATAAAACGAAAACGGAGACAAAAATTGTTTCCCCTGGTTGCAACATGTTCTGACCGCCAAAGGAACTAATTTTTCTAAATGTGTGAAATCCTTCTTAGAAGAACACTTATCACAGTGTATCACTCAGTTTGAAAAATATTTTCCCATATCGATAAATCTGCACATACTAAAGATTCATATACTGTATTTAGTTACGTTAAAAGTAAAATTCAGTTGTGTGGAATTAAATGAATTTTTTGATATCAGTAAAGATGGGTATTCCCTTCTAAATGGTAAAGGTTATTCTAAGGGTCCAGTTTAATTCCAAGATTTAAGAAAAATGTGGTGATCAATAGGCTTATTAATTGTATTAATTATAACTAGTTGAATTTGTTCTACTACATTTCTGTTTTTGACATGTTTTATTTATTTTTGCCTAATCCTTTAATTAAAATACAAATATACTATATATTTCGCGAAGTGTATTTGTTAGAATTTGATACAGGGCGCCTAGGAAAAATCTAGATTCAGTAAGGGTGCCGAAAATCAAAAAAGGCTGGAAATCACTAGGTTATGGAGAAATAAAATAATAATTTTTGAAATATATAATTTTTATGAGATTAAAAATAAATTTCCGTTAAAAATATGCAGCGCTTTTAAATGTTAATACTGAACATTACTAAAAACTGAAAAAAAGTGGAAGAAATTCCCTCAGAGAGTTCTAATATTAAGAAAAGAAAAACAGAAAAAGAATACCTTGAATATCTTGTTGAAGAATCCCTTGAAATATGGGGAAAAGTATGTCTTCAAAAGACTTGACAGCAGCTGGATTTGTCTTGCAAACAATTCTAGAAAACAAAGTAATAATAAAATTATTCTCATTAATCTATTACTATTACCCACTTAGTAAGCCTTAACTTTATAAATTCGAAACATCAGGGTAACAATTATAAATTATATTGTTACATACCTTATAGACAGTGAAAATGTTTCAAATAAATAGTGGTTGAAGTGAGGTCTTGAAGGATTTTTCGTTACTACTTGTAATTTTTCAGTAAGCTTTGGTAACGCAACTGCGAGAGATGGCATTACTAAGTCTTGTAGGGTTGAAAAACTTCTCATAATTGCTAAAAAGAATTTTATTAAGTATACTGAAACCAAAATTAAGAAATAAATAAAAATAATTTAAAAAATATATATATAATTAGAACTAAAAAAAAAAGAATTAAAACTAAAATTACAAATTAATTCTAGTACCTTTCATTACATACTCATTTTCTTCAGATACAGGTCTGTCTAATACCGATAACAATTGTGATATTAATTCTGCAGCAAATGGTTGGAGTTGAGGTCCTGAAACTCTTAAAATAAGGAAATAAATACAAAAGGAAGTTCTTTTATCATATGTTAACAATTATAACTTGACAATGAAGAAACTGGTGATTTATCAAAATTGTGATTTAAGTAACATTGGCTTTTAAACATTTATTTATTAACAGAGTGATCCGGTATTTTGATTCTCCATTTTCTCTCAAAAACTATAGCAGTAAAGGAAAATCTATAATATACAAATGCTTTATGACTTTAAATTGGTTACAATTTTAATAGTTAACGTATATATATATATATATATATATATATATATATATATATATATATATATATATATATATATATATATATATATGTAGAGTGAACATACAACTTCCTTACATTCAATGAAACACCCCTTTCATTGCTGGCCAATATATATTAACAGCTGTCTGAACTGCTGTTATTGAAGTACGACAAAACTAAAGCATCAAAAGCCTTTGAAGTATGTTTTTATTATATTTCAGGTCAAGGTCAAATTTTACAATGACAGATACCAATCCTTCCAAGCCTATCAAAAATCTCTAAAAATTGTATATTTGTACATACAATAATTTGATTTTATCAGTCCATGACATTATGTCAAAACTATTATTTCAACAAAAGCAGTTTTAAAACAAGTTAAAATCCAAGAAATATGAAAGATATTGCAAAAAAGCGATTGTATGATAACTCTAACTCAACAACATACCATAAACAATTTGTTGTGAAGCAAGAAGTAATTCAGAAATAAAATTTATCAATAATACTAACAAAACATTTTTGTGAATAAAAACTAGAAAGTTTGTACGAAATCTGCAACAAAGCATGAACGTAAGTAAAATATAGTATTATTAATACTTTTTTCTATTTTCCTATTTCCTTGTCTGACACAAACCTCTAAAAACTAATTTAAAAACATCTTGCTAAAATTAAGCAACAACAGACAAAATCACCAAGGAATTAAAAAAAAAAGTCCACGTTCCGCTAAAGGGACGGCTTGGATTGCAATGTCGGCACGTCAAACAAAAATAAACTTCTTTGAGAATGACAGAGGTTGCATAACTGTTAATTCGGATATGGAGATAAATCATAACTTATTCACACACACAAAATTTAACGCAGATTTCGCACCGACAGATTTTTTCTCATGAAAATATCTCAGAACAAAATTTTCAAATAAAACCTTCACTCCCAGTAATAATTAAAATATCCGACTAGATCTTGTGATTAATACCTTATTACATCATAGTCGATTTACTGATAGCAGAAGAGTGCTGAGAAGATAACGATTCATATTAGGATAGTACTACCGTTAAGAAATAATTTTCCATGGACTGTAATGTGATAAACAATAAAAGTTGTTGGTCATTTGTCAATCTGTTTTTGTACAGTAAATAAATTACTGCGTACCAAACCTGAACTTTTTATAATATTCATAATAAATCGCCCTATTTGGTAACTGTGCTACATATTAGTTTAAAGTCGTTTTGAAACCTTAATCATATGTAACGTAAAACGTAGTATATTTGGAACTAATTGCGTTTGCAATATTTTCATCTGAAAATTGCAGTACATCCTAGAACAGTGTCCTGCATGTTCACCACTCAGAAATTTACTACCCACATATACGACTTACCAACGAAAAAATTATGGTAATCTGCTTCAGCTGGAAGTAAATTGAAGGCTAATGTGTTTAGCAGATGCTAATACTATGACACCCCAAATATCAAAAACTGCAATTTTCATCATAAATAAGGTGAAATTTATCTAGACTTTTACAAGGAACTTAAAAATATTATATAAAGGATATTCCAATTAACTTCAGAAAGTTGTACCGTGAAAAAATGAAACACCTTGTATAATTTTAACTTTAATGTCCACAATATCAACTGGCTTAAATATTCAAATACTACCGACGCACAAGGTCGTGAAGCTGAATCATTCTCAATCAGTTGTGGCTTAACTCAGCTTATTGACGAACCAACACGAATCCCTGATCGAGACGGGGAGTTGGCCAGTCTTCTTGATCTGTTTTTAACCACCAATCCGGAAATTTACACGGTCACCGTAAATCCGCCGTTAGGTTCTTCCGACCATAAACTGCTTTCGACATCGAGTATCCTGCCAATCAGTGACAGAGAGGCGCCTAGGCCGCGCAAGATTTGGCACTACAAATCTGCTAAATGGGAAGATCTCATGGAATACTTTCGAACTTTCCCTTGGTTTTCAATCACACCATAAATTGTAACACCATAAATCGTAACACCTTTGTTCGTGCCCGGAACAGATGCAAAGGAATTATCGACGAAACCAAGGAGGCGCACAATCAACGAATTAGAAACAAACTTCTCGCTTGTCCCAACAATTCCAGGTCCTTTTGGGCAGTCGCTAAGGCAGTTAGTCAAAATTTTACCAAATCCACCATACCACCACTCACACGGCCAGATAATTCCGTTGCAACCACACCTGTTGAGAGAGCGAACTTGTTGGCTGAACTCTTTGCCTCACATTCTACTGTCGATTTCCAAGGAAAAACACCACCTACTATTCCCATATTGCAGTCAAAGATGCCCGATGTTGTCTTCAGACAGCGTATCATAAAGCGTATTTTAATGAAGCTAGACACCAAAAAGGCTTCCGACGCTGACGGAATACCTGTCATAGTTCTCAAAAACTGTGCAAGGGAACTAACACCAGTTTTCTGTAGACTTTTTAACCTATCCTACGAAAGGGAATATTTCCGTCCTGCTGGAAATGTGTCACGGTTCAGCCGATACCCAAAAAAAGGCAAGAAGACCTTGCCAAATAACTACCGACCAGTCGCACTGCTTTCAATAATATCGAAAGTCATGGAAAAGGTTATCAATGTGCATCTTCTAAAATATCTTGAACGATTCAATGTTATTAGCGATCACCAATATGGTTTTCGTAAACATAGATCAACAGGAGATCGTCTGACTTATGTAACACATGACTGGAACAACGCAATTGTACACTTTGGAGAATCTCGAGCGGTTGCTCTTGACATATCCAAGGCATTCGACTGTGTTTGGCACGATGGACTGTTGGCTAAGTTACGCTCTTATGGTATGTCTGAAAGGTTCTGTTTGTGGCTCTCATGTTTCCTCAGAGAGCGTTCTTTACGAGTGGCGGTCGACGGATTTCTCTCCAACACCTTCACTATCAACGCCGGTGTGCCCCAGGGCTCCATACTGTCTCCTACTCTCTTTCTCATTTACATTAACGATCTGCTGGAAAAGACCGAGAATCCAATCTACAGCTTTGCAGATGACAGTACGCTTGTCTCTTCATTCACCTTGAACGCTCAGACATCAGCTGCTCAGGCGAATATCCGCAAACAGCAGGAGGTCGTTCAACTTAACAAAGACCTGGAAGAAATTTTATCTTGGGGTGACAGTAACCAAGTGGAATTTAACGCTACAAAAACCCAGGCGGCAGTTTTTCTAAAAAAGTTAACGTTGCTGAACCAGACATGGTTATGTCGGGGCACTCCATTCCCCTAGCATCGTCACTCAATTTGTTGGGCGTTAGTTTGGGAGCAAATATGTCCTGGCATGAACATGTTACAGGCATAGCAAGGAGAGCTTCTCAAAAGTTGGGAATATTATTTCGAACCAGAAAGCTTTACACCCCACAACAACTGTTAATTCTTTACAAAGCTCAAATTCGACCAACTATGGAATACTGCTCCCACGTTTGGGGCTCCGCTCCCAAACATACACTGCATTTGTTGGATTATGTTCAGAGAAGAGCTGTCCGTCTGATTGGAGACCCGGAATTGACCGGCGGCCTTGTTTCGCTGGAACATCGAAGAACGGTTGACGACTTGAATCTGTTCTACAAGTATTTTCATGGAAAGTGTTCGAAGGATGTAGCCCGCTTAATTCCTCCCAAAGCGGTGCATGTTAGACATACACGTCGCGCTGGTGCTTCGCATTAGTATGAGGTTCAGCTTGTTACTCCGCGTATAACGCTTTTCAAGCAGTCTTTTATATGGAGAACATCATCCCTTTGGAATAATTTGCCCAGCGCTGTGTTTCCCACCGAGTACAATTTACAGCGATTCAAGAACAACGTGAATCGCTATTTCCGCAGACATGCCGCACCTGGAGCGCTTTAGGGACTTCCCTGCAGCACGCGCTAGTCCCATAACAAAAAAATTGCTAACTCTATAAAATAAGAATATAAAACCACAAAATTTTTCTGTATCTTATATACTCCTGCTTTTTGAGAAAAAATATATAGGCTAAAATAAATAGGTTGCGCTCTGAAACAAATAACTGTTTTCATTAGTTAGTATAGATTCCAAAAATGTTATACTTCTTGTAACCATATCTAATATACTTACATGGTATGATTGTTGCTATCTTTCATAATTAATATTTTTTCAATGGCACACGCTGCATATGTATGAGCAACTGCGCTTTCACATTGCAAATGCCTCATTAGTTGTGGTAATGTAGAGACAACTACTTCGCTTGGTAATACAGATCTAAAGGTCATTATGTATTTGATGGCATCGGCTTTTAACACAGGGAGCTCATTCACTAAAAAAATTAAAAATAGATAAAATTTAAAAAATCAATTTGTGGTTATAGTCTAATAGACATGATTTGATCTAGTACCCATAATACTCAAGTAATACACGTTTAGTCCTACATATCTTTTTCATGTATTTTGTTAAGCTTCAAAACGATTCTGTAATTTTTTTATTATTTTTATAAGCGTAAAAAATCGTAACCTAGAAAGGTAACTAAGTAAAATAAAACGGTTATTGTCAAAAAAATTCTCTTCTAGAAAAAAATTTAATTATGGTTTTTAACCCACAACATTAAATATTTAGCGATAGAAAGCTATTTCAGAAATAGAAAATCAAAAGTCTGAATGGACCAGAAAACCGCGAAAAAAAGCAAATTATAAAGAAACATCCCCACAAATCCAAATTCAGCATATAAGCCAGTAAATTAATGGGAGATATAACATCGGTAATTACATTTTAAAATTTTTGTGAATTTTTCTTCACAGACGAGCATGGCTCCACCTTTCTATATAAGGAAATTTTCAGCACATGAGATCGCTGCTTTCAGAAAAACATCCAAAAATGGAATAATATGTCGAGTGTTTTAATTCCAAAAAACTTGTCCTCTATTTCTACTTTAATAGGAAGTCGCATAATGTTATAATTTTTATTAGAACCGACATATTGACCAAGTCAAACAATCCAGTGTCATGACATACCTTACACATTACACTACTGGAGAACGATAATTTTATTTATATTTAAATTTACATCGGTTTAAATCTGCACAAAGAGGCTGACTAGCCACTATTTTGGGCTCAGAGTATTTTCTTAGAAATTACAGAAGCTAAAGAGAACATTTCTATAAATAAAGAGTTGATTGATTAGTCCGTTACTTTGTGGCAGTACATTTTAACAATAAAACTACTTATTTACTTTGTTAAGGGACACTAAATCTATTTTTGTAAAGATTTACCAATGCGTTATCGTGATTCCGTAGTACACCTACATTTTCAAACATTCAGCTCAGATTAAAACAGATTTTTTTGTATTTATTTTTATATAATGAAAGGATGTGGGTATTTTAGGTGCTATAAAAGTTGGTAAAGGACGAAATTCCCGTCGTCTACTTGACTATTTAGTAAAGAGTAACCCCAAAAGTCGCCCGTTTTGGCACTTTTGGATTCTGATATAAATTGTATGCTAAATGATTGTTAATGATGATGACTTTCTCATGACAAATATTCAAGTAGAATATACATTTATTTTTTGAGGTAAAAATGATGGAACTTTATTTGATCGCACATATTTGCTTGTATCACCCGCGTATTAAAACTTCAATCCCCCATACCTTAAAAACCAAAAGTATACTCAACTCAAAACTTTGTCAAGAGTAAGTCCTCATCATTAACAACCTTTTAACGTACAATTTGTATCAGAATTCGGGAGTGCCAAAACGACCGATTTTTGGCCTGTTTTTGGGGTCACTCTTTATATTATGATTCTTTGACTGTGCAAATTTTTGTAGATTCTAAGAAATTAAGTTTTGACCGCTTAGGTGCCGCGTGGAGTATTGATAAACAATTAATATTAGGATATGGATGGTCAGTTTCTAAAAAGTGTGATTTTTCATTTTTAAGCTATAAGATGCATTATGTTCTGTTTATTATGTTTATTAGTGTTATATTTGGCATTAAAAAAATATACTGGATAATTTCTGAGCGGGTTTTAAAGCTATTCTTGTTTTTTCGGCTGTGAGAACTTGAGATTTTTATCCAAAATGAGATCAAAATATGTCAGAGGTATGCATGTTTTGCTTTCTTAGTATTCTTTTATGGGATAAATTAAGCTGAAGGTGATTTGCTTTTGTTTACGGCTTATTAATTATTTTAGGTTGGAAACCGTTACTGAGTGCTATATTTTTGGACATAATCAAAGAATATATAATATGTGTGTGAATTAGTTTTGAGGGATTTCTAAGAGAGGGCGTAACTTATATTTATTATATCGCATCGGGGAGACTGTTGCTATATTCATGATGAAACACACATGAGGCTTTAATGTTTAGTATATGTTATTTTGTCGAAGTGTAAAAAACATTTTTTTTTGAGCATTGAATATGTCAATTATGTTACAACAAAATACTATTTGCGGGAAACGTTACTTTTCTTGTTTAATTCGAAGAAAAGCGCTGCTGAAAGTCGTCGATTCTTGTCGGAAACCTATGGTGATTATATTCCATCGACAAAAACATGTCAGTACTGGTTTCGACGCTTTAAAAGTGGCGATTTCGACACAGAAGACAAAGAACGTTCAGGCTAGCCGAAACAGTTTAAAGATGAATAATTGGAGGAATTACTAGATGAAGACCCGTGGAAAAAGAACTTGCGGAATCATTAAGAGTTGACCGCAAAATCATTTCCAGGCACTTATATGCACTGGGAATGATTCAAAAGCAAGAAAATTGAAATGTAATCATGAGACGTTGAAACTATTTTTCACCTGTGAATAACTGCTTCAACGGCACAATCAGAAACCTTTTTTGCATCGTATCATATCGAAAAATGGATATACTACGATAATACAAAGCGCAAAAAAATCATGGGTGAAGACCGGTGAACCATCAACATCCTCGTCAAAACCGAATATTCATGGCTCCAAGCTTATGTTGTGTATCTGGTAGGATCAGTTGGATGGAGTATATTATAAGCTGCTCCAACCCGACGAAACTATTACTGGGGAACGTTACCAACAATTGATGCAATTGAATGAAAAACGACAGCAATATGCCAAAAAACATGGCAAAGTGATTTTTCAACATAAAAATGCTCGGCCGCATGTTGCAAAACCCGTCAAGGAAACGCTAGAAGCGCTTGAGTGGGATGTTCTACATCCCCCGCCGTACTCACCAGACATTGCACCTTCGGATTATCACTTGTTCCGATCGATGACGCACGGCACAGCGCTTCCATTCTTATGAGGGTACCAAAAATGGGTCGATTCGTGGATAGCCTCTAAAGATGAGTCGTTCTTTCAACGTGGTATTCATATGTTGCCACAAAGATGGGAGAAAGTAGTGGACAATATTTTGAATAACCATCTTTTTTTTTAAATAAAGCGATATTTTTACCGAAAAATCCCTCAAAATTAATTGATATATGTATATGTATATATATATATATATATATATATATATATATATATATATATATATATATATATATATATATATATATATATATATATATATATGTATATATATATATATATGTATATATATATATATATATATATATATATATATATATATATATATATATATATATATATATGTATATGTATATGTATATGTATATGTATATGTATATGTATATGTATATGTATATGTATATATATATATATATATATATATATATATATATATATATATATATATATATATATATATATATACATATATATATATATATATATATATATATATATATATATATATATATACATATATATATATATATATATATATATATATATATATATATATATATATATATATATATATATATATATATATATACATATATATATACATACATACATACATACATACATACATACATACATACATACATACATACATACATATATATATATATATATATATATATATATATATATATATATATATATATATATATATATAAATATAAAATATATATATACATATATATTTTCCTATGATATATTAAAACAATGAGTTGTATATTCATTGTAATAATGGTTTACATGTAAATAAAGAAATTTGATTTCTTTTTTTTTGAAGAAGCTTACCATCTGGTCGTTGTAGTTCGGGTATTACATGTTGCTGACAAAACTGGGAAATATTAACAAGCTGACTAGTTTGGGTAACTCCATGCTTTTGTGTTGATCCTCTGCTTACCAACGATATTACGAGATATAAAGCTGCATCTTTATTTCGCCAATTGCTTTTTGGATTTTCCACATATTTAGACAACATAACCTGTAATGGAGGATAAGAAATTGGATCATACGAAATACAATACTTATAAATATAAATAAAAAGAAAAAGATATCTAGTACTTAAAATTTTGAATTCGTGATTGTACTAAAAATTTAAAATCTTGAGGAGTTTTTAAATGATATAGTAATGACTTATAAAGAGTATGTAAAAACAGAACACAGATTTTGCTTTTAAGTAGCCTTTTGATCGATCGAAAACTATTTATTTCTTTATTATTTTTTTTATATTATCTGAAGCCACAAAAAAAAATTCGTATTAATAACTTTGACAGTTTCCGCTAAAAAACCTCTGAGGCAGTTATGTGGCGGTCGCAGTAGGTATTTTTGCAACTCTATTAGTTTGATGGAAAATTTTATAGTTATATATTCACAAAAACATAGGTAATGAAACCCTGGCTGATACATACAGAATAGATGTGGTTATTTATTCTTGGAAATATATTTACTTTTAAGATATATATATATATATATATATATATATATATATATATATATATATATATATATATATATATATAGAGTGGCGTTTCTAGAATTAATAATTCTATAAAAACCGAAAAATAATACACAGGGTGTATCATTTAAAAATATGAATTTTGTGCCATATGTCAAAGATTCTTCAAAAACGCTATTTAGTATAGTATTTAGTATGTATTTAGCCTTTTGCCTTATTCTTCAAATAAACAAGTTAGAGGGCTGGTCAATTTATAATCCATAATACTATACACGTTTTAGATAGATATGACCATCAGAAAACCTCATACATATTATAAATTACATTGGTGAGATATTCCCTTTTAAATAAATGACGCGTCTGCGTGATTTTAATATTTTTAAGAACATCCTGCACTCGGAACTGCAGATGAGAAAATATTTAAAAAAACAATTATGTACAATATACAGCATAAACCGAGTTAACATTTAATCATAAAATTAGTTTACTCAGTTAAAAAATAACATTTCTTTAATTTCTTAATTAAAAATTTAAGCTTACCTGAAGATATTGCCCAAAAATATCCATAATTTTTTGTTCAAAATGGGTGCTAAGGGTATTAACCAAATCACAAGCAGCCCTTCTCCTTGTATCTACATCGGAACCTTCTATGTCTCTTCGAGTATATTCTTCTGGATTGTCTTCAAACAGTTCCTCATCCGATACTAAAGAAATAAGATAGGAAGTATAGCTCAGAATTATTTTATGAATTCTAAAGCAAATTGTTTATACATATCAAACTCAATTATCTTTATCCTTAAATAACAAGGTGTTCAAAAGACAAAAAAATTCTTCGCTCACCAAAAAATAAACTTCCTTAACGTCTTAGAATTTTT
>CM032446.1:99551803-99664303 GCA_019049505.1 Pachyrhynchus sulphureomaculatus | reverse complement strand
TCCGAAACTAAATTCAAGATTATTGCAGATCAGGAATGATGTATGTGTCATATAATTTCCCACATCTATATGTACCGAGACAAGAAACATGGTTTTTTCTGTCCTATAGACTGGCCAGCAAATATTTACACTTGTTTACCAGTTGTAAGCTCACCCTGGCCTGTTCCAAGGACATCTTGGCGGCTCTAGTGTCCTAGCGGATGATTTTAGCTTGATGTATCTCAGCTTTTTACAATGATGATGCAAAGAGTTTCTCAGGATGATAATTTTGGTGGATGATCACTGACCGAATAGACTTGAGGTCTGTGTGTCAGAGCCACAGAATTTGTCACATCAGATTTTCAATCTTAGATAATAATAAAACTTACATATATTATTGTTTGAAATAGCAAAGCGTTCGAAAGAAAAAACCATAATGAATGTACTTCATGTAGAAAAATTTATTCTTACCTCTGAACTCCATATTAGGGATTATTACTTTCTCACATATACTGCTAAGTACATTATGATCTTCAAAGAGGTTTCTATAGTGATTTCTTTCGGCAACAGTTGATAAAAATTGTAAAGCATTAGAAACCAACTAAAAGACAAAAAAATATTATTATTAAAAATAATATTACTAGAATAAAATTCGCGCATTAAGCTAAAAAAAAGGTAACTAATGCATCTTTAATTTGATTTTGAGAATAACTGAGGTTCTAAATTTAATAATGTCATCAGACTTTATTTCATTTAAAGACTCTTTAAAAATATTCATAAATCACTCTTTTTTTCCGACTGGTAATTCTGAATGCAACTTTTTTGTGTTCCTTAGAAAAAACGTATAAATAAGTAAAACCAAAACGCCTTTTGGTAACCCCTTTACTAAAATCTATTATTAAAAGCTGAAGAATGTAATAAACCCAGTTCAGGAAGTTATAATATTTCCAGATCAGCTTATATTCAAAACTGTGCTTCCATCTTACTCAAAATCAAAGAAAAAAATCTTGATAATTAGTGGTTTAATATAGAGTATTGCATACTAGCTTTAACGAACAATCTAAACAGCTCTTACCAAATCATATTTAGGTTCTAAGCCAGTCGCAACCAACAAGCTCCACACATCTGTGACAAACTGGGGCAAATAGGCACTAAATTCTTCATCATATTTTTGAGCGTAGAGAGCAATATTGTCACAAATTTGAGATTTCAGTTGTTCTATAACACCCGTTTCATCTTCGCTCTAAAATTGTATGGAATCGGTAACAACAAAGCCTATGGAGGGATATTATTAATTGAAATAGCAAAACGGTAGAAACGCGAATCCCGTTTAAAAAATGAAAAAACTAATGTAAAATACTCACATTTGTTTGTAAATTATTTTGATCAACTGTTAACAATATATGAAAATTATTCATCCATATTTGCATATTGTCTTCAAAAAATTCTGGTAAATCTTGAAAATTCAATGAATAAAAAACTTTACATATGAGTACCAATGAACTATAAATTGTTTTCAATGCTTCCACGTTATTCGCATGTGTATGTGTTAGGTTAACTGTTGCCTAAAAAGAATAATAACAGTATTTTTAATAAATACCCATAATTGTTTCAAATAGTCCAATGTGTGACTTAAATGTCTTACATTTTTTAACTGTAAATAAGAAGTTCTAATTTAAAATATTCAACATACAAAACAACGAAAACAACGTAAACTTAAATGACTAATTAAGATTATATCAAGTCTGACTTGACAGAAATTGTTAAATTTTAAAATGACAAGTAAAATTTTGAGTTTTGGTAAAAACGTATCTGTAGAAAAAAAAATAGAACAATACAAAGTATAGATAGATATAAATTTGATTAAATTTCAGCTGAACATTTTGAGTTACATAATAATTTAAGTTGTGAAACTTAAATTAATCAAAACAGACTAACACCTCATGTTCCTAACTTGTTTTTAATTAAAAAAACAGTTGAAAAGTGAGTTTTAGTAAAAAATATGTTCACAACATAAAACTGTATTTTTAGTGTTCCGTACGGAACACTTATAAGATCACTTCGGTGTCTGTCTGTCTGTCTGTCTGTCACACCCGATTTTCTCCGAAACTATTTGACATAGAAAGTTGAAATTTGGTAATAATATAGGAATTAATGGCCTCACCAGAGCCATGTAGTTTTGAGAGTTAAATTTTGACTTAAGGGGTTAGTTTTGGGGGGTGAAATCGGAAGTGCAAAAAAAAATTTTTTTACTAGGTCATAGTGTCAAATGAAAGCTTGTGAAAACCCGAGTAAAAAATGTATATATAATGTAATACTTGCGCACTTTTCCTTGTATTATTTTTAAAAAATCGCGAAAAATCGCTGTCCCCCGCCTTACTTATCAAAAAATTTTGAAAAAATTCCGGAATATTCTCCACGGGGTGTAGATTGAACGAAAATTATCACGAGTGCATTACCTTTAATAATTTCTCTGGTATTTAAAAAAAAACAAAAATTTCAAGGTCATCAGATTTCAGTAAAGATTGGAAACAAACTTTGTTGAAAACTCATTTGGGGTGTGTTTTGTGAAGTCACTGGTCATTTTATACATCTGTAACAAAATTTTTTATGTTAAAAGCAATCAACGTACGGAACACTAATTGCGCAAGTTCAACTTGCACTTCACCGGTTATTTTTTTAAATAGCACAGTCACATTAGTACTTTTACTAATATTTGGACATTCCTGTCGAATTTAAATACATTTTATGTAAAACACAGAATAACTAAATCATATTTTCTGTGATACTTTATTTGCAAATTGACATTTTCCGAACTGTAACATCTAAACCATATATTTTTAAATAAAATAACTACTTATATGAAATTAATTTAGGTGTAGAGGATTTCACATGCAATGTTTGGAGAATTAACATTAAAATTAAAATATTGATAGTTATCCTATTTATGCTAAGTTAAAAACATATCTTACCACAAGTAAGTCTGTTAATGGCTGGGCCAGTTTTTCCAATACATACTTTATTTCTGTCCAAAGCTCATTTGATTTAAACTCAAATCTATACTTTTTAAACAGAGAATGAGCTGTTCGTAATATGCCATTTATGACATTAAAATCGCCTAAAAAAGGGTTAAACATAGTGTATGGTAACTACCTAATTAGTAAAATCCGACAAAAAAAAGTCGTATAAAAAAATTAAATTTGTGTAGGTTCTAAATCTAAAAATAAATACGATTATACATTTTTAGGAGATTTCTTTATGCAAAAATGGAAACAAAGAAATAATATCAATATTTACAAAGCAAAATAATTTAAAAAACCGGTAAAGTTATTTACCGAGTACTTTCCTTGCCAACACGTATTTCTAAAATATGCTGTCAAATAAAGAGTAAGTAAATTCCCACCTGTTTCACCCCCTTGTCTTGAAACGATAGCAATTAAGAACTATAGGTTTTATCGATACTTCAAATATTGTATTATCATTTCGTTCGAGAGTTACCGCATCAACAGAGCAACAGGCCGATAGTCAGAAACAGACCGACGAAAATAGGAGAATAAGACGTGAAGAAAAACAAAAATTTCGAAGGGAAATTTTCTCACAAATACAAAATTAGCAAGAGAAGTAAATACAATAATTTCCCTGCTGGGTTATAAGTACTGATCGACCAAGATAACCGTCTATTCTATATCCATCATTTTTTTAAGTTACTTTGTAATCAGATTTCAATCCCTTCTATATACAATCCCTGTTAAAATTTGAATTAATGAAAAATTTAAAACTCTAAAATAGAAGTATATTACGATATATACACAATCACCCTTCACCTTATTCATTTCACCCCATATATATTTTACTATTAAAATCAAGAATAAGTAAAAATTATCATAATACTATCGAAATGATACAAATCGCTACCACTTTCATCCTCTTCCTATGTTAACGATGAAAATATTGAAAAAAAAAATGCAATCTTTCCATTTCTTAACTTTTACCCTATTAAAATTCAAAGTGATGAGAAAATAACATAGTATATTACGAGATACACAAAATCACCTTTTTAGCTTCCTACCCTTTCACCCTGTATATATTTTACTGTAAGAAAATTATTTTATATTAAATATACAATATCCCAATCAAAAACCAGAAAAATGTAATGTTTCGATTTCTCGACTGAAAGAACCCCGAAAAAGACCTATAACAATACAAATATGAAGTTACTCTTCTACTTCCTCTCTCCACTCCTTGGGCATCTTAGATGTTTTATTATAAATTTTTCGTCTTAACAATTGCCCATTATTCTATTCAAAAACCTAGAAAAATTCTCGTAATACTATTGGAACTATACAAGATTCTTCAATCTCTTTCACCCCCCTACCCCTATTTAAATTGCAAGAACCCTGAAAAGAACATATAGCATAATATATATGAAGTAACTCCTACAACCCCCTACCCCATCCCATTACCCCTTATAAATTTTACTGTAAAAATATGCTTGAAAAATTTGTCCATTACAACAATCAAAATACTATTGAAACTGTACAATATTAAACGGCATTAAAAATGATGAAAAAAATAACTCAAATTTCTTAATTTCTCGACTCCTAAAACCTTGAAAAGGGCATATAACATTACATACATGAAATACCCTTCTAATCTCCTCCCCCACCCCTTTTATGTTATACTATGCAAAATGTTTGCTTGTTATCTCAACAAAAAAACGTAGTTCGTAGTTTTGTATTACATACAGGGTGTTTCAAACAATATATTTCAAAATTTTGGGAGATACTCGGAAACAAGCAAAAACCTAGAAAAACCAAATTTAATTTTAAATAGCAGAAAAATAGACTTAACTGCATGTAAGTTTGAAAATAGTATGAACTACTAAAGAAATACCTTTCTCAATTAAGAGCGATTATTACTTCCAAATTTCATGTATTTTAGGCCTTTTTCCCGGAAATAAATACTGTATAAAGATTTTCATTTCCAGTTCTCATACATAAAATCAATATTTTTTTAATATAATAGAAAAAAAAACTAACATAATAACGTATTAAGCTTACCAAAATGCACCTTTTTGTATGCAACCAAAATATTAGTTTCCAATTGAAAAAAAAAACAAAGCTTTTTCTGTACTCAACTTTCCACGTGAATAATATCACAAAATAGGGCAATATTTCAATCTTCAACATATTAAGTAGTAATGGACTGGGTTAACTGTGTAAAATTCCAATTTAAATTTTACTCGCACTTAAGCTTACATTGAGTAATTAAAGAAAAAGTTAGGTTAAGTTAAACAAAAAAAAAATGCCAAGTTGTTAGGACAAACATGACATGTCAAAGACCAGTAAAGTTTGTATCCACTAGTTATTCATATACCAACAAAAATGTGCTCTTTTTCAATATTAAAATTATTAAACTTTTAATTTTGCAACCCAGATAGTGTATATAAAAACAATTTAAAAAATTCAGCAGGAGTAGACATTTTTGCACAAAATTGAAGTTTGTATTTTAGAATAGGTAAGGCCTAGACTATGGAAAATAGTTTAAATTAATAAATACCTGTGGCAAATTTTTCTACCATTTGTGTTATTAATTCTGGCCATTTTAAAGGAAAATCAGTTTTCCCTATTATACTTATTGCATCGCTAAGCTGTTTTTGTATTGATTCTGGTGAGGTTAACATAAGAGTAACAATTAGATTTTTTATTGCTACTCTATCAGACTCGTGAATACGATCAGGCAGATCTTCCACCTAAAAAAAAATAGTTTGTAATCATTGTAGATAGCATCCATAGTGTATATATAAGTGATAAGATATTAGTGGATATAAAGACAAATATTAGATGATCTACTTGTTCTGCACCGTTTCGACCTTTTGTTCAATTTTCAACCTAAAATATATTTTTTATTGCATAGTAGTTAAAGTTAGTCCAAAAGATCTAACTACCATAAGAAAAAGACCATATTTTGTAGTTCTAAGCTAATGGTTTCAATAATGTCGAAGCCTATTATTCTGAATTATATTAAATTGTAATATTTATTGTTTAAATTGGCGTCTTTAATCTGAATATAAACTATCTCGCTCGGACACTGTTTTACACATACATATTCTCTATCTAATCTAAAATCCTCACATTCGCAAAATTAAACGAGTAGCTAGTGTAAAAATGATATTACGATAACGCCGGTTTATCTGTTTTATTTTTATTTTTGTCCTGGCAGTTATGTTAGTTTCAGTTATATAATTATTTCATAATAACAAAAAAAAAAGTGTCCTGCTCCTTTGAACCGAATGCTAGTTTTAACCACGAGGATTTTCTATTGTTATTTTAAACAAAGCTAATTGCTACTTACTATTGCTACACACTATATTAACTATTTCTATTTGATAAATATAGAAAAAAGGTGTAAAGTAAAAAAGTACCATTATACACAACAAAAATTATGAGGGATTGCATTGTCAAATACACATAAAATTTTTTTTAGTGTTCCGTACGGACCACTTGGTGTCTGTCTATCTGCAACACCCGATTTTTGGCACAAATATAGGAATTGATGCCCAAATCAATGCCGTGTAGTTTAAAAGTTAAATTTTGACTTAAGGGGTAAAATCGAAAGTGGAAAATTTTTTTTTTGCGAGGTCATCGAGTGGGGGGTGTCAAATGAAAGCTTGTGAAAATATGAGTTCAAAAATATAGACTTTTCTTTATATTATTTTTAAAAATAGTCAAAAATCGCTGTCCCCCAACTCTAAAAGTATTGATTAAAAAATTTTCGAAAAAAATTCTGGAATATTCTCCATACAGTGTAGATTGAACGAAAATTCTCATGAGTACATTACATTTGATAATTTATCTGGTATGAAAAAAACTATTTGACTTGACAATAAGGTGGAGATTTTTTTCGTTGAAAGTTGTGAATTTAACCGGGATTAATAGCTACAAAATATCAATACGTATATTACTGCTTTAAGCATTTGGCCAATTAGAGATGAAATACATTTCCATGATGGCGACCAACGAGACAAAATAATTTTATTTTATTAGCTTATAATTAACCAAATATTTAGTAGTAGTAAATATTTGTATTTTGTAGAAAACTTCAGCAATCACGGTACGGAACACTAATTGTGCCAGTCCGACTTGCACTTGGCCGGTTTTTTTTTTGAAATGTTAACACCTTCCACAGAAGTACGATATAGTAAATAAGATATCGACCAAGTGGAATTATAATGAATGCGACTGCTTAGACCACACTCAAAATCAATAATAATTTTCAAAATCTGTATCTTCTTTATTTCTCAACGTTTATACAGGCTATATTCTACAAAGTGACCTATTTTAGTGAGCACTATAACATTTTTTTTAAAAATGTCTCAACTTAAAGAACACTTATAAGTCAAAAAAGAGAATTATTGAGAAAGATATAAAGCTTTTCTGTTATCTTAATAACTTAATTATTAGTGTGTACAAAAAAAATTATATATATATATATATATATATATATATATATATATATATATATATATATATATATATATAAAATAATACGTTGCGTTGAATCTCTTCTATTTTTGAATGTGGATCTTAGTGTGAATCAAACACATGATGAATATTCCATATGAGTCGAGAATGTTAGTTTGGAATGTATAACGAGTCCCAATTTTTGCACTTCACAAATGTTCGTTAGAACAGTGTTACTGAGGCGGTACAAGTGTTCATATGTGACCATAGATCTATGGAAAGCAATACAATTACACTTAGAAAAGTTAAGATCCATAAAAATATTAATCTAAACATATTTCTAAAGAATCATATGGAACTAAACATGATTTATGCTCCAAATAATTTCATATATTTATTGATCAAAAGTACAAACTCAACATCATATCACATCTAATTAATTATAATTTATAGCGTTTAAAATTAAGTCTTAATTATTATAAAGCAAGTTATAAATTAAGATTATTAGTCCAAAAGCGTCAAGAAAACATGTTTATTTAAGAATCGAAATTTTGCATAATTACCAATGCAGTTTGTGCTATAAAGCTTTGACACTGCGCCATTTTGTTGTGTCATCAACAAGTGTCAGACGCGCTTGTTGGGGTCTATATGTCGAAATTTATACCGAACAAAGAGCATTCGCAGACAGCATTAATTTTTTGTTTTCATTTGAAGAAAACTGCTGTTGAATCAGACCGATTACTTCGAGAAGCTTATGGTGAACATGCTCCATCGCAAGATACGTGTGAACGATGGTTTCGGCGTTTCAAAAGTGGTGACTTCGATGTTACAGACAAGGAACGTGGAAAACCGCCAAAAAAATACGAGGATGTGGAATTGCAAGCATTGTTGGACGAAGATGATTCGCAAACACAAAAACAACTCGCCGAGCAATTGGGCGTTAGTCAACAGGCTGTTTCCAATCAGCTACGAGAGATGGGAAAGATTCAGAAGACCGGTAGATGGGTACCACATGAGTTGAACGACAAGCAAATGGAAAAGCGTAAAAACACGTGTGACATTTTGCTCGCTCGGTACAAAAGGAAGTCGTTTTTGCACCGTATAGTTACAGGGGATGAAAAGTGGATTTATTTTGAGAATCTCAAGCGCAAAAAATCATGGGGGACCCAGACGCACCATCCACATCGACCGCAAGACCGAATCGCTTTGGCAGAAAGACGATGCTCTGTGTTTGGTGGGACCAGAGAGGCGTGGTCTATTATGAGCTGCTAAAACCTAGGGAAACGGTTAATACTAAACGTTACCAACAACAATTGACCGATTTGAACCGTTCGCTGGTTGAAAAAAGGCCAGAAAAAGGCAACACAAAGTCATTTTTCTTCATGACAATGCTCCATCACATACGCCAAAACCAGTTCGCGACACGTTGGAAGCACTCAGCTGAGAAGTTCTACCCATGCGGCTTACTCACCAGACTTGGCTCCTTCCGATTACCACTTGTTTGCACTGATGGGTTACGCACTTGCTGAGCAGCGCTTTGGTTCGTAAGAAGGTGTGAAAAAATGGCTCGATGAATGGTTCGCAGCAAAAGGGGACGATTTTTACTGGCGTGGTATTCACAAATTGTCCGAAAGATGGGAAAAATGTATAACACTAGCCGTGCCAACGGCTCCGCTAGCATGAACTTGATTCACTACTATCGTCACTGCTTATTCCTTATGTTACCTAACGTAATAAAATATCTGCCATTATTTCCCCTTATCTCCCATTATTTCTCCTTATCTCTCATTATCTCTACATAATTTCCATTATCTAGGCTTATCTCTGCTCATCTCCCATTATTTCTCCTTATCTCCCATTATCTCACCTTATCTCCCATTATCTAGACTTATCTCGCAATATTTCTCCTTCTCTCTCCCATTATTTCTCCTCATCTCCCATTATCTCACCATAACTTCCATTATCTAGACTTATCTCTGCTTATCTCCCATTATTTATACTTATCTCCCATTATCTCACCTTATCTCCCAATATCCAGGCTTATATCGAATTATATAGAACATATGTATAAATTTATAAAAACACGTAAATACGATAAGTGGTTCTCAAGTGACAAGCGTACTAATGGACAGACAGGCAGAGAGACGTTACATTTTATATATATTATATTCTTTGCAACATGATATTGTTCTATATTTAATGGTTTAGGCAGTGTATTGCAAGAGAACGCGATAACGGTAACCTTTTTTCCGACTTGATTCACTATTATCGTCAGTGCTTATTCTTTATGTTACCTAACGCAATAAAATATATCCTATAACCTGGCCAGAGAAAATATGTAAGTTTTAAATAAAAAACACGTTACGCACTATCGGACAGACAGACAGAAAGACATTGCATTTTATGTATATTATAGATAGATAACTTGGCCAGAAAATATATGTATGTTTTAAAAAAAAGTACGTAAATCGGATAAGTGGTTCTCCAGCGCATTAACGGACTGACAGACAGACAAGCAGAGAGACAGACAGAGAGAGACAGACAGACAGACAGAGAGACGTTGCATTTTATATATATATATATATATATATATATATATATATATATATATATATATATATATATATATATATATATTATAGCCGTAATAAAATATATATCTATAACCTGGTCAAACAACATATGTATGAATTTAAAAAATCACATAAATCAGATAAGTGGTTCTCAAGGGATAAGCGCACTAAAGGACAGGCAGACAGACAGAGAGACGTTGCATTTTATATATATTATAGATTATAGATATTCTCTGCTACATAATATTGTTGTATGCGTTTTGTATATATTATAGATATAGATTATTATTATTATTATATAACCTGGCCAAAGAATATAAGTATGAATTTAAAAAACCGGTCAAGTGCAAGTTGAACTTGCACAATTAGTGTTCCGTACGTTGATTGTTTTTAAAAATAAAAATTTTTGTTAGGGTGGTATAAAATGATCAGTGACTTCACAAAACACACCCCAAATGAGTTTTCAACAAAGTTTGTTTTCAATCTTTACTGAAAACTGGTGACATTGAAATTTTTTTTTTATATACCAAATAAATTATTAAAGGTAATGCACTCGTGATAATTTTCGTTCAATCTATACCCCGTGCAGAATATTCCAGAATTTTTTCAAAATTTTTTGATCAGTTCTTTTCGAGATAAGGTAGGGGACAGCGATTTTTTAAAAGTAATACGAAGAAAAGTGTGCGCAAGTATTACATTATATATATAATATACATATATATATATATATATATATATATATATATATATAATATATATATATATATATATATATTTTACTCGTGTTTTCACAAGCTTTCATTTGACACCACACTCGATGACCTAGTAAAAAAAATTTTTTTTCACTTCCGATTTCACCCCTCAAAACGAACCCCTTAAGTCAAAATTTATGTTACGGTGGTATAAAAGGATCAGTGACTTCACAAAAAACACATCCCAAATGAGTTTTCAATAAAGTTTGTTTCCAATCTTTACTGAAATCTGATGACCTTGAAATTTTTGTTTTTTTTTATATACCATATAAATTATTAAAGTAATGCACTCGTGATAATTTTCGTTCAATCTACACCCCGTGGAGAATATTCCAGAATTTTTTCGAAATTTTTTGATAAGTACTTTTCGAGATAAGGCCCGGGACAGCGATTTTTGGCGAATTTTTAAAAATAATACAAAGAAAAGTGCGCGCAAGTATAATATTATATATATATTTTTTTTACTCGTGTTTTCACAAGCTTTCATTTGACACCACACTCGATGACCTAGTAAAAAAATTTTTTTTTCACTTCCGACTTCACCCCCCAAAACTAACCCCTTAAGTCAAAATTTAATTCTCAAAACTACATCACTCTGATGAGGCCATCAATTCCTATATTATTAGCAAATTTCACCTTTCTATGTCAAATAGTTTCGGAGAAAATCGGGTGTGACAGACAGACAGACAGACAGACAGACAGACAGACAGACAGACAGACAGACAGACAGACAGACAGACAGACAGACAGACAGACACCGAAGTGATCTTATAAGTGTTCCGTACGGAACACTAAAAAAGACACGTAAATCGGATAAATGGTTCTCGCGTGATAAACGCACTAATGGACAGGCAAACAAACAGAGAGACATTGCATTTTATATATATTATAGATTATAGATATTCTCTGCTACATAATATTGTTCCATATTTAATGGTTTAGACTGTGTATTGCATGGGAACGCGCTAGCGGCAAACTTTTTTCCGACTTCATTCACTATTGTCGTCACTGCTCATTCCTTATGCTACCTATCGTAATAAAATATAGCCTATAACCTGGCCAGAGAACATATGTATGTTTTTTTAAGAAAAGTACGTAAATCGGATAAGTGGTTCTCCAGCGATAAGCGCACTAACGGACAGACAGACAGACAGAGAGACGTTGTATTTTATATATATTATAGAAGCGATGGAGCATACTTTGAATAAAGCAGTGGTATAGTACTATGCTACCCTACAGGTAATAGTAAAGTATGTTGGCGGAAATGTAATATACAAGGTGTTATGAAAATGGTTTAGTATATTCACAAATTGTAATATTGATAGGAATTAAAGAAAAAGTAAACTTGACCTAAACAACCCTTAAAATGTTCGATCGCGAAATTAAATAAGCACAATAAACTAGGTCTTTACATATTAAAAGTAAAAATTGATATCAAGAAACGCTTAATGGTTCAAAATAGTAGTCCATTTTATCCAGTTATTTAACACTTAACGCCTGGTAAACTCAAAAAATACTATTATTCCACAATTAACTAAGCGGAAACAAAAATATCTTCCAGAGGTATCAACACAAACATTTAACATGCATAATTAGAGAAAAAATAGTAATTTCACGAAAAGTAATTTTTAGTAAAATAAGCAAGCTGTGATGTGCTATAATAGTTCACTTAACAGTACGGCTTGCGCTGTTTCTTTTGATTTCTCCGTATCGGTCAAGTGATTTTTAAAAAATTTTGAAACATTTTTAAATGTTTCACAAAACGAGTAATTCTGTCTCCAGCTAGATTTATAACAATTTATTAAATGTGTATACTTACAATCGTAAAAATCAGGGAAAGTAAGATTCATAATAAATAGTTATCCATAAACATGAAAAGAACTTCCGACAATATCTAGTAACATTTTTTTCAGGATCAAATGAAGTACAGAAAAATTTATCATATCTTTACTTCAGTCCAATCAATATCTGCAACCTACACAAGCGAAATAGTACCTACTACCTATACATTTTTCTAAAGAATATAGAGCTTATTTAAATTAATGAAACCAATTTAATTAACGATATATTTGTTCTGCTGCTCTGAAAAACACATCAAAAAGTAGATATTACATCACAAACAATATTTCTACACTGAATAATGTGTACATATTTAAATAACATTTACTGGAATGGCTATAATTTAAACTACGAAAAGTAGATTTCCCATCGTTCTAAAATATCATCACAATATCCTCAACTGTACTGACATATCATTTGTACAAAAAAATAAAAGTAAATTGGTTTTCTGACTTTCAAGTTTTTTAGAGCTACAAAGTTCCAAGTTTACAAATACATACCACATTCCAATTACGTTTAATGTAATTTTTAAATGCAACTGATCCAACAATTCTAATTGTCATATCCACTTCTGGTTTGTGAATAAGATTCAGTAACAATAAGGGGTAATTTTGATTGACCTCCACCCCTTCCAAAAACTTTTCAGCTAAAAATTAATAATAAAAAATATTTGTACACTACGTTTCATTAAAATGTAAAGCATAAATTTTGCGACAAAAACTTACGGCAAAATTTATAAATTCAATGGATAATCCATCGATGAGATCTTTTTAATCAGCCTAATGATAAGTGTATCAAAACATGATGGATATAGACCAATGGGTTTAATTACTGACTTTCAAAACTTGAGAAGACCCTAGTTTATTTTTGTTACGGGCAAACATCGAAGACAATAGGAAGAAATAGTTCAAACAAAATGTCAAATTACTCAAGGATTAGTAAGATTAAAATCAATGTTTTCATACACTGTTATGTATTATAAATTATAAAGAAAACAAAACAATAAAGCAGGAACTAAGACTGACTCTAAAAAAATAATAGTCAGATTTTCAGTCGAACACATTAAAATTAATATGTTTAGCAAACAAATTGATCTTCTGTTTTAAAACTAATAACACGATATATTTTTCTCCTTATTGATAATACCTGCAGCATATTTTTAGAATAAATTAAGTACATTTTCTTATTGCGTTTCAATAAATGCAAGTGATCTCTCTTGTCAACGGGACTTAAAAGTAACGACTCAACAAATCACAAGGTTGATCTGCTGCCTCTATCGACCACCAAGTAATACTAACTTTAGAACACCTTTCACTTCTCTTAAAGACACCATCGATCATTTAGAGATTAATTATTCAAGTACCGAAATTGCCATCCGGGGCAATTTTAGTGTCCACAACATCAACTGGCTTAGTATTCAAATACGACCTACGAACAAGGTCGGGAAGCTGAATCATTCTCAAACAGTTGTGCCTTTACTCAGCTTATCTATGATCGAGACGGAGAGTTTGCCAGTCTTCTTGACCTGTTTTTAACCACCAATCCAGAAATTTACACTGTCACCGTAAATCCGCCGTTAGGTTCTTCCGACTGCTTTCAACATCGCGTATTCTACCGATCAGTGACAGAGAGGCGCATAAACCGCGCAAGATTTGGTAGTACAAATCTGCTAAATAGGAAGAACTTATGGAATATTTCCGAACTTTCCCTTGGTTAGACTTTTGTTTTAAATCTGACGACCCATCTGACTGTGCTAAGGAGGTTTCCGATGTCAGTTCGGCTTTTATGGAATTTTACACTATAGATAAAGAAGTAATAATACGTGCTGCTCAAACATCCCTTTATATTTCTGAAGAAAGAATTGCATTCAGTATTCTAACAGACATAACTAACTCTCCTCAGACAGCATACCAAAAAGCATACAAAATGTCAAAGCAGGATTAAAAACAGTCACAACTAAATCCAATAGCCGCCCTCTCAATGTTTGTAGAAGCTGACCTCTCAAGGAGACAGTATAAAATAATAAAGAATAGCAACATGAAGTATTATCCAAGTTACACGGTGTTACAGCAAGCAAAAAGGACTTCTTATCCGGCGAAAGAGGCTTATCGGGTAACTGAAGCAAGTGTTGAAATTAATTTACATTTATTAGATCGCACTGTTAAATGTTTGGCCAGATATTTGGAGGTTCTACTAAAAGAATTAAATCTAGAAGAACGTCAATCACTGACACTCATTTCGAAATGGGGATGTGATGGATCGCAACAAGTACAATTTAAGCAAAAAATACGAGAAGAAGATGCAATGGACAGCAACATTTTTTCAAAGTTGCTTTGTTCCACTACAATTGATTTGTAGGACAAACAAGAAAGTTATTTGGCAGAATCCAACTTCCTCTTCGCCACGATACTGTCGGCCAATGAGGATTAGATTTTTTAAAGAAACAGTGGATATTACAAATTCTGAAATTACTGACACAGAAAATACAATAAACGCTTTGGTAAACAGCGAATTCGTACAAGGAGACCTCTCTTTTTCCATGAAACATATAATGACGCTAACTATGGTCGATGCAAAAGTGTGCAATGCTGCTACTTCAACCACTTCAACAACGAGATGCTACATTTGTGGTGCTAGTTCAAAGTAGTTTAATGATCCCAATGTAAAATATAACGTCGATACAGATGCATTACAGTTTGGCCTGTCTATATTGCACGCCAGGATCCATTATTCGAAAGTACTCTGCATTTGTCATACAAGCTTCCTCTGTAAAAGTGACAGCTAAGATCAGATAGTGATAAAGAAATTGTCAAACAAAAAAAGAAAGAAATACCGGTAAAATTCAAAGAACAAACGGGCTTAATCATAGATGTGCCAAAAGCTGGATTTGGTAACACCAATGATGGCAATACAAGTAGGAGATTTTTTGCCAATCAAGAAGTGTTCGCTCAAATTGCCGGTGTCGACTTCAACTTCATAAATCGCTCTAAGGTGGTTTTGGAAGTAATATTGAGTGGTCATAAAGTCGACTTGAAAGAAACTGCGGACTATGGATATGAGACCGCCGAAATTTATGTGGAGTTGTATCCCTGGCATCCCATGACTCCTACGATGCACAAAATATTAATTCATGGTGCGACAGTAATGGAAAAGGCCCTTTTGCGCATTAGATTACTGTCCGAAGAAGCAGCAGAGGCGCGAAACCGGTAAAACCTGTACCGGCAAAATTTTGCTAGAAAATTCTCAAGAGAAGAATGCAAATTAGATGTTCTCAACAGATTATTGCTCAGTTCAGATCCCTTAATATCTAGTATGAGGCCAAAAGCCCAAAAAAGATCTATGTCGTTTAGTAAAGAAGCAATACAAATATTTCTTTCTGTTGAACCCAATATTAACGACAAAAGTTCCGAAGAAGAAGAGAAATCCGCGGCGACATCTGCATAGGAAACAGGGATGGGGCTCGGGCGCGGACGACGAAACGTGGGATTCTTCATCGTGAATAATTATTTTTGTAATTTTTGTTTAAGTCAACATGTTTTTTTCTCAATATATTGTTTTTTTTATATATTAAAATGTATTTTCCTTAAAAATATGCACTCCAAAAAGCTTTCACTGCTATATTTGGAAATGAAACCCGATTTAAAATATCTAAAAACAAAAAAATAATTTTGGCAGTATTAAAAGCTGAAATACCCCTATGTGGCTAAGAAGGTTTCCGATGTCATTTTGAGTAGTATGGAAGCTTTCATCCTTTTTTTCAGAAATACTATTCCAAAGGCTCGATCGAAAATGCAAGGGGGCTGTTAAACATCTTGCCTACCGACAATGGCGTAAAAATCCTAACGTCATAAATCATAACATCCTTGTTCGTGCACGAAACATATGCAAAGAAATTATCGACGAAACCAAGAAGACACACCTTCAATGAATTAAAAACGAACTTCTTGCCTGCCCCAACAGTTCCAGGTCCTTTTGGTCAGTCGTTAAGGCAGTTAGTCAAAATTTCACCAAATACAATATACGCGGCCGAATAATACTATTGCAACTACACCTGTTGAGAAAGCCAACAGTTTTCTGTATATTTCCTTCCTGCTGGAAACGCGCTGTTCAGCCGATACCCAAAAAATTAAGAAGACCTTGCCAAAAAACTACCGAGCAGTCGCAATGCTTTCAATAATACAGAAAGTTATGGAAAAGGCTATCAATCTGCATCTTTTAAAATATCCAGAAGGATTTAATATTATTAGCGATCATCAATATGGCTTTCGTTAGCAAAGATCAACACGAGATCTGTCTAAGTTGTGTAACACATGTTTGGAATAACGCAATTGAACATTCTGGAGGATCTCGAGCGGTTGCACTTGATATATCAAAGGCATTCGACCGTGTTTGGCATGACGGATTGTTGACTAAACTACGCTCTTATGGTATGTCTGAAAAGTTTTGTTTATGATTCTCAAATTTCCTCAGAGAGCGTTCTTTACGAGTGGCAGTAGACGGATTTCTTTCTAATACCTTCGCTATCAACGCCGGTGTGTCCCAAGACTCCATACTGTCTCCTACTATGTTTCTCATTTACATTAGCGATCTGCTGGAAAGGACCAGAAATTTAATCTATAACTTTGCAGATGACAATACGCTTGTTTCTTCATTCGCTTTGAGCGTTCGAACATCGACTACTCATGCAAATATTCGCAAACAGCAGGAATTTCTTCAACTTAACAAAGACCTGGAAGAAATTGAGGTGAGAGTAACCAAGTAGAATTTAACGCTATAAAAACCCAGGCGGCAATTTTTTCTAAAAAAGTTAACGTTGCAGACCCGACATAATTATGTGGGGACACTCCATTCCACTAGCATTGTCACTCAAGTTGTCGGACGTTAACTTGGGAGCAAATGTCTTGGCATGAACATGTAGCAAAAAGAGCTTCTCAAAAGCTGGGAATAATATTTCGAACTAGAAAGCTTTACACTTCATAACAACTGTTACTTCTGTACAAAGCTCAAATTCGACCAACGATGGAATTATTCTCCCATGTTTGCGGCCCTGCTCCCAAACATACACTGCATTTGTTGGATTCTATTCAGAAGAAAGCTGTTCGCCTGACTGGAGGCCCAGAACTCACCAAAAACCTTGATATCATGAAACATCAAAAAGCCGTTGGCGATTTGAGACCAATGTAGTTTTTTCATGGAAAGAGTTCGATGGATGTAGCCCGTTTAATTCTTCCCAGAGCGGAACATGTTAGGAATACACGTCGCAGTAATACATTCATATCAGTATGAGGTTCAGCTTCTCGTACAACACTTTTCAAACAGCCTTTTATGGAAAACATCAACCCTTTGGAATGATTGGCCCAGGACTATATTTCCCACCAAGTACATCTTACAGCGATCCAAGATCGACGTGAATCGCTTTTTGCGCGTCGCTCCCGAAACGCTTTAAGAATTTCCCTGCAGCACGATTGCTATCCCCATAAAAAAAGGAGTAAAATGCAGTTCCTGTCATTTTTGTATACAAAGGGGGCAAAATAACTAAACTTTTTAATTTTGTATCGACAATTACAGTATTAAATAGACGAGTATTAAATGACTAAATGTAGACATTTGCGAATTTGAACAATGTAAATTGCCCTCATAAAAGTACGTCTGATAATGCTCAAATTCAGGACAATATGGTTTGGTTACGTAATATATTTTTAAGTTATATAAACACGTAATCCTAATCAAGTTACTATTTTTCAAACTCACATGTAATAATTATGTATGAAACATTATTGGAACAAAAATTATTAATATTATTGTTTTTTTTTTTTAATTTAGGCGGCAAAGAAGTATATATATATATATATATATATATATATATATATATATATATATATATATATATATATATATATATATATAACGTTGGTAAATCAAATATAAACGGTAATTTTGCTATTCTTCTTAGAATGCAGTTCTTAGCTAGATTATGTTGTATGGAGTAGATGTTTGGTTTGTGAGGAGGGGAGGAACCGGATGGGGTGCGCGCGCCAACTCGTCTTTGTCGTCAGTACAGCCATGACCGAGCAAGAGGTACCTTCGTCTGTTGCGCTACGTATTATCATCAAGTTTTTAACCAATGAAGGCGTTAAACCGTCAGAAATTTTAACCCGTTTGAAGGCACAGTTTGGGGACAGTACACTGTCTCAGAATCGTGTGTATACGTGGGCGAGAGAATTTAAGGGCGGACGAGAACGGGTTGAAAACGAAAGTCATGATCGACGCCCTAGGTCAAGCCTTACAGATGATAACATCCGTGATATTAGACACCTTATCGAAGGTGATCGCCGATTAACCCTTGAAGAAATTTCCTCAGAAGTGGGTATCAGCTATGGAAGTGTTCAATCCATAATTACTGATCGACTCGGTTTCAGAAAAAATTACTGCTCGATGGGTTCCAAGGTTGTTGACTGGAAACCAAAAACAGGTCAGGTCGGAGATCGCTGAAAGGCTTCTGAATCGATTTCAGCAAGAAGGGGAGGCCTTTTTAAAGCGTATAGTGACATGTGATGAGACGTGGGTACATCACTACACTCCCGAGTCCAAAATGGCAAGTAAGGAGTGGCGAAGAAAGAATGAAGGTTCCCCAGTGAAAGCCAAAACTCGTCTCTCTGCTGGAAAAGTTCTTGCAACGATTTTTTTTGACTCTAGGGGAATTTTACTGATCGATTTCCTGCACGATCAACGTACGGTGAATGCGGCTTACTACTGCCAGTTGTTACGGTTGGCAAAAGCCGCCTATCGAAAGAAAAGACGGGACATGCCCATCAGAGATGTCATTCTCCTCCAGGACAACGCCAGGCCTCACACTGCGCCTTTGACAAGGGATACACTGGAAGAAATGGGCTGGGAAACCCTCGAGCACCCTCCTTGTAGCCCTGGCTTATCCCCCTGTGACTATTTTTTGTTTGCGCCTATGAAAGAATCACTGGGAGGACAGCGATTTGGAAGCAATGAAGAAGTCGAGGAACACGTGCGCAATTGGCTTACAACCCGCCCTCAAACCTTTTATGACCAGGGAATATGGAAACTTCCAAATCGGTGGGAAAAGTGTGTAGATCACGCAGAAGACTATATTGAAAAATGTTAAATCAATGATTTGTGTATAAGGTTATTCAATAAACGTATAAAAAAAATTACCGTTTATATTTGATTTACCCACGTATATATATATATATATATATATATATATATATATATATATATATATATATATAATATATATATATATACATATATATATATATATATATATATATATATATATATATATATATATATATATATATATATATATATACATTATACATATATATATATATATATATATATATATATATATATATATATATATATATATATATATATACAACAACCTCTTCCGAAGAAGCCAAACACAGTTCTACCGGAAAACTATGCACAGCAAACAGACAGCAGTGACCGAACCACCAAACAAACAAGAACTCACAGATCATTGGAAAAGTATCTGGTCAGAACCCAAACTACCCAATAATAACACCCCCTGGATCAAAGCCAAAGAAGGCAAAGATAAACATGTGACAGAACAGGAAAATTCCACATTAACTACTGTGGGACCAAAGAGCATGATGAGGCGCCTGGATGCAAGAAGTTCCGGAGGTGGAATGCCCCCCCGTTCGGATCTCCGGGTAGGGGCTGGTTCGGAGGCGTCGACTTGCAGACATCATAATTTTAAGATAGATTTTTGCAACATACGAGGTATAAACTCGAATATAAATTCAGTGCATCAACACCTGCAATCAGATAAACCTCATGTACACGCTCTATGTGAAACCAAGGTCAGTCCATCGACCAGCACGGTCAACTATCTTTATCCTGGGTACGACTTCTATTCCCGATTTAGGCGTAACTTTGGAATCTGTCTTTTTGTCAGAAGCGACCTCTCTTGTCAACGAGAAGAAGCTCTGGAGCCCCCAAACTTTGATGTTATGTGGTTAAAAATAACGACTCAACAAACCACAAGGTTCATCTGTATCCTGTATCGACCACCAAGTGATACCAATTTTCGAACACTTTTCGCTTCTCTTGCAGACACCATCGATCATTTACAAAGTAACTATCCAAGTGCCGAAATTGCCATCCTGGGCGACTTTAATGTCCACAATATCAACTGGCTCAAATATTCAAATACTACCGACGAACAAGGTCGTGAAGCTGAATCATTCTCAATCAGTTATGGCTTAACTCAGCTTATTGACGAACCAACACGGATTCCCGATCGAGACGGGGAGTTCGCCAGTCTTCTTGATCTGTTTTTAACCACCAATCCGGAGATTTACACGGTCACCGTAAATCCGCCGTTAGGTTCTTCCGACCATAAACTGCTTTCGACATCGAGTATCCTGCCAATCAGTGACAGAGAGGCGCCTAGGCCGCGCAAGATTTGGCACTACAAATCTGCTAAATGGGAAGATCTCATGGAATACTTTCGAACTTTCCCTTGGATGGACGTTTGTTTTCGATCCGATAACCCATCTGACTGCGCCAGGGAGGTCGCCGATGTTATTTTGGCTGGTATGGAAGCTTACATCCCTTTTTCGAAGAAATGCTCCTCCAACGGCAAGCCTTGGTTCGACCGAAAATGCAAAGAAGCTGTTGCTTCTAAACATATTGCCTACCGACAGTGGCGTGAAAATCCTAACACCTTAAATCGAAACATCTTTGTTCATGCCCGGAACAGATGCAAGGGAATTATCGACGAAACCAAGGAGGCACACAATCAACGAATTAGAAACAAACTTCTCGCTTGTCCCAACAATTCCAGGTCCTTTTGGGCAGTCGCTAAGGCAGTTAGTCAAAATTTTACCAAATCCACCATACCACCACTCACACGGCCAGATAATTCCATTGCAACCACACCTGTTGAGAGAGCGAACTTGTTGGCTGAACTCTTTGCTTCACATTCTACTGTCGATTTCCAAGGAAAAACACCACCTACTATTCCTATATTGCAGTCAAGGATGCCCGATGTTGTCTTCAGACAGCGCATCATAAAGCATATTTTAATGAAGCTAGACACCAAGAAGGCTTCTGGCGCTGACGGAATACCTGCCATAGTTCTCAAAAACTGTGCAAGGGAACTAACACCAGTTTTCTGTAGACTTTTTAACCTATCCTACAGAAAGGGAATATTTCCGTCCTGCCGGAAATGTGCCACGGTTCAGCCGATACCAAAAAAAGGTAAGAAGACCTTGCCAAATAACTACCGACCAGTTGCACTGCTTTCAATAATATCGAAAGTCATGGAAAAGGTTATCAATGAGCATCTTCTAAAATATCTTGAACGATTCAATATTATTAGCGATCACCAATATGGTTTTCGTAAACATAGATCAACAGGAGATCTTCTGACTTATGTAACACATGTTTGGAACAACGCAATTGAACACTTTGGAGAATCTCGAACGGTTTGCTCTTGACATATCCAAGGCATTCGACCGTGTTTGGCACGATGGACTGTTGGCTAAGTTGCGCTCTTATGGTATGTCTGAAAGGTTCTGTTTGTAGCTCTCATGTTTCCTCAGAGAGCGTTCTTTACGAGTGGCGGTCGACGGATTTCTTTCTAACACCCTCACTATCAACGCCGGTGTGCCCCAGGACTCCATACTGTCTCCTACTCTCTTTCTCATTTACATTAACGATCTGCTGGAAAAGACCGGGAATCCAATCTATAGCTTTGCAGATGACAGTACGCTTGTCTCTTCATTCACCTTGAACGCTCGGACATCGGCTGCTCAGGCGAATATCCGCAGACAGCAGGAGGTCGTTCAGCTTAACAAAGACCTGGAAGAAATTTTATCTTGGGGTGACAGTAACCAAGTGGAATTTAACGCTACAAAAACCCAAGCGGCAGTTTTTTCTAAAAAAGTTAACGTTGCTGAACCCGACATAGTTATGTCGGGGCACTCCATTCCCCTAGCATCGTCGCTCGATTTGTTGGGCGTTAGTTTGGGAGCAAATATGTCTTGGCAAGAACATGTTTGCAGGCATAGCAAGGAGAGCTTCTCAAAAGTTGGGAATATTATTTAGAACCAGAAAGCTTTACACCCCACAGCAACTGTTAATTCTTTACAAAGCCCAAATTCGACCAACTATGGAATACTGCTCCCACGTTTGGGGCTCCGCTCCCAAACATACACTGCATTTGTTGGATTCTGTTCAGAGAAGAGCGGTCCGTCTGATTGGGGACCCGGAATTGACGGGCGGCCTTGATTCGCTGGAACATCGAAGAACGGTTGGCGACTTGAGTCTGTTCTACAAGTATTTTCATGGAAAGTGTTCGAAGGATGTAGCCCGCTTAATTCCTCCCAAAGCGGTGCATGTTAGAAATACACGTCGCGCTGGTGCTTCGCATCCGTATGAGGTTCAGCTTGTTGCTCCGCGTACGACGCTTTTGAAGCAATCTTTTATATGGAGAACGTCATCCCTTTGGAATAATTTGCCCAGCGCTGTGTTTCCCACCGAGTACAATCTACAGCGATTCAAGAACAACGTGAATCGCTTTTTTCCGCACTCGTGCCGCTCCTGGAGCGCTTTAGGGACTTCCCTGCAGCACGAGTGCTAGACCAATAAAAAAAAAAAAAAAAAAAAATATATATATATATATATATATATATATATATATATATATATATATATATATATATATATATATATATATATATATATATATATATATATATATATATATATATATATATATATATATATATATAATATATATATATATATATATATATATATATATATATATATATATATATATATATATATATATATATATATATATATATAATATATATGTATATATATATATATATATATATATATATATATATATATATATATAGAGTCATTCTCTGTCAACCGGAGGCTCATACTGTCCATATTTGGTTTCGATAGAAATTAATTTTTTTCGGCTCAAAATTTTCGTTGGAATGTCTACTTTTAAATGCCGTGTGTCCCCTTAAATAATTCAAAACACGTAGGCTGAAAAGTTTTTGGTCTAGCTACTTAAAACACATTTTTTTTGCAAAATTCGACTTTTTTCATCAATATAGTCTCCTTCAAGAGCGATACAATTAGTCCAACGCATCCCAAAATACAGAGAACAAAACCCTCCCAGCCGACTGTCGTGTCTTTGGTCGCTTCGGGCGGCTTTCACCGGCTACTGTCCACTCAGCTGACTGCCGATTTGATCCCGGTGTGTAGTGGTGAATCCATGTTTCATCTATTGTCACATATCACATGAAAAAATCCTTTTTGTTGCACTTAAACAGGTCCGCACAGCGCTCAGAATCATCAAGTTGTTGTTTTTGGTCCACTGTTAGCACACGCGGTACACATTTCGAAAAGAGCTTTCTCATGCCCAAATGACCATGCAAAATATGACCAATACATTCTTTTGATATCTTTAGGGTGTCAGCTATCTCATGCAATTTCACTTTACGGTCATCCAAAACAATTTTTTGGATTTTTTCGATGTTTTCCGGTGTAACCATCATCATTTGTATCTGTACTATCGCGTTTAAATTCAGCATACCAGTAAATAATGAGTGATTTTCCAGGGGCAGAGTCTCCGTAACACTTATCAAGCCATTGCTTTACTGAGCAGTATTCTTTCCCATCAAAAAACAGTGTTTAATTAACACACGAAATTCGATCTTTTCCATTGTTTTGCAAATATCAAAAATAGCGTCACTAAAACCATTGTAACTTGTAAACTAATCGTCGAAATGTCATGAAATTTGGACACGTATCGTTTAAAGGTTGGTACGTCCTAAAAATCATATGGATTTTTTGAAAAGGGTGACATCTATATGTCAGAACAAAAACTTTTCAGCCTACCTGTTTTATATATTTATATATATATATATATATATATATATATATATAAATATATATATATATATATATATATATATATATATATATATACAGTCGACACTCTATATAGTGAAAGACCAAAATGTTGACCGAAATTTCACTATAGAAATTTTTTCACTATATAAAGAAAAAATCCGTATATATTGCTATATATAATAAATATTCTAGGTCATGAAAAAATTGCACTATAAAGAGTTTTTCACTATATAGAGTTTCACTATAAACAGTGTCGACCGTATATATATATATATATATATATATATATATATATATATATATATATATATATATATAAATATATATATATATATATATATATATATATATATATATATATATATGAAAATGCGCAATGAAATATTGCGCAAAGCTGAAGAATTCTACAAAAATTTATATAGCTCTAAAGTCAATGAAACAAAACTAAAGGAATGAACAAAAGATATTAAATATAAGTTCAGATGATTTGCCCGAAATTACAAAGGATGAAATCCTTTTTTGCTTAAAATCCCGGAAAAACAACAACAAAGCGGAATTCTAACAGAAATCTTGAGATACGAGGTAAGTCTGGTTTTATCAGAATTGTATACGTCGTTCAACGAATGCTCGAGTCAGTGAAAAAACTGGAATAGCACTATTGTTGTACTACTGTACAAAAAGGGGGAAAAACCAATGCAAACAATTACAGACCCATATCACTCTTGTCTCAGATATATAAATTACTCTCTAAAGTTATTACCAACAGACTTATAAACAAATTGACCATTAGCAACCAAAAGAACAGGATGGATTCAGAAAACAGTACAGTACTTGCGATCAGTTATTAACGACGCGAGTCCTAATGGAAAAAGGAACAGAATACCATGTGAATATGTGTATGACGTTTGTGGATTACCAAAAAGCGTTTGACACGCTCGAACATTGGGCAGTAATGAGATCACTCTCAAATGCCAGAACTGATAATAACATGCAAATCGTCAGTCATAAAGAAAGGCATTAGGTAGGGAGACACTGTCTCCAAAGGTCTTTACTCTATCCATCGAAGATGTATTCAAGAACCTAAACTAGCATGATAAAGGAATATTAACAAATAAGAAAAGACTCAACAACATGAGATACACTGATGACATTGTTTCAATTGCCGAAAATAACAATAACAACAAATGCTGTTAGAACTGGACAAAGAGTCAAATAAGACAGGACTTTGCATGAACATACAGAAAACTAAAACAATGTGTAGGGAAAACTTACATATTAGCATCAGAGAGCAACATATAGAGAACGTGTCAAGTTACATATACTTGGGTCACGAAATCTCAATGGAAAGGGACAACCAGATAAAAAGAAATATACCGACGAAGAAGACTAGCGTGAGCTGATTGCGAAAAACTAAAAAATACATTGAAAAACAAAAATATCCGAATGCACCTTAGATCTCGCCTGTTTGAGCAATGTGTGATGACTTATAGGGCTCAAAGTTGGAGGATTATGAAAAAATCAATGGACATGCTCATGGAGCGACAAATCGTCGAAAGATCGAAAAAAGAAAATAGCAAATTAGAGGCATAACCAAAATAAAGGATGTCGGTGAGGCGATTGGTGAGTTGAAGTGGGGGTTTGCCTGTCACACGGCTAGATTCCAGAATAATCAATAGACCCAGGCAATATTACAGTGGAGGCCACACATCGAAAAGCGCATTAGAGAATGACCACTAGTGCGCTGGACTGACGACATAAAGCGAGCGATAGGTCTATCATGAATGAGAGAAGCGCAAAACAGGAGCACCTGGAAACAAAAAGAGAGGCTTATGTAAATAAATGGACCGAAAATGGCTAGTTGATGATAATGATGATATATACTTGCTTTAATATTATTTATGTTTTTACAATTAATATCTTGTCCCATGTTTGTTGGACCTTATACCATTTGTCTTCCCTCTCTTTTAAATTTCTTTCCTTATTTAAATTTAAAAGGTCTTGCATTTCAAAGACCAACATTTTGAAAATATTTAGGTTAAAGATGAAGGAATTCATAAAACTTGTCACTTAAATGCCAATTTGGCATTATTATCTCTGGTACTCTAAGACAAACATTTTAAATCAGCCTTTACTTCAATAATTCATTATTCACATCATTAAAATTTAAAGTAAACATAGCAGTTGCGATAGTACTGTTTAAATAATAATATTGATTTCTCAATGTAAAGTCAGATCTACTGTATCTTTTTTTTAATTCCTATTAGTACTCGAACAGGAATTGATATATAGTATAATATAGTTTTTAGATGGGGTGTTATGTGTCAAATTTATTTTTGACCAACAATTTTCAGAACATCCTTTTTATTAATTTTTGCTTAAATTCATAAACTATTAAGTACACTGTTGTCCAGATACATTCTAAGCGCTAAATTTTAAATAATTAAATACGACAAATAAAAACTGTGACAAGTTAAAGCTCACGACAGTCACAGCAAATGTGTATTTATGTTTATTTACATGAATATGACAATTTTTTGTTTAAATAAGTTTTTTTAATTAATAATCCAAGTTAATGTTAAGTTACAGTTTTATGACTTATTCTTAGCTTTGTAAACTCATTTTAAGTAACTTGTATAACCAGAAATTAAATTGGAAACAAAAAAATTGAGCTACACCTGTAAAAGGCTCCTTGTCTGTATAACCAAAAAGAGTACAAAAAATACTATCCAGTTTCAATTCAACTTTGCTCATGATTGCACACTTGTTTCTTTATTTACACTGGATGCTCTAATACAAGCTGCTGCAACAAGTATCCACAGACGGAAGGAAGTTTTGCAACTTAAGATCACAAAGAGCAAGAAGAAAGTCTGTAGTAGTTGTAGAATTTAATGGTAAAAGAAACCAGATAGCACAAAATAAAGAATCAATAATTAGCAAACAACTGAGAAACTTTATTTTAATTACAAATATTACTACAACACATGCAAACTGATTAACAATTCATTGCAAACATCCCAGTAAAATCATAAAGAAAAAATACTCTTATTCCTAGAAGAAAATTACAAAATGTCAGAATAAAAATGTTCAAAAATGCCTTTTACATGATGAGATTTTAAATGTGTTTTGAATTTTTTATTTTAGGACAGTGGCGTGAAGATCCTAACACCATAAATCGTAACATCTTTGTTTGTGCCAGGAACAGATGCAAAGAAATTATCGACGAAACCAAGGAGGTACACAATCAACGGATTAGAAACAAACTTCTCGCTTGTCCCGGCAATTCCAGGTCCTTTTGGTCAGTCGCTAAGGCAGTTAGTCAAAATTTCACCAAATCCACCATACCACCACTCACACGGCCAGATATTTCTATTGCAACGACACCTGTTGAGAAAGCGAACTTGTTGGCTGAACTCTTTGCTTCACATTCTACTGTCGATTCCAAAGAAAAACACCACCTACTATTCCCATAGTGCAGTCAAGGATGCCCGATATTGTCTTCAGACAGCGTATCATAAAACGTATTTTGATGAAGCTAGACTCCAAAAAGGCTTCAGGCGCTGACGGAATACCTGCCCTAGTTCTCAAGAACTGTGCAAGGGAACTAACACCAGTTTTCTGTAGACTTTTCAACCTATCCTACAGAAAGGGAATATTTCCTTCCTGCTGGAAATGTGCCACAGTTCAGCCGATACCTAAAAAAGGCAAGAAGACCTTGCCAAATAACTACCGACCAATCGCACTACTCTCAATAATATCGAAAGTCATGGAAAAGGCTATCAATCAGCATCTTCTAAAATATCTTGAAGGATTCAACATTATTAGTGATAACAAATATGGCTTTCGTAAAAATAGATCAACAGGAGATCTTCTCACTTATGTAACACATGTTTGGAACAACGCAATTGAACACTTTGGAGAATCTCGAGCGGTTGCTCTCGACATATCCAAGGCATTTGACCGTGTTTGGCACGATGGGCTGTTGGCTAAGTTACGTTCTTATGGTATGTCTGAAAAGTTCTGTTTGTGGCTCTCATGTTTCCTCAGTGAGCGTTCTTTACGAGTGGCAGTCGACGGATTTCTTTCTAACACCTTCACTATCAACGCCGGCGTGCCCCAAGGTTCCATACTATCTCCTACTCTCTTCCTTATTTATATTAACGATCTGCTGGAAAAGACCGAGAATCCAATCTACAGCTTTGCAGATGACAGTACACTTATCTCTTCATTCACTTTGAATGCTCGGACATCGACTACTCAGACGAATATCCGCAGACAGCAGGAAGTCATTCAACTTAACAAAGACCTGGAAGAAATTCTATCTTGGGGTGACAGTAACCAAGTGGAATTTAACGCTGCAAAAAACCCAGGCGGCAGTTTTTTCTAAAAAAGTTAACGTTGCAGAACCCGACATAGTTATGTCGGGGCACTCCATCCCTCTAGCATCGTCACTCAATCTGTTAGGCGTTAATTTGGGAGCAAATATGTCCTGGCATGAACATGTTGCAGGCATAGCAAGGAGAGCTTCTCAAAAGTTGGGAATATTGTTTCGAACCAGAAAGCTTTACACTCCACAACAACTGTTAATTCTTTACAAAGCTCAAATTCGACCAACTATGGAATACTGCTCCCATGTTTGGAGCTGCGCTCCCAAACATACACTGCATTTGTTGGATTCTATCCAGAGAAGAGGTGTTCGTCTGATTGGAGACTCGGAACTGACCGGTGGCCTTGATTCGCTGGAACATCGAAGAACGGTTGGCGACTTGAGCCTATTCTACAAGTACTTTCATGGAAAGTGTCGAAGGATGTGGCCCGCTTAATTCCTCCCAGAGCGGTGCATGTTAGGAGTACACGTCGCGCTAATACTTCACATTCGTATGAGGTTCAGCTTGTTACTCCTCGTACAACGCTTTTCAAGCAGTCTTTTATTTGGAGAACGTCATACGTTTGGAATAGTTTGCCCAGGACTGTGTTTCCCATCGAGTACAATCTACAGCGATTCAAGAACAACGTGAATCGCTTTCTCCGCACACGTGTCGCTCCTGTAGCGCTTTAGGGATTTCCCTGTAGTACGTGTGCTAGACCCATAAAAAAAAAAAAAAAAAAAAAAAAAAGGACAAGCTACACCTAGTTGAGTCTATAGCAAAATAAGGGTTTATTCCAGTTGTTTAAAGTGTATTAAAATTGGTAACTTATTTAAACCACAAAAATATTCAGAATGTACAGAAAAATAAGTTTTATTTAATTTTTTTTGTTTTTTTTTTTTTTGCTATTTGGTTGCATTACCAGAACTGCAACATCTTTTATTTTCCTTTTCGTTAGATATTCTAGTGGATTATTAACTTGGACAGGTTCTCGGTACTATTAAGACACTTAAGTGAATAATTCGCTACTCAATATAAAATTTATTCAATGTGTTATTTTCAATTATTTCCTTGCAAGCCAGTCAAATTATAATTTCAGTGTGACTATATTTTAAATATTCAGTATATCAGTGGGAACCATAACTTGTAAAAAAATTGTTCAAATTTAAGAAAACACTGTCACGAGTGATTATACCTTAATCTGTGACAAAATACTATGTAGATGTTTTTGATGGACAGTGACGATATATATACATCTATATGTATATATAATTATATATATATATATATATATATATATATATATATATATATATATATATATATATATATATATATATATATATATCATCGCTTTAAAAAGCTATGTGAGATTCTGGTAGAATATATAATCAGCTATAATATGTACATGATGGACCTTCACTCCATGCATCTTCCTATACATTCAGCAATGCTTGACCAAGTCTCATATAGCAACTTTTAAATTAAAATTTCTTTAGTTTCTGTTCATTATTATATTATTGTAAATAATCTTGAAGGTAGTGTTGTCTATATGTGTCTAAACATGTTTTTTTTTAACATTAGCAGCTGTCAAAATTAAAATGCTAATATCCCCTTAATTTATAAAGCAGTTTCACTCAATTTTAAACAATAAATGTAAAATTTAAAAGGTTTGATGAGATTGACAAAAATATCTTTTTTTAATTCCTCAAAATAAAAGTTTGTGCATGATGAAAAAACTATCTGTAACTACATCAAGTTTTTGTTAGTTTTTTGGTGCACAAAAAATTTAAAAAAAAAGCACTTCGAGAAACAAAAAAAAATTATGTTTCTAAAACAGACAAAATAAAGAGCATAAACATAATTATTGAAAAGCTGTGTAATGTATGAAGATTAGAATAAAACATAAATAGAATATATAGATAAATAATTAAGATATAACAAAAAATGTAAATATAATATAGAAATACATATATAAATAATAAAACAACATCTAAAGTCTTTGGGTAGAACAGTTTAGAAACTCTGCGTAACTATTGTGCATTGTCCTAGATATTTAGTGAGCTTTCTGTTGAAATGCTTCTGTTTTCTGATGTTGGTTATGTTTACTAGTAAATAAATATAAAACATTTCCCTCATAATGAATTATTTGATGCTTTCATTTAAATTTGATCATAGTGTTGTGTAATGTGATCAAGATCAAGAGAAAAGAGAAGTTCAAAATCTATCAACATTTAGTACCCAGTGTAACCAAAATTAAAAAACAGAATAACATACACTCACTTCGACATCATATATATACAGTAAAGTTATCTACTAAAAAAACACAATGACAAAGTAATAGTAGGAAAAGTGACAGTTAATAACACACCAATAGGAAGACCAGCTAATGTTGCAAAAGCATATAACAAACATTATGCGAGCATATCAAACATAATAGATAACTTGAACTATCTGTTTTATTTAAACTAATGGAAAGATTTGTAAAAAGCAATATACCAATTGTAAACAAAGATCAGTTTAGCTTTTAGACTGACAAATTTAGCTATAATGGCTGGCGCCACCCTGAAGGACGACAATAACTACTGTCACTAAGTGAAATGGAGCCCTAAAATGATGAAAATTGATATAATTTTTATATACAATATATAAGGATACATTATCTCATGGGTGAAGCTTCAGGTATAGGCTACATATAAACAAATACAACGGTATAAATTATTACAGGAAAAAAAAATTCAATACAAACACAACAAAGAGCTCACACTGAAATTGCTGAAAGTGGAACTATATTAAACAACAAACTTTAAGAGAAAAGACATATTTATTGTATTCTAATATTGACTAAACGAATAAGTTTTGAGACTTGTAGTGATGAATTTAAAAGCCAAAAAATATATTAGCGCCGAGAATACAACTTACCGGGTCTTCGGACATTTACGTCGGGATTTAGAGTTTCTTGCAAGTATCTTCCCAAAGTAAGAAGGTTTTCGTCAGAAATTTCCATGTTCTTTAGGAATACTTCACAGAACTATATTTAAAACGACTCTAAAGGCCCAAAAACTGGTTTCCCTCCTTCGAAAATCCGTTTTGCTCTATACTTAACCCAACTTCTTGTTTAGCAATTAATACAGCTTCGAAGACCGATCCAAAAAGTTTGCTCGTTTGATCTACTCTTCTTGCTCAAGGCAAAGCGATAAGATTCTCATCTCTCTTTCGAATACCCTGGAATGTAAAGTGAATATTTAAACTGGGATAATCTCCAGTCCAAACAATAATGCAATAAATAAATTTTAGAACAAATTGTCTTATGATCTCGTATTTGTGATCTATTTATTCGGAAGATGGACCTGAAAGTAGTAACATATATATTTAATATCTTAAAGTTTCATGTAACGAGTCAACGAAAGTAAAATGAAAATCTCCCTCCTGCGAACAAATAAATTGTGTTCATATTTAAATTATAGGTAAATTTGGATAATTAAAAAACGATAAAAGCATACTTAGACACTGGTTTAATTCCATTCTGCTATCGAATCGTCTGTATCCTATTAGTAATAGGGAATGCGTAAACTATTCTCTATCAACAAGAACACCACTTAGCTGTTTAATAAGTAATCCAATATTTATACGATACGAGTGTAAAGTAGATAGCTGGCCCAAGTCTTAGTTTAAAGCTGCATTCAACAACCTGGTACTTGGTATAAAACTTATTTTAATGTTAAATGTACGAACACACTTTATACCAAGTGTTGCTAATTTAAAACAACCAGATTAAATTAAATTCATTTTCATCGCAACTGTAAGACTACATTTCACACTGAATATATCATCAGTCAATACCAAGTAATCAAATCCTCTTTCACTAACTCATTAGCACTAATCTACAAGATATTTAAATTAAAGGTGAAATTACCCACAACATCGGATTTTTATAAATTCATGCAACTAGTTAATTTTTCATTGCACTTTTTATACTTGATAAAAACCCTAACTTTTACCTTAAATAACTTTTGAAAAAACTCATAGGCACCTAATACCGTTGCCGTAGACTTATGTTTCAATGTAAACTCAAAAATTCTAGTTCACGTCGTTACATTAACTGTTAATAAAACTATGTTTAAAGCAAAAAAAGAAGTAGATAGTACGTAAAAAATATTATGATTAACCTTGTTTTCGTTTTAAACAATTATTTTAGTTACAATTTAATTATGATTACATAGGAAACTGTAGCAACGAGAATGCGAGAAGTGTGGCGCCATTTTTAACCAGTTGAAAATTGTTGTTGTTGTTGTTGTTGTAGTAATGGCACTGCTCACTAAGGCAATCTGCCAGCACATTAGGTAAGGGACCCCAGTATGGCGAGTATTAAAACTCCTGGGGGGCCTTTCTTCTTATATAACGATTTCTAGTGCTTTTCTTTTGAAAAGTGGTTCTTCATTCTACCTGCCATGCATCGCCTTTGAGGTTAATTAGTATTGGACAAAAACAGACATAGGATGGACAGACACATTACACATAAAGTCAGGTCTAAAACAAAGTAAATATAATCTAATTATACATGTTATAGTTTAATTTTGATATAATTGCAAAATTTTACTATTAACTGTACTGCCTCCGAATTGATATTACTTAAGACAGACTCTATACTAATGGGGGGTTTCCACCCCAGGTTGTATAATTCATTGTAGAGATCCTGATTCGGAATTTTATTAATATGACATTCAAAAAAGATGTGATTGAGGTCCTCAGTTAGGCCACAATCGCAAAATGGGGTGTCAATTTCCCCTATTTTGAAGAGGTGAACTTTATTTTTCCTCATATTAACCATTAAAACGTGCTATAATCACTCATGTTATCTAGGTCTACATACGATTCTCTACTCAGGTGGGCCAGCAACAGATTTTTAATCTCCCACTGATCCCCCTTGGGCAGGGTTAAGATTTGTTTTAAGAAATTTGTAGGTGAATTAGGACTCATAAACGGACGATCTAGGGCTAATGCACTGTTATTCAGGCTTGTTCTGTTTGACTTTGACGTACTTGCTAGTGGAATCCTATTCAAATTCTGGCTATGTGAGGGAGATGCTTCCCTTTCTGGTCTTCCGTTTGGAGAGTATAAGAGCTCTTCGTGTGCATTTTTGTCGTATCCTTTTTGAATTATTCTTCTTTTATTATCGTTTGATTGAGATAAAGTATCTTGGAATGACCTCTTGGTTTTTGTCTTAAAATCATATGTACGCCTTAATGATGGTTCAATATTTTGGCTACTCTTTACTGACTCTCTCCTACGTGACGGGTTTTGAGGTAAAGCAGGGAAGTCCCTCGGGTTATAGTTGAAATTTTCATTTGTTGTATAGGTTTTTCTGCATAGCTTTTCTGCATCATAGTAAGTTAGATTTTCATAGCACATTAATTTTTTAATATTTTACTGTCTTTCATATTCAGGACAGTTTTTTGCTGTTGTTTTATGATAACCTTTGCAGAAAAGGCAGGATGTTTCGCACTCATAGGGTTCAATTTCTGGATTATTTACGTGTTTGAGATTGCCACAGTTGTGGCATTTTTCTTTTCCCTTGCAATTTCTTTTCGTATGGCCGTATTTAAGGCATAAGAAGCATTGTGTTTACTGGGCAAAGGTATCCATATACCGGTTTTTCCAAGTTATAAATTGAAATGCTTCTAGGTAATAAAGTTCCTTTAAATGTAAAAAGGATTGTACCAGTAGGAATATACTCTACTTTATTGTCCTAATTACCTTGCGATTAAGCCTAACTGCATTTAGGATTTCAGTGTTACAAGAGCAAAATTCCTTAAAGTTATCTAAACTTAATTCCAAATCAACCTCTCTAACAATGCCTTTGCATGAGACAAAGTTAAAAGGGATAAATATATTGTATCCTTTGTCAATAAGATATTTATTATTCAAAAATTTATTAGCCGCTTCATGGTTGGTGAATTCTATAGATAAGCGGTTTAGACCTGTTTGTTGAATTTTTTTAACGTCGGTTAACTTAAGGTTAAATATTTCTTTAGCAATCTTTAAACAGTGGAATTTACCTACGTTCCCGTTAGTTTTTTCTGTGGATTCTACATATACTATGAATGGGCTTACATCCATTATGTCGTATTTATTCTGTATTTTATAAATTTTACTATTATTAGAGTTAGAAGCAAGATTGGGAGGGTCAGGCCCCCCTCCCCCTGATCATCCATAGCTGTTATATTTACGTAAACTTAGATTATATTTAGAATTTCTATCTTATACAATATTAAATGATTAGACCTAACTTACCAAGTGGGTAATATTAGTAACTAACTCAAAAAAAACACCTCTTTTTCCGACACCGGTAGAAAAAACGTTGCTGTTCGTACCACTGTAAGAAAAGCACTGCCAACCAGTTGAAAATCGCTATTGGGATCTTACCTGTGTACAGAGCCTACTATGTTTATTATTAAGATGGCCGAAATATGGGTGCAGATTTAAATTTGTAACGTGTGAAGTATAAGGAGTGTGACAGTATTTTTCAAAAATATTATTAACAATTGGCAATATACGCAAATTGGTCGGTACAAATCCTGTCCAAAGAAATTTCACATTCGGTGAATAACTTTTAAATTCAAATCTGGGTGTGGAATAATCGATGACAAAACTATAACGCCCAACATAACGAAAAATCAAGCAGCATGTAAATCCACGGCCCAATTGTGAACAGTAGTGCTTGAGATAAATGGCACATTTAACAGTAGAACAGGGAAAATTTTATGTATGAAATGCTCATGTAAAGCCAGTGAAGGTAAAAAATGCGTAACTTTTGTATTGTTACCGGTTAGAGTCTAACCTATACATATCTAATATTTACATTTTAATTTTTGTATGAAAATTAATTTTTACAATTTTTCAATGGTCTTCTCAAAGATGGAGCATCTGAAACGCAAAGAATATATTGAATCCCAAAATATTTATACAAATTTTAGTGAAACGATACGTTATAATCAACGACAATGAGAAAAATTTTAACTGGTTTCAAATCAAATGCTACTCAGTACTTATATCACCACTACACCGAGTGCAAAAATAAAGTGTTTGGTGTAGTAAGTATATACTGAATAGTATCATTGTGCCAAAGATTCCACATTCCCAACATAGTTTAAATCAAATGCCAATTCGCTTCGGAGATTAATATTTATTAACTATTATTTTGAATGAATCCAAAATAATTGAGACAGTATCTTATCAAAATAAAATCTGAAAAATGTTATCTAATAAGGAATTTTTGTTCGAGATAGATACACAAATTACAAAAAAAAAACTAGTGACTGGTCAAGAATAAATAATTTTACTTACCTAGAAGATTATAATCTCCTTTTCTAAAATCTTTAGAACAAACTATAGCATCAATTGGGATTTTCGATTTAAAAAACTTTTTTCCACACTATCAGTCTGTCAACTTTTTCCACTTGTCCAAACGCATTAATAATATTTGAAAACGTTTAAATCTACATTTAAATCCTTTTGTAGGCGACTTTCACAATTGTAAACACAACATAAAAGTCATTTTTTTATTTTTCGCTAAAAACAAAAATTTCGGTGTTCATTTTTAAGAAAATTTGAAATATTCATTTACACAGACGCTTATGACAGATTTAAAAATGCACCTCAAGTTGAATTCCTGAAACAACTGCGAGATGTCGTATTGAATAGGTAAGATCTCAATATTTAAAATCAAAACATCAAATTTGATTTGGAAAAGACATATAAAAACACTACAACACATATTGAATAAAATTACCACAAAACAGGTAACAGGGTGCTATTACTATCTAGGCTTGCGTTCAGATAAACATTGAGTATTGTCGGCAATATCCGTATTCATGTTGGACTGTATGGACTTACCCTCATTATCTACTTTTAAGAAAAGTTTAACCTCAAAGGGTAGTTGGTCACCTAACCCATCTTTATTCTTATTATTATAACCTACCAAAAAGGAACATTTTTGTTTGAATCCTGTTTCTTCTTGATTTTTTTTTCTTTATGTTCATATTTAACAAAATAAATATATCAAATATTTAACTTATAATGTCTGAATCACATTATATTAGGAATTCGGACGAATCTAAAACTACTGAAGACGATAAGGTAGAAAATGTTAAGGATGTAGAACCATTCTTCAGTGACTCTGAAACTGCTGAACACAATCTCGTTCGAGCTAAAATATATTCTCAAAGTTCTATAGATATATCGGAGGAATTAAGGGAAAAACTAATTGACATGCCAGATGTTATTCAATATATTGAAAAGCTTCAAAAAATTATCCAAAAGCAAGTTAAAAAAATTATTATAAAGTGGAAAATGAAAGCCAAAGAGTTTAATGAGGTACAAATGAATAACTAACAATTTTATTAAAAAACTTAATTATATTTGAGAACAAATTAAAATGACTCTTAAGTAAAATATTAATTTTTTCTAATGCTAAGTGATAGAGCATTATAGAACTTATTTACTCCAATTTTTGGGTCTTTTATCACTTAGAGACAAATAGTGTTCCAGAATTTAAAAAGTGCTGTGTCTGTTTTTAATGTTGCCTTTCGTCGACAATAAATTTATTCTTGGCTGTATATCAAAAGTGATAGCTATTTTAAAATCAGATATGCATTGCCATAATAAGTTTGCTAAGAATGCTGAATTTGGTTTTACAGTTATATTGTTAATATGCCCTCTATAGTTCAAGTGCTGATCAATATAGACACCCAGCACCTTATAGTCTTTCTTGAAGTTAATTTCAAGAATGTCACTGAGGTGTAAGGAACTCAGCACTTTAATCAAAGAAACCACAGGACTACTGTACTGCCACCTGCTTATTGGATATTTTGTTAAATTGTGATTCTGGCTTTACCTCCATATATTGTCCATGTTGACAGTTATTAAGCAATACAATACCAAAAAATATTTGCACATTAATGTTTCTTTTAGCATTTTCCATTAAGTAATCTGAAACAATCTTACTGCTTTATATCACTGAACAGAAGATGTTTTTAACAACTACAATGATGATTGCTGCTGTAACCCACAGAAAAAAAATTGTTCTGCATAATTCATAAAATATACTTTCCTAACATTGCTTTTTTAAGGTCATATATTACAATTAATTTTTTAAACAGAATTATCTTACTAACTTGTCTGATTGTTGTTAAGATACAGCTTATTTACCTTCAAAGGAGTTAAGGGTGACTGATAAAGGAGCCAAAGTGGCAACAAGTGTTTTTGTAATATTTGACACTCTATGCTTAGGAAAGCAATTACTGTAGTACCAAAGACATATATCTACTTGTAAGATTTAGGTTTTTTTTTTAGAAAAAAGTTCAAGATGCTGTAACTCAGACTGAATATGATAATGGAATTACACCAACTGTAACAGCTATAACTAAACATGAACAGTTACCAGCTGAAACTAAAGGTGAAGAAGAGAAAAGCTTAACCGAAAATATCAGAGAAGCAGCTGAACAAGCAATGCAATCTTCTGGTTTTGTTTATGAAGAGACCTCAGGGTTATATTATGATTATAACAGTGGCTATTATTATAATGCTGTATGTTACAATTTTAATAATCAGTAGATTGTTCAAGCAGCCGGTATCAAACCAGACAGATCAATAAGTTTGAAGAAAACCACTTTGCTTTTTGAGTACCGCCACGTTGCTTCTGACTAGTTTAAAATGGCTGCAAGAACAAAAAAATTTTAAGATATGTCATAGTTGGGTTATGCTGTAAGGGTTTGAAGCTCTAAGTCATCTTTGAACACAGTAATTTACCTATAGTCAGATATTGCATTCTAATCAGTTAGGTTTAAAGCTTATGTTTCATATGATTTAAATAAAGATCTATTTATTTATCTACCTATTTAAACATCTACATATACTTTTTATTAGTATTTGAGTACATACATCTATTTTTTTTTCCAAAACTGCGTTTTATTATTGTAAAAGAAACATGTTTTATTATTGTAAAGGAAGTGCATCTAAACTCACAAAAATTTAAATAAAAACATTTCAAAGGAACAAAACATCTGATATTGTTTTTCAGTTTCAGAATTTCTTCATTGATTATTATCTTTATCTCACTATGAATTTATTATCTGTTGCTAGGTTTCAGTAAAAAACAGGAATTTTTAATTGGTATATTTAAGTAACTTTTAATGAACCACCTTATTTCAGATATCGCCAAAGATTTAATTACAAAGAAGAAAATATGAAAACAGCTCTTTTTATATTATTAATTGTAAAAAGTAACATCAATCTTTTTTTGTTCAGTTTAATTCTATTAATTCAATAAAATCTCACTATTTTTTTAGGTTTCATTATACATTAAATAAATCTAAATTCAATTTTAGATGAAAATGTTATCTTTCATTGCTCCGTCAGAATATGAGGAACCAGATTTAATACAAATGTTCCTTTTATTTGATAAAGTAGCTCAAATCATAAAAACATAAATAATTTGGTATCTTCATTTTTATATCTCTTCTAAGTTTTCATATGCTAAACAACTAATTATTACTCCCCTCTCTTAGTTAGTTAGCATTAAGCAGTATATTTTTAAAAATATTGTAGGAATATGGACTGTACTATGACGGCACTACAGGAACTTACCTAAAGTATAATCAGGAAACTCAAACCTATGAATTTCATTCCCAAGTGTCTGCTCTTGGAACTCGATCACCTACAAAACCTAATATTGAGCAAAAGTCAAAGAAAAGAAGTAAAAAAGAAAAAAGCGACAAAAGTAAAATGCAAATTGAACTATATTTTTGAATAATTCTAATTTTTGTGTGTTTTAGGTAAACAACTTCTACAATATGGAGACTCTTATGAGTTCCTTTAGTAATATGAACATAAATAATCTACAAACAATGGCCTCGGGTACGTATGAAATAAGTAAAAACAGTGTTATTTGCAGGAATCCAAACGGCAACGGCTAAATCAATCTGACACTGAGGATATTGAAGAAGGAGAGTGTTCAAAGAGTAGCACCAGCAGCAGTGAAAGTGATGATAATTCTGTTTCTGACTCAAGTGGTACTTTTTTGTTATTATTTTTTTTGCAGTTAAAGAAAATTTTAGTATAAGATCTTTATCACATGACAGATATAAGCCTCATAGTTATCTTTTAATAGACTGAAATCTCATTTTGACAGGATATAAAATTTTTTAAAAAAAACGACATGCTTATTCAGAATTTTTGCCAGTCCCAAGAAGGAAGGGAGGCTTGTAAAAAATGTTTCAAGTTATTTATTTATTTTATAAAGTTCTAGGATAACATCATGTATAAGAACTTTTTTCTATAAGTGGTTATCTATTTCACTCTTACAAAATCATGGAATATTTCAAATCTTATCTAAAACTTAATGGTATTTTTTTCATTTATGAACTAAACTCACTACACAACAATTATTACCCAGACACGCACCACTCAACGCGCGTTTCGCTAACTATGTTAACCTCATTAAGAGCAATGATTTACTCAAGTCAGTTGACTCAGTCATAGCCCCTGATTATATTAACTTAGTTAGTTGACTGCAAAATAAAGTGTTTGTACAGTAGTGATAACTGTTTTACCAATTTCCCAATATAATTAATTTGAACCAGTCTTTTTAATATAAGATCCTTAAGTCAAGAAGTATAAGGTTATGTTGAATAGATTAAATTTCAACATCAGCAAAAAGGCTATGAATGTTGATTTTTTGCATTATCCATTTTATTTACAAAATAAAGCGTTTTCCTGCTTCACCTCCTTTCCAAATTTTAGTTTTTTAAAATTACTTGCCCCTTAATATAATATACAAAAATAGTGTTTATTAAAACAAGTAGGTATCTTTTATTAGTAAGTAAAATATTTAAAAAAATCCTTTAACATGTATGAATTGATAATTTTATAGTCAATATATGAAAAGACTTGATTTTTTAAAAACTGCATAAAATTAGTTATCTTCATTTGGGTACTATATAGTACAAGTTGTATGTGCTAAAGGGTTGATAAAGTTAATTGTAACTCGTATGATATTATTTTTATATTTACTTTGACTATTAATTTGAAATTATTACATTTTTAGGGTTTGTTAAAATAGTTTATTTATATCAATATTTAAGTAAAGATCTTATTCTAACCGACTATTAGATGGTTAAACTTTTAATTGTCATATTGAATTGTATTCATAAAAACCTAACTCAATTTTAATGAAAATTCGTCAGCCAAATTTAGAATTTTAAAAAGATTAATATATTTGTAACATCAACCATAACTTAGAACAAATATCATGAAGAACCATTTTTTTTTTACGAAATTCATGTGCACACACTAATGAACCATCCTATATACTGTATGAAATAAAGCTCCTTGTAAATATCTGCCTGTGTCCGTTCATGTTAATGTCAAGACCTACTGAATTAATTTTAATGATGCGTCACTATGATGTAAAACATTTTTTAAACTTCGAAAAAGGTTTAGCATTATAAAACAATACACATTAGTTGTAGAATGTCCGTCACAGACGTGTTTCGTGACTGTTGCCGACCTGACTGGTCTTTTAAGAAATTTGACAGTCCTTGAACTTATACACTAGCCTTGTTATAATTTTTCACTACAAAAATATTTGTTGAAAAAGGCTTATTAATAACACAAATAATATTCTTTACACGTAAAAGTAACAATAGTGTTAAAATTGGTATACAAAATTTATATATTCACAGCAAATCTATTTCATGAAAATCAATATATCTTTTTAGAACTCTCTAAAAAATGGCCTCCCTGTATGAGACTGATAGTAGAATCAACTGAAATACCAAAAATAAAACCTGGATCACTCTTCATAATCACATGTGATGGGGGAACAATAGGTCGAGAAGGCAACCACTCAATATGTCTACCAGATGTAAATGTGAGCAAACATCATTTAAAAGTAACTTATAATTTGGAATTATCTAAATATATAATAACGGACTTGGGATCTAGAAATGGTACAATACTTAATGGAAAAAGAATTTCAGCTTCCAAACAGGAAAGCGAACCCATTGAAGTACCTCATGGTAGTAAAATTCAAATGGGTGCAACTACTCTTTTATGTCATATACATGAGGGAGTTCAAACATGTGGTCATTGTGAACCTGGTTTATTAATAGAAGATGAGAAAGGTAAGTAATTTGGATTCAGTTATTATTATTGAGACACATCCTACCCCTAAGTATGTGCTTCATTAGGAGAACTATGCATAAACATACTTTAAATCAATATATATATATATATATATATATATATATATATATATATATATATATATATATATATACATATATATATATATATATATATATATATATATACATACATATATATATATATATATATATATATATATATATATATATATATATATATATATATATATATACATATATATATATATATATATATATATATATATATATATATATATATATATATATATATATATATATACATATATATATATATATACATATATATATATATATATATATATATATATATATACATATATATATATATATATATACATATATATATATATATATATATATATATATATATATATATATATATATATATATATATATATATACATATATATATATATATATACATATATATATATATATATATATATATATATATATATATATATATATATACATATATATATACATATATATATATATATATATATATATATATATATATATATATATATATATATATATATATATATAGAGAGAGAGAGAGAGAGAGAGAGAGGCACATACTATTGCAACAACACCAGTTGAGAAAGCCGACTTATTAGCTGAAGTTTGGGCTTCACATTCTACTATTGATTTCCAAGGAAACACATCTCCAATTATTCCCATAGGGCAGTCAAGGATGACCGATGTTGTCTTCAGACAGCATATCATAAGATGTATTTTAATGAAGCTAGACACGAAGAAAGCTTTTGGCGCTGATGGAATACCTGTCATAGTACTCGAAAAATACACGTCTACAGAAAACACTAGTTTTCTGTAGACTTTTCAACCTCCCTTACAGAAAGGAAATGTTTCCTTCCTGCTGGAAATGCGCTACTGTTCAGCCGATCTTGAAGGATTGAATATTATCGACGACCATCACTATGGTTTTCATAAGCAGGGATCTACAAGAGATCTTTTAACTTATGTAACACATGTTTGGAACAACGCAATTGAACACTTTGGAGAATCTCTCACTTGATGTATACATTGGATCGTGATTCGCACGATGGATTGTTGGCTAAGCTTCACTCTTATGGTATGCCTGAAAAGTTCTGTTTATGGCCCTCCTGTTTCCTCAGAGAGCATTCTTTACCAGTGGCGGAAACTATTTGGAATAATTTTCCCAGGACTGTGTTTCCCGCTACGCTATTAATTAAAGTTTTTAATAATTCAAGCAAAGGTCAAATTTTTTTTTTTGGGAGGGGGGCAGTTTTAGATCCATTTAAGAAGGGGTCTAACATTTAAAGTGGTAACAATAAGTTTAAATGCATAAAATGTGGAGGTTATTATATAAACGAGGATATTTTATTGTATATTTAATGCAAAAACATAATGGTCTAGAATTGGTGTTTTGTGTAAACGGCACATATAACAATAACCGTATAACTATAAATTTATCGGTAGTTTATTTTTTGTTTCTATTAGTATTGTTTCAGTTTTGTTATCTAACATAATCATATTTAGCTACATAGTTAGCTTTTGTCTTTATATGCATTTTACTAAAAGTAAAACTGAAAATCCTTTTATTCATTTACCAATATTATCGTCTTTGACATGACAAGAATGAACTTGTATTCCACTTGGGTTTTAAAATTTGTTTATTTTTATGGAAGCTTAAATATTCAACAAACTCTTGATTTACCTATTTGGGCCCGTATGTTATTCAATAATGCCAAAAATTTAAAAAAAAACGAATTCAAAATTTTGATCAAGTTTAATTTTGAAAATTTTTGGAATAATTTTATTGACATTTCTCGTATATTTAAGTTTTTAAACAATACAAAAGTATTGTATTTTGCTGTTATACAGAGAGGCAAAAGTTATGTGTTTTTACCTTTGAACATCTTGTAGTGAAATTGGACCATTATCTAAAATTTTGCTGTGGCTTATTTTTTATCTCATTTATTAATATTATGTTTTGGAATCATCCCAATAACTACTATGTCTGTAGTTTTATAAAAGATACTGCAAGACTCTTATGGAAAACCAGTTCGATTAAGTTTAGTGAAACTTTACTGCATTATAGTATTACTGAATGTCAAAATTTGGTCCTACTCAAAATGGTAATTTTTATTTGGAAGGTTATGAATTATACCAAAATTTAAGTCAGCCTGACCCACTAACACTGAAATGTCAAAGATAATATCTGTTTATGTCTTAAAAACTGTCGTGAAAATAATTTTTTTTTTCGTGAAATTTTCCATATTGGTAATGCAGAAAGTTGCCTAAGTGTTTCACTGATGTTACCGATGATTAGTGACAATTCGTTTTTATTACAGTTTGCGTAATTAAACAAAAATGATATTGTATACCGTATATGTCATATCTAATTTTTAACATATGTCTAATCTGTTCAGTGCGTTAGAATAGGTATCGGTAAGTAGTTTTCAAATCAGAGCCAGACAGGGGTACGATGTTTTTGAATTAAGTTTGAATCCTCTTTGTTAAGTTAGTTTTACATGTTATTACCGAGAAGCCCTATTTATCAGTGTTTTTCTTCTTCTGTGATTGTGTTTCTGGTATGACTTTACTTCATTTTTTGATTAAAATTGGTTCGGGAATATTGGATAGATAACAGTTTTTATTGATGCTAGTGATATATCATGTAGGCATTGGAATTAAAGTACTAGTTACTTAAATTAGAAATCTGACATTCTCTGTGATTTTGATGTTTTAAATCATTTAAATTTAGTGGTTTACGTGAACAAACGCTAGTATACAATATAATTGTACAAATAATGATCAGGTACGTTAAAGTTTTGTCACTAATAATATCAAAAATGAAACTACAAGTAAAATAATCTAAAAATGTTTAAAAACCCTGTTTCTACTAAGAATGTATATTTAAAATTTATCATTTAGATATACAGTGACTAAATATTGGGTCAATATAATTTTTAATAATTTCTAAATAAATTATTAATATTAAGTTTTTATATTTTCACTTTCTTTATTGACTTACAAGAAAGGCATAGCCCCTTACTTCTATTAAATGAACGTTGTTCTAACATGGTGAGAGCGTATACTTATTCTAACTTAAGTATTTTCAGACATGTTCCTAAATTAAACTTAACCTAGGAAAGGTGTTTTTTAACATGATTATGACCTAAATTAGGGCCTATGCTAACCTAGTTTTACATTCTAAGTTTTTATATGATATAATAAGCTGACATTTATAATATGGGCTATTTACGTGACGACAACAATTAGCTCCGCTTTTTACCAAGAATCGTAATTTTAAACAATTTACGTTGATTTTGAATCGCTGTAAATTATACTCCGTGGGAAACATAGTCCGGGGCAAATCTTTCCAAACGAATGAGGTTCTCTACATACAAGACTCCTTGAAAAGGGTTGTACGAGAAGTGACAAGCTGAACTTCGTATGGAGGTGAAGTGTTTTCGTCGTGTATTTCTAGCATGTACCGCTTTGGAACGAATTAAGCGAGCTACATTCATCGAAGATTCTCCTTGAAAATACTTGTAGAGGAGACCCAAGTCACCCGCTAGATCGTTGGTGTAGATGAGAAAGAGAGTAGGAGACAGTGTGGAGCCTTGGGGCACACCAACGTTGATAGTGAAGGTGTTAGAAAGAAATCCGTCGACTACCACTCGTAAAGAACGCACAAGAGCCATAAACAGAACTTTTCAGATATACCATAAGAGCATAGCTTAGCCAACAATCCATCGTGCCAAACGCGGTCGAATGCCCTGGATATATCAAGTGAAACCGCTTGAGATTATCCAAAGTGTTTGATTACGTTGTACTAAAAAATGTGTTATATAAGTTAGAAGATCTACTGTTGATCTTTACTTACGAAAACCATATTAATTGTTGCTAGTAATAGTTCTAGATATTTCAGCACATACTGATTAATCGCCTTTTCCATGACTTTCGATTTTATTGAAAGCAGTGCGAGTGGTCGATAGTTGTTTCAACGCCATTACCATAACATAAAGTTATAAAACATCTCTTTTACTAAAAATAGCAATTATGGCATTTCAAGGTCAATACGGCATGTCAGCCTCATAAACACCTATGATCACACTTCAGGCTACTCATAAATGCCTCGAAATATCAGTATTTAGAAACCTAGCCAAACAACATTAAAAATGTGAAATCTAAATTTTTGTTGTATAAAACTTTCAGGTCTTTTAAATACCTCTTTACAGGCTTAGACGTTAAATTATCGTTTCTTTTTCTTTCCAGATCCCCCGATACCTACAAATAAAACTAGGAGAACTTTAAATCAGCAATATAAATCTGAGCTTCGTAGATTGAGAAAACACCATGGTTTTCTAGGTTCCAATGATGAAACTATAAATGTGGCCTCTGGATATACTGATCGAGCACGGAAAAGAAGGGAAACTGTAGGAAGTCAGAATCCGTATGAAAAGACTCAAACAGCTTCATTGGATGAGTAAGTATTGACTATTAACTGTTAAAGTTTTATTCAGTCCTAATCAAAATCACTTTAATTTTTATGAAATATATATAATATGTGGTAAAATAAATTAATTCCATATTCACATCACATCACAATCTCATTACTCGACTTTTTTTTAGTTTAAACTCTAATAAGTAGTGTGACTGATTCTGTAATATAGGTACTATTTTTTATTGACATCACTATGTACCTGAACTTTCAAAGGATTTTTTGTATACTAATGACATATTCATAACTTTTAATGAAAACTTTAAGAAAATCTTAAAAGTTTTGAACAATGGTGCTTTAACAGTACCCCTTGATTTTTTAAATAAATATAGGAATTTAACTAATGTAAATTTTAACATTAGTTCTTAAGTGCTAAACATCTCAAAAACAATAAAATGCCTAGAGCCTACTTTAGACTCAAACGTGCCTTGGATGTTAGATTGATGGAGATTTGTACAAGATTGAGTAAAGCATTTTACACTCTAAATTGTTTGAAGAACTACCTAAGTATAAAGATGATTATAATTTCAATATTTTTGTCAGTCAAAAAAGAAATAGAAGACAAATTTTTTAATCTACTATAGACTATAACCAGCCTATGTTAATTCTGAAAACCCTAAGTTATATTTATTAAAATGAAGGAGATTTCATCATTATTGCAACACAAGGCATCAATATAACATAACACAAACACACTTTTTATGAAAAATTACCCTTGTGTTTTATAGTAAGTTATTTAATGCATTTTCATATACCTTGAAGGGGAACCAGGTTGGTCAGCCAGTTTAGGAAAAATTTTGAACCTATTTTACTCGGGAATTGCTCTTACTCGGTTGGAGGTCGAATTGTATTTGTTTATTTTTAATTATCTTTTAGGTTTTATACATACTCTTTATTCATTTTTGTTTCATTATTCTTAATTGTATAATGTGTGCAGCTAATTTTAAACTTTATTTCCTTATTTAAATTGTATTTACATCGAAAAAATATATAATTAATTTGTTGTTGTTGGTCTTATAGTCATAAGTTCGACACTTCTACTTATTTCGGTGCATGGGATAACTAACTATTGCTAGATTATATGTTGTATGACCTGAAGAAGTTTGCAATGGATTTTAGATTGATTTTGTTTGTTATTTTTATCTATTTTTTATAATTAGATTTCGACTATTTTAATGAGGATTCGTGGATGTCAAGAATTAATTCATTCAACGTAATCTGTATGGCTGTATTTAAATCCGTTCGTTGTGTTAATCACAAAATATACAAGAGAACCAGAACTCACATAGAGAGAAATGACATAAATGGAAAAAATCTGCTTAAGAAACAATTGATATATTTTTTTTATTTCTCCCAGTTTCCAACCTATCTTAATTTTTTTTTAAAAAAAACACGTCATTTTCAAAATACGAAAATACCATTGAATACTCTTAATCATAATCTTGTATATCGTAATTCTTTTATTTTTAATTATTTTTTCAGATCAATATCATCAGAAAACAAAGGTTTTAAATTGTTGTCGAAAATGGGTTGGAAGGAGGGACAATCATTAGGCAAAGACGGGACTGGAACATTGGAACCAGTAAGTAACATTTATTATGGTAGAATATTCTATTTTGCTGTATGATTATTTCTATCTACGAAGAAACCAAATCAAAGCGTTGTTAAATTGAGTGTTTATTTTGCTTATTTAACAAAAATGCAATTTCTTAAAGATTTGAACCTGCACGAACTTGCGTTGATGTGTTCACAGACCTTCATTCCTCAGAAGAGAAAGTTATCTTGAAAGTCATCAGTAATCTAGTAAAAATAAACTTAAAACAAAAAATTTCAAACGAAGTCCAAATCAGCAGAGATAAATTTACATGACATTTGTTTTAGGTTAACGGCCATTTATTATGACGTCATCTATTATATACAATGGCAAATATCAAATAATAAGTCACATTTTCAAGACGAGATAAGTGTTCAAAATGTTATGCAAATGTTAATACTTTGGATGATGTGTTTGTTTACGGCTCCGTCAATTTATTTTAAAAAATGTTTTCATATCAAACATCCACAGGTTACAGAACGTATAAGTGTAATTCTTCTGACTTTCTCCTGTGTCGATTGCATAAATGATGCTGACATTTCGCCGATGAACCTGTCGGCTTCTTTAAAGCTTGTTCCGGGAAGTGACTTCTTCGGAATGTAGCCCAAAACTGATTTCTTTTCGCTTGCACACGCCTTTTATATTAGTGGAGCGGAGTGTGTGATGTTAAAAACATCAATTTGTGGCCATCTGATAAAAATTTGCCAGAAATTATATTTTTTAGTAAATATTTAAAAAATACGTTTTTTTCAAGCAATGTATTGACTATACAGTGCTAAAGTATGCAGTGTAGTTTAGAGAGTTCTTGTCAAAAACTAATTCTTACTTATCTCTGTTCTTGCCAAAAGCTTGCATTACCAATTTTTGTTCGTGCAAAATTATGGACTAGATTTATTTTATTGTTGTCTTCACGGATTTTACTAAGGATAAAAAAGTTACTTATATTTATAATTACTGCCAGATTATATGTTGTATAGCCTGGACAAGTTAGCAATGGATTTTAGATTGATTTTGTTTTTTTAGTCTTATTTATTTTTGAAAGTTCTTTTTGTATAATTACATTTCCACTATTTTAATTATACTCACTACTCATTTTTTTTTATTAATAGAAACTTCACATTCACAAATATCACTTGTCAGTGCTTTTATTTTCTGTTTTGCCTTTTTAATGACGCCATCTGTCAAAAACTGTCGTAAGCAGCTAAACGACATAGAATTTAAAAAGAAAAAATCAAGTTATTGGTAGAAACAAAAATTAACTGTTTTTATAGGTGACGTCTTTTGTTACTTACTTATAACATAATTTTATTATTCCTAAAAGATGTATGTACCGTTGCTTTTGATGAATATTTCTGACTCAGATTTTTTTTATTGTGATAGTAACATTTTGTATGTTAATTTTATTATGTTATTTTTTTTTAGGTTAAAATAACGTCGAATATTGGTAACTCCGGTATTGGCGCCACTGCAGAACAAGCAACAGCTATTCCCGGCAATGAAAATAAGCAGAGTATATGGAAAAAAAACTCAAGAACGATTTGATAAATTACCTGATAGAAAAATATTTGATGACGATTCCGATAGTTAGCAGTGATATATTTATTAGATAGCTAAGAGTATACTGTTTTGCATTTATATACACTATTTTGTTGTTTCCTATTGTCTATTATTTGTTAATAAAAAAATCGATAAAGAGATTTATCTAGTATTTTCCTTGCAAAGAAGCAGGTCTAAAATAAGCACTTACTTATTTTACCTTTTCTTGTCCGGACTACCATAACTATAAGCTTCTTGTCCAGTATTGGGCAAAGTCAATAACAGTTTTGTTTCCAATCTATAGGTTGTCGGTTGTAACCGTAATTCCGCATTGTGTACAAGCATATAGGTGTTCCATTGTCTGCCATTCTCCACATTCGCATTCTTCGTTATTGCTGAGAGGCCTCCACGTCATCCAGTTCAGTTTTATTCCAGGTAGGTGATCCTCCAGAATCGGATACCATTCTGGTAGTTCTATATTCACAGAAAACCAATCTGCTGGGTGGCGAGTTTTCTACCCCATATATTACGTGTCGTTCATTAAGCATTTGCTTAAACCGTTTTGTATATTCCTGTCATGCTCGTCGGATCTTCGGTTCAGTAAAGCCCGAAGCTTTATATAGTAGATGTATTGGGGCGGGTTTCATGGATTAATATATATATATATATATATATATTTATATATATATATATATATATATATATATATATATATATATATACACACATATACATATACATTATACATATACATATACATATATATATATATATATATATATATATATATATATATATATATATATATATATATATATATATATATATATATATATATAAATATATATTATATATATATATATATATATATATACACACACATATATATATATACATATATATATATATATATATATATATATATATATATATATATATATATATATATATATAAATATATATATATATATATATATATATATATATATATATATATATATATATATATATATATATATATATATATATATATATATATATATATATATATATATATATATATATATATATATATATATATATATATATATATATATATATATATATATATATATATATATATATATATATATATATATAAATATAAATATATACATATATGTATATATACACATACTACTCAGTATATATCACCACTACACCAAACACTTTTATTTTTGCACTCGACGTGCGTTTCGCTCACCATGTTAGCTTCATCAGGAGCGATGATGTAGTCAATCATCGCTTCTGATGAAGCTAACATGATTAGAGAAACGCGCGTCGAGTGCAAAAATAAAGTGTTTGGTGTAGTGGTGATATACACTGAGTAGTGTCATTGTGCCAAAGATTCCACATTCCCAACTAGTATATATACATATATATGGTTGCATGGATCCAATTCATATTAGATCCACAATTCACGCTTTTCCCGTTACGTCAATTATAGTAAATTATTGATACCATGTGTAATTTTACTAATAATTAAATAGTGTACTATTTTAATTTAAAAAAAAAAAAATAGTTTTGTGAGATGTATTCTTCTTACTTCCAAATGAATAATTTGTTGAAAAAATATTAATAGGCGTTGAAAACATACACTTTGAAACAAAAAAAAATAGCTATTGTAAAACATTATGCAATTTAGACTAAATATTGTAACAAAGTAGAAACTTGTTTTAACAATCAAAAAAGTATTTAATGATAAAAAAAAACTACAATCCTTTATTTTAAAATCATATCGAATAAAATACATACCCTCTGTCAACGAAATACGCATGTACATTAAAGAATAAAATCAATTTAACCAATATGTCCAAAATTTTATATTCAACTCGATATTTTTTGAAATTACTTTGTAATCAGATTTCATCCTCTTCTATATACTATTTCTGTTAAAACTGGAAATAATGAAAAACAAGAACACTGAAATAGATACATATTACGATATATAGCATCCACCTTTATAACCCCCTATCTCATCCCTTTCACCGAATGTATATTTTATATAAAAAATTTAGTTTATAATAATTATCCAATGGCTCAGTTAAGAACCTGGCAAGATTAATACTATTGAAACGGTACAAAGACCCCCACACCCTCACCCTCTTCCCTTATTAACAATAAAAATAACGAAAAAAAAAATCTTTCGATTCTTTAAATTAAAGAACCGCGAAAAAGGTCTGTAACATGATAAATATAAAGTAATTCCTTTACCTCCTTTCTCCACCCTTTTGGCCCCTTATATATTTTATTATAAATGAATAAAATTTACCCATTCGTCCATCTGGAAAACTGTGTATAATTATATTGAAACCATACAAGATTCTCCCATCTCTTTCACCTTCCTCTATTAGAATTGAAAAAAATGGAAATTAACTTAATTTTCACATTCTTACACTCCAAGAAGTCTGAAAAGGACATATAGCACGATATACGTGTTATACGTCTTACCGCACCCCATTACCCTCTTAGGTATTTTACTATAAATAATATGTTTAAGATTTGTCAATTACATGAACCAAATAACCTGTAAAAACTTTCAAAATACTATTGAAACTTTACGTTATTTATCGACTTCCACACCTTTCACCCTCTCTTGGGTGAAAAAATAACCTAATGTGTGAATTCTTCGACTTTAAACACTTTTTAAAAAAACATGCAACGCTCTATATAGGAAATAACCCTTCTAAACTCATTTCGTTGGAGAGCTATCTTGCTAACTGACCGACGGAAATGAGTGACTATGTTTTTTCGTGATCTATGAATCCTAAAAAGTGAGAAAAAAGCAAATATCTCGGAATGTGATTTTTTCACGAATACAACGCTTTCCTTTAGCTAGGAAAGTAAAAAACGAATTTTCAATTATTATTTTTTGATTCCTAAGTTGTAATAGTTAAGTGAATAAACACAGATTTGAAGAAAGTAGGTGGCAAAAATTATATTTTTAGAGACACACTTAAAGTTGGTGAGACCTAAAAAAATGAGAACGTAATTTAAGGAATGCCGCACCAGGACAGCATCAATTTAACAATTTTTGTGTGGATAAATTACGAAATAAATAGAATAGAAAAGGTATATATAACATTTTTGTACACTAGCTAGTAGGGCAGACTTATAACCAGGCAAACAAACTGGAGGGACCCTTTGTTGCGAACTCCAACATCTGGGTAATGTCTGCCAGTCTTGGCCTACATAGGATCCGAAACACATGACCAGCGAGTGGTACTCTCATTCCGCTGTTTCTTGGTCATATTTTACACTGGCCGTTTGCCAGAAATGTCGACGGTGGACGGCCTTCCTTCGGTGTTTGGACTTTTTAACAGTTTTGTGGCATGACGATAAAGTAAATGTTCGTTAATGTAGCCCTCGGTAGTGGGATACAATCCAGTGTAACCTTAGAAATGTATCCCACTCGAGATGATAATGACACGCACTTCATCGATAGTCTACGGTTCAAGTGATCCTCCACCAATATGCCATTGGCGTCGGTTCTCAATCTTCCCAAGCCGGACGGCAGATATGCGTTCTACCTGAATACGAAGTAGGGTAGATCTTAATCAAAAGTTTTTTCCAGTTCTAACGACCTCCCTCTAAAAACATGCCTTTTACAGCAATATTGCCTTTTGAGGGTTTTCTGATGTTTGCTGTATAGCAATATAACGTATGTATCCTAAACAAATATATTAAATAAGTAAGTATACTAACCAGCCGGGACTTAAACCTATGATCCTGGGCACGGTAAGCGTTAACTAAACCGTGGAGTCAGAGTTGTCACGCCACCATCATGAAAAGTGCTCCTAAAGCGGTACATGCTAGAAATACACGTCGCGCTAATACTTCACATCCGTATGAAGTTCAGCTTGTTACTCCTCATACAATCCTTTTCAAGCAGTCTTTTATATGAAGAACCTCATCCCTTTGGGATAATTTACCCAGGACTGTGTTTCCGACTGAGGATAATTTATAGCGATTCAAGACCAACGTGAGTAGCTTTTTTCGCACACATGTCGCTCCTGTGGCACTTTATGGATTTCCCTGCAACACGTATGCTAGGCTAATAAAAAAAAACTTAAAAAGTTTCATGGTTGAAAATATTTTTTTTTTGTTTTTTCTAATAGAGTCGCTCATGTTAAATACAACAGTTTTAGGGAGTGTTAAGGTGCACAGTTTAAAATTATTTTTTGAGTATACAGGGTACTTAAAAAAAGTGTGGCCGATATAACATCTCTTTATTTACCTTGAACGCTCGGACATCGGCTGCTCAGGCGAATATCCGCAGACAGCGGGAGGTCATTCAACTTAACAAAGACCTGGAAGAAATTCTATCTTGGGATGACAGTAACCAAGTGGAATTTAACACTACAAAAACCCAAGCGGCAGTTTTTTTCTAAAAAAGTTAACGCTGTTGAACCCGACGTAATTATGTCGGGGCACTCCATTCCCCTAGCAATGTCGCTCCATTTGTAGGGCGTTAGTTTGGGAGCAAATATGTCCTGGTATGAACATGTTGCAGGCATAGCAAGGAGAGCTTCTCAAAAGTTGGGAATATTATTTCGAACCAGGAAGCTTTACACCCCACAACTATTAATTCTTTACAAAGCTCAAATTCGACCAACTATGGAATACTGCTCTCATGTTTGGGGCTCCGCTCTCAAACATACACTGCCTTTGTTGGATTCTGTTCAGAGAAGAACTGTCCGTCTGATTGGAGACCCGGAACTGACCGGCGGCCTTGATTCGCTGGAACATCGAAGAACGGTTGGCGACTTGAGTCTGTTCTACAAGTATTTTAATGGAAAGTGTTCGAAGGATGTAGCCCGCTTAATTCCTCCCAAAGCGGTGCATGTTAGAAATACACGTCGCGCTATTGTTTCACATCCGTATGAGGTTCAGCTTGTTACTCCGCGTACAACCCTTTTCAAGCAGTCTTTTATATTGAGAACCTCATCACTTCGGAATAATTTCCCAGCGCTGTGTTTCCCACCAAGTACAATTTACAGCGATTCAAGAACAACGTGAATCGCTTTTTCCGCACACATGCCACTCCTGGAGCGCCTTAGAGACTTCCCTGCAGCACGTGTGCTAGACCTATAAAAAAAAAATGTGTTTTTTTAAATGGAACATCCTGTTTTCCAATTTATTTTAAAATTTTATAACTTTTTTATTAATAATGTTATATACCTAAACCTAGTAGTTTTTCTAACATTTCAATTAAAAAAAAAGATACTAGTTTTCAGTTTTGTAAAAAAAATGCCAGTAGCGCCATTATTCTGAAGGTGGAATACTCATAATTGGTACGAGCGTTCTGTAGAGATGAAAAAAAAATATATATGTAAAGAAATTTGAGTTAGATGCTACAGGGTGTTCAAAATAAATTTATTCATTTCGACTATTTTAAATTGAAAAACCTCAAATTTTTTAAACGGCACACCCTGTATATTATTATTTTTTCCGATAGATTTTACAAAACCCTCCAACTTTTATTAAGGATGGCATATACCTATTTCTAATAGTTTTCGATTAATTTTGAATTTTTCAATTTTTACCCTTGTTTTTAATACACTTATGCTAATATAGTTTAACTTATCTAATGATTAATTATTTGACGTAATAAATGTTCAAAACTATGTCCGTCTACTTGAATAGACATGTTTAGTCGTTTTACTATATTTTCCTTTACTTTTCTTAGCATAAAGAACGTTATTTTCCTGCACGCATTCCGTATCCTATTTTCCATATCTACTGGTGTTGTAGGGGGATTCACATAAACACGATCTTTAATGTAGCCCCACAAAAAGAAGTCTAAAGGTGTTAAGACACATGATCGAGGGGGCCACTGAATGAATCCATCCTTACCGATCCATTTTTGTGGGTAACGATCGTTTTAAAAATTCCCGAACTGCCCGGTGGTAATGAGCAGGAACTCCGTCTTGTTGAATCCACATTTGTTCCCTTTCAAAGTTATCAACTTCTTAAAGAAGCTGGGGTAATTCGTTTTGCAAAAAATTTAGATATCTCCGCTCGTTAAGCGGTTCGCGGAAAAAATATGGACCAATAATTGGAAAATTTAATATTCCACACCAAACATTAAGCGACCGATGGTTTTGGTTTTGAACTTCCCGGATCCAAAGTGGATTAACTGTTGAATAATAACGCATGTTATGGCTGTTAACTGCTCCATTACTGCGAAAAGTACCTTCATCAGAAAACATTATTTTGGATAAAAAATTTGGATCGGCCTCTATTGCTCATGGTGGTACAAAAGTTTACTCGTCGTTCAAAATCACGGTCTTGGAGTTCTTGGTGTAGCTCCATATGAAAAGAATGATACTTGTATTTTCTCGTGTTGCGATTAGCCGTAGATTGGGATGTGTCAGATAAGTCAGCTAGTTGACGGCTGCTGACCTGGGAATTATCTTCAACATGAAGTAAAATCTCCATTTTTTTTTCCTCATTGGTGGCATTCTGGTTTACTACTTTCCGTTTCGTATACTCAGTGCTACCACTACCATCAAACCGTTCCATTAAGCACTGAAAAGATTTTCTAGATGATATACGTCTGTTAGGGTACTTCACTCCGTAAAGCCTTAGTGCCAAAAGACAATTTTTTCCTGCCTCGCCCAGTATATAAACCAATTAATTCATTTTTAGGAAAATCCATAACTATTACCTTTATACGTCACTTACTACAACAAATTAAACTATTTTTACCTGCTTAATAGACATGTCAAAATTTGATAATGCCTACATTTTTGTTTTGTCTTGGCAACTATGATGTTATAACGCAAGTGTATTAAAAACAAGGGCAAAAATTGAACAATTCAAAATAAATCGAGAACTATTACAAATAGGTATATGACATACTTAATAAAAGTTGGAGGGTTTTGTAAAATCTGTCAGAAAAAAATAATAATATACATGGTGTGCCATTTAAAAAATTTGAGATTTTTTCAATTTAAAATAGTCGAAATGCATAAATTTATTTTGAACACCCTGTAGTATCTAATTCAAATTTATTTTTTTCATTTCTATAAAACGCTCGTACCAATTATGAGTATTCTACCTTCAGAAACAATGGCGCTACTGGCACTTTTTTACAAAACTGCAAACTAGTATTTTTTTTAAAAAATTGAAATATTAGAAAAACTACTAGGTTTAGGTATATAACTTTATTAATAAAGAAGTTATAAAATTTTACGAATTTAACAATAAATTAGAAAATAGGATGTTCCATTTAAAAAAACATATATCGGCTACACTTTTTTGAAGTACCCTGTATACTCAAAAATAATTTAAACTGTGCACCTTAACATTCCCTAAAAACTATTGTATTTAACATTTTTTCGTCATTCCCGAAACAAATGAGATAATGAACTTTACTCTATTGTTGACCCACCCTGTATAATAGATGACTAAACGGTATATTACTCCGGAGAAGATGATCCTTACCACCGAATTGATGTGGTAATGATAGTGTCAGAAAAAGTTAGTAGAGCGGTACGAAATTTTGTCGCTTTGTCGGGAAGGACCATGTTGCTGCAATTGCAAGCACTTCCAGTAAATATTAATGTAAGTAATGAAGAAGAGATAGAACAATTATACAGAGAAGGAGTTCAGCTATTGAAGTTAGGTAAGAAAAATGAGATGGTGATAGTAATGGGTGACTTGAATGCAAAGATGGGACTAGGAAGCGATGGAGATGTGATTGGCAATTTTGGACTTGGAGAGAGGAATGAGAGAGGCGACAGATTTGTTCAGTTTTCTTGGGAGAATTATCTGATTTTTACGAACACTTTTTTCAAACTCCCTAAACGACGCCTTTATACTTCGAGATCGCTTACGAACAGACAAGATAATGTTGTTCGAAACCAGACCGACTATATTTCCATCAATAAAAGATACAAAAATTCAGTAACATCGGTAAAAATATATCGCGCTGCTGATGTACCTTCGGATCATAATCTCCTCATTGCAGAAATACAAACTAGATTTAAAAAAGTTAAAAAACAGATCCCAAAAACAGAAGTTAGATTTCACCACACTCAGGAATACCATTATAAGGGAAAGAGTTGCAGAAGAGATGTAAAAGCAGATGATGAATATGTTCAACAGACATTAAAGCAGCAGTATGACACACGTAGAGGAACTTTGGACCGAATTACAAACATCTGTAAAAGACATTGCGAATTTTGAAATATCAAAGACCACACAGCAAAGGATGAAGAGCTGGATGACGAATGAAATCCTTAAACTTATGGAAATGAGATGATCATATAAAAATATAAACACATAGATATAAAGAGTTACAGATAGCGATACGAAAATAAATAAGGAAAGCTAAACAGCGTGGTGTGCACAAGAATACCCTTTTATTGAAGACCTGGGGAAAAAATATGATATCTTTAATTTACATAAGAAAGTTAATGAAGCCCCTGGAATACATAAAAACAAGAGCTACGGGAATTTGTTGATGATAATGGATTTTTGATAGAGGATATAGAAGAAAAACTGATAACGTGAAAGCATTACATAGAACAACTGTTTAAAGACCAAAAACCAGATAGCAACGGAATATTAATTGCAGCCTCTGGCCCATCCATTACTACAGACAAAATCGAAAAAAGCAATACGAACAGCTAAAAATAGGAAAGTAACCGGCCTTGATGAACTCCCGATGGAAGTACTGCTACTGTTAGAAAAATACGGAAAAAAGCTCTTTTTAAATTACTTAACAAAATATATGAAACAGGAATTATTCCACAGGACTCGCTTAAGTCCACATTTGTCATGATACCTAAAAGAACCAACTCAAAGCAATGCAAAGATTACCGTACTAAAATTTTCCTCAAAATAATTCATTAAAGAGTTTATCAAAAAATCGGAGAGCATACCGCCTACACTCAATTTGGTTTCCGTAATGGACTGGGTACCAGAGAAGCCCTTTTTAGTCTACAGGAGCTAATTCAAAGATGTAGAAAAGTTAACTACGAGGTCCATCTATGCTTTATTGATTTCGAGAAAGCGTTCGATCGAGTCCGGCACGATAAAATGATCTAAATTCTGAAGATACGGAGATCAATGATAAAGATGTCAGAATTATTGGGCATCTATACTGGCAACAAAAAGCAACAATAAGAGTTAAAGGCCAAATATCAGAAAATATAGAAATAAGGAGAGATGAAGGCGAGGTTGGCTTTTGTCACCGCTAATCTTCAATTTATATTCAGAGATAATCTTTATAAAGGCCCTAACTGATAATAACGAAATCATTCATATTATCGGAATACATATAAATAATTTCCGCTATGCGAATAACAATGTTATTATGGCTAGTAGTCCAAAGGGACTCAATATCTGTTGGACAGTGTGGTAAACGCAAGCGAGAAATACGGTTTAACGCTAAATATCAGTAAAACACATTAAACATATGGTAGTGTCAAAGCAACATCAAACTAATGTTACAGTTCACATGCATAATAAGCAAATAGAAAAAGTAGACGAGATAACATACCTTGGAAGCACTATAAGTAGCAGTTGGAATCATTCAGTGGAAATAAAATACCGAATAGAATGTACAAAACAGTACTTATCAAATTAAAAAATGTATTATGCAAACCAATCTGACCATAATCACCAATATGGCTTTCGTAAAAATAGATCAACAGGAGATCTTCTGACTTATGTAACACATGTTTGGAACAACGCAATTGAACACTTTGGAGAATCTCGAGCGGTTGCTCTTGACATATCCAAGGCATTTGACCGTGTTTGGCACGATGGGCTGTTGGCTAAGTTACGTTCTTATGGTATGTCTGAAAAGTTCTGTTTGTGGCTCTCATGTTTCCTCAGAGAGCGTTCTTTACGAGTGGCAGTCGACGGATTTCTTTCTAACACCTTCACTATCAACGCCGGTGTGCCCCAAGGTTCCATACTATCTCCTACTCTCTTCCTTATTTATATTAACGATCTGCTGGAAAAGACCGAAAATCCAATCTACAGCTTTGCAGATGACAGTACACTTATCTCTTCATTCACTTTGAATGCTCGGACATCGACTACTCAGACGAATATCCGCAGACAGCAGGAAGTCATTCAACTTAACAAAGACCTGGAAGAAATTCTATCTTGGGGTGACAGTAACCAAGTGGAATTTAACGCTACAAAAACCCAGGCGGCAGTTTTTTCTAAAAAAGTTAACGTTGCAGAACCCGACATAGTTATGTCGGGGCACTCCATCTCTCTAACATCGTCACTCAATCTGTTAGGCGTTAATTTGGGAGCAAATATGTCCTGGCATGAACATGTTGCAGGCATAGCAAGGAGAGCTTCTCAAAAGTTGGGAATATTGTTTCGAACCAGAAAACTTTACACTCCACAACAACTGTTAATTCTTTACAAAGCTCAAATTCGACCAACTGTGGAATACTGCTCCCATGTTTGGAGCTCCGCTCCCAAACATACACTGCATTTGTTGGATTCTATCCAGAGAAGAGCTGTTCGTCTGATTGGACACCCGGAACTGACCGACGGCCTTGATTCGCTGGAACATCGAAGAACGTTTGGCGACTTGAGCCTATTCTACAAGTACTTTCATGGAAAGTGTTCGAAGAATGTGGCCCGCTTAATTCCTCCCAGAGCGGTGCATGTTAGGAGTACACGTCGCGCTAATACTTCACATTCGTATGAGGTTCAGCTTGTTACTCCTCGTACAACGCTTTTCAAGCAGTCTTTTATATGGAGAACATCACACCTTTGGAATAGTTTGCCCAGGACTGTGTTTCCCATCGAGTACAATCTACAGCGATTCAAGAACAACGTGAATCGCTTTCTCCGCACACGTGTCGCTTCTATAGCGCTTTAGGGATTTCCCTGTAGCACGTGTGCTAGACCCATAAAAAAAAAAAAAGAGTTATACTTCTGCTTTGGTAGGTATTTTCATTGGTGTTATATAGTGTAGAGTCTTGGACGCTTACGGAAAAAAGTAGAAGCCTTCGAAATGTAGACATATACAAAAGAAGGATGTTAAGGATTAGTTGGATACATCGAGTAAAAAATGAAGAGATTTTGGGGAGGATAAAGAAAGAAAAAGAAATACTAAGAACAGTTAAAATAAGAAAAGTATCATGTTTTGGACAGACTGTAAGACATCCCTAGAAATACAGCGTTATACAAGTTGAAGAACATCCTGTTTGAAAAACCTCCGTTTAATATGACCACAGCATCTCTATTTAGAACAGCAGTTAATAAAGTCATCACAGCCAACGTCCGATAATCGGATAAGGCACGCTAAGAAGAAGAAGAATGTTCTACTATTAACATAATATTCATCCTGATACTTAACGGCCCAATAAATAATGACTATAAATATTAATTGAAACCACTGGTCTAATCCGTAGAGTATTTGTTAGAGATTTGTTTCGGACAGTGAATTGAAACTTTTTGATTATATAAACTGCTCAGCATTTGTATTTGCTTATCTTAAAAGTCAGTTTGTAAAATTATCTAGTTCCTATTATCTATAAATACTAAGTTGACTAAATATAAAGATTTAGAGATAATTTCATTGAATTTCATTTAACTGGCGATTGTAGATCTTAGGAAAAGATTAACGTTAGGTCATACAGGACAGTAAATAAATGTTACAACAAGAGAAAAATAAGCATGATTTTGTTTTGTTTGTAATGAGCGTTAATCGTGGTGTCTCAATTTTGTATCAAAGTATTAAAATTTAAAAAGAACTTACAGGTTGCTTGTTAATTTGTTTGCGATACAACGTAACAAATACAACATGGGAAAAAATACAAAAAGTCTCTCAATACAAGTAGTAAAAATAGATTTATGGTTCGTTTTCCTCATGATATTTAATGCTGGCTATATTTTTTGAAATATAAATAACAATTTAAAAATGTTTTTATGTTCAACTTCTTTACGAGCGAGACCATTGGAAGAGCAGGTAATGAAACCTCCTGTGAATCCGGTAGTATAGTATATTTTTATATAGATTTATATTTATTTATATATATATATATATATATATATATATATATATATATATATATATATATATATATATATATATATATATATAATTCCCTTTCGCCCAATGGGTATGTGTTAGAAATATTCGAAATTAATATTATCTTTCGTTAATAAATCTACACCACATTGTAGCATTAGAACTTGCCCGCTTTTTGAGGCGTCATTTTGTAGCCTATGGAAAAGTGTTTATTTGCGCCCCACGTAGACTGCGTCATTTTGTACCGTGTGAAAATTGTTTTTCCCACGCTTGGGCGCAATTTTCTTGCAACCTCCTTTTAATTTCTGATAATGAATTGAGTGAATCCTGATTTTAAAAGAACTAAAGAAATTAAACACACACTAGCTCAGTTTTCTTTGGTAGAGAGATATGGGTAAGAGATAATTTTTGTACGTCTTTTGGAATTATTTTCTATTTTTAAAGAAATCTCAGCTGTACGACTTTTTGGGCACCATTCATTTTAAAATAGAAAGGATCTAACTTCAGCTAAAAAAATGAAAAAATACTGAAAGGGTGTACTGTTGGTAAATAAAAAAATCAGTTTGGTACAGCCGTTCTTATCCTGAAAAGTAAGATAGGTATTCAGTGAGACACTAGCTTTAATCAACAAAAAAAAATTTATTCATGTTTTTAAAAATAAAAAGTTCTAACCTTTGCAGTTTTACAGGATTACTAAAAATTTTAGCCTAACAGGTAGTTATGACATTTAAATTCTAAACTCTGACTACTCCCGAAGACGAAAAAATAGTGCTTTTCACTTCACTTTTTAGTCAGTTCAAATTGTTGTTAAGGCACTACTCAGGGATACGTCTATGGAAGGATGTTTTGGTAACTTACTGTTTTTATTTCGGCTTCGATGGAACACAACCGATTTCAAACTTTTCTAGTAAACACTTAGAGAGCCCACTACGGCTTTTCGTTAAAAAACTTGTGCTTTATTTAGCTCTCATGATTGTTGTTATGAGCCTTTACTGCAGCTCTGTCGAAGGAAGCCTACTTGGCGGCTCCGATGAAAATTAGCCTGGCTGCGGCTTGATGATACTCAGCCTCGATCCCGGTCCTACCGGACCTTTTTATAAGCCGTGGGCCTTCCCTCGGTCATATCGCGACGCCGGAACCAAAAATCCGGATACACATTTTCAACCAATCCCGGCGTGCCGATAGATTCGGTCAGAAACCCGCACAGCACACTAATATACCGAACGGCTTGGAATCTCTTATTAATATACCGTTCGATACAAAAATGAAAATAAGTACAATTTGAAGTGAAAAATCAGTAACATTACATGGTCTTAAAATCTAGGAAAAAATGAATGTTACATTTACCCCCTTCCAAAAAGAAAATAGACTACACTAGTCTATTAAACTTAGGCTACTTATGAAAAGGTACAAAGTGGTACACTATCACTTAATACTAAGGTCAGAACTTAAAACAAAATTACAAACCTCGGACCTTACTACTAGACTTAATTTAATTAAGCACTAATATTAAGTACAATGAAAACCAAATGAAAATCTTTGCAAGTACACAAGAATCTTATAACTAGACTTAACTTAATTAAGCACTAAGGTTAAGTACATCAAAAAGTAAATAAAAAATCCTTGCATGAACATAAGAAATACCTTTCTAAAGTAACAATCGCGGTCTTCTTATATAAAGGAATCAGCTCCGTTATTGTTACCAAAACAAAAAAAAATATAACTTTGTCTAGACTCTTGTCTAAATCAAAAAAAGTGAACTGAAACAAAATATGAACACCCCCCTTAAAATAGTTTAAGGATTGTCAGAAAATTTTCTATTTCAGCAAAAGAAATTTAGAAAAATTCTTAAATAAAGAAAAATAAAAAAACTGATTCTAGTGCAAACACTTACACTAAAAAGAAAAAGTCTTGTCAGACCATTTAGCACAAGGCCAAAAAAAATAATATCTGGATAAATATCCAGACAAACGCTCGGGAAAAATCGCTATCAATGCTCTAGCTCATCGCTAAGAGAACATTCCAAATCTAGTATCACTACTAGTCGCACTCAGAAAATAATCGCACTCTACAATCGCAATGTCGACGTCCTAAGACATCTAGACATGCTAAAATCGCCAGGGAAAAAACGCTACATCGCGCAATGTCGACGTCCTGAGACATCCAGACATGCAAAAATCGCCAGGGAAAAACGCTCTGGTTGATCGCCAGAAAACGCGTCAGCTTATCGCCAACTAAACACTCTGGTATATCGCCAGAAAAAAAACCTCGGCTCCTCGCCAAGAAAACACTCTGGTATATCGCCAGAAAAAAAACCTCGGCTCCTCGCCAAGAAAACATTCTGGTACATCGCCAGAAAAAAGCTCGGCTCCTCGCCAAGAAAACACTCTGTAAATAGTCCTCGACTACACAAAGTCTGCGTTCTAAAAGAACAATCTCGCCATTAACATAGTGAGCAGCTATAAAAGCTAACAATATCACTATAGGCACAGTGAATAGCTATAAAAGCTAAAATTCACTCTAAACACAGTGAATAGCTATAAAAGCTAAAATTCACCAAACTGAATGATCCTGCTTCAAAAAGCAATGTTCACTAAGAACAGAATGATTAGTCTGCGCACAACTAACATTCAAGGAAACATTCCCAACATAACTATATGAGACAGCAAATCTCGAAATAGGACCTCCCTAAAGTCATAATCCTAAATATAGGAGTCCATAAGCAAAACGACTCAAAATCTCGCATTTTGAGCACATGCCCTCAGGCAACCAACATACACCGAAATATATACAGAAATATATACAGAAATATATACAGAAATATATACAGAAATACATACAGGAGTTCAAATCCCAAACTCTTGGTTATGATAACTCCATACTGAGCTTGGTGAAAGCTCTTAGCAAAAGCTAATCAAATCTTCGGCACATCGCACCAAAGTGACAAATCTGCCTAGAAACATGAGCCAGAAAAAACGCCCTCCGTCATTCTTCAGGGTGGCTACACAGAGATATAAAATTTAACCAGCATTGCGCTTCCCCAAGTTGCATGAAGAACCCTCGTGTACTGGTCTCGCCCTAGAACAACAACGAAAAACATTCGATCCATCCCACATAACAGGAGACAAACACCTCACCACGATATACTGAAAGGTGGAGACAATAAAATACGGAAATGGTGACCCTGGAGTCCACCAACAAAAGGGAGTAGATTATAGCATCCACTAAACTAAAACGGTGTCTACCACACCACCATAAGTCAAAAAAAAATAATCAATAGGGTGTTCCGAAACACACTACTGCCAACAGCCTGTCACCACTAATAGGCTAATTGGAGCTGAGGTCGACTACAGTAGCTAGGCTCTCCTTTGGCTCAAATAGAAATAGCCATTGGGTAACAAAACCTCTAAAGGTCCCAAAGGTCAAACGTGCGCCCCCCATAGACTACCCTTCCAATCAGTCTGTTCCTCAGGAAGACTAACTCCCTGCCAAACGTCGTAACGGCATCTGTTAGCACCCGGTGCATCACAGCCTGTAAAAAAATAACTTATGGGATACAACCTAAAAGGTTTACAAGGTTGACTTAACCAAGCTTCTAACGGAAATTTCCAAAAAACGAAAATGAGCTTAAAAGGCTACATGAAGCAAAAATTTCTCAATTTTTCGGTGGCAACGCAACAAAACTTTTGAAGACGACAAGAGCTTTTCCAGCTTAATCAGAAACAAGAAGAAAACATCGTTGACAGCTAAAATATTCGATCATGGTGTTAATCGTCTTCCTAGACAATAGCCTCTAGAAGAAACTGCTACAGGTATTAGGCATAACCGTTTTCTGTCAGCCCAAACTTCTAGATTACCTCTTGGAAATCTAAAAATTCGGTTAGGAATCTTCCTTCACTGCGCTTAGCCTCTCTTAACAAGGTTCTCATCTCGGTATCAGATTTTGATCATTTCTTTGTGAAACGACTGTCTTACTCTGCTCTCATCTCCTGTAAATGATCAGCCTTTAGTTCTCCTGCAGAACTTCAATTTTCTATCAATCTGATAGTAAACCGAAAAAAACTCAACATACGCCTATGAGTCCATGCAAAAAAAATTTTTAAAAAATTAGTGACTCAAAGGTAACGTTTAAACGGCTCTGAAAAAAAAAAAAGTATACCCTCAGTTTGTCAATTCAGAAGAAGGTCTAAATCAAAATAATCCAAGCCTTAGACTTACTGGATAAACCAAAATCAATTTACTCTTAATTGCACCCAACATATACCACTAAGGTAATAGAAATACACCCACTCGGGTAACAAACTTTGAAATTGCTCATAAAAAATTTTGACTCAACATCATACCACGCGAGCTACATCTTGCGCTTGTCCTCTCTCAAGATCACCTTGGATTGCCTCTAATCAAAATTTCGCTTCCAAGTGTCAAGAACTGGATATTATTTGGGGTCTTAAGCAAATCAAATCCCGCGACCACCGACATACCAGTCTTATGATATATCCTGAGTGTGACTCCTTCGCAAGCTCGCAACAGCTGAGTCGATGCTAAACATCAACCACAATCAACCTAAGTTTGGATATGATCAGTACCCAAAACCTTAGCAAAAAAATAAAAGTAAGCTATACTCTGCTCAACTTTTATAACAGTCAAAAAACGAGGTCGTCACCTCTACAGAGCAACATCAAAAAAATAAAGTAAAGCAATTAAGATAATGTAAATATAAATTATTCTTCTTCTGACAAACTTTCATTAGGGTTAGGTCCAGTGAATGGTTTTAAGTCTTTAATATGCCATCGTCCTACTTTAGTCCCATCTAAATTAACTAAACCATAAATTAAGTCTGAAATCTTTTCTCTTATCACGCAATGCACATACTTAGGTACCAACTTAGATGTGAATTTATCTGCTGCACTGGAAAGAATTTTATTTTTTCGCCAAACGTGATCACCTTTATTAAAGGCAAAATCCCTTTTTCTAAGGTTGTAAGACTTACTGTTCCGTTCATAAGCCTTATGTATCCTACTACGCACGTCGGTGAAAATATCTTTTAAACCCTTTAAATTTTCGGCGTACGCACCCCCTGTTACCCGGAATTATTTCGCTGTCAACATTGACATCCAAATCTACATTTTTATAATACGATCCGGATAGAGGTATATGTCTGCCGTAAACTAAGAAAGACGGTGTGAACCCTGTTACTTCGTGTCTTGCGGTATTTATTGCTTGTTGGATTTTGGAAATATTGCCATCCCAAGTGTCATGTGAATCAACGTAACTTCTTAAAGCGGTCCCGATTGTTCGGTTATTACGTTCGACAAAATTACATTGTGGAGAGTACACGGGATTAAAACGGATATTAAAACTATAAGTTTCACTTAGGCTCTTAAAACTCTTAGAGGTAAACTGAGTACCGTTATCGCATATTAAGAGCGATGGAACACCGTGGATTAGAAAGACATTATTTTCCAAAATTCTCTCTATATGTCCAGCTTTAGAGCTTTTCAAAGGAAATAGCATGGTATACTTTGTAAACCAGCAGGAAACCACGAGAAGCCATTTATTTCCCTTTTTGAACGTGGGAATGGGCCTACTAGATCAGCTGCTATGACTTGAAAAGGGTAATTAACCGTTTTCTCTTTTCCCATCAGTCCCATAGGTAGCGTATTTGGAGATTTCTGCGCTCCACATACTTCACAAGTCCTCACAAACTTTAAGATATCAAAACGCATTTTTGGCCAATAATACTGTTCCTGAACCCTGTGAAGAGTTTTATAAAAACCAAAATGACCAGAAGTAGGAGGAGTGTGACACATGTCTATAATTTCCTCTCTCTGTGGTTTAGGAACTAGTATTTTCCACTCAGGTACATTAACTTTTAAAGGCAACTGGTTTGGGATAAACTTGTACACGAAATCATTTTCCACCTTCCACTGCGGAAAATTTTGAGGAAATTCTCTAATTTGCTGCCGTAAATTATCGTACCATGGATCAATGCGATCTATATCAACTGTATCTATTCTTACGTCAATTTGTGCATTAAGACTGTTTTCGTCCACTGTATGATCTGGGATTCTTGACAAAGCGTCAGGAATAACATTGTGGACTCCTTTTCTATGAATTAAATTAAACGTATGTTGTCTCAGCCTAATCGCCCAACGCGCTAGTTTGCCACTAGGGTTTTTAATAGAATTAAGCCACAATAAACTATAATGATCTGTTATGGCCGTGAAAGGAACACCTTCTATGTAAGGTCGAAACTTTTCGATGTTAAAAAGTACTGCTAAACATTCTTTTTCAACAACCGAATAGTTACGTTCAGCCTTTGATAAAGTTCTACTGGCATACGCTATCACTCTTTCCTCACCATTGATTTTCTGTGTTAGGACGCCCCCTAAACCGGTATTAGAAGCATCGCTAGAAATATAAAACTGTTGGGAAAAATCTGGTTGGGATAAAATTGGAGCTGAAACCAATAGCTCTTTAATCTTTATAAAAGATTCTTCGGCTGCCTTTGTCCAATCTATCGATTGTCCTTTTTTCCGTCCTTTCAAAAGATCATTAATAGGCGACAACAGGGTAGAAAAATTCTCGATAAAACGTCTGTACCATGAACACATTCCTACGAAGCGCTTAACTTCCGTAGTATTAGTAGGTCTCGCATAATTAACCATGCTTGCTACTTTATCCGGATCGGTACGCAAGGAATTTGAGCCTACAATATAGCCTAAAAACTTTAGAGAAGTTTTGAAAAAATCGCATTTGCTCAAATTTATCGTCAGTCCGGCCTCTTTCAATTTATCTTTTACTTCTTTAAGTAAGCGAATATGCGATTCGAAGTCTTCCGATGTTACTAAAATATCATCTAGATAGGTAAAAATATGTGGCTCATATTTCGGACCAAATATAGCGTCCACTAAACGTTGCTGAGTTTGAGCAGCGTTCTTTAGACCAAACGGCATAGTGACGAACTGAAATAGACCTCGGCCTACTACTGCAAAAGCGGTCTTTTCCTTAGAGGATTTGTCCAAAGGAATTTGCCAGAATGCCTTTCTAAGATCTACGAAGATACATACTTAGCATTCCTGAGTGATGTCAAAATTCTATCGATGTTCGGTAATGGATAGTTATCAAATTTGCTGACCTCGTTGAGCTTTCTTCCGTCAAAGCATAGACGATACTGTCCATCGGCCTTTTTCACCAATAAGATTGGAGAACACCAGGGACTGTTTGATTCTTCAATCACTCCGAGTTTCAACATTTCGTCTAACTCTTTATTTAATACTTTTGACATATAAGGAGACATGGCGAAGGGCCTTGTCTTTACAGGACTGGCATCAGCCGTATCTATGGACATGTTGATTTTATTCGTTCGGCCTAACCTATCTTTACTACTTATTTCATTGAAAGAGCTTATTACTTTTTCTGCTTTTAAGCGTTCCGTCCGCGAGAGATCATCTAGGGTACATAGACGCGAGAAAAAGGTTTTCTAAAGAACTTTCTGAATAACAATCTTTAAAACTTGTTTGAGAGTTGACTTCTAGGGACTGTGGATACCACGAATTATTTTTAAAATTTACTAGAATTCCGAATTTTTTGTGCAAAATCACATCCTAAAACCAAAGTATGTGATAGAGAAGGTACTACTAGAGCAGAGATTACTAAACAATGACCATTGCAGACTAGCGGCAACTCAACCGTACCTAAAACTTTTAGACGGCTGCCATCTGCAGTGGTAACACTTCTATTTTTGACATGGCATATTTTTATACTTAATCGACTTACAATTTTAATACCATTCTGACCTACAACGGAGGCATTTGCACCAGAGTCAAATAAAGCCGAGAAATGGGCACCTAATAGATTTATCTTGATATGCGGTCTGTTATCTGAATATTTTATGCACGAATAAAGCAGACATGTGACCATTTGGAGAAGCAGGAGTTTTAACTTGAGAAGGAGAATTTTTATTAGACTTAAAAATCAGAAACTTTTTGTAACCATTCAGTCCAATCTGATCTATTGGAATATTTTTTTACTTAAGATCCTCGTTAGAATCTTTCTTTTATCCGCGACCGGACGTTCTGAGAAAGTACGACGGATTTTCAGTTCATAGTCTAACTCATATTCCAGTAGGTGATTGACTTTAAAATTGAAGGCTTCCATGATAAATGTATTTAGATTATAAAATTTAAAAGAATTGTTAAAAAAATCGTAAAAATATTTTCCTGTGCTCCCAATAGTCAAAATAAAATCATGTAAAGGCAACTAAAATATGTAAACTTCTTTACTAAACATTTAAAAAATCTTCAACAATTTCAAAAAAAATTTCTAAGTATCGCCTTGTATTTAAATTCTTTTACCAAATATGTTAAGAATTTTCAACAAAAAAAATCTCCAGATATCGTTTCGTATCAGCTAAGTATTTTTAATATTCATGCAAAACATCGGTGAAAAGAAAGAACAGTTTTTTGTTCGGTTAACCGCAAAATAAATCTAACACTGCAAAAAATTAAAGTAAACCAGCACATCTGCTAATCTGAACTATAAAGCTAGCTTTTAAGAAAAAAACAGGATCACTTATCTTAGAGTCAATTAACAAAATTCAAATATCTATACCACCATCAGATAAATTGAAATAAAAAATTCTACAAATTTCCTGCTTTTGTCTTACTGCTATAGTGTAGTTTCGTTTAATAAATATTATGAAATAAAAATATCTGCAAAGTTAGAGCTTTTTACTTTGTTCGAAAGCTAGTACACTGAACCCTTTTTTTAAAAAATAAAATTCCAAAAGCCCCGCGTTGACAGCGCTATTTTGTAACTTGTGAACTTGCCCGCTTTTTGAGGCGTCATTTTGTAGCCTATGGAAAAGTGTTTATTTGCGCCCCACGTAGACTGCGTCATTTTGTACCGTGTGAAAATTGTTTTTCCCACGCTTGGGCGCAATTTTCTTGCAACCTCCTTTTAATTTCTGATAATGAATTGAGTGAATCCTGATTTTAAAAGAACTAAAGAAATTAAACACACACTAGCTCAGTTTTCTTTGGTAGAGAGATATGGGTAAGAGATAATTTTTGTACGTCTTTTTGGAATTATTTTCTATTTTTAAAGAAATCTCAGCTGTACGAGTTTTTGGGCACCATTCATTTTAAAATAGAAAGGATCTAACTTCAGCTAAAAAAATGAAAAAATACTGAAAGGGTGTACTGTTGGTAAATAAAAAAATCAGTTTGGTACAGCCGTTCTTATCCTGAAAAGTAAGATAGGTATTCAGTGAGACACTAGCTTTAATCAACAAAAAGAAAATTTATTCATGTTTTTAAAAAATAAAAAGTTCTAACCTTTGCAGTTTTACAGGATTACTAAAAATTTTAGCCTAACAGGTAGTTATGACATTTAAATTCTAAACTCTGACTACTCCCGAAGACGAAAAATAGTGCTTTTCACTTCACTTTTTAGTCAGTTCAAATTGTTGTTAAGGCACTACTCAGGGATACGTCTATGGAAGGATGTTTTGGTAACTTACTGTTTTTATTTCGGCTTCGATGGAACACAACCGATTTCAAACTTTTCTAGTAAACACTTAGAGAGCCCACTACGGCTTTTCGTTAAAAAACTTGTGCTTTATTTAGCTCTCATGATTGTTGTTATGAGCCTTTACTGCAGCTCTGTCGAAGGAAGCCTACTTGGCGGCTCCGATGAAAATTAGCCTGGCTGCGGCTTGATGGTACTCAGCCTCGATCCCGGTCCTACCGGACCTTTTTATAAGCCGTGGGCCTTCCCTCGGTCATATCGCGACGCCGGAACCAAAAATCCGGATACACATTTTCAACCAATCCCGGCGTGCCGATAGATTCGGTCAGAAACCCGCACAGCACACTAATATACCGAACGGCTTGGAATCTCTTATTAATATACCGTTCGATACAAAAATGAAAATAAGTACAATTTGAAGTGAAAAATCAGTAACATTACATGGTCTTAAAATCTAGGAAAAATGAATGTTTACAACATCAACATCGGCTTTCGCCTAGGGCTTAGGATCGACTCGTGTGCTTATCAAATCTGCTTTTTTACCTTTTTGGGAAAGACCCCATTTTTTAACTCTATTTAATTCCACAAATTCTAGATCTGTAGTATACCTACAATATAAAATAAATAATTTTTACTTTTCTCACAGTTAAAACTGGTCATAAAATTTTAAAATCAAATGGACATTTCGCAACAGATTGGCTAGACACAATACGAACATTTTCGCTACGAAAATATCATATTATCTGCTCAAAAAACATAGAATATGGAGCCGACATGAACATGCTACACATATCGACACAAAAAGACAAAATTATGTCGTACAGTAGTTCTCTACTCCTATATAGTATGTTAGTTTCCCTACTTCTTATATGTATAGCAGTATCTACACTAATATTTATATATTTATATATTTGTTTGTGCTGTTATAGCTTTGATCTGCAATAAGGTTAAAATGGTTTGATAGATCTGAATTAAATTAAGCTCAAATAAGTTATATCTATCATTTTATGACACTAACAGCTGTCAAAATAAATAATATATATATATATATATATATATATATATATATATATATATATATATATATATATATATACGAGTATATATATATATATATATATATATATATATATATATATATACGAGTATATATATATATATATATATATATATATATATATATATATATATATATATATATATATAAGAGAGTATAATTAAATTAAGCTCAAATAAGTTATATCTATCATTTTATGACACTAACAGCTGTCAAAATTAATATATATATATATATATATATATATATATATATATATATATATATATATATATATATATACGAGTATATATATATATATATATATATATATATATATATATATATATATATATATATATATATATATCCATTTTATTTATGGATTGGTTTTAATACAATTTAAACGATTGATGTGCAATTATTTTAAGTGAAATATTTGACATTGACAGAACTCAAATTTAAAATACCTATATCTCCTTTATGCATGATCAGATTTTAACGGTATATGTCAAATTAATTAAAGTAAGTTTTTTGACACTGACAACTCTAACAATTAAAATTCTTATACTTCCTTCATTAAGGGACCGATTTTAATCAAATTTGAATTTGACATGAATATTTGTTAAAATTAAATCGTTGAAGACATGTGACATGCCATGACTCAGACTGCAATTTGACATTAAATCTTAAGTGACATTAAATCTTTCACAGCCGTAACTGTATTTTTAGAACTTTATGGTTTATTTCATATCAACCTTGATATGATACCCACAGACAATATTTTGAGACCTCTTAAATACCATAACTTGTTGGAATAACAGCGTGATATATCTTCTCAGATTCAAATAATTAATAAACTTCATGATTCTACAACATATTTTTCATGACTCTGTGTGTGGCATTACCTTGTATATGCCACTAAAATTCAAAATGAATCTGACTATATGACAATAAAAATCTCCTTACAAATATCGTTACTGTTCAAATTTTAAAATCTTCGAATATTAACGTACCATTTTCATGCGTTAAATTCTAATGTCATCAAATGTCATGTGAAAACAAGAGTTTACTTACGTAAGGAAGTTTTTTTTTTATTTTGTTTTATGGCGTTGGTGGATACCAAATAGCCAGCTTCTCACTTTATTATATATATATATATATATATATATATATATATATATATATATATATATATATATGTATATATATATATATATATATATATATATATATATATATATATATATATATATATATATATATATAATAAAGTGAGAAGCTGGCTATTTGGTATCCACCAACGCCATAAAACAAAATAAAAAAAAAAACTTCCTTACGTAAGTAAACTCTTTGTTTTCACATGACATTTGATGACATTAGAATTTAACGCATGAAAATGGTACGTTAATATTCGAAGATTTTAAAATTTGAGCAGTAACGATATTTGTAAGGAGATTTTATTGTCATTATAGTCAGATTCATTTTGAATTTTAGTGGCATATACAAGGTAATGCCACACACAGAATCATGAAAAATATGTTGTAGAATCATGAAGTTTATTAATTATTTGAATCTGAGAAGATATATCACGCTGTTATTCCAACAAGTTATGGTATTTAAGAGGTCTCAAAATATTGTCTGTGGGTATCATATCAAGGTTGATATGAAATAAACCATAAAGTTCTAAAAATACAGTTACGGCTGTGAAAGATTTAATGTCACTTAAGATTTAATGTCAAATTGCAGTCTGAGTCATGGCATGTCACATGTCTTCAACGATTTAATTTTAACAAATATTCATGTCAAATTCAAATTTGATTAAAATCGGTCCCTTAATGAAGGAAGTATAAGAATTTTAATTGTTAGAGTTGTCAGTGTCAAAAAACTTACTTTAATTAATTTGACATATACCGTTAAAATCTGATTATGCATAAAGGAGATATAGGTATTTTAAATTTGAGTTCTGTCAATGTCAAATATTTCACTTAAAATAATTGCACATCAATCGTTTAAATTGTATTAAAACCAATCCATAAATAAAATGGATATATATATATATATATATATATATATATATATATATATATATATATATACTCGTATATATATATATATATATATATATATATATATATATACTCATATATATATATATATATATATATATATATATATATATATATATATATATATTAATTTTGACAGCTGTTAGTGTCATAAAATGATAGATATAACTTATTTGAGCTATTTAATTATACTCTCTTATATTTTATATATATATATATATATATATATATATATATATATATATATATATATATAATACTCGTAATATATATATATTTATATATATATATATATATATATATATATATATATATATTATTTATTTTGACAGCTGTTAGTGTCATAAAATGATAGATATAACTTATTTGAGCTTAATTTAATTCAGATCTATCAAACCATTTTAACCTTATTGCAGATCAAAGCTATAACAGCACAAACAAATATATAAATATATAAATATTAGTGTAGATACTGCTATACATATAAGAAGTAGGGAAACTAACATACTATATAGGAGTAGAGAACTACTGTACGACATAATTTTGTCTTTTTGTGTCGATATGTGTAGCATGTTCATGTCGGCTCCATATTCTATGTTTTTTGAGCAGATAATATGATATTTTCGTAGCGAAAATGTTCGTATTGTGTCTAGCCAATCTGTTGCGAAATGTCCATTTGATTTTAAAATTTTATGACCAGTTTTAACTGTGAGAAAAGTAAAAATTATTTATTTTATATTGTAGGTATACTACAGATCTAGAATTTGTGGAATTAAATAGAGTTAAAAAATGGGGGTCTTTCCCAAAAAGGTAAAAAAGCAGATTTGATCAGCACACGAGTCGATCCTAAGCCCTAGGCGAAAGCCGATGTTGATGTGGTGTAGATTTATTAACGAAAGATAAATTTCGAATATTTCTAATATACACACCCATTGGGCGAAAGGGAATCCGGTTCCTATTCCGGAACCTGGCAGCGGAACCGTCAAAAAGTCGGGCCCTTGCAAAAGAGTTCGTCGGGGTAACCCAAAAGGACCCGGAGACGCCGTCGGGAGATCCGGGAAGAGTTTTCTTTTCTGCATGAGCGTTCGAGTTCCATGGAATCCTCTAGCAGGGAGATATGGTTTGGAACGCGAAGAGCACCGCAGTTGCCGCGGTGTCCGGATCTTCCCCTCGGACCTTGAAAATCCGGGAGAGGGCCACGTGGAGGCGTCGCGCCAGTTCGTACCCATATCCGCAGCAGGTCTCCAAGGTGAAGAGCCTCTAGTCGATAGAATAATGTAGGTAAGGGAAGTCGGCAAATTGGATCCGTAACTTCGGGATAAGGATTGGCTCTGAGGATCGGGGCGTGTCGGGCTTGGCGAGGAAGCGGGTCCTGGTTAACGAGCCGGGCCTGGGCGAGGTGAAGGTTTCGGCTGGATCCGAGCTCGGTCCCGTGCCTTGGCCTCCCGCGGAACCGCTTTGCTGCGAGGCCCGAAAGGTTTCGCGACTTTTCGGTGTCCTCTTCGGCCGCTATTTAACGGTCAGCTCAGAACTGGCACGGACCGGGGGAATCCGACTGTCTAATTAAAACAAAGCATTGCGATGGTCTTAACGTGATGTTGACGCAATGTGATTTCTGCCCAGTGTTCTGAAGGTCAAAGTGAAGAAATTCAATCAAGCGCGGGTAAACGGCAGGAGTAACTATGACTCTCTTAGGCAGCTAGCACTTCTTTTTGGTACTCCAGTAATATTCATTATAAAATCGGATATACTACACCGATTTGCTTATAAGTCCCTGTGAGTGTGTATAAGTGTCTGTGCATGTGTTAGTGTAATTTCAACATCAACACCCGATCAAAAGGGTGAGTTTCTGCCCTCTAAAGTTTTAACCACTACCTAACTAATCCTTAACTCCGGACTAATAATATGACCCTAAGCCCTTTTTATTTCAACCTTTTTTTCTGAATTCCGTTTGCTAACCATACGTATGGTCATATTCGGGCAAAATTAAATATCGTCTTTGTGCAAAGAGAACAAGTCATAATATCAATAAATATCTTGTGCCCGTTAATCAGAATTTTAACTTGCATTTTTCACTGAAAAGTGAAAAATCACTTTTTCCGGGGAGAAAAACGTAGAGAATTTTAAGAACCTTAACCAACAAAGGGATCCCATAGGATACATCCATTTCCGCCGTTTAAACAACGATTTAACTAACAAATAAAAATACGGACACTAGTCCATTCTGAAAACTCTTAATGTATGTATTTCTGGCTTGATACTGCAGAATAATCTGAATCCTAACTTAAAACTACCGATGAAAAATACGGACACTAGTCAATTCCCTTGGCTGGGAACTTTATAATGGTGTGTATATCTGACTAGATACTGCAAGATCGTATCAACGCTCACAATTCTGAACACTTCATCCATATGCAACATCAGTATTGGACACTGGTCAATCTATCCATTAGCCGTGAACCTAGAGGAACTGTCGACGGTTAGTTACGTGTTTACCGTCTGTTATGGTGTGACATTTTGTGTGCGCGACAAATATTGTGGTCGATTATCTATAAATGTGCGCGTTATCTCCAATCTAGCTTCTCCGTTATCCTACAGTGGATTGGACTCGACTTTATTTATAGTTTAACATCTTATACTTGTTTATATTTTCCTTATTTTTCTTCTTTTCTTTTTTTAACCTAATTTTAAGCCAGTGTCTGTTACTATTTATTATTATATTATTTTATTTTTACTCCCAATATTTATCTTTACATCTGTGCTATTGTTTGTGTGTTATTGCGAGTTTTACGTAGCGTAAAGCTATTAATTGGTAGGTTAAATTAATTTGTATATACTACACTCTTATTTGCTTATTTGTTTGCTTATATATCGTGCAACCGATCGATCCGGTTTTACTGTTTATTAGAACGATATTAGAGCGGGCGGGCTTTGAGTGGGTCGAAACTGACTGTTGTGGACAATATCCTCGATCCTTCATTTACCGCCGAAGTAGTCCAGCATTTCATCAATGAAGTCTGGGGCTGGGTTGTTCAAAACAATACACCCAACGACAATCGAATCAATAGGCACGGCCAACGACTATATGCCTACGTACAACGATTGTACAATAAAGACCGAGCAAGACTGGCGGAGGGTATTTTGTCGGGCACCCTGTACGAAAACCCGGGGCCAACTTTTACCACAGACGATGCATTTAATGCATATAATGACATCCTAGGCTCACTGTCGCGTCCCGACAATTTATTACTTATCCTGTCATCCACGGAATCGAGTTATATTGCCCAATCACGGATGACGAGCTGAGAAAAATACTCAATGCTCGTCATTCCGAATCTAAGGGTACGGATAACATCAAAATGTCGGATTTGAGACCGGCAACTTTCGATTTATTACTTCTCCTATTCAATTTGATCCTTTTCTCCTCACGTATTCCTGATGGCTGGAGGAGGAATAGGACGGTGCTGATCCCAAAGTCGGTTGCGACATCGCCGATATAAATACGTGGAGGCCGCTCACCATATCGTTTGCGGGGCTTCGTTTGTTTAATAAGATCTTGGCTGCGCGCTTTCCTGCGCTTTCGCTTGTGGCGGAGCAGCGTGGTTTCTGCAGCGTCGACGGGACGTTCGCCAACAACCTGTCCCTCCAGTCTATATTTAAACAGTGTCGAACTGATTCGAAGCCCTTTTCAGTGACCACGCTTGACCTGAGGAAGGCGTTTGACACTATGAGTCATCACAGTGTCATAAGGGCCCTTAACAGGTTTCGGCTACATCCTAGGATCGTCGGTCTTGTCTGCAATAGTTATACTGGATGTACCACCACCATAAATATCAACGGAATCAGTACCGATAATATTCCGATAAATAGGGGCGTTAAGCAGGGTGACCCCCTCTCCCCGTTACTCTTTAATATGGTAATGAACGAGGCCATCGCGTCCCTTAAGGATGGCGGGGCTGGTCTTGACATTGGGACGGAGAAGCTGACATGTCTCGCCTATGCCGACGATTTGCTCTTATTCACTGAGAGCAGGCGGGAGATGTAGCTAGCAATTCGACTCCTAGAAAAGCAAATGGAGAAACGTGGCATGACCTTCAACCCCAGGAAATGGTCCAACCTCACCTGCGCACTATTGCCAAATAAATCCAAACTGTATGTCGTTACAGCTCTTGGTGGTTGGAGGTAGCCTAATTTCCCAGATCAATGTCGATGACCAGTTTCATTACCTCGGATTTAACTACGGGTTTATGGGAGCGAGAGAGTCTACCCTGCAGGACCTTCCGTTACATCTCAGTAGAATTCTGGCCGCCCGTTTAAAGCCTCAACAGAAGCTCGCTATCATTAAGTTCTACCTGATTCCGCGCTACACCTATCTACTGCAGAGTCCGGCAATAACTCTCAGGACACTTATTTCGGTCGACAGGCAGATACGGCTCGCTGTTAAAAAGGCGCTCCTTCTACCGAAACAGCTAACCAACGCCGCCTTATATATACCGGTCAAACAAGGAGGCCTAGGTGTTATGTCCTTCCGATGCCGGATTCCGGGGACAATGCTCCAGAGACTCGACAATCTTAACGATCGAGCGGCGACCGAACTCTCCCTGGTGAGCGTACTCTCTCTTCAATATACGGTCACGCTTAGGGAGAAACTGTCTACATGGACAGCGACCATTGGACGGACTGCCGCTCAGGTCTCATCATACTGGGCAGCGAAGCTGGAGGCTTCTGTCAGCGGTGGCGGGATGTGGCAGGTCAGGGTCGGTGGTGGTTGTGGGGGTTTCGATCGATAGCCTACCCCAATACTGGAGTGGCGAAGACTTCATTAAATCCATTCAGCTACGTTTCAACGTGCTCCCAACAAGGGGGGGGGGGGTTCATAACCGTACCGGTGATGTGCGGTGCAGGGCTGGGTGTGGCAGGCGGGAAACCATCTGCCATGTCTTGCAGGCCTGCCCCGTGAAGCATCACGGGAGTATCAAGAGACATGACAGAATTGTAAACAAGTCGGCGGAGTTCGCCACTCGGGGAGGTCTAAAAGTCACGGTCGAGCCGCGGATCCGGGATGCCCGAGGGGCACTACATAAGCCCGACCTCCTCCTAAGGAGAGACTTGGAGATGATGGTGACCGATGTCGCCATCCATTGGGAGGGCCCCGATGTGCTCGCCGCTTCGGCGAGGCACAAAATCGCAAGATACTCGGGGCCTTCCTTTATGGAGGCGATGTCGGCCAAGTTTCCCAGTTGTAATATCACTTTCGCGCCATTTGTCATCGGTGCTAGAGGGGGATGGTGTGCTTTGAATAACATCTTCACCGGGTTCGCACGGATCAGTAAGACCCAGGTACAGCTGCTTACGTTTTCTGTACTGAAGGGTGGGTGGCTGATGCATCTCCTCCTTCAGCTCGATGATCTATGCCGATCAGCGGCGTTAAACTTGCGACTACGAATGCATGTCACTAGCGGCTTTGAAAGGTTGGTCCCAGGACGGGTTGAGTCCTCGGGGCCAAAGCCACGTCGATATCAGTGGGTACTCGCTGCACTGGAATCTGCTGCCCTTATGATGGTCATTTTAATTGTAACAAATGACGACCTCAATGTATAATATGTTAGTGATAGTGTATTTATACAGTTTGTTTATTTTGTTTTCTGTTTTTCTCTGTATTGATTTATATACATTTTTGACTTATATATTGTCTATTTTATCTATGTTTATTTTATATGTGGCTGTATCTGTTAGGTTTGTTCGATTCAATATTTATTATTTTATCTTTGTAGTATTATTGTCGACTGTGTAGTCCTTGCTTTAGTCTTAGTCTTTTACTATATAACGACTGACTTTGTAATAATTTTATGTACATGATAGTGGGGAGTATTAATAGGGATGAAGTGCTACGGGCACTACTCTTGGGTTTTAATCTAATTTTAAGAGTTATACAGCCACGGTGGCCTACATCTAAGCTGTAATGATCTTGTGTTTTGAAAATTGTAATTACTGTGTAATTGTGATTTTTTTTCCATTTTCTGAATAAAAATCTTAATAGCCAAATGCCTCGTCATCTAATTAGTGACGCGCATGAATGGATTAACTAGATTCCCACTGTCCCTACCCACTATCTGGCGAAACCACTGCCAAGGGAACGGGTTTGGAAAAATTAGCGGGGAAAGAAGACCCTGTTGAGCTTGACTCTAGTCTGGCACTGTAAGGAGACATGAGGCTAATTCTAAAAATAAGTGTCCGAATTCAAAATGCTGTTTTTTTCTTATTAAATAAAATAGATTTTCTTGAACGACAGAGCCGGCGACGTATTAAATTTTTGTTGTCTAAACATCGTAAATCAGCTATAATTTCTAGTGACCGTTATTCGTACTCATTTGGTGGACAGTAATGATTATAACATAAGTGCTTTACTCACTGACGCGCCAAAAGAATTTATTCCTGCTATGTAAAGACCTTACCATGATAGATCATGTAATTGTTTTTGCAGGTACTACAGACTCTCTTAAAGATCGCAAAATTAAAGTAAATGATTTATGTACAATAGTTATGTAAAGGATCTTGCAAACAGAACTATTTGCTTTATTGGTGCTTCGTACTGCGTCTTAGTTTAATATGAATTGTTCGATATACAAATGTGTCCATAGTATAAAGAAACAAACAGGATTTTCAATCCTTTAAATTATAAAAATATTTCTCCTTTTTTTAGGTAATTTACCAAAACACTTATTTTCGTTGAATTACTCTAAAATGGACTAAGCAATCCTTTTATTAATTATCACAATTTAATTGAGTTACCAACGTTTTTGAGTAAGTCTATTTGTTAAGATCTTTGTCAACAATTTAGAGATTTGCGAAACTAGATTGATTGGTCGGTAATTTTTTAAATTAGCTTTATCTCCTTTTTTGTGTATCAAGATAACGATGGCATTGTTCCAGTTATTAGAGGTTTTACCTTCAATCAAACACAAGTTAAAAAGATCGCAGAGTTTCTTTACCACTTCTGGCCCCCTTCTTCATTATTTCCACCAAAATTGTATGCTCTTCAGGCGATTTATTATTTTTAAGTGCTTTCAGTGCATGATATATTTCTTCGGTAAGCAGGACTTCTGAGCCAACATTAATAATAATAATTTTTTGGATTTTCTGTGTTTGCTCTGTTCTATTTTATTCTTGGTTTCTTTGCTCAGTCTATCTGCGTTTCTGTGTTTTTGCTTTGCTATGTTTAAAGACGTTTTTTCCAATGTTGTTAAAATATCGTTCATGTTATTCAAATTGTTTTCCTTCCATTCACTTTTCTTCTCCCTCAATCTTTCAGTTCCTGTTGGTTGCCAAGATTTCCGTTTTAGTAGGTTGGTGTTTGAATTTCTCTTTTCGGTAATCTCTTAATCTGTATTTTGACTCTTAAAATTCTATGGTCACTATAGTAGTAAATGAATTCAGAGGTGTTACATCTTTTAAAATGGATTTATTATTTGACAAAATGTAATCGATCTCGTTTTTAGTTCTGGTGTCTGGGCTTCGTAAATCCACTTGCGTTATTTCTTTTTCCTGAAGAAAGAGTTCATGGCATATAATTTACGCCTTGTCAAATATTCAAGCAGCATAGTACATACCTCTTTGATTTCTGTTATCGTAACTTTAGGGACCTAAATATTCTTCATTTTCCTCCCGTTTTTCGTCAAGTTTAGAGTGAAAATCGCCGATAACCAATGCGTATGTAGTGTGTTCCATTTCATCGTTTTGTTATTTTATTGTCGGAGCGTAGCACTGAATAATTTTAAGTCAATGTTTTGGGGAGATTTCCAAAATGATTGAAACAACCTTGTCTGGTTCAATGTCGAATCTAATAATGCTTGGTATCAGTCGTTGATGAATTATAAAACCCACTCCTCGTTGATTTTCGTTATCTGCTACCTTGTAATAAAACAAAAGGCCAGATAGCAGCAATCTATTTTGTTAAGCTCTCGTTCGAATTCATAAAGTTGAGCGACTTTACTGCATTAAAAAGAATCGAATCGGTTCTCTGTGATTTTCAAATGAAAATTTTTGACAGTAAAGTTTTCCCTCTAGGCTTATTCATAAACCTCTTGCGAGCTTCTGATGTTGTGAATCATGAGACCTTCCTTGCAAGACCAATCGGTATGGCGATCGTGGAAAACTTTACGAACTTTTTGAGATGTACTTAGAAATCGTTAAACAGTTTATAACAGTAAAACTGAAGAACAGCAACAGTAAAGTTATAAAACAAAGTGGTTCATAAAGCCTCTGGCTTGGGCCATTTTTATTTTTAATAGTTTCAAACAATCTAATTAACATTTTGACTAATCCCTCACAAGGAGTATAGTAACTTGCTATGCTGATGAGACAAATATTTTGGTAACTAAAAATGACAATAATTCTCTTAAAAGTACAGCAGAAACTGTTTATAGTAATGTACTCCTTTGGTCTGTTAAAAATCATTTACATTTGAATAAAAGTAAAACACATCTTGTAATTTTCGCTAATAGAACCCAAAAAAATTGAAACTTAAGTTATTTGAGAACTCACTGGAGCCCTTACAAGTCTTACCACACTCCAATATTCTCGGGATAAGTCTTGATTGTGGGCTATATTGGGAAATGCATGCTGAGGAATTATGCAATTCATCACGAAGCAATTGTTATGCTTTGAAATTCTTAAGTAACTACTGCAGCCTTGATTCCCTCTTAACTCTATAGTATGTCAATTTTCATTGTCGCCTTTCCTATGAGATTTTAAACTGGGGGGTTTGTATTAACGCACTTTGGGTTTTTTACAAAAATATGCAACAAGAATTAATGCATAAAATTTTGCTTCGAGAATCTTGTCGTCAATACTTTAGGAGTTTTAAAATTTTAACATTGGCGGGAATTTATATTTTGAAAACGTGTATATTTGTTCATCAAAACAAGTCCATTTTTGAAGCAAGTCGCTTAGTTTAGGAATCTAATACAATAAAGGGGATTTGTTGTTGCCTAATGTTCATCGTTTTACCTTTTATCAAAAAAATATATATTTTATAATGAATGTAAATATTCTTAAAATTAGGTTAAGCGGTTTTTACTTCAAAAAAGTTATACTATATAATGTTTTGATTCATGTTTCAGCCTGTCTCATTAGGTGTTTCCCTGCTTTGATTATTTTATAATATATTGACGTTTCCATCAATTATTGTGAAAATTTAAATAATTTTATCTTATGTGCTGCCACTCGTATTTAGATTAGGCAACCCGTTTTTCACGAGAGTACAGGGTTGCCATAATTTCAAATTTTTATCCATCTCTTTATCCAAAACTCATGTTACTTGATCAACTCTTTATTGCTTTTAAAAATGAATGCAAATTGTTTACAGCATTGTAGATTTATTATTGAGTAGTTATAAAAAAGAATCCGTTATTTTGTAAATATTGAAGTAAAATAGTTATCCAGGAGCTAAGACGGGTATACTATGTCCATAAAAAGAGAAATGCGTTAAACACAAGTAAATATTTTAATTTTCAAATAAAACTTAAAAAGTATTTTAATTATTTAAACACGTAATAAGAAAGAAAACAAAGTTAATATATATATCCTACATAAACTAAAAATATAACGAATATAACAAAGAACAAACGAAAATTATAACTAATCTAATTTGAAATTTTAGTTTTTACAGTATAAATAATCAAATAAACTTGTTTATATACCAAAAAAATGTTTCTACCAATATATGTATAATAACGATCAAATTTAATGTCATCTATTCAACTATTTTAAGATCAAGTCTCCATAAGAATTGTATGCGAGGAACTTTGTTGTCGATATTGTTAGTTAAATGATAATGATTTTCAGAAAGGTGTTAAAATGATCACTCAATCCTTCGCCACAGCATTCCATTCTGTTTCGTGGGATGTGTTCAGTGGTTAGTTTGTTTTACCTATTTTATAATCCTCATTATAGAATCCGAAAGAAATGTATAAAAACTCAAAAATACTTAGGAATAATTATTTAGGCGCCTAGACCGGCGATCTCGGCGATCTCGGCGGGAGCGGTAGTAGTCATTTATGTTGGTCTTGAATCACTGCAGGTTATGTTGGATGGAAAAACAGAAATTGGCAGTTCATTCTAAATAAATGAAGTTCTCATATAAAAAAGTTTCCTAAGCGGGTTTTATGAGAAGTGACAAGTTCAATCTCATACGGATGTGGTTTATTTGCACGACGTAAAGTTGTGTGGAATTAAGTAGCTTCTAGGTATGACGGGTTCACCCACTGACAAGGAAAAACTACTTTCTTCCTCTTTCTGATACAAACCTAAGTACCTGGAAGGAGGGCAGACCCATGCGACTAGCAGTAAGTCTCTATCTCTCTAGCAGACACCGAGGAGGATGTTGCAGATCCATGCGACCATCATCTTTTTGGCTACGACATCCACCATACACATATCCATTCATGCCCACACCCAGGCAGATAGGGCGGACTGCTACGGACCCATGAGAACAGCCAATCGTCTTTGTCTAACACGCACTTAAAGATATACTACGTTTGTACGACCAGTATTCGTCTCTCTGCAGCCTGCTGCAGATCCGTGAAACTAGCAGCCCGTCTTTGTGTGGCACACACCTAGAGGTATACTATAGATCCGTGCTACCAGTATACTTCTTTCTGCCTGCCCTACACCCGGTAATAGAGGGACTGCTGCAGAGTAGTATAATCAGTAGTCCGTCTCTGTCGAGCATGAGTCAAGAGGAACACTGTGGATCCCAGTATTCTTCTTGTAATATACATGCATACTCATATTCATCTAGACGGAACCGGATCCTGACCCGAAGAGCCGACAGTACGTCACCATTATAGATAATCTTCACCGACATCTTGCCCCCTCTCATACTCCAAGCTCGTTGGTTACCAAACCTAACAAATCGCGCACGCGCACTGAGCCTACAGTGTTTAACCGCAGATTAGTGTTGGCTTGAAGTTAAAACGAAGTCCGTCTACTGCCAGTCCAGAAGAGCTTTCCATAGAGCGATGAGAAGTGCAAACCACTAGCACTCTCAGCAACGCCATCTATAAACCGATTCTTAAAGTTGCTTACCTACCACCGATTCGTAATAAGCCGGAATCAACGTTCACCGTCATCAACTACAATCCTGTCTATCGTCACCAGGAAGTATACCTCTGAGCGTTATCAAGTATGCTGTGATACCTCAGCTGAAGCTCAAGAGAGACAGTACAAGTTGTAGTAAGATATTCTGCTAAATTTGTTCATAAAGCTGCCAAGTGATGCCAACGATTTGCGTTCTACGTATTAAAATCAACGGAACCGTATACTGCCCTTCAATGACGTCACCGTATACTCCATCATCTGTCGTACGAATATTCGTTTGATTTCTAGACACTTTCTTCCGCATACATGCATGCTGTCTCCTTTCTCACACCTTAGCCTTCACTTAAGGTATTTCTTACGAGTAACTATTAAAAGTGGTAGTTTTGCTTGAAATTTTGAGAAAAGAAAGATTTTTTAGCATGAATATCACTGCTTCAATATGAAGATGGTTTACCACGCCGTACTGTCATAATTAATTGTAAAAGTTTCAGATATTTAACACAGATTAACACACAAAGATAGGAATTCATACCCTTTTTTCGATCAAAAGCATGCGTTTTTTACAATTTTTGTTGTCGTATGTGCCTTGAAAAGTAAAAAGTAACAAAAAAATATATACATAAAAAAATTACTTTGCTTTCGTTTGTTAAAATATGAAGGCAGTATACTTCTTAATTGTTGCAAAAATATTAGATAAATATTACTTTTTGGTATATTTTATGAAGTGAATTTTCGCTAGGGCAACGTAGCTTGAAGCAGACGGGGGCGTTCTTTCAAATTTTGAATCACATATATGCATTGCACTGATCGAACTTTCTTTAAAAGGTACTAGAATAAACACGTGCTTCAGACGCGCATTTACTCAGTTATCAATACTTAATAATTGATATATTTTTAATAAATAATCCAAAGTATCGTTGTAATTAATTATAGATAATTTTTATTCGATATCATGTAAAAGTATCAAGGTTATTATAAATAACACGTGATTGCGTGCGGTGGGAAGCAAGTGAGAAGCTACGTTGCCACATTAATTATACCCTGGAAACCAAATTATTTCGCGTCTTTCTCTAACATAATGCTCTCTCTGTCTTCTCGTAAGAAGTACCTTAACGCTACTTCTTGTAAACTCTTTCTTCCGTACATCCTACTTTTCAGACTGTACCTAAGATAAGCCACTATCAACTGTTAGCTGACATGCGCACTGATCCCTGGTTTTCCGTTTCTTCACTGTAACAAGTTATGTTTGATGGCTCCTTACCACGTGAATCCAACGGGTGTCGTCCGACATGTAACCGTTGGATAACCTAACCAAAAGTCTAGCTGATCGATAGATAACTGATGTCTCCTTTACCAAGCCGCGGATACCGTTACAAAAGATATAACTAGAATTTCTATTCTCCGACTCGTCCGTCCGTCTGTCTGTTAGAGTAATTTGAAGCTATCTGTATTTAGTGTTATAGTGTAAGCATATGGCCAAGTTTACCATTTCAAATGAAACAAGCTGTGTAATTTAGAAACAAGTATAATGTATTACAATTACTTTTAAAAGTAATGGACTTATAATAAACTGTAAAAAACTTTATTATTCTTCCTATTAAAATGTAAGATAATATACGGAAATAGCAATAGGGCTAAGAAAAGTTGAAAAAACCCATTATTTGATTTTTGTAAGAGTTTATTCTAAGGGATTTAACTTAAAAGAGCTACATACAAGTAAATTGTGAGTTATTTAGGATTTCGAAAAGACGTAAACTGAAACAACAGCAAAAGCTTAATGCAAAATGTCCCATGAAATTTAAATTTGTTTGGCTTATTGCACAAAAGCAACGACGAGAGGAATAAAGAGCGTCACCTCGGTCCTTGGAAATTTAGTTGGTATGAAGCCTTTCGCCAGAACAGAGCGTGTACTTTCTGTGCGAGAGAATTTCTATATTCAGAGCGTAAATGAAGCCTCGGGGAGTTTAAGGAAATTACTTCGACTTTAATCTTAGGTAGGAGGATGAAGGACATCAAGAAATAATGCAAACAAGGCCTAGATTTGAGTATCCATTTGTGAGTACTTCCACCTTTTAACCTCAAACGATCAAGTGCCTTAAATGTATGTAGGAGCTCGTTACAAGGCGTTTTTTTCGTAAAGTGCACACCAGTAAGATACAGTTGGTATAAATTAAAACAACTGATACTGCTTAGAAGCAATCAAATTGTTAACCGCTTTTTAACATTCATCAGCATCCTATTCTCGGACGAAAAACATTTTTCACCTTAACGGTCCCATGAATAAACAGAGTTGTTTTAAATACAGTCCGATTAATTCAAAAGTAAAGCAACAAAAGCCTTTACATTTCCCTAAGGTGACTGCTTGCTGGTAACTGGAGGAAATATGTGACAATAATTGGGAATCTCTTTACACTCGCTTTACAAATATTGATGGTTTTTTTTCTTGTGGAGATATCTCAAAACTAAAGTTTAAAAAAACAATTTTTTCTACGAGAACAATTTAAAAAAAATATTCGGCAAGAAATGGTAAAGATCCCGAGAATTAACAGGGTCAGTAATTTGTTCGCTGACTTAGTAGAGTACCGAGACCACAAAGATTCATATTTAGACGACATGATTTTTAAAAAATATTTTTTTCGTCACTGTAGTTTTATACACCGTAATTTTTTTTTATCATAAATGTTTTAACATTAAGCTTTTTTATGAAAGGTCTTGTATTTATTTTCATTACATTTGTCTATGTAATTTTAATAACTGGTTTCCAAGTTTAAAAATCTGTTTCCTGTAAAATTTAAATTATGTTGGCTTTCCCGCGTTTCTTGCTTTTTATAATTTAACAATGGAAACATTGGTATGGGTATATAAAATTAACAATAAAGGAATTTTAGGTCGACAGTCTGCTACACAATTTTACTATCATCCAACAACTCGCTGAAACCACTGTTCCGGATAAGCAATTCCTGTCTAACCATAAAGTTTAACGTTTCCCGTTTTAAAAAATGAAAATATCTTATATTATTATTTACAAACAGTGTAAAATATTAAAACGTTATAATAAAATAAGATTTTTAAATTTTAATTTGAGCTTCCTTTCCTCCCTCTTTCGCCGTTGATGTTTTTTTTTTTTAATTAAATATGGATCTTATCATAGTTTTATGCTTCCAGTATATATTTAAATTATAATATAAACTGCAATTAAAGTGTTATTTTGTCAAAAGTTAAAATATAGCGAGCATAATTATTTCTTACATTACAAATAATTTGAAATCATCAAAAAAGTATGATTTTTTAAGATAAATTGCACTTTTACCTGTTGTAATTTTAGCTTCTACTAATTCCTGCTGTTTTTTATAATGTCCTGTTATGTGTTGTTTTATATATTTACAGTTTAATAGTAGCTTGGATACTATATTTACAGACAACGTACCATAATCTTTTTTTCGAAAGCGATTTTTCATATCAAAGTGTTCATTATTTTGGTCTGAAGAAGATAGGTTTTGAACTGTTTGATGGCTAAAAAAAATAAGACAAAAATCAAGCTAATTAAACGTTCACAATAATGAAAATTGACTATATATTCTTATTAAAAATAATATTTCTCTAAAGCCCCAAAAAAGTTACTGCAGACCGTAAAAATATGTTTTTTCTAACAAGTCCTATGGAAATAAGTTGCGCAATTCAAATATACTTTTTGTAAGAGTAATCTACAAGGGGATCGGTCCTGTCTTATAGGACTGATCTTTTTAATTACTCGTTTTTGAAGAATTTGTCACTGTGTATGTTAAAATTTTAATTTGTCAGCAAGGGGGCACGGAGTGATTATGTCAAAAAAATATATAAAAAGGCATTAAAAATAAGCAATAATCAATAAGCAGGTTCTTATAAAGGTATTAATAATACTGTATTTTACTTACGTTTTCTCTTTGAACCAAATTTCTTACAAACTCTTAAGTTTTTACTTACAGAACATGTTTGGTTTCTAATAATAATAAATTTTGGTTTTAAATAGCTTTTAGCCTCATAAAATACTGGCTATAATATGTTATTTCCTTAAATTTACAATATTATATCATGTTACTATATATACTTTTTTGTAAAATCTTCCATATTTTTTGAATTCTAAACTGTTTTAAAGCAGTTTTTTAATGAAAAATAGTTTTGACGTAATAGCATTGACTGATCATATCAAATTTCAATATACATCAACATAAAATCTTAAGGAATTTGACTTGATAGATTAGTTAGTCTCCCCAAAAATTTGACCTTGACTAAGGATATATATAAAAAAACAGATTTTATGTAGATAGATGTAGCTGTAAGTACTAAAAGATAAAAATTAATAACACTGAAAGCCAAACTTGAAACTCTAAATACGTTTTTTCCGAAGCAACATTTTTTGAGCGGGCGGAAGCGAAGAAGAAAAAGCACACCATAATCAACAAATCACTCCAATATATTTTTTAAATGTAACAGTTTTTATAGTAACCTGAAGCTAAAAATTGAAACAGAAAAAAATCTCTTTAAAAAAGCCAGCATTTTATTAATTTACATACGAGTTAATTTCTCCTAGTCATATTGGTCAAAAAATAATTTGTTTGGTTAATTCAGGCGATTAATACGTCCTTTTGGACATGTTCTGCACGCAGACGTTTCGACCGTCTGACTTTCCGCCGCCACAAATAAATAAAATTAAATTCAGAAAAATAATGCATATACATAAAAGTATGATAAATAAAATACAAAAACGGAGGGAACTATCTTCTTTAGTTTTTCCAAAAAATACAAAAAATTCCTTTGAAAATAGGCCGTAAAGTAGAATGGTCCACTAGTTACAGTAGTAATTTACGTTGATCTATTTTACTTATTTAAGTACATAACAGTTAAGATGGTGGAAAAGCAATTTTTATACTCTGACAGATGGTCTTTTTCAAGATCGCATGACTAAGATTTACATAACTGAAAACATTTCGGCATGATTGCAACAGACTGTTACAAAATACGAGTGGTTTTCTAAAAGTGATCAACAAGTACGCCATACTGGTAGTTTACTACTACTTACTAATTCGAAAAAAAAATCACAAATTGTATGTAGTGACAGTCAAAATGGCATAGAATTTTTATAATCTGACGCTTTGACTAAAATTCATGTGATGTAATTACAAAAGCATACGTCATATTTGACCATTTTAACTGCTTTATAGCATTAGTATCTAAATTAAATTTGTTTGTTTCTCTGGGTTAATCTTTTTCTTCTTCTTAGTGCGCCGTCTCCTGTCTGAGGTTGGCGATTCATGGTTTTGGAAACAGCTCTTCTAAGTATGTCTGTAGATGTACAATTGAATCATCTCCTTAAATCTTTCAGACAGAAATTATGACGGCTTCCGACCGATCTTTTCCTTCAGTTTTACCCTCTGTGATAAGTCTTAGGAGCGTATATCTATCGCCTCTCATTACGTGTCTCAGATACTGAGTTATTCTTTCTTTAATAATAGTTCTTGTTTTTTGGGACACGGTTAAGTACTTCCTGGTTGGTTACTCTTTGCACCCATGAGATACGTAACATTTGTCTGTATAAATATATTTCGAAGGCCACCAAGCGTTTTCCTGTGTGATCGAGATTCCAACTTTCGTATTCTTACAATAGAACTGGATATATATATATATATATATATATATATATATATATATATATATATATATATATATATATATATATATATATAGCAACTTATCATGCGGAGTCTCAGTTCGAGACTAAAATCCTGCAGTGTGAAAAAACGTTTTCATATCTATGAAGATCCTTCTGACCTGCTCTATTCTCAATCTGATCGCCTTCCTCGGATCACATTAGTCATTAATAGTTATACCCAAGTACTTGAATGTTCTACAGCTTCTCCATTTATGGAGAAGATACTAGTTATTTGTTGCTTGGAAAACACTAGCACTTGAGTTTTTGAGATATTTAGATAGAGTCCAAACATCTCACTATGCCGAACGATACGATCCATTACGTGTTGTAGATCTTTTGGATGGTTTGCCAGTATCGTCCGCATAAGTGATGTTGTATATCATAAAACTGTTTATGTTGATTTCTCCTGTAACTCTATCTAGTGCTTCTTTAAATATGGCCTCCGAATACAGATTGAACAGGACCGGAGGAAGAACACATTACTGTCGCATGCCTGTTTTGATTAGTATGGGTTCCGTTGTTGCTCGTTTCATCTTGACTTCTGCTATTTGGTGCCAATAGAAGTTAGCGATGATGCGTAAGTTGCCTTCGTCAGTTCCCGCCGATCTCAAAATCACAATCATCTTTTGATGATTGACGCAGTCGAAGGCCTTGCGGTAATCGATGAAATACGAGCGTATGTTGACGTTCTCTCTCTACATCTTCGGGCAAATGTTTAGTGTACATAGTGCCTCCCGCGTGCCACGACCATTTCAGAACCCAAATCGTGTATCATCAATTTTATATTCACAGGCTAATCTGCAAAGAAATGTTATTCTTATACGATATTACTAAAGTAATATTGGATTTTAAGGTCTGAAGTTATTTATAATTAAAGTTAAAAAGTACAAATTTTTAATGTATTAAAATCGTTTGCCATTAAAATAATTTGGTAGAGAAACGAACTCCCACTAAAACCATGATTTAAGCTGCGCAAACTGAGCCAACTGAAAAAAGTTCTGGTTCATATCCTTCCATTCGATCATTTTGTTTTCGATATAACCGGATAAAGTAATAAAATAAAAATGATTCAACATGACAAATAAACCATAAAACTAAGAAAAAGTCCTGATATTTTATTTAACTGAATTTCTTATATTGCATTTGCCACAGTATTTATTTATCTGATTATTTTTTTTACATTTTGCAGAAATGCCTGATGATTTCATTATTATTTATTAAGAGTTATTTAACAATTTTTGAGTATCTATTTGTGAAAAGTACGTAATCCAGATATGCTAGCGACCGTTTTGTGACGAGAGCTTCGCTTGCCTATTACCACCTGCGCGTGCGTGGCGAAAAATTATGGAGTGATCAGTTTTACTGCCTCTCATTTAATTAAATTCATTATATTTCCCACCTGGAATTTAGTTATAAAAAGTTTTTGGTATGCCAACAGTATTATTTAAATATACTATCGAAACCAGAAAAAGCAAAATTATTAACCTAAACTAATTTCGCTTGTATTTTGGTCGTATTTTAATTTTATAAAGCCTTGCATATAATAAACCTAACCTAATGAATTTCTCGCTAATAGAAAATCGAGTATTTTTCTTATAACTAAATTTGAATGTTTAGACCATTGTTTTCTACTTGTCTTTACCGCACTTATTGAAATTTTAAATGGATGAATGACACGGCTTGTCTTCCCTTGACACTTAGTCCGTATATAAAATATCTTTAGTTCAGGGTCAGAATATAAGCTACATCTTATCTCGAAAAATTAGGCACAGAACAGATAATTTTTGTTACTTGAAAAATTCATTCACTTACAAAAGTTAGTGTGTGATATAAAATAATATAGGTACTGGACATATTACATGTATGTGTGTGTGTGTGTGTGTGTGTGTGTGTGTGTGTGTGTGTGTGTGTGTGCGGTAAATGCTAATAGAAAACAGTGGAATAAATCGCACCGCTATGAAAATTGAATGGTCGCCTGTTCTCTCCGCCTTGGATGTAAAGGTGTCGCCACTAACTTTATTAAGTTTAGGTGGTTATATGTGGTAATATATAATTTATTAAGATACAAATTTAGAAAATATTCAGCTGTTACTTTTAAATATAATGTAATTTATTCTCTTCTCTATTACCTAAAACTACGCACTTCATTTGATTAGACGTTTAGTAATATTGAGAAAGCCGGTTAACCAAGGATTTTTTTTTTAAATTCTGGACGTCTGACAACACCATATATTTGACTAATTCGTTAGCAGCCGATCTAGTCAACCTATTTTCAGGACAGATTAGATGTGTGTTCGTGATAGGTTTAAGAGAAAATAAGAGTAGGAAGTATTTTAATTAAGAATATGTTAAAGAAAGGAAAGTGTAAAGATAAAAGAGACAGAGTTTATACAAACACTTAATCCCACAAACTTTCTAAAACTCCTTTGTTTTTTTTTTTTAAGTTCGACCAAGACAAATACAAATGTCACTAAAGTTAAGTATTCACTAAAATGATAACGACAATATAACAACAAATGAAACACAATGCAAAACTTCAATAGTAACGTACACCGAAAACTCCTTGATGCAAATGAAAATAAGGATGTTTTATCTTTTCAAAAGAATGATGATTTCATTATTATTTATTAAGAGTTATTTAACAATTTTTGAGTATCTATTTGTGAAAGGTACGTAATCCAGATATGCTAGCGACCGTTTTGTGATGAGAGCTTCGCTTGCCTATTACCACCTGCGTGGCGAAAAGTTATGGAGTGATCGGTTTTACTGCCTCTCATTTAATTAAATTCATTATATTTCCCACCTGGAATTTAGTTATAAAAAGTTTTTGGTATGCCAACAGTATTATTTAAATATACTATCGAAACCAGAAAAAGCAAAATTATTAACCTAAACTAATTTCGCTTGTATTTTGGTCGTATTTTAATTTTATAAAGCCTTGCGTATAATAAACCTAACCTAATGAACTTCTCGCTAATAGAGAATCGAGTATTTTACTTATAACTAAATTTGAATGTTTAGACCATTGTTTTCTACTTGTCTTTACCGCACTTATTGAAATTTTAAATGGATGAATGACACGGCTTGTCTCCCCTTGACACTTAGTCCGTATATAAAATATCTTTAGTTCAGGGTCAGAATATAGGCTACATCTTATCTCGAAAAATTATGCACAGAACAGATAATTTTGGTTACTTGAAAAATTCATTCACTAACAAAAGTTTGTGTGTTATATAAAATAATATAGGTACTGGACATATTACATGTATGTGTGTGTGTGTGCGTGTGTGTGTGTGTGTGTGTGCGGTAAATGCTAATAGAAAACAGTGGAATAAATCGCACCGCTATGAAAATTGAATGGTCGCCTGTTCTCTCCGCCTTGGATGTAAAGGTATCGCCACTAACTTTATTAAGTTTAGGTGGTTATATGTGGTAATATATAATTTATTAAGATACAAATTTAGAAAATATTCAGCTGTTTCTTTTAAATATAATGTAATCTATTCTCTTCTCTATTACCTAAAACTACGCACTTCATTTGATTAGACGTTTAGTAATATTGAGAAAGCCGGTTAACAAAGGATTTTTTTTTAAATTCTGGACGTCTGACAACACCATATATTTGACTGATTCGTTAGCAGCCGATCTAGTTAACCTATTTTCAGGACAGATTAGATGTGTGTTCGTGATAGGTTTAAGAGAAAATAAGAGTAGGAAGTATTTTAATTAAGAATATGTTAAAGAAAGGAAAGTGTAAAGATAAAAGAGACAGAGTTTATACAAACACTTAATCCCACAAACTTTCTAAAACTTCTTTGTTTTTTTTTTAAAGTTTGACCAAGACAAATACAAATGTCACTAAAGTTAAGTATTCACTAAAATGATAACGACAATATAACAACAAATGAAACAATGCAAAACTTCAATAGTAACGTACACCGAAAACTCCTTGATGCAAATGAAAATAAGGATGTTTTATCTTTTCAAAAGAATGAGTATTTTTTATGGTTAATTGACAGCATTCGTATCTGGGATTGTTGCCTCGCCCATATTGCACGGAATTCCTAAAAAGGATTCAGGTTCCTTCGGGTTCGAGATTCGATCGATAGCCCTTAGCAAACAAAAAAGAATAATAAATTCTGGTTCCTGCAACTGAAATGAATGAAAGAGAAAACAGAGGGTCTAACAAATCTTTTTTCGACTGCAGTTATCAGTATGCAAATCAACGGAGGCAGTGATAAGAAGTCAGATAAAAAAAATCATCTATCTGTTGGATAGACTGACCGCTTCAAATAACGATACAACATTAAAGCGGGAAAAATGCATAGTGAATCGGAAACTGTGGACACTCGAGCTACGGACTATACGGATATATATATATATATATATATATATATATATATATATATATATATATATATATATATATATATATATATATATATATATATATATATATATATATATATATATATATATATATATATATATATATATATATATATATATATATATATATATATATATATATATATATATATATATATATATATATATACACATATATATATATATATATATATATATATATATATATATATATATATATATAATGTATATATTATATATCGGTTATCCGAGGTAACGTGGGGAGGCACCCTCCTCGGATAACTAAAAACTCGGATAATCCAAAACTTTAAACCGATGTATTAACGTTTTTAACATATAAATAGGTACATACATTATAAAACAGTTAAATAGGTACCTATGCGCTTCTGTTTCATATTGCATCTTCTTTTTCTCGCTGCAATGTTTCTCCATCTATTAAGAAGAAGCAAATCCGCTGGGGTTGCCTCTGGTTGTTGTTCGATATACCTCAAAGCTTTTTCCAAAGAAGCAAAACCTTCTTGATGAGAGATCTTAGTGGGAGACTGTTCATCGACCGCCGCTTCATCATCGTCATCGTCATCTGATTTTTCGGTTTCCTGAAAGGCATTCGTTATTTCTTCAATACTCATTTCTTCTTCTAAATCATCTGCTATAACCCATTCAACAACATCTTCTCTTGTCACATTTTCGCAACCTTTTAATTTTTGCATTAATTCAAATAAACTTTTTTCTTTTTCTTCTATCTCGCTGTCAAAATTCGAACAGGACATTTCTCCATGGCTTCTCAATTTCAAAGCTAATTCATTTAATGGAGTATCATCTTCAATGTCATTATAGTCTTCAAAATCAAAAACTTTTGACCAAGATTTTTGAATAGTGGTAGTACGCACAGAATCCCAAGCTTGACTTACCCAGTAAATAACATTTTTCAATGTAACCTTTCTCATCCCTTTGATAATATCCAGATGTTCAAGATATAAACGCCTATAATTTTTTAAAATGTTTTCGAGGATGCCTTGATCCATTGGTTGCATTATGTTGGTTACATTTGGAGGAAATAATTTTACAACAAGTCCTTCTCCAGGGTGAGAGGGGACATTATCCATTAACAAAATTGCTTTAATAGGAAGACGGTTTCTGTTCAAAAATTTAGTCACAGATGGCACGAACTCTTCTGCAAACTAGTTAGTAAATAAGGTCGTATCCATCCATGCGCTCTTCTGACTTTTGTAATAGACTGGTAGGGCTTTGGGTGAGATGTCTTTTAAAGCTCTTGGACGTGCAGATTTGCCAATCCATCAGTGGGATTTTGTGCTTGCCAGATGCATTGGAACATACCTTTATAGTTAATCTTTCCTTACTTCATTTGTGCCCAGGAGCTGATTTTTCTTGTCGAGAATCCAATGTTTTTGATGGAATTTGATCACATGTGTATCCACAATCTTCGATGTGCTTTTTAAAATTCTGCTTAAACTTCTCAGTTGATAACACATCAGCAGAAAGTTTTTTACCACATACAGTCAGTCGTCGTACACCGTACCGTTTTTTCTAGCGGTCAAGCCATCCAGAACTGGAGGTAAACCGATCTATCTTTGGGAATTGCCTACTAATCATTATTGCTTTCTGTTGTAAAATTGGACCTGACAGAGGCACATCTTTTGATCTCTGTTGGTTAAACCACATGAATAAAGCTTCCTTAACCTTTTTATAGTCGCCGGTTTTCATTGATTTTCTTCCTGAGGACGAGGAGGCTTGATTTATACACCACTCTTCTATTTTTGTGCCGTTTCTTTTCAAATCTCCAACTGTTACCTCACCTACTCCATAATCTCGTGCAACAACTTTAATTGTTTCTCCTGCTTCAATTCTTCTGATGGCTTTTAATTTTTCTTCAGTAGGAACGACGATTCTTTTACGCTTGTTTTGCTCCATTATAATACGACAAACAAAAAATTCAAACAAAGTAGTTCGTATTAATTACACTTAACTACCAGAACTCCAACCAAATAAATTATGTGAGTATACTCGTACTTCTCTGTAGTAAACGCTATAACGCACTGCATTCACGCAAATTTACATGTTGAAAGAGTTCAAAAACATAAATAGGGGAATCCCTCACACGGGCCAGGGGGATTCCCCGAAGGCCCCGACGATTTTAAATGGAAGTATGTACATACATACGTTAGAAGCTCGGTTAATACGCAGCATAGACGCGCGTACCTCGGATAATCAGGTTCTTAGATTGGCTCGATTAATCCGGAGCTCGGATAATCGCGACTCGGTTAATCAGGGTTCTACTGTATATATTGTGACGTCCTTTTATGACATGCTAAACTGTCCTCAGTTTGAGGCATCTTTTTCTGTACCCTGTGAGAAGTTGTTTGTCCCACGCTTGAGCGCAATTTTGTAAGGTGTGCTAATTTTGTTTTATTTTTCGCCCCATGTAGACTGCGTCATTTTGTAACATTTTTAAATACTGGACGCCCCAAGCTTGAGCACAATTTTCTTGCAGCCCCGCTTTAATTTCTGATAATGAATTGAGTGAAACCTGATTTTAAAAGAACTAAAGAAATTAAAGAAATACTAGCTCAGTTTTCCTTGGTGGAGAGATATGGGTAAGAGATAATTTTTGTACGTCTTTTTGGAATTTAATTCTATTTTTAAAGAAACCTCAGTTGTACGACTTTTTTTTGGGCACCACTCATTTTAAAATAGAAAGGATTTAACTTCAGCTAAGAAAAATGAGAAAAAACTGAAGTGTTTTATGGATATTACTAAAAATAATTAGTCTAGTACAACTGATCCTGAAAAGAGAAATAAATATTCAGTGAGACACTAGCTTTAATCAACAAAAAAAGAATTTATTCATATTTTTAAAATGAAAATAAAAAGTTCTAACCTTTACAGTTATACCAAAAAATTCTAGCCTAAATAGTAGTTGTTACATTTAAACTTTAAACTTTTACAACCCCCGAAGGCGAGACATCGTGTTTTACACTTCACTTTTTTGTCTGTTATTCATTGCTGTTAAGGCACTGCTCTTAAATAAGTCTATTGGAGGGAGTTTTGTTGACTTACTCTTTTTCAGTCCTGCTGTGATGGACTTCGCCCGATTTCACACTTTTTCTTAACACTTAGAAAGCTCACTACAGCTTTTATTGTCGAAACTGGTACTTTTACTTAGCGGCTTTTGAAGAAAATTAGCCTACTTCGGCTAGATGGAAAATAGCCTCTCGGCTAGACGGTACTGCCTGGTCTGCGGCTCGATCGAAAAAAGCCTCGCTGGTAGTTTCTCAGGCCCTTAAATAATCGTGCGATTTTTACCGGTAATATCCGGACGCTCCAATCAAAACTCCGGGTCAAACATTTCGCCAATCGCGGCCTGGCGGTAGGTTCGATCAGCAACCCGCACCACACAGTATATACTGAATGTCCTGAAACTTTTGTTTAATATACCGGTCGATATTTTAAAATAAAAATAAATACAATTTGAAGTGAAGAATCAGTAACATTGCATGGTCTTAAAATCCAGGAAAAAATGAATGTTACATTTACCCCCTTCCAAAAAGAAATAGACTACACTAGTCTATTAAACTAAGGCTACTGATGAAAAGGTACAAAGTGGTACACTATCACTTAATACTAAGGTCAGAACTTAAAACAAAATTACAAACTTCGGTCCTTACTACTAGACTTAATTCTATTAAGCACTAATATTAAGTACAATGACAACCAAATGAAAATTTTTGCATGTACACAAGAATCTTATAACTAGACTTAACTTAATTAAGCACTAAGGTTAAGTACATCAAAAAGCAAATAAAAATCCTTGCATGAACATAAGAAATACCTGTTCAAAGTAACAATCGCGGTCTTCTTATATAAAAAGAATCAGCTCTGTTATTGTTACCAAAACAAAAAAAAATATAACTTTGTCTAGACTCTTGTCTAAATCAAAAAAAGTGAACTGAAATAAAATATGAACACCCCCCTTAAAATATTTTAAGGATTGTCTGAAAATTTTCTATTTCAGCAAAAGAAATTTATAAAAATTCTTAAATAAAGAAAAAAAATAAAAAAATGATTCTAGTGCAAACACTTACACTAAAAAGAAAAAGTCTTGTCAGACCATTTAGCACAAGGCCAAAAAAAAATATATCTGGATAAATATCCAGACAAACGCTCGGGAAAAATCGCCATCCATGCTCTAGCTCATCGCTAAGAGAACATTCTAAATCTAGTATCACTACTAGTCGCACTCGGAAAATAATCGCACTCTATTGCGCAATGTCGACGTCCTAAGACATCTAGACATGCTAAAATCGCCAGGGAAAACGCTCTGGTTGATCGCCAGATAATCGCACTCTATAACGCAATGTCGACGTCCTAAGACATCCAGACATGCTAAAATCGCTAGGGAAAACGCTCTGGTTGATCGCCAGAAAACACGTCAGCTTATCGCCAACAAAACACTCTGGTATATCGCCAGAAAAAAAACTCGGCTCCTCGCCAAGAAAACACTCTGGTATATCACCAGAAAAAGCTCGGCTCCTCGCCAAGAAAAACACTCTGTAAATAGTCCTCGACTACACAAAGTCTGCGTTCTAAAAGAACAAACTCGCCATGATCATAGTGAGCAGCTATAAAAGCTAACTAAATCACTATAAGCGCAGTGAATAGCTACAAAAGCTAAAATTCACTCTAAACACCGTGAATAGCTATAAAAGCTAAAATTCACTAAACTGAATGATCCTGCTTCAAAAAGCAATGTTCACTAAGAACAGAATGATTAGTCCGCGCGCAACTAACATTCTAGGAAACATTCCCAACATAACTATATGAGACAGCAAGTCTCGAAATAGGACCTCCCTAAAGTCATAATCCTATATAGGAGTCCATAAGCAAAACGACTCAAAATCTTGCATTTTGAGCACATGCCCTCAGGCAACCAACATACACCGAAATATATACAGAAATATGTACAGTAATATATACAGAAATATATACAGGAGTTCAAATCCCTAACTCTTGGTTATGATAACTCCATACTGAGCTTGGTGAAAGCTCTTAGCAAAAGCTAATCAAATCTTCGGCACATCGCACCAAAGTGACAAATCTGCCTAGAAACATGAGCCAAAAAAAAACGCTCTCCGTCATTCTTCAGGGTGGCTACCCAGAGAAATAAAACTTAAGCAGCATTGCGCCTCTTCAAGTTGCATGAAGAACCCTCGTGTACTGGTCTCGCCCTAGAACAACAACGAAAAACATTCAATCCATCCCACATAACAGGAGACAAACACTTCACCACGATATACTGAAAGGTGGAGACAAAAAAATACAGAATTGGTGACCCTGGAGTCCACCAACAAAAGGGAGTAGATTATAGCATCCACTAAACTAAAACGGTGTCTACCACACCACCATAAGTCAAAAAAATTAATCAATAGGGTGTTCCGAAATACACTACTGCCAACAGCCTGTCACCACTAATAGGCTAATTGGAGCTGAGGTCGACTACAGTAGTTAGGCTCTCCTTTGGTTCAAATAGAAATAACCATTGGGTAACAAAACCTTTAAAGGTCCCAAAGGTCAAACGTTCACCCCCCATAGACTACCCTTCCAATCAGTCTGTTCCTCAGGAAGACTAACTCCCTGCCAAACGTCGTAACGGCATCTGTTAGCACCCGGTGCATCACAGCCTGTAAAAACAGATAACTCATGGGATACAACCTAAAAGGTTTACAAGGTTGACTTAACCAAGCTTCTAACAAAATTTAAAAAAACGAAAATGAGCTTAAAAAGGCTACATGAAACAAAAATTGCTCAATTTTCCGGTGGCAACGCAACAAAACTTTTGAAGACGACAAGAGCTTTCCCAGCTTAATCAGAAACAAGAAGAAAACATCGTTGACAGCTAAAATATTCGATCATGGTGTTAATCGTCTCCCTAAACAATAGCCTCTAGAAGAAACTGCTACAGGTATCAGGCATAACCGTTTTCTGTCAGCCCAAACTTCTAGATTACCTCTTGGAAATCTAAAAATTCGGTTAGGAATCTTCCTTCACTGCGCTTAGCCTCTCTTGACAAGGTTCTCATCTCGGTATCAGATTTTGATCATTTCTTTGTGAAACGACTGTCTTACTCTGCTCTCATCTCCTGTAAATGATCAGCCTTTAGTTCTCCTGCAGAACTTCAATTTTCTATCAATCTGATAGTAAACCGAAAAAAACTCATCAGACGCCTATGAGCCTATGCAAAAAAAATTTTAAAAAAATTTGTGACTCAAAGGTAACGTTTAAACGGCTCTGAAAAAAAAAAAAAATACCCTTAGTTTGTCAATTCAGAAGAAGATCTCAATCAAAATAATCCAAGTCTTAGACTTACTGGATAAACCAAAATCAATTTACTCTTAATTGCACCCAAAATATACCACTAAGGTAATAAAAATACACCCCCTCGGGTAGCAAACTTTGAAATTGCTCTTATTACATTTTGACTCTACATCATACAACACGAGCTTCATCCTGCGCTTGTCCTAACTCAAGATCACCTTGGATTGCCTCTAATCAGAATTTCGCTTCCAAGTGTCAAGAACTGGATATTATTTGGGGTCATAAGCAAATCAAATCCCGCGACCACCGACATACCAGTCTTATGATATATCCTGAGTGTGACTCTTTCGCAAGCTCGCAACAGCTGAGTCGATGCTAAACATCAACTACAATCAACCTAGGTTTGGGATATGGCCAATACCCAAAACCTTAGCAAAAACTATAAAAGTAAGCTATCCTCAGCTCAACTTTTATAACAGTCAAAAAGGACGAGGTCGTCACCTCTACAGAGCAACATCAAAAAAAAATAAACTAAAGCAATTAAGATAGTGTAAATATAAAATTATTCTTCTTCTGACAAACTTTCATTAGGGTTAGGTTCATTGAATGGTTTTAAGTCTTTAATATGCCATCGTCCTACTTTAGTCCCATCTAAATTAACTAAACCATAAACTAAATCCGAAATCTTTTCTCTAATCACGCAATGCACATACTTAGGTACCAACTTAGATGTGAATTTATCAGCTGCACTGGAAAGAATTTTATTTTTTCGCCAAACGTGATCACCTATCTTAAAGGAAAAATCCCTTTTTCTAAGGTTGTAAGACTTACTGTTCCGCTCATAAGCCTTATGTATCCTACTACGTGAAAATATCTTTTAAACCCTTTAAATTTTCGGCGTACTCACCCCTGTTACTCGGAATTATTTCGCTGTCAACATTGACATCCAAATCCAAAATTTTTATAATACGATCCAGATAGAGGTATCTGTCTGCCGTAAACTAAGAAAGACGGTGTAAACCCGGTTACTTCGTGTCTTGCGGTGTACACGGGATTAAAACGGATGTTAAAACTATATGTCTCACTTAAGCTCTTAAGACACTCAGAAGTAAACTGAGTACCGTTATCGCATATCGAAAGCGATGAAACACCGTGGATTAGAAAAATATCGTTTTCTAAAATTTTCAAAAAGCATTCGGCTTTAGAGCTTTTCAAAGGAAATAACACGGTATACTTTGTTAACCAGCAAGAAATTACGAAAAGTCATTTATTTCCTTGTTTTGAACGTGGAAATGGGCCTACTAGATCAGCTGCTATGACTTGAAAAGGGTAATTAACCGTTTTCTCTTTTCCCATCAGTCCCATTGGTAGTGTATTTGGAGATTTCTGCGCTCCACATACTTCACAAGTCCTCACAAACTTTAAGATATCAAAACGCATTTTGGCCAAATTAAATTAAATGTATGTTGTCTCAGCCTAATCGCCCAACGCGCTAGTTTGCCACTAGGGTTTTTAATAGAATTAAGCCACAATAAACTATAATGATCTGTTATGACCGTGAAAGGAACACCTTCTATGTAAGGTCGAAACTTTTCGATGTTAAAGAGTACTGCTAAACATTCTTTTTCAACAACCGAATAGTTACGTTCAGCCTGTGATAAAGTTCTACTGGCATACGCTATCACTCTTTCCTCACCATTGATTTTCTGTGCTAGGACGCCCCCTAAACCGGTATTAGAAGCATCACTAGAAATATAAAACTGTTAGGAAAAATCTGGTTGGGATAAAATTGGAGCTGAAACCAATAGCTCTTTAATCTTTATAAAAGATCTTTCTGCTGCGTTTGTCGAATCTATCGGTTGTCCTTTTTTTTCGTCCTTTCAAAAGATCATTAATAGGTGACAACAAGGTAGAAAAATTCTCGATAAAACGTCTATACCATGAACACATTCCTACGAAGCGCTTAACTTCCGTAGTATTAGTAGGCCTCGCATAATTAACCATGCTTGCTACTTTATCCGGATCGGTACGCAAAGAATTTGAGCCTACAATATAGCCTAAAAACTTTAGAGAAGTTTTGAAAAAAAATCACATTTGCTCAAATTTATCGTCAGTCCGGCCTCTTTCAATTTATCTTTTACTTCTTTAAGTAAGCGAAAATGCGATTCGAAGTCTTCCGATGTTACTAAAATATCACCGAGATAGGTAAAAATATGTGGCTCATATTTCGGACCAAATATGGCGTCCACTAAACGTTGCTGAGTTCGAGCAGCGTTCTTTAGACCAAACGGCATAGTTACGAACTGAAATAGACCTCGGCCTACTACTGCAAAAACGGTCTTTTCCTTAGGGAATTTGTCTAAAGGAATTTGCCAGAAAGCCTTTCTAAGATCTATAGAAGATACATACTTAGCATTCCTGAGTGATGTCAAAATTCTGTCGATGTTCGGTAATGGATAGTTATCAAATTTGCTGATCTCGTTGAGCTTTCTTCCGTCATAGCTTAGACGATGCCACTCCGAGTTTCAACATTTCGTCTAACCCCTTATTTAATACTTTTGACATAGACGGAGACATGGCGATGGGCCTTGTCTTTACAGGACTGGCATCAGCCGTATCTATAGACATGGTGATTTTATTCGTTCGGCCTAACCTATCTTTACTACTTATTTCATTGGAAGAGCTTATTACTTTTTCTGCTTTTACGCGTTCCGTCCGCGAGAGATCATCTACGGTACATAGATGCGAGAAAAGGTTTTCTAAAGAGCTTTCTGAATAACAATCTTTATAACTTGTATGAGAATTGACTTCTAGGGACTGTGGATACCACGAATTATCTTTAAAATTTACAAAAATTCCGAATTTTTGTGCAAAATCACATCCTAAAACCAAAGTATGTGATAGAGAAGGTACTACTAAAGCAGAAATTACTAAATAATGACCATTGCAGGCTAGCGGCAACTCAACCGTACCTAAAACTTTTAGACGGCTGCCATCTGCAGTGGTAACACTTCTATTTTTGACGTGGCATATTTTTATACTTAAACGACTTAAAATCTTAATACCATTCTGACCTACAACGGAGGCATTTGCACCAGAGTCAAATAAAGCCGAGAAATGGGCACCTAATAGATTTATCTTGATATGCGGTCTGTTGTCTAAATATTTATGCACGAATAAAGGAGACATGTGACCATTTGGAGAAGCAGGAGTTTTAACTTGAGAAGGATAATTTTTATTAGACTTAAAAAAATCAGAAACTTTTTGTAACCATTTAGTCCAATCTGATCTATTGGAATATTTTTTTCCATCCGTGTTTCTAGAACGTTTTGGATTAGGGGCTTTACTGCGAACGTGAGCTTGTGACTTAGCCGAATGATTAGAGGCTTTTTTGTTGGACTTAGTATATCCGCCTCGGTAATATACCGTCCTTACTCGTTTTTTGTACATTTGGGGCATGATGCTAGTCTCACACCAGTTGTTCCACATTTGAAACAAAATACCCTCTTAGGTGCTGTACAACTTTGGTAAGTGTGATTCGGACCTTCGCAATTCCAACACGTGGAAATTGCCTTAGGTAAAACCGACTTGTCATTCACCTTAGCTGCAGTGTCGCTAATTTTAGAATCACTATTTTTTCTTTTACCCGTTTTCCGGTTACTCCTAGAGTTCCGATTTAAATTCCCAACTTTATTTGTCGAGACTCCACTTCGGCCATTTGGATTATACTCTACTTGATGTATATTAGTTTCGCCTTTTGGTCTGCTCTTTTTCAACAAATAATCGGACTCTTCAAGTTTTCTACATAACCCGGCGAGTTCGGCTACCGAATTAATATCTAGTAGAGCTAACCGATTGACGAAGCTAGGCAGAATATTCCTACGTATAAATTTAACTTTGGTACTTTCCGAAGGCTTGGTGGATAACCTACCAAATAAAGATTCCATGTGGGCAATAAAAAATCACAGTGGACTCATTCTTCTTTTGTAGCCTCCTCTTTATTTCCGACCACAATTCTTCATCATCATCCCAGTGCAAGAAGTCCTTCTTTAGCCTATCTACCAAGGAATGCCAGTCGGTGACACTTGATTTTATGCTTCTATACCAAATGAAGGCATCGCCAGTGAAAAATTCAACAGCAGAGCTGAAAAGTTCATCTTCCGATACTTTCCTAGCTTGAGCTATTTCAGTCAGCCTCTCCAAAAAAGGATAGAGTCTCTTTGAGTCTCCATTAAATTTCAATTGCCATTCGCTGACAGGAATATTTCTGGCTGCGCAATTCACGATTGGAGCTGGTACGTTTATGACTGGGGTTGTAATAGGCAGCTGTGGTAACTCATGGCCAGGAGCTATCTTTTCTGCAAGATTTGCTTCCATGAGTACACACGTAGCTATTGTTTCTTGAACATATTTGGAAAACTTCGACGCTTCCTCTTCGTCATCCGGCATGGGAATTCTTTGTACGCGACCCGCTACATGCGATAAACGTGATTTAACCCGGTGTACAAGTGAATCATTTGGATCACCGTCATAACTATCGATTAAGTTTTGGATTGAATTTAAACTCTTTTCGATACCAGCCGTTTTCTTCTGTAAAAGACAGGGTGTCATCCCCTATTTTTATCGTTTTTTTCCCGGCTCATTAATTTCTTTACTTAAGATCCTCGTTAGAATCTTTCTTTTATCTGCGACCGGACGTTCTGAGAAAGTACGACGGATTTTTAGTTCATAGTCTAATTCATATTCCAATAGGTGATTGACTTTAAAATTGAAGGCTTCCATGATAAATGAATACTATAAAATTTAAAAGAATTGTTTAAAAAGCCGTGAAAATATTTCTCCTGTGCTCCCAATAGTCAAAAAAAAATAACAAAATCTGTAAAGGCACTTAAAATATGTAAACTTCTTTACCAAACTTTAAAAAAAATCTTCAACAATTTCAAAAAAAATTTCTAAGTATTGCCTCGTATTAAAATCCTTTTATTAAGATATCTTAAGAATTTCCTATAAAAAAATCTCTAAATATCGTTTCGTATATCAGCAAAGTATTTTTAATATTCATGCAAAATATAGGTGAGAAAAAAGAACAGTTTTTTGTTCGGTTATCCGCAAAATAAATCAACAATGCAAAATTAAAGTCGACCAACACATCTGCTAATCTGAATTATAAAGTCAGCTTTTAAGAAAAAAGTAGGAATCTCTTATCTTAGAGTCAACAACAAAATTCAAATATCTATATCAGATAAATTGAAATAAAAAAATTCTACAAATTCCCTGCTTTTGTCTTACTGCTATAGTGTAGTTTCGTTTAATAAATATTATTAAATAAAAATATCTGCAAAGTTAGAGCTTTTATTTTGTTCGAAAGCTAGTACACTGAACCCTTTTTTTTAAAAAAATAAAATTCCAAAAGCCCCGCGTTGACAGCGCTATTTTTATGTGACGTCCTTTTATGACATGCTAAACTGTCCTCAGTTTGAGGCATCTTTTTCTGTACCCTGTGAGAAGTTGTTTGTCCCACGCTTGAGCGCAATTTTGTAAGGTGTGCTAATTTTGTTTTATTTTTCGCCCCATGTAGACTGCGTCATTTTGTAACATTTTTAAATACTGGACGCCCCAAGCTTGAGCACAATTTTCTTGCAGCCCCGCTTTAATTTCTGATAATGAATTGAGTGAAACCTGATTTTAAAAGAACTAAAGAAATTAAAGAAATACTAGCTCAGTTTTCCTTGGTGGAGAGATATGGGTAAGAGATAATTTTTGTACGTCTTTTTGGAATTTAATTCTATTTTTAAAGAAACCTCAGTTGTACGACTTTTTTTTGGGCACCACTCATTTTAAAATAGAAAGGATTTAACTTCAGCTAAGAAAAATGAGAAAAAACTGAAGTGTTTTATGGATATTACTAAAAATAATTAGTCTAGTCTAGAAATAAATATTCAGTGAGACACTAGCTTTAATCAACAAAAAAAGAATTTATTCATATTTTTAAAATGAAAATAAAAAGTTCTAACCTTTACAGTTATACCAAAAAATTCTAGCCTAAATAGTAGTTGTTACATTTAAACTTTAAACTTTTACAACCCCCGAAGGCGAGACATCGTGTTTTACACTTCACTTTTTTGTCTGTTATTCATTGCTGTTAAGGCACTGCTCTTAAATAAGTCTATTGGAGGGAGTTTTGTTGACTTACTCTTTTTCAGTCCTGCTGTGATGGACTTCGCCCGATTTCACACTTTTTCTTAACACTTAGAAAGCTCACTACAGCTTTTATTGTCGAAACTGGTACTTTTACTTAGCGGCTTTTGAAGAAAATTAGCCTACTTCGGCTAGATGGAAAATAGCCTCTCGGCTAGACGGTACTGCCTGGTCTGCGGCTCGATCGAAAAAAGCCTCGCTGGTAGTTTCTCAGGCCCTTAAATAATCGTGCGATTTTTACCGGTAATATCCGGACGCTCCAATCAAAACTCCGGGTCAAACATTTCGCCAATCGCGGCCTGGCGGTAGGTTCGATCAGCAACCCGCACCACACAGTATATACTGAATGTCCTGAAACTTTTGTTTAATATACCGGTCGATATTTTAAAATAAAAATAAATACAATTTGAAGTGAAGAATCAGTAACATTGCATGGTCTTAAAATCCAGGAAAAAATGAATGTTACAATATATATATATATATATATATATATATATATATATATATATATATATATATATATATATACATATATATATATATATATATATATATATATATATATATATATATATATATGTATATATATATATATATATATATATATATATATATATATATATATATATATATATATATATATATATATATATATATATATAATTTGTGTGTGTGTCCCAAAAGTTTTATACAAATGAAGAGAAAGTTTATCTTACATATTACAAACAAAAATTATTCTTGATAAAAAGTTTTGCATTACATGGAAATCTATAATCAAGCATTAAAAATTTAGAATATTTGATCGTCTACAGGGAAAATAAAAAATAATGATTTATAATGAAGAGTAAAGTGTATTTAAATTATCAGAGCAAAATATTAATTGAAAATAGTAACCTGAACTAATCTGAACTAAAAAATTATGCTCATGTTTACATTTGTGGCCTTACTAGTTAAAAATTCAAAAATTAATTTTTAATTAATTTGGTTTTCCTTTATTCAATAAATAATCCGACAATTACTGACATGTTTTTTTGAATTTTAAACTAAGAAGGCCACAAATCTAAACGTGACTAATTGAAGGGTTAGGCTAAGTATAAATAGGGTAGATTTGTAGTTTAGCTTTAGTCAATCATTACTTCTGATGAAGTTAACATGGTTAGCGAAACGCTCGTCGAGAGCAAAAATAAAGTGTTTGGTGTAGTGGTGATATATACTGAGTAGTGTCATTGTGCCAAAGATTCCACATTCCCAAGTTAGTTAACCAACAAGGATTGGAATTAAAAACAACTACCGAACATTTTATTTAGAAGTTGCATCATTGTTATAAAAATTACAATATTAATACAAATACAAATACAAAATTAATGTAAAAAAAAGTCTCCGTACACTTAACAATTACTAATAATAGTTTGACGGAGTTTAACGGAAAATAACAACTTCGTTTAAACTAATATTATATTTAGTGGGACCGGCGTTGGCCTTGGTAATCTCCTGTAACCTTTTAGTCATGCTTGCAACCAGCTTTCTAGTAACTTCTGCTGGCATGTTCTCACATTCGTTCAAAATTCTGTTTTTTGATTCTTTTCTATTTAAAACATTATGTTTGCGAACGCGCCATTTAAGTTCCTCCCATAAATGCTCGATGGGGTTAACATCAGGTAATTGCGGAGGTGTATGAAGCTGCTGTCGCACATTATAGATCATCCATTCTCTCACCAAGTTTGCGATATGTTTCGGATCATTGTCGTCTTGGAAAATGTATTTTTCGAGTGCTAATTTTTGGACACTTAAATTGTCTCTCAAAATGTTCATATAAACATGCTGATCCATGGGACCATTAATAAAATGTAAATTTCCAACCCCTCCAATGGACATGCATCCCCAAAGCAGAACACTGCCACCGCTTTGTCTTACCGTGGAACAAATGTTGTTAATATCAAATGCGGTATTCTTCTTCCTCCAAACTTTAGTTCTGCCATCAGACCCAAAAAGGTTAATTTTAGTTTCATCACTAAAGATTACGGATTCCCAAAATTCTCACTGTTTGTGAACAAACATTTTTCGAAAATAGTTTCCATACTTCTTCTTTTAATTTTGGTGCACTTTTCTTGGGATCTATAATTATTTGTCTAACAATACTGGCCTCTTAACGTGGAGTCAGTTTCTTGGGAGGACCGGAGCGTGGTCGAATTTTATAGGAACCCGTTCATTTATATTGGCTTACAATGTACTGAACAGTAGCATGCAACTTTTTAACAATTTTTCTTATATTTCTGTACGATTTTCCATCTTTTCACAAATCAATTACTTGAACTGGAATTTCACAATTTCTCTCGCTCATCTTTAATACTACTTTGAAAACCCACTGTAAAATTACTAGCAACAAGTGACAGATTATAAAGTATGGCCGAAAACTATTCATTCGTTTTCAGTTTAGCGAGCAATAGAAGCCTGATAAAATGTGGCTGATTATAACGTGTTTTTTTTCAATGCAGTTCTTAAGTATATGGAGACTTTTTTGTTTACGTTTTTATAACCATGATGTAACTTCTAAATAAAATGTTCCGTAGTTGTTTTGAATACTAATCTTCGTTGGTTAAGTTTCAAATATTAATTTAAACATAGTTACAATTAATTAGTTAAACATAACAGAAAAATAGTGCAGAAATACAAATAACATCCGTGGCAGCACTACCACGTTGTTTAAAAGGTGCCGTGAAATACAAAAATGTATGTTTCGACACAACGTTGACAGGTATTACGACATCCTCGTATATATATATATATATATATATATATATATATATATATATATATATATATATATATATATATATATATATATATTATATATATATTATTTATATATATATATATATATATATATATATATATATATATATATATATATATAAATATATATATGTATATATATATATATATATATATATATATATATATATATATATATATAATATATATATATATATATATATATATATATATATATATATATATATTTATATATTTATATATAGTGAAGTTCGTTTATAACGAACTCTAAAAAATCACTAAAAATGGTTGGCTGTATCCGAAGTTCGTTACAAACAGTAAATAAAACCTAATATCATTTTTCACTACTTTTTTATTTAGACGAGGCGTTATTGCTTAGAAAAATGAATAATAATAATTATTAAATTAAAAGAAAACGTTCAAAGGACAATAAAACAAGTTACACTAAAGTTATTATTTTATATGTTGGTATACTCGTAAATGAAAACATTAATATACGTAGTCTATACAAAAAAATCAGAAATTTTCGTTTGTACAAAAAATGATGTTTATATAATTGTCAAGGTCACAAAAACTACTCCATATATCTTCAGGAACTTCACGAAATTCCAAAAAATTACGAGTTTCAGTCATTTTCTTAGTCTTTCTGAAATGGATGGAAAATAAATATTATCTGCTTCTTCAAGCTAGTCTTCGCGTCATTATCGCTTAAAATCTTTCCAGAAATCAGTGATGTCACAATTTGATCATCAGTTAATATTTCTCTCGTCATTAATTCATTATCAGCACATACATATTCTTCAAAACTAAAGTGATTAAATATCTTTTTAATCTCGATTTCCACTGTAATTTGTTGAATGTCAGCATCGTAAACAAATTCTATACAATCAGTAGGATCTTCTCGATGTCTTTTAATCCACTGAGTCAGCGGTAGCTCATTATCTGTGTCTTATCTACATTCCTTCCTTAAAAATGTTTAAAACAGTTTGCAATGGTTTCTCTACTGACTCTTTGTCAAGCCATATAGATAAAGTTTATAGAGTCTAAGAGAGTTACACAAAAAATGTTACCTTTATCAATCTTCTCTAACATTTTCATAAGTAAAATTTTTCTATAATGACATTTTAAAGAATGTATCACACCATGAAGCTGGAGTTTTGCATTTGTATTTGGAGGCATAAAAACCAATTTTATTTGCTGTAGATCAACTTCAGGGTGTGCTGGACAGTTGTTAATCAAAAGTAGTATTTTTTCTGTTTATGAATTTTATTTCTTTGTCCTATTTGATGAGTTCTTTTTTAAAAATTTCTGATGTCATCCAGGCTTTACTATTTGATTTGAACTTTACTGGTAAATTTTTGTTATTAAAACACTTCGGATTGGCGGACTTTCCTATCACCAACAATTTTCTTTTCTCTGTTCCAGACATATTTGCAGTTACCATCATAGTAATCCTTACTAGCACAATTCTCCCCGATAAGCTTTAATATCTTATCAGGCGTCATCTTGTAAAATA
>CM032446.1:99394303-99549303 GCA_019049505.1 Pachyrhynchus sulphureomaculatus | reverse complement strand
GTTCGCGATTTTTGATACAAAAAAGCAAATATAGATGATTTTGTTTCCTAATTAAATAGCCCATAAGATTTTATTAAATTTATTTACGAAATTGAGAACAACGGACAATTACCATTTCTAGATATTTTAATTATTAAAAATAATAATAAGTTAGAATTTGAAGTCTATAGAAAAGACACAGTGACAAATAGATATATTCCTAATAATTTTATTTATCTATTTAATTTTATTGCAAACAACATAAATTAGCCGCATTACATTTTTTAGTTTATCGTTTGGTCACTTTTCCTCTTAATGAAGTAAACTTCAATAATGAAAGGAATTGGGAATATAACTAGAATTAATGGATATGACTATGACTTAAGAAACAAGTAAATAAATAGACATAAGTTGAGGTTAAATATTCAGAATTCCACCTTTTTTACACGGGAAGCAAATAAGACTAAGTATGTCTCTTTACCATATAATCTGAAATATATCAGGGGACTTACCTTAGTCTATAAGTCATCAACCAATTTGAGAAATCTCAAAGATAAGATTCCTAATTGTTAGAAAAGTGGCATTTATGAAATTAGTTGTCATAATTGCGACAAAAAGTATGTTGGACAAACTAGAAGGTCAATTAAAACACGATTTAAAGAACATTTAGCCCATTTAAAATACGGTTAGAACAGAAAAGTCTAGCCTTGCCGAACATGCCCTTGAAGCTGATCTTACTGTAACATCCGATAATCTAAGATTAATTCAAGATGTATCTGATAGGAGATTGTTGAACGCATACGGAAGTATTATAAAATGTAAAAGTAGTTTAAATAAAGACAGAGGGCCTATTCCTTATTGTCCCCTTTATTGGTAACTTGACCAGAACTGATGGCCTCGCCCATGTAATTAGTTCCGCTTGAGTAATTCAGATGTTAGGCTAAGTATAAATAAGGTAGATTTGGAGTTTGGCTTTAGTCAGTCATCACTCGTGATGAAGCTAACATGGTTAGCAAAACGCGCGTCGGGCACAAGAATAAAGATGGGTGTAGTGATGAATATACGGAGTAGTGTCATTGTGCCAAAGATTCCACATTCCCAACATAGAATCTAGTAATAAAAGTGTAAAGCAAATATTCACTATCTAAATATTTGTTTAGTTATAAACAAATAAAATAAAATTATTTTCTCTCGGTATCCATCCGTGTGTGTATTGAAAAGTATATTAACAAAACTTCCACCATATTCTCCAGGAACATAGTTTTTTTTTTATACCGGATAAATTAGCAGACGTAATGCACTAGTGATAATTCTCGCTCAATCTACATTTTATGAAGAATATTCCAGAACTTTTTCAAAACTTTTTGATCAGTACTTTTCGAAGAAGGGGAGAGGGATAGGGATTTTTGGCCATTTTCTAAAAGAATACAGACAAAAATGTGTACAAGTATTACATTATATATATTTTTGAACTCCTGTTTTCACAAGCTTTTATTTGGCACTCCACTCGGTAACCTGATAAAAAAAAAAATTTCACTTCCGATTTCATCCCCAGCCCTTAAGGCTAAATTTAAGTTTCAAAACTACACAGCTCCGATTGGGCCCTCAATTCCTATAATTGTGTCAAATTTCAACTTTCTACGTTAAATAGTATCGGAGAAAATCGAGTGTGAAGACGGACTCCGAAGTAATCCCTTAGGTTTTCCGTATGAAACACTAAAAAATAGTAGTAGATATGACATAACACGATGATAGCATTTCTGATTCTCGCCCAACCTGCTATGGAGCAAGAAGGAATTATAAGTTTGGATGTTTCGGTGAAAATGAAGTCGTTTATTTCGTTGGTTCTTTGAAAACATAACCCCTTCGATCATTTTTGAAATATAAAAAAGCCAGAATGAAAGAAATAGCTACATGAATGTCCGCGTGGGTCTTTCTAAATATTATTAAAAAATATACTAAGATTTGACCGTAAATAACAAAACATTTGAGTTTTCTAACCAAACCATTCTAATGATAAATTCACCTCCAGTGTAGTTTAAACATTCCGCTTTTTCAAAAATATATCGAGCGTTTAAATCTTATCTTTGTTCCAACAAAAGTTGCTTTATAAGTTAAGGGACACCGTATCTCACATTTTTTGCCATTGCGCAATTTTTCAAGATCAAAAAGAAATTTGAAATTTTTTCACGGTTGAAAAGTAAATCTTAAATAACTGAAATGGGCTACCATTTGATATGAAAATGAATTTTATAAAACTTTTGATGTTATTTGAGTAGATCGAACTGAGGTAAAGTTTGTACTTTTTTCCAATTCATTTTATCGATTCAGGTTTTGGAAACTAAAAATCTCTGGCTCTCTAGTTAATTTTTTCCCAGTAGGCCTCTCAATCGAAATAGGGAAATTGACCTACCGATATTGTCCAGAGTAGCAAACCTATAAGACCCTGAAAACTGAAGTATTTTTTTTTAAATTTAGTTTTTTATATTTCTTTGTTGTTTTGTTGAAAAAAGCACAGTTCGAGATTTGTTTATTTCTTGACATTTTGGGGTTTTGGTAACACGAAAAACAAAGTCTTGGTCTGCCTATTTATCTGTTCATACGATAACTTTCTACCAAAATCAGATTTCGATTTCAAATTTGATACACATAATATTTGATGTAGGAATGGAACCTGTAATTTCTGAGTTACATATTCAGGCAAATGGTGTGAAAGGGGTAAATTTCGATAAATTTGGTATAATTTCAATAGAATTATGACAACTTAGTTTTTAGGTAAACTATAGTACTAAACACACTGTATGCAATATTACTTATAGTCAAGCGCATAACGGGTAAAAAGACTGCTTCGAGTATCTCGTGTTATACATTTTCAGTCTTGTGGCTGAGAAATTTGCAAATTACATTTTAATCAAAAATAGTTGTCTTATGAATTTATGTATTTATATATACGTATATATATATATATATATATATATTATATATATATATATATATATATATATATATATATATATATATATATATATATAGCCTATTGACTTAGGTATCAAACCAAAGGGCTTTCTACGAGGATGTCAAATATATATTTGCATCAGGAAAAATACACCAGCAGTATATTTTGTATATGTTCGTATTATTTATATTTTTTTTATGGGGTCAAAACTATTGATTAGATTTTGTTCCGTAATAGGTTGGGTGTTATGATGCCGCGATAGACCCCTGTTATATAAAAAAAAACAATATGGCGGACCTTAGGCATTGTTTACTCCAGAATTCTAAACATTATTAATTTCTGATACAGTTATTTATTTATATAATTACCTGGAAAAAAACCAACAGTGGTAATTTAGTTACCTGAAAAGAATGAAACATTAGATAGGTTATATAGGGGACCACCTTAAACTTTAAGCAATTAATAAAATTCAAAAAATTTAAATAAATGAGAAAGGTTCCTCGACAACAGTGCACACTAACACCAACGTTATAGAAATCAAAATAACAACTCTCTTGTTTTATTCCCAGTTAGCTCTTTGGGTTTTTTTACTTTCCCTGCTAAAGGGAAGGATTGTACTTGAAAATATCATTCTTCGAAATTTTCGTATTTCTTGACGTTTCAGAGTCTCTAAATTAGTAAAAATATGTCCACCATTTCCGTCAGTCTGTTCGTCTGTTACTGCGATAACTCTCGAATGAAACGAAATATTGATTTCAAATTTAATACCCATATAATATTTTAAACAAAAAGAGAACCTAGAATTTTTGGGCCACATCGCCAAAGAGGAAGAGGGATGAGGTATATCATTTGGAGAATTTTAGATCTAATCGTTTATGGTCAAATGTGTAAGAAGTTAAAGGGGTGGAGAAGGCTATTAGACGGGTTGCTCCGTATATATCGCACCATTCATCCTTGTCAGGGTTCTTTAAGTTGGATAATCTGAAAATCGTGTTATTTTTTCCATTATTTTCGTTTGATTATGGTCAAACATATAAGGAGGGAAGGAGTTAGAGAGGCGGGTTTATCTATATCATGTTATAATACCTTTTTAGAGTTCTTGGAGTCAAGAAATCTGAAAATTGTATTTTTTTCGGTAGCTTCAATTAGACCAACATATAAATAGGAAATGAGGTAGAAGACGCTGTTATATTTCCTTAGCAGGGTTGTTTTAAATTGGTGAAGTAAGTAAGATGTTGATAAAGTATTGGAGGTAGTAGAAGTGTTGCTTCGTATATACCGGGATATACGTGTTCGGATGCTTTTTCGAGTCGAGGAATCTAAAAATTGTGTTGTTTGTGTTTTATTTTCAATTTTAACTTAAATATAATTTAGAGGAAAATCTCAAATTTTTGTTGTAAATAACTCTGAAGCCGTGCCTCTGATCAAGTTTTTTTTGGATAAATATATTTCCATAAAGTACTTATCATTTAAAATATCCACTTGTAATGTTTAGACTAAGTTACTTTTTAGAACGAGCAAATCAAATTCAGTACTTATTTTAGAACTGTGTTACAAGGAAAATACTTGGTAAACCACTTTTTTTCTCTAATAATGTTAGTTATAAACTACAATAAATACTCTTTAAACATGTATATATACATACATGCTGACGTTGACAATAAAATGTTTTGAACTGTCAGTCCGAAGAAATTACGCCATCTTAAATTTTTTTAAATGGAAAGGCCTATATATTATTTTATTTTTGAGTTCTACTAAAAATTTTAGATATTATTTGTCAAACATACTATATATCTAAATTGAACAGTTTTGGAATTATTGATATTTGAAATCAGGAGATCAAATTTAAAAAAAAAAATTAAGCTGGCTTTTGTCAAATATTTGCATATCCGAATCGAGAACCTATTACCCAATCAGTAGTTAGTAAGTTTTTTTTGGATAAATATATTTCCATAAAGTACTTATCATTTAAAGTATCCACTTGTAATGTTTAGACTAAGTTACTTTTTAGAACGAGCAAATCAAATTCAGTACTTATTTTAGAACTGTATTACAAGGAAAATATTTGGTAAACCACTTTTTTTCTTTAATAATGTTAGTTATAAACTACAATAAATACTCTTTAAACATGTATATATACACACATACATATATATATATATATATATATATATTATATATATATATATATATATATATATATATATATATATATATACAGGGAGCCCCATATGTATGGAATAATGATTCCACAGCATTTTTAATCAGTTCTCACTAAAAATTTTAGATATTATTTGTCTAACATACTATATATATAAATTGAACAGTTTTGGAATTATTGATATTTGAAACCAGGAGATCAAATTTAAAAAAAAAAATTAAGCTGGCTTTTGTCAAATATTTGCATATCCGGATCGAGAACCTATTACCCAATCCGTAGTTAGCAAGACATTAACAATTTAGACAATCAGGTCGCGATAAAAAAAAGTTAGATATTTTATTGGAAATTACAGAAAATCTCCATATAGCCACTCATCAGCTTTGCTTAGACCACAAAGTGAAGGTACCTTCAGTCGTATACTGAGTGAAGAATAATTGGATCCATACAAACCCATTCTATTGCAAGAATTATCTGAAGATGACTACGATAGATGCGTTGAATTTTGCAAGGTCATGATGGAACGAATCAATAATGATCCTAACCTAATTCATAATATTCTTTTTTCTGACGAGGCCACATTTTGTCTTAACGGAAGAGTTAACAAGCATAACTGCAGGGTCTGGTCTATTGAAAATCGCCACTGGGTAATTAGTCATTTTCAAAGACCACACAAGATAAACGTGTGGGCATGGGTTTGTGGACGTCATATCATTGGTCCCTTTTTTATCGATGGAAATCTTACAGCGGTATTTACAGTTACTCCCAAGAGTAAGTTATTCCAACTTGTGCAGGATACCCTAACCACCACAGGAATCTGTGGTATCAACAGGATGGAGGACCTCCTCGCTATGAAATCAGTGTTCGTAGATATTTGCATGAGATTTTTTCTAATCGATGGATCAGCCCAAGAGATGCTGTAGAATGGCCTGTAAGGAGTCCCGACCTTACACCACTCGAGTTTTCGTTATGGGGTCATTTGAAAACCAAAGCTTACCGAAGTAAGTCTGAAACTGTAGAAGATTTACACCAAAGAATTCAATATGAAGTAGCACAGATCACCCCGGATTCTTTGCAAAACTCTGTTCAGCCTGTTTATGACAAATTGGGTTATTGCCTCGCTGATTTGAGCAACTGTTACCTTAAAAATAAATCCAGAGTACTTATTAATAGTTTTTTTTGTCTTTTTTTTTTATTTTAAATTTCAAATGACAATAATTCCAAAATAATTTAATTTAGACATATGGTATGTTAGACAAATAATATTTAAAATTTTTAGTAGGACTCAAAAATAAAATAATATACATGGCTTTCCATGTAAAAAAATCAAGATGGCGTAATTTCTTCGAACTGACAGTTCAAAACATTTTATTGTCAACGTCAGCATGTGCGCACACCCTATAACTTTTATTTAAACATTTCTTTGATACGCTGATTAATGAATGCTGTGGAATCATTGTTCCATATATATGGGGCACCCTGTAATATATATATATATATATATATATATATATATATATATATATATATATATATATATATATATATATATATATATAAACATTACTGGCAAATTTTGCATTTCTAGTCATTATTTCGTAATAACAGTTTGCAACAATTTGCGAGACCAAAGAGCGCCTCTTCGTCGGCCACGCTTCGCAGCATCCGGCGACGTCGACGGCGGTGTACGACGGCAGGTGCACTCACCTGTCGGCCGCGCTGCTGCTGCTGCATCACCGGTGTGTGCATTCCCCGCCAGCAGGAGTTTTTTGGGCCGACTAAGGCCGCGGAACCACCGTACGCCACTTGAGTGAGCACTCAGTGTCTGTCCGAGTTTGCTAATGCTAGTGTGACTCTACCGGACACGCGACTACTTCTATACGCGATTCTTGTAATTTACAGAAAAGTTCTTTTCTTGAGTGAATTTAAGACTTTATTAAGAATAATTTGTAAAACAGAACGCGACCAATGTTGAAAGTTCTTCAGATTAATCCAGTAACTGAATATCAAGGTATTTATGCAAAACTTGTTTGCATCTAATTTAGGCTGCAATTTAATTTATGCTATAACGAAAATAAATTAATTAACTGAAAGTACTATGTTTTTTAAAATTCTAAAATAATATGATTATATCAATTATTAAGCCAGCATAATAAAATAAAACCCTGGAAATTCCAAAAATTTACCTTTTAGGAATACTCGGCAACAGTGACGGACTGGCTCAGCAAGACGGCGGGCTGAGACCCCTGAGTCCGTCTCTGCTATCACCCCTTAGCGCCTTATGAATGCGAGCTTAGTCAAATAATTGTTAAGTAAATTATTTTTGATTTTTGTTACAAAGTTCTATTATATTTATATGACATTATATATATATATATATATATATATATATATATATATATATATATATATATATATATATATATATATCCATACATATTTCTACTACATACATATATGAATGTGATATTGATTCTGTTGGTTTCAGAGTTCGGTAAATTTGTACTTGTGATACGAAATCTGGAATGCATTATGTATATTATTAATCATAATAGACTTTCGTTTCAGCAAGTTTGAAGTTCTTAATTCGTGGCAATATTATTTTGTTCCATTTGATTTGTTGTCTAATTACTATTTTCCTAAAAAAGTTGTCGGTTCTTTCACCGTGTGCAGTTTCTGTTATTTTGTTACTTGGTATTTCTAATACGTATTATATCGTTATCCCCTCTAATGAATAAAAACCAGAGTCACTTGTTAAGTCTCTATTATTTTGTTTCTTCATATTTTTAACATGTTAGAGTTCTTTGTTAAGTTCGCATGATTTTGTTTCATGATTTTTTTTAAGTTGTTGTATTTTCAAGTGACATATTTTGCACTACAAATGGAAACTGCCTGATATTTTTCACTCTAGTCGGCTTCAAAAAAGTAATCAAGAGTATGTATAAAATAATATCTTCTCTAAGACTAGTAATCACCTTCTATTAAAAAAATTCGCAGTTGTCGCACTAAATAACACATTCAAGAAATGTAAGCAATAGGCAATTGATACTTAATACATAAAATATTGTACTTAAAAAAAAAAAAAATTAAGCAATATTTTGAGGTCGGCGCAAGTCGCGCTCAGTTATTTTCTTTTATTTCCTTATAATTTTATAGTTATTTATCTGCAGTATTAACCTAGCAATATCTGTGGCAGTCTCGTGGTTTCCTCGTGTTAAAATCAGATTTCGTAAGAGACATATTTTGTATTAAGTACGCTTCACAAGTGAATCCTCAACAATTTCGACTTTAGGTTTTATTTAATGTGTCCTCTTAAGTGCAAGTTGCTTAATTTTGTGCATTTACGTGTGTATTAGGTATTAATATTGCTTATATTTCTTACGTTTTTCGTTTAGAGTAACAGTGAATATTTTTCTTCTGTTTTCTATTTTTTTCTAATACCGACCTTAACTCTGAAAATGAAAAATAGTAGTTGTTACGCAATTTTTTACTACCTACATTTTATTTTTACTCCTATAGAAAAAGAAGCCGATGAAAGCACAAGGAGCTCTTTTCTTAAAAAGTTTCTTAGTCTAGTCCGTTCCTACTTTATGATTAACGTCTTTTGTGTTTTTCTTCAAGCTAATACCATTTTACTGTGTAAATAACTCTTATAATAACAATGCTATACATATGCTGAATTAGGTCAATTTTTTTTGTCATGTTTTAAAACTTTTTTATGTACAGAATTGTCATGTGACGAACACAATAATACTCTGTAGATGGCTTATCGTACCATCTTTTAATTAAACTCAAAAATTTTAGCCCATTTTGAATAAAATCCTTTTTTACTACTCAGTATATATCACCACTACTCCAAACACTTTATTTTTGCACTCGACGCGCGTTTCGCTAACCATGTTAGCTTCATCAGGAGCGATGATTGACTAAAGCTAAACTACAAATCTACCCTATTTATACTTAGCCTAACCCTTGAATTACTCAAGCGGAACTAATGACATAGGCAAAACTTTTAGTTCCGGTCAAGTAACCAGTAGAGGGGACTATTAGGAATAGGCCCTCTGTCTTTATTTAAACTACTTTTACATTTTATGATTTCCATACTTTCGTATGCGTTCAACAATCTCCTATCAGATACATTTTTTTATTAATCTTAGATTATCTAATGTTACAGTATGATCAGCTTCAAGGGCATGTTCGGCAATGCTAGACTTTTCTGTTCTATTGTATCTTAAGTGTGCTAAATGTTCTTTAAATCGTGTTTTAATTGACCTTTTAGTTTGCCCAACATACTTTTTGTCACAATCATTACAACTAATTTCATAAATTCCACTTTTCTCACAATTAGGAATCTTATCTTTGGGATTTCCTAAGATATTCCTCAGATTGTCTGATGACTTATAGACTAAGGTGAGGCCTACCTTATTAAATACCTTATTGAGTCCCTTGCTATATTTCGGATTATATAGTATGGAGACATACTTGGTGTTATTTTCTTCGCGTGTAAAAAAAGGTGGAATTCTGAATATTAAACCTAAATTTATGTCTATTTATTAGCTTATTTACTAAGTCATCGTCATAACCATTAACTCTAGTTATATTTCTAATACGATTCCTTTCTTTATTAAAGTTTACTCTGTTCAGAGGGAAAGTGACCAAACGATGAACTAAAAAATGTAATGAGGCTAATTTATGTTGTTTGCAATGAAATGAAGAGATTTGTAGTTTAGCTTTAGTCAATCATCGCTCCTGATGAAGCTAACATGGTTAGCGAAACGCGCGTCGAGCGCAAAAATAAAGTTTTGGTGTAGTGGTGATATATACTGAGTAGTATCATTGTGCCAAAGATTCCATATTCCCAACTTAGTTAAAATCCTTTTTTATTTTATATAGTAACACTGTTCATTTTTCCAAATTTATTTTAAGATTATTTTTATTTTTTCGGTTGGTTTCTTTATCCTTTAAAAGATTTTTTCAAGTGGTAGATATACAGGGAGCATATCAATTTTTATTGTTTTATTAGAAGTAATAGTGATGCATTTTAAGGCGTCATATAGATAGATAACTGTATCAGCAATGAAAAGTAATTTAAATTCGCATAAAACACTCTACATACATATATATATATATATATATATATATATATATATTATATATATATATATATATATATATATATATATATATATATGTATAGATTGTATATATATATATATATATATATATATATATATATATATATAAAATATAATAGTGAAATTTATCACCCAATCAACTATATGATCTAAGAACTTGTAAATATCCTTGATCAATGAAAATTTGCTTAATATTTCTAGAATGATAGATTACCTTGGCTTAACAATAAATAAAACGAAAACTAATTTCTTTTAACCGACCCTAAAATATTAAACACAACAATGAAAATGGTTTTTGACTCTTTAGTTATTTTTAATGGTAATTTTAAGATACTGGAAATACAATACGAAAAAAATTTGGTTGAATTTTTCATGGTTATTCAAATTTCGATGAATATATGGAAAACTAAGTAATATTGTGCATATTTTTAATTAAGATTTTTATGTAATACTAACTATATATATACTTTAATACTGCTCCAAATTGTAGATTTAATTATTTTAAGGGCACTAGATTACTGTGATTAATATCATTAAAATATCAATTGTAGTAACATATAAAAATTACAAATTCCATATCATAATTGTGTCAGGGCTTCAAAACTTATATCACATGATCTTATATCACACTCAATCAACTTATAGGCTGACTTTACTTATTTAAGAGGATTTAATTTAGAAATAACATTCATAATGTTAATATCAGAAATTAAAACTATCTAGAAATACTTATATACCAAACTCATATCAAATACATATTTTCATATAAATGCATTTGTACAATAATTTTTAATATAATCTAAGAAAATTAGGTGCCTTCAAAAATAACTTTAACAATTATCTCTCCGGGCGTAGCCAATATCCAGATTCAAGGGGCGGGGAGAGGCATTTAGAAACAAAAGGGGTTTCATTAAGAAAAAAAACACTAAAGGCGAAACTAGTTATAGAAGGTATCAAATTCCTTGATGAAACCATACAATAAATTAAAAATTGATGACCGAGGAGGATTTTACAAAAAGAATCCATACCTACAATGAAACTCTAAAAACTCAGATCTTATTTAAAACAAGACCAGTAGGCGCTGATATTTCACAGAAAAGAACTGTTACCTACAATTGAACTCTAAAATGTAGATGTATATACATCGACCAAACTCATCTGCCTGAGCAATCGGAGAAAAATAACCAACAATAACCACTTTCTGCATCTTCATTGTAAATGAATCAGCTGAAATATAGCAAGGATCTTCACGTTTTCTTCTAAAATTTTGATGATTAAGACCGCCAATTATATTGTTCTGTCGCGGCAACCGAGTGTGAAGTTCGTACTGTAAACCTTTATACTTAAAACATAGGTTACCTAGATTGTAAACTTTACGTGGTTAAAAAGGCAATATGCGGATAAATGCTGTATCTACCATTTTCCAGTCGACTCAATATTTCCCTCAAGCAGCTTGGGAATTGAATCAATACCGTACGAATATCGAGGATGATTCCTTGCTACATGTCCTACACTTAGTATTCACCAGATCAATAAGTCGACTACGATGCAATAATATATTTATCATGCAATTCTGACAAGTAAGTAGAAATTCCCCGATTTTTGACCTAAGACTTGCCGTCTAAACTGACATATAGCGAATCTAGGTTTTTGCAAACACTCCATAAATAACTGCCTTAAGTCTTGGCGATTCTTAATCTCGAATATTAATCTCATCATTTTATTGTTTAGTGATGTCACCAAAGTTTACCACCAGACCCAGTTTTTCGGCTATGCCTTTTGCCACCCTAAGTAAAAGAGCCCTCACACTCTCCGTTTCCTCTAGGAACTCTCTCTTTTTGTTAGAGTTGAAAATCAGGAAGAAAAATAACTAAGTTTTCAGATTCATCGATGTCACGAACACTGAAATAGACGTCTAACATGATATATTCGAAACAACTAACGTAACTCCCGCCCCGTTCCTTTATTCCTATTTATGTTAACTTCAGACTATTTCATTATTAAAAATTAGAAATCATAAGATCTCATAATGCTGTTAAAAGTATACATAATTTATTAGCTCAGCCCCCTTCCCCTGAAGCTATATCGTTTAAAAACTATAGATTTCAGTGTAACAATGCGTTACGTATGTATTTATAGATAAAAAAAACCTATCTGAGAAGTTGCAGCAACTAATTGTTGTTAACTAATCTCGTTGAATGGAGTAATATTCGAAATCTTAGTTTTCCTGAATCTCCAGAATGAACCAAATTTGTTGAATTGCGGTTATGTCACGTCCCAATCAGGCTTTTTGTCTGTTTATTACTACTCTTGAGTATTGTATAATGACGACTGATTAAATTTTATTTCTCATTCAAACTAATTAATTTCAGGAATTTTTACTTTTTGCTTTCCAATTTATTCCTGCTCTTTCAACGATCAGGCCTTATCGTGGTCTCAGGAAATCTAGGTGGCAGTTAAAATAAATGATTTTCCACAAAAGAATGAAGATGAGACTTCTATTTTCTTCTAATGTAGCTCTCGATTACCACGTTCATTCTGGAAAGTTGCTTAGACTTCTTCATTCCTTAATTTCCACCTAAAATAATTCTAAAATAGTATATTTTAACTAACAATGAAGAAGCACTAAAACTAAGTACACTTCCACCATACTACTCATATGATGGATTGCTTATATCTGTTAATCATTTTGATCCCCTCACCCCTATTACAACATAATTATTTAGGGTTTAATGAATATATCATTAACGACACTTGTCAAATTTAATAAGCTATATACTAAAACATGAGCGTATTAAAGGGAGGTGAGTCCCGACCTATAATATTTGCTTTATCTTTTAATGAAATGATGGAGTTATTAAAAATATCTCGTTGAAATAATACTTCTATCTATTAATGTAATGAAAGACTATTTTTGTCACTAATTTTTACTTTATTCACACTTCACTTTCATAATGTTTTCGTTACACAGTAACTTCGTCCAATGCGGTCGGTACCTGACTATTATGAAAATAAAGATATATGGTTAAAGTATAGCTGTGGGAGAGAGCAGGTGAAAATACAATAATAAGAAAAAGATAGTAAGAAAAATCTGTCTGGGCCTGAAGAAAACTCCTAAAAAATATAGAGGACATGGAAAGAATAAAAATAATGTGATCTTACAATTTCGCAAGTACCTGAATTTGACATTTTCAAGACAGAATCAAAGCTAAAAAATAACCGGTCTAGTGCAAGTTGAACTTGCACGATTAGTGTTCCGTACGTTAATTGCTTTTGAAATAAAAATTTTCAACAAAGTTTGTTTCGAATCTTTACTGAAAACTGATGACCTCGAATTTTTTTTTTTTAAATATCAGATAAATTATTACAGATAATGAACTCGTGATAATTTTCGTTCAATCTACACCCTGTGGAGAATATTCCGGAATTTTTTCAAAATTTTTTGATTAGTACTTTTCGAGTTAAATGGGGGCACAGCGATTTTTCGCGATTTTCTAAAAATATTACAAACAAAAGTGTGAGCAAGTATTGCATTATATATGTTTTTAAACTCTTGTTTTTACAAGTTTTCATTTGACATCCCACTCGATGACTTAGTAAAAAAAAAATTTTTCACTTCCGATTTCACCCCTCAAAACTAACCCCTTAAGTCAGAATTTAACTTTCAAAACTACACAGCTCTGATGAGGCCATCAATTCCTATATTAGTACCAAATTTCAACTTTCTATGTCAAATAGTTTCGGAGAAAATCGGGTGTGACAGACAGACGGGCAGACACCGAAGTGATCTTATAAGTGTGTATTAACACTTTTTTAAATAATTTAGCTCGAAAAATAGAAATTTCTGTTTTTTTAGCGGATTAAATATATATTATATATATTATATTAGTAGTTATAAATACCTATAAAAAATTGATAAAATGATTTACTAGCACTTCCCTCCTAAACATGAAGATCTAGAATAAATACTAATTTGACTTTCTCATACTAAAGAGTGAGTTGGTTATAGCGGACTGGTTAAGGTGTCTGCTTTATACGCCACCGACCCGAGTTCGTATCTCACCTCGAAAAATAATAATAAAAAAGATAAATAAATAGTAAAATGGTGGCAAACCACCCATAGTATCATGCCTAGTAAAACCCTCTCACTTTTTGGTCGTTCGGAATGGACATTAAACTGTAGGTTCTCTTTGTCTGCGGAAATATTTAGAGGCTTAAAAAAGGCACCAATCACAGGCAAAGGCGAGAGGGTCGCCTACGTCCGTATCGGATATGGCACTTCAAAACGAAGGTACTAAAGAAATACTTCATCCAATCATTAAAATGCAATTTTTTATCTGATAGATAGTATAGTAAAATATTAATAATAAAAAATAACCGGTCAAGTGCAAGTTAAACTTGCACAATTAGTGTTTCATACGTTGATTGCTTTTTAAAATAAAAAATGTTGTTACGGTGGTATAAAAATGATCAGTTACTTCACAAAACACACCCCAAATGAGTTTTCAACAAAGTTTGTTTCCAATCTTTATTGAAAATTGATGACCTTGAAATTTTTTTTTTATATATATACCAGATAAATTATTAAAGGTAATGTACTCGTGATAATTTTCGTTCAATCTACATTCCCTGGAGAAAATTCCAGAATTTTTCCAAAATTTTTTGATCAGTACTTTTCGAGATATGGTGGGGGGACAGCGATTTTTTAAAAATAATACAAAGAAAAAGTGTGCGCAAGTATTACATATATATATATATATATATATATATATATATATATATATATATATATATATATATATATATATATTTTACTCGTGTTTTCACAAGCATTTGAGACCACACTCGATGACCTACTAAAAAAATTTTTGTTTCACTTCCGATTTCACCCCCCGAAACTAACCCTTTAAGTCAAAATTTGACTTTCAAAACTACACGGCTTTGATGAGGCCATCAATTCCTATATTATTACCAAATTTCAATTTTCTATGACAAATAGTTTCGGAGAAAATCGGGTGTGACACACAGACAGACAGACAGACAGACAGACAGACACCGAAATGATCATATAAGTGTTCCGTACGGAAAACTAAAAAGTAAATATTTAGAGAGAAAAGAAATATAAATTTTTAGATTTCAAACTTCAAAAGTCCCTAAAAGGATATATAACACGATATATTCGAAGCAACTACTCTATCGTCCTGTTCTAGCTTTTTAATCTTTTATATAGGAGACTATAAATAAACAAATATCACTCAAAAATTTAAGGTTTACTTTGTCTTTTAAGTATTATAACATTTGTGTCCCAGATTTGAAATCGATCCGCATTTCGCTTGAAAGCCGTCGGTCTAGGAAATGGAAAAATACTTTTTTCATAGTCTAGGGACCCCGACTCGTGAAAAAAATGGAAAAATATTGAAGAGTTATTTTTTTAGGAAAACATTATTTTTTGCATCTGTGTGGCTTTTGTTTCTGTTGTCTTAAAAATATAAAATTTCCGACATTTTTATTTATTCAGATCATATTTTTGATATTGTTTTTGGAATTTTGTGTACTTTTTCAAATTAAAAAAGACTTTTCTTAATGTAATAAGTTGTGTTTAAAACTAGAATTCTGGAAAATTGTAAATAAAAAAGTTTATTATTTTTTATATGTAATAATTTAATAAAATAAAAAATAAGTTATTGAACCTTGAATATTAAAAATAAGACGGTTTAATAACAAAGGTTTATATACGGAGGGTCAGCTGATGGATTGCGAGAATATATGTATAAAAAAGAATGCTTCTGTGTAACTGTCACAGTTACAGTAGATGCCAACTTTATTCTACGGAAAATTCTAGACAACTTTTGCTTACTATTTTCTACGTCAAATGTAACTAAAGACACCGAAGTGTTCCTGGGATAGCGACTTCTGAAAATAATTAAATTTTTTACTTTAATTTGATTTTTCAGAATAACGTTTAAGGATGGTCTAAAAAAATTAATAGTTCTTGTTAGAGTTCCTAGATGCTATCTGATGAACTAATCAAATTAATTTTAATAGCCATTTTTACATTTTACAATTTTAAATGGGTCAAATTTTAAACTTTGCATAACTCTAGCATTAAAATGGTTGAATTTAGAAAGTCGATAAGGTTACTATTGGTAGGTAGTTTTTTTTTATCATCAAACTAATTTTGAAGAAGTTGACCAACAAAAAAATCTCTAAGTAACAAGTTGACCACCCTTATGACCTTCTCTTGTGGGATCACTCAAGATAGTCTAGTGATTTTAAACGAGCTGCCGACAACTGGATTCAAGTACCTTAGGACCGAAGTAACTGGATTAGAGCGAACGAGGCCTATGTCCAGCAGTGGACGTTGCATGCTACCCTATATCGAAACAGCTCTTTTTGATTTTAATAGTTTTTATAAGTAAGCCATGGATCAAAGCCTCAAAAATTATATTAACCCGCCCATCGTTCATTGGATTATTTTTTTTTTCACGAAACCATAGTACACTTGTAAGAATTACATTAATAATGGATAGACAATAGATTCGGAGTAATTCCCCATAAGGGTAGTTAATACTTAACACAGAGCGTTGTCTGAAGGTCGATTTCTTTAAAATTGGTATATATCTATGGATAGTGACATTATCAACTTTCCAAATTCAATTGTTAATCGTATAAGTAATCAAAGTTAGGATTTCGAGCAAATGAAATTTACAAAAATTAAAAATAGCTGCTAAAATTATATAGATTTTTTTATTAGATAACATATTGGAACTATAATAGGAAATAGTAATTCTTTTAGGACTAATTGTTTTTAAAAATGAAACTATAGAAAACATTGTATAATTTTTAGACGTTATTCTCTGAGAAATTAGTTTGAGATAGGGAATGGTAGACAAGGGTCGTCTAGAATTTTCGGAGAATTCAAAAAGAATTTAAAATTGCAAGATTTTTGTAAAAAAATCTCCACGTCACGAACATCAATTTTTGGTTAAAAGTGATGGGAAGTCTAAACTTTTAGATTTCCAATGTAAGAGGTTTTCTTCCATTAAGGAGCTTCGCTCTATGATCGCTCTAAATAGTTACCGTCCCGTCCCCCCTTGGCGTTCTGTTTTTTCCCTGAAAAACGCCCTTTTTAGTGTTCCGTACGGAACCCTTATAAGATCACTTCGGTGTCTGTCTATCCTTCTGTTTGTCTGTCCGTCTGTCACCCGATTTTCTCCGAAACTATTTGTCACAGAAAGTTGAAATTTGGTAATAATATAGGAATCGATGGCCTCATCAGAGCAATGTAGTTTTGAAAGTTAAATTTTGACTTAAGGGGTTAGTTTTGGGGAGTGAAATCGGAAGTAAAAAAAAAATGTTTTTACTAGGTAATCGAGTGTGGTGTCAAATGAAAGCTTGTGAAAACACGAGTAAAATATATATATATATATATATATATATATATATATATATATATATATATATATATATATATATATATATATATATATGTATATATATATATATATATATATATATATATATATATATATATATATATATATATAATGTAATACTTGCACGCACTTTTCTTTGTATTATTTTTAAAAAATCGCGAAAAATCGCTGTCCACCCGCCTTATCTCGAAAAGTATCCTGGAATATTCTTCACGGGGTGTAGATTGAACGAAAATTATCACGAGTGCATTATCTGGTACATAAAAAAAAACAGAAATTTCAAGGTCATCAATTTTCAGTAGAGATTGGAAATAAACTTTGTTGAAAACTCATTTGGGGTGTGTTTTGTGAAGTCACTGATCATTTTATACTTCTGTTATAACATTTTTTATTTTAAAAGCAGTCAACGTACAGAACACTAATTGCGCAAGTTGAACTTGCACTTGACCGGTTATTATCTATAGGCCTCACTCTCTTTAAAGTTGGCTACACCACTAATATTTATTACTCAGGGCTAGTTACTTAATACTTTTTATTAAATTCAGTTTAATGACAAGGCTTACCAGGAAATATTCCTTCATAAATGATTTTGATTCATATTCATATGTCTCTTCTTGAGATACCTACGAATCTCTGTGTATACATTTTTGTTATTAAACTGTCTTGTTTGGAACATTAGCGATACAATGACATATGAAATTGTTATTACCTGAGATTTATTAAACATGTGTTAATAAAGATGTAAGCAAACACGTTTGAAATATCGGAATAAACAATTCTTGTTTATTTTTAAAGGCCGAATATTAATGTTTACGCCAAATATAATGATGTTTTTAACCTAAACGTTAACATGTTTTATTTATATTTTAAATGGGATAGTATTGTATTTATTTGTTTGGTAAACTGAACTTGTTATAAGCTCTTCTAATGGAACTGGCATCTAATAAATTTAGTGAGTGTTATTCGTTATATTTTTTAATAAAAGAAGTTGTTAATGAAGCGAATTAATAATCTAACAAATTTATTATTATTATATACTGTTGTGTTTTTCGGTGTAATAGTTGTTAATTAAAGAAACACTGTATCATTTTTTTTGTTTTTATTTATTCTTCAACTACGAATAATTTCGAGAAACGCTAATATAATATTATTGTTATGATCTTATTCACTAGAGTTTTTATTCGTTTTTGTGTTTTGTTATCCATATTGCTTTTTTGATAATGGGCTATTTGCCTTTATTTACAATTACTTAAATTATCTTAATATTTAGATTAAATAGACAATACCGCTATTTTCCTAATTATACTTACTCTCAATATTTAGCTATGCCTAAGTTTATTTATCAATTAAGATTCAAGAAGAAAAATATTTATAGATGGAGTGTTCTTACATTATAGGTATACAACGATACCTCAAAAAAGCCTAGTAAAGCAATCTTTCAGTTTTTTTTTACTGAAATGCCCTCTATATTTTTGGATGTTTAGACTCTAGGGCTTATTCTAAACACACTATATCCATTATCCCTTATGTTTAAACTAAATGGTTCACGAGAGATTGTCATTTTAAAAGTAAGTTTTTACAGTTCCCACATTCTATATTACCACTGGCTCCACCAGTTTCCACTTCTGTCGGAAGTACTGTTCTGTTTCTGATACCCTGAGACAGACATTTTTTAATGAGAAGGAGCTATTTAATTTGGTTATAGGGCAAGGTATATTACACGAAGTGTTTAAAATTTCAGAACAGTTAAAAATATATGTGCGGTGGTTTAACAAAATGTACTAACTAATTTCTTTTAAAAAATCACTTTATAAGTTATTACTTTAGATTTATCTTTTTTTTCTATTTCTTTAGAAAAGGAAGACAAAAAGGATTTCAAAATGTAACAAATAACCCTGTACTTCGGGCAAAATAGAAAAACATTAAATATCGCTTCGCCATATAGTCAGGAAAATATTTTTTTTAAAATCAAAAACATCCAAAATATTATCGAATCTTCGTGGAAGCCAGTTATTACCGGAGAAAACGTATAGATGAGTAATAGCCAAAACTTTGGCAAGAAAGAAGAAATAACTACCCTTTTTCGCAATTTCACTTGAAAACTCTAGTTGTGTCTTTTAGTGATCCGGATCTTGCCGGAGAAGTATCAATTTGACTCTGCTACCACTTCCGGGATCCTAATGTCTAATTTAAGGAGTGTCGTCAAAAAGAGCGGGATTTTGAAAGCTTTGATGGCTCTCTATTTTTCTAAGAGTCGCCGAATGCTCTAATCGGTGGAAAGCTGTTATGATTGTGCTTATTTTTTAAAGCGGTTAAAAAAATGATGTTCAAAATTATCGCATCATAAGTAAAATGTCGATCATATCTAAACTACTGCAGAAATTAGTATATGTACATCTTTTTAGATGTTTAGAACATGGTTTCTTCCAAGGTCGCTCCTTAGAAACTAACTTATTTATATTTACTAAATATGGACACTGTTATATAGACAAAAGGATCCAGGTGGATGCTATATACACTGCCTTCAGTAAAACATTCGATAAAATTAGTCATAACATTTTAATAATCCGCCTCGTTGAGGTCGGTGTGGTAGCTAGCTTGCTCAGATCGGTTGAACCTTATATCACCAGTCATCAATATGTTTAAACACAAGAGTTTTGCTCCAAGCCAATTGTTACTACGTCCGGTGTACTCCAAGCGTCAGCTTAGGGCCGCTATTTTTCACAACATATGTAAATGAAATTAGGTCTTCTTTCCACCATTGTAAATTCCTACTTCACGCGGATGTCTTAAAAGTCTTTCCCCGGTTACTAGCTCAAGGGATTGAAATACGCTGCGGAATGACCTGGATCGTTTGAGCGAGTTTTGTTATAAGAATAGCTTATTTTTGAATTTGAGTAATTGTCCCTCTATGCCAGGCACCACAAATCCAAACCAAATAAAACAAACGTATAAAATTGCACCGTTAAAGAGAGTCACTTTCACAAAAGGCTTGGAGCTCCTTTTTGATTTCAAGCTGGTTTTCGACTTGCACATTGATTCCGTTTTCAACTCTACCTCTAAAATGCTAGGGTATATAACTTGCAAGTGCTGTTCTTCGAAGAAAGTAAGTAAATTGAATTTTGCTGCTATTGCCTGGAATCCTAGGCAAGTTATATAAATTCAGAAGCAAGAAAATATTTAAAATAAATTTCTCTCATTCAAAACTAATTTCTACATTCATGACAATGATCTTGTTATAGCTAGAAATCATTTTAATATAAAGCCTTTGACGAAACGAGAATGATCTCTGATGTACTTTTCTTATAAAAGTTATTAAATAATTTAATACAAAGTCCTGATGTTCTGGCACACACTTTCCTCAAAAGTCCGTAAGGACAAACGAACTATTTTATGTGATAGTTAGGTATACTAACTCGGGTCAGAACTCACCTCTTTACCGGATAGTACAAAATAGCAATATACAAAATAATATTGATTTCATTTCAATATTTCTTGTCCAGGTAAAATGTATTCTGAAGAATAATCCGTTGAGTTAATTACTGAATTGCCTATAAAACTTAGATACTTTTCGACTATTCCTTTTTTACCGCAGATATATTTTTTTTGTACAGATGTTTGATGCTTTCTATACCTTTCAAATATTGTGATTGCAGATGGCGTTGGCATTATTTTACTTGCATGAGAATATCTTTGTAAGTTGATGGCTATCTATTTTTTTAAAGGTTGCCTTTATTTTCATATAAACTGACTCATAGATGGTCTGCACCTACAAAATACAGCACTAACTTTTGGATTTTATCTTTATAACCTACAATAAAATAGAGTTTGCTGCATATTTTATCAATATCTCTTTAATTTTATTTTTCATACAGGATAATTGAAAGAGAAAATCTCAAGTTTAATAACACTTCGCAAGTGATTGTAATTTTAAATTGGGAATTCACATCAAACGAGACACACAATGAGATTTTAGCCAAAGGAGATATTTTACAAGTTGTAAAAAAATACCCAGTGTTTTTTTTCCTTATAGTATTATTGATAACAGTAAAAATTTAAACTATATTTTCAAAGTTAGCGGATTTTTTTTGGATGGTGTAGATTGAACATCCTTTCAAAAAATACGTAGCCGGAGGCATACAAGGGTATTCTTATGAAGTATCAACATGTGCTAGGTGATAATCTAATTTTTTAAATTTGTCTTTAACCTGGTAGGTAAAGCTATTTTTTATATAAAATGTTTTAGCTTGGTTACAAATGAAGAACAAAACTCATATTCAATGTTGAGAGTTTTTAGCTCACACCGTCCGTGTCTCTGATGGCAGTTTGTTTAGATTATTGTCAGTCTCATTACACTTAATTATATAGTATAGTTATTTAGTAATTTTAGAAAATTAATTTCAGCTTTCTTAAAGTATTATTATTCTAAAATTTATTTTGTACTAACGTACTTTAACATTTCCATACTTTCAACTATCGCTGTAGATTCCTGTGGTGCTATAGTCAGTTAGAAATTTCAAGGCTTAATAGATGAAAGTTGAGACTAACCTTTGTTTGCAATTTTTCTATCTATTCTCATGTTTTATCGAAGATATATGCATTATTCTACTTCTTTTAGTCTTTTAATCTTCAGTATGATAGGTTTATTATTGTGTGGGGATGATCTCTTCATATAGTTGCTCATAATTACTCAGACCTATTTATTCTGATTTTGCTATAGTTTTCTTTCTGTTCTGAATGATCTTCTATAAAAACCACAAAAGCATCTGCATATTTTAGCATGTTTAATTTTTTCTTACAATAATTATAAGTTTTTTCTAGTTTAATTTTTCAATATACTCGCATTCAGAATAGCCTAGATTTTTTTTGAGTCAAAGGCCTTGTTATAGTCTATAAATGCTAACTATAACTTTTGCTATTTTCTAAGATTTTCTCGATAATATTTCAAACTTATTATATGTGACCCGAAATGTTATATTGTTTTCTGAAACTTGCTGGTTCACTGTTTTGATACAACTCGAATTTGTTGAATCACTATAAACAATAACTAAATGATTAATAAATCTTCTGGTTATTATTTCCCTAATACGGCAACACTGGGTTGGGAATCTTGTTACTTCAGAATTGTTTCTGCCACTGATCTCACACATGTCGTATGTGACGTTAAAACACTTTTTGATGTAACTCAGTATATATCACCACTACACCAAACACTTTAATTTTGCACTCGACGGGCGTTTCGCTAACCATGTTAGCTTCATCAGGAGCGATGATTGACTAAAGCTAAACTACAACTCTACCCTATTTATACTTAGCCTAACCCTTGAATTACTCAAGCGGAACTAATGACATAGGCAAATCAGTTCCGGTCAAGTAACCAGTAGAGGGGACTATAAGGAATAGGCCCTCTGTCTCTATTTAAACTACTTTTACATTTTATGATTTCCATACTTTCGTATGCGTTTAACAATCTCCTATCAGATACATTTTTTATTAATCTTAGATTATCTAATGTTACAGTATGACCAGCTTCAAGGGCATGTTCGGCAATGCTAGACTTTTCTGTTCTATTGTATCTTAAGTGTGCTAAATGTTCTTTAAATCGTATTTTAATTGACCTTTTAGTTTGCCCAACATACTTTTTGTCACAATCATTACAACTAATTTCATAAATTCCACTTTTCTCACAATTAGGAATCTTATCTTTGGGATTTCCTAAGATATTCCTCAGATTGTCTGATGACTTATAGACTAAGGTGAGGCCTACCTTATTAAATACCTTATTGAGTCCCTTGCTATATTTCGGATTATATGGTATGGAGACATACTTGGTGTTATATTCTTCGCGTGTAAAAAAGGTGGAATTCTGAATATTAAACCTAAATTTATGTCTATTTATTAGCTTATTTACTAAGTCATCGTCATAACCATTAATTCTAGTTATATTTCTAATACGGTTCCTTTCTTTATTAAAGTTTACTCTATGTGAGTGTGACTAAACGATGAACTAAAAAATGTAATGAGGCTAATTTATGTTGTTTGCAATGAAATGAATCATTAGGAATATATCTATCTGTTATTGTGTCCTTCCTATAGATATCATATTCTAATCTATTATTATTTTTAATAATTAAAATATCTAGAAAAGGCAATTGTCCTTTGTTCTCAACTTCGTAAGTGAATTTAATGGAATCATACCGGCTATTTAATTTAGAAACAAAATCATCAATATTTGCTTTCTTTGTATCAAAAATCGCGAAAATATCATTCACATACCTATACCATACCCTTGGGAAATATTCGAATTCTTGACTGGAATATTTCCCAAGGGTATGGTATAGGTATGTGAATGATATTAAGATACAATAGAACAGAAAAGTCTAGCATTGCCGAACATGCCCTTGAAGCTGATCATACTGTAACATTAGATAATCTAAGATTAATAAAAAATGTATCTGATAGGAGATTGTTAAAACGCATACGAAAGTATGGAAATCATAAAATGTAAAAGTAGTTTAAATAAAGACAGAGGGCCTATCCTTATAGTCCCCTCTACTGGTTACTTGACCGGAACTGATGGCCTTGCCTATGTCATTAGTTCCGCTTGAGTAATTCAAGGGTTAGGCTAAGTATAAATAGGGTAGATTTGTAGTTTAGCTTTAGTCAATCATCGCTCCTGATGAAGCTAACATGGTTAGCGAAACGCGCGTCGAGTGCAAAATTAAAGTGTTTGGTGTAGTGGTGATATAAACTGAGTAGTGTCATTGTGCCAAAGATTCCACATTCCCAACTTACTTTTTGATGTAATCATTTTCTAACCGTTTATTTCTGTCCCTATATATATTACAGAAAAATGACAATAAGATTCCCCATACGAATAGGTTAAGAGTAAGTAAGTCATTATACTTCAAAAGAATACCCGAATAAATTATATATAATATTTAATACAAATGATTTGCAGTATTTAATACACGTAATGTTATTAAGAATCTATGGAATGTATTGCTTTTATGATCCAATGTGAATGTATTGCGAATTGCTGTTAATGACTGTTTATTCCAAAGGCTTGAGCAAAAATGTAATTAACCTTAAAATAATAAGAGCTAAAGCAAATTATCAAAAGTCATTTTAATGTTAAAACCATGGTTATAGTTTAATTAATCGTCGAGAAAAATAATAACTGTTAGAAGTCAGTGTCTGAGTCATTAATTTACATACTTTCTTGGAACTATAGATTTCACCCTAAATTTCTTTTGGTTGTCATATTTCAAAAGTGTTTAGAAAAATCTTTTTTTGTATTGAGACTTTAAATCTTAATTGCATGTCTACAAACATGTGTTATATTTAAAGAAGCGCGTGCGGTTTATGACGGGCGGTAGAAAATCGGATGATTTGTCAGAAGCCATAGACTTTAAAAAAGTGCCGTTTTAGTTTGGTGGTATATGTAATAATCTGACTTAATATTTTACCTAAAATTATAAGTCTTCTTCATCCTATCACGGGAGCACTGCCTTTTAACTATATACTGTGTATAACAATAGCTATATACTCCACAATCTAATTTCTTTCACCTTAATTCCCTCAATCGGATAATTAAAAAACTATAGTTTATTTTTCTTTCATCTCACTTTGCTATAGTCAAAATCACTTTAGTAAAGCGGTATATTAAACAAGGTCCTACTCAAATTAAAGTAGGTTCTTTTAAGTCATATCAGGTAAATTTACGCATTCCTTAGGAATAGGACAGAAATATTTGATTTTCAATGATTTTAAAATCATTCTCCTATTACTTTACACTACTTTTTCTATTTTTTGACGATGAGAATTCACGGTTTTTGAGATTAGTGGTGTTAAAATGACATTTTGATGTTCCGCCTACGATAGCATGTTTAGGATTAGAATACTTAATAGCAGGTATTTATACTTGAATTGTGATCACCGAACCGGTACCTATTGTTGTAATTGGTTTCTACGTATGATGTGAACTGTAACCTGTATATTTTTTGATGATAAGCAATTAATACTGTAATCTTTCATTTACAGAAACTGGAGCCTGAAATGCAAACTGGGGCATCTCTTACATGTATCGTATATCTTGTAAAGTGTAGATACTTAGCCATACCACAATTTGTTTCGTTTTTAGAGATCTTTCATGTTTCTTAATTTTAGTGGATATTGATCTTCCAGTTTCTCTCACATACACTGTACCCCACGAACAGGAAATTTTATAACTACCTTTAGTGTGTAAGGGAATTGTATCTTGTATGTTTTAGTTCTCCAGTTTTCTTATAAATGTCGAAAATTGTGCAAAAATTAGATCTTTTAAGTAATTTGGACTTTTAGTATTCTAATATCGAAGAGTAAAGATTCCCGAAGATGACCTGTGTAATTATGGCCGAAATGTCGGAAAGTGTCACATTGGCACAGTCTAATTGGAAGAATCATGATCTCCCATCTTACCAAAACCGTCAAAAGTTTTATGGCACTTTTAGTCGCAATGATAATTAAACATAACTTTCTAGTTTTCTACATAACAAAAGTTCTATTTTACTAAAAAAAACAATTTTCAAATAAATAAATAAAGGAATAACTTATGATACGAATAGTAAATAATGTACAAAAATGAAAGAAACTGTTCAGAATAACACTTAATACTGAACATGAAAATACTATTTTGAAAGAATATAATAATATTACAAATTTATTGTCTTAATGTATCTGTATATATAGATGTGCATTAATCTAGGTGCTAATAATATAAACTAAGGTGAATTTAATTATTAAAAAAATTAATTATTTATTAAAAGATACCCGCGTGTATAACTTACATGCGTAATATTTTTTTCGTAAGTTACCATACATGTTATTACCATTGTCTCAAAATTTTAGCTTGGTATTCAATTATATACATTCTAAATACGAGTAGCATTTTGTTTCCAACAACTTGGATAACGAATTTGTAGTTAATTCTGTTTCAGAAATGAAATTTAATGTTCTAGTACACTGAAAATGTTATAAAAGTGTTGTGGTCACCGTGCATTATCGGAAATAATAACAAATTAGTGGTATTCGTGCTGTGAAACTGGTTGTGAATCAGCTGGAAGACCATCAACATCGAAAACTGATAAAAATGTTGGCAAAATCGAAAGAATGATCAAAGAAAACTAAAAATTGGCTATTTAGGAGATATCAGAAGATACTTCAATATCATTTGTATCCGTTCAGAGAATTAGACGTGACGATTTGGGTTTAAAACGTGTTTGGAATGGGCCTATTCCAACAGAGCTTAATTTGTTATAAAAAGTTAACGTGCTTAATTTTCTAAAGAAATGATTTCCAACAATGATTCTGATCCAACATTTATTCAAAGCATAATTACTGGCTACGAGACCTGAGTATATGAGAAGGACATAGAAACAAGACATTAATCAATTGAATGACAGTCTCGAGACGAGCGAAAATTAAATAAACGACATCGGTTTTAATCAAAGAAGAAAGTTATGCTCACTATTTTCATCGATTACAATGGTACTGTGAATCATGAATTTCTTCCGGAAGGTCTACTAGTCTCAAACGTTTATGTAAAGCTGTGCATTTGAAAATTCCAAATTTGTGAAAACATTCTCGGATTTAATAGGATGATAATGCACCATTTTATAATGCATTAGTTATTCGACTATTTACTGACTAAAAACAGCACCAATGCAATCCATATTTACCGAACTCACCTGATATGGTTGTGTGTGACTTTTTCCTGTTTAACAGATTTAAAAAAACTACCTCGAGTAACGCGTTTTGATAGTATTGATATATTAAAATAAGAATCGAAGATGGCCCTCATGGCTCTACCAAAGACTGAGTATCAAAATACATTTGAGAGCTGGATGAAATGGTGTCACAAATGCAATGCAATTGATAATGAGCAGTATAACATTAGTTTTATTGAGGTTGAAATCGATATTTCAATCCATTTGATGTACAGACCACCAGACAGATTGATATTACTACCGACTATAGACAAGAGATTCGGATTAGTTGCCATTATACTAACGACAGAGTGAAATAATAAAATACATGCTTCTATTTTTTTTTTTAAATTTTATTTTGGCTTGGGCAAAAAAACATATAACCATTCGCTAATTGAAACACCTTGTACTAATTTTTCAGTGAATCAAAGGCTATTCACAGAGATCGAGCCGTTGCTACTTATTACAAAATAATAACAAAAGAAAAATTATCTTCTCTAGCAGGAATATAGACAGGTTGACATTCTTCCCGCTCTGTACATAAATTTGAGACTACATGAGAATTTTTAACAAATACTACTACAATAGTTATGTCTAGAATTCAAAGTTTAATATAGTTTTTGTGTAAATAAAACATGATTATCCTTTGAGTTTCGAAATTGCCTAACAGTATGAGTATGTGTAAAAAGTTTAACGGTTTTGGTGTACAGTAGTTCTATATTAATCTTGAGTATAGATTACTACAATATTTATGACTATATGATTCAAGTGAAGTTTTTCCATCTATTTTGGCATTCTAGCATGACTTTTTTTTCTTATAGTTATATAAGTATCTGATAACCCAAATGAAAGTGGTAAGAATCCACTGTCCACAATTGTATCGTTCGCTAAGTGGTTAATCTTTTCCATTCTAATTTATTCCTCCTGAAGTCTAAAAAGTTTAAAATGTTTGGAGGGATACAAGTGAAAATATAATTCGGAACTTTCGGAACCATTTGGCCTTTTGAACAGAATAAGCACGAATTAAATAAAACCAAATATGTAAAAAATAAACGCAATATAAACTTTTGTATAGCTTCCTGTTTTAACTTCGTTTTGTTTTCATTCTTAATTAGAGCTATAATCGTCTTAAGTATTTTGCATTATTATGAGAAGATTTTGATCAAGCCAAACAACAATGCATTATTGCTGTCTGGACTGCAATTTTACCATAGGCGTAGAGCTTAATATAAATATTTCTTCAAACATCAACAAATATAATTTCTATTGATGGAATTATTAATATTAAAGTTTTGCTTTATTAATGTAGATACGTTGACATTGTGACTGAATTTTGAATAACAACAACAAAAGATTTGTTAGCAAATATATTATAGACTGCTACCAAAATAAATTTAAATAGGTTTTAAAACTTTCATTTTACAACTAGATTGTAAAAAATTGTCTCTATACATCCTTTCCATAAAAATAATCAATTTTACTTTCAGTAAAAGATTTTTTCACTTTCATATTCTTGTCACTGTAGGAAAAATGAAGAACTATATATAAGAAACGTCCATATAAAAATAAAGAAACTAAAAAATCAAAAATCAATGGGTACTTCCATAGAATGACCATAACGACCTTAAATTTTTTTTATGGGTCTAGCACACGTGCTGCAGGGAGGTCCTTAAAGCACTACAGGAGCGGCACGTGTACGGAAAAAAAAAGCGATTCACGTTGCTCTTGAATCGCTGTAAATTGTACTCGGTGGGAAACACAGTCCTGGGCAAATTATTCCAAAGGGATGTTGTTCTCCATATAAAAGACTGCTTGAAAAGCGTTGCACGAGGAGTAACAAGCTGAACCTCATACGGATGTGAAGTATCAACGCGACGTGTATTTCTAACATGCACGGCTCTGGGAGGAATTAAACGGGCCACATCATCCCAAGACTTTCCATGGAAATACTTATAGAATAGGCTCAAGTCGCCAACCGTTCTTCGATGTTCCAGCGAATCAAGGCCGCCAGTCAGTTCTGGGTCTTCAATCAGACGAACAGCTCTTCTCTAAATAGAATCCAACAAATGCAGTGTATGTTTGGGAGTGGAGCCCCAAATGTGGGAGCAGTATTCCATAGTTGGTCGAATTTGAGCTTTGTAAAGAATTAACAGTTGTTGTGGAGTGTAAAGCTTTCTGGTTCGAAATAATATTCTCAACTTTTGAGAAGCTCTCCTTGCTATGCCTGCAACATGCTCATGCCAGGACATATTTGCTTCCAAATTAACGCCCAACAAATTGAGTGACGATGTTAGAGGAATGGAGTGCCCCGCGATAACTAAGTCGGGTTCAGCAACGTTAACTTTTTTAGAAAAAACTGCCGTTAAATTCCACTTGGTTACTGTCACCCCAAGATAGAATTTCTTCCAGGTCTTTGTTAAGTTGAACAATTTGCCGCCTGAGCAGCCGATGTCCGAGCATCTACAAGCAAAAATATACGAATGATTGTAAACTATAAACCTTTATACGTACGGGTAAGTCAACGATAGAGTAAAGTTCATTATCTCATTTGTTTCGGAAATGACGAAAAAATGTTAAACACAATAGTTTTAGGGAATATTAAGGTGCACAGTTTAAAATTATTTTTGAGTATACAAGATACTTCAAAAAAGTGTAGCCGATATAACATATGTTTTTTTTAAATGGAGCATCCTATTTTCTAAGTTATTTTTAAATTCTGCGTAAAATTTTATAACTTTTTCATTAATAATGTTATATACCTAAACCTAGTAGTTTTTCTAATATTTCAATTGTTTTAAAAAAATACTAGTTTTCAGTATTGTAAAAAATTGCCAGTGGCGCCATTGTTTCTAAAGGTGGAATACTCATATTTGGTACGAGCGTTCTATAGAGATGAAAAAAAGATATATATAAAGAAATTTGGGCGTTCAAAATAAATTTATGAATTTCGACTATTTTAAATTGAAAAATCTCAAATTTTTAAATAGCACACCCTGTATACTATTATTTTTTTCTGATAGATTTTACAAAACCCTCCAACTTTTATTAAGTATGTCATATACCTATTTCTAATAGTTTTCGATTTATTTTGAACTTTCTAATTTTTACACTTGTTTTTAATATACTTACGCTATAACATCATAGTTGCCAAGACAAAGCAAAAATGTAGGAATTGTCAAATTTTGGCATGTCTATTAAGCAAGTAAAAATAGTTTAATTTATTGTAGTAAGTGACGTATAAAGGTAATAGTTATGGATTTTCCTAAAAATGAATTAATTGATATGGTTTATATACTGGGCGAGGCGGGAAAAAATTGTCTTTTGGCACTAAGGCTTTACGGAGTGAAGTATCCTAATAGACGGATACCATCTAGAAAATCTTTACAGTGCTTAATGGAACGGTTTGATGGTAGTGGTAGGGTTGAGTATACGAAACGGAAAGTAGTAAACCAGAATGCTACCAATGAGGAAAAAGAAATGGAGATTTTACTTCATGTTGAAGATAATCCCCAAGTCAGCAGCCGTCAACTAGCTGACTTATCTAACACATCCCAATCTACGGCTAATCACACCACGGGAAAATACAAATATCATCCTTTTTATATGGAACTATACCAAGAACTTCAAGACCGTGATTTTGAACGACGAGTAAACTTTTGTACCACCATGAATGGAGCAATAGAGGCCGATCCAATTTTTTTATCCAAAATAATGTTTTCTGATGAAGCTACTTTTCGCAGTTAATCATTTTGGGTCCGGGAAGTTCAAAACCAAAACCATTGATTACCTAATGTATGGTGTGGAATAGTAAATTTTCAAATTATTGGTCTATATTTTTTCCGTGAACCGCTTAACGGGCCTAGATATCTAAATTTTTTGCAAAACCAATTGCCTTGAAGAAGTTGATGACTTTGAAAGGTAACAAATGTGGATTCAGTAAGACGGAAATCCTACTCATTACCACCGGGATGTTCGGGAATTTTTAAATGATCGTTATCCACAAAAATGGATCAGTAGGGATGGATTCATTCAGTGGCACCCTCGATCATCTGACTTAACACCTTTAGACTTCTTTTTGTGGGGCTTCATTAGAGATCGTATTTATGTGAATCCCCTTACAACACCAGTAAATATGGAAAATAGATTACGGGATGCGTGCAGGACAATAACGCCCTTTATGCTAAGGAAAGTGAAGGAAAATATAGTAAAACGACTAAACAAGTGTATTCAAATAGACGAGCATATTTTTGAACATTTATTGCGTCATAATAATTAATCATTAGATAAGTTAAACTATATCAAAATTATAGCGTAAGTGTATTAAAATTAAAAAATTGAAATATTAGAAAAACTACTAGGTTTAGGTATATAACATTATTAATAAAAAAGATAAAAAAAATTATGCAGAACTTAAACATAAATTAGAAAATAGGATGTTCCATTTAAAAAAACATATGTTATATCGGTCACACCTAACATTCCCTAAAACTATTGCATTTAACATTTTTTCGTCATTCCAGAAAAAAATGAAATAATGAACTTTACTTTATCGTTAACTCACCCTGTACAAGACTCTTGTTATTTTATGGGCATGTTGCAGGGATATTCCTAACGAGCTATAGAAACGTCGCGTGTGGGAAAAATACAATTGTACTCGGTGGGAAAGAGTTCTAGGCCAACCATTCCAAATGGATGAGGTTCTCCATATAAAAGAGTTCTTGAAAAAGTTTATACGAGAAAATAATAGGCTGAATCTCATACAGGTGTGATGTATTAGTGCTAGGTGTATTCATAGCATGCACGGGTTATGTCCATAGAACACTTTTCATGAAAGTACTTATGGAATAGACCTAAATCATCAACCGTTCTTCGATTCAAGGTTGTAGGTAAGTTCTGGTGGTTTCTAGTTTGGATTAATATTCCCAAGTCTTGAAAAGTTTCTTTGCTACACATGCAACATGTTCATGCCGAGATATATTTGCTTCCAGCAAGTTGAGTGACAATGCTAGAGGAATGGAGTGTCGTGCCATAACTTTGTCGGGTTCCGCAACAATAACTTTTTTAAAAAAAATACCTGCCTGGGTTTTTGTAGAGTTAGATTACACTTACTGGTTACTATCACCCAAAGACAGATTGTTCTCCAGACCTTTGTTCAGTTTAATGACTTCCTGTTGTCCGCGTTAATTTACATGGATGGCTGGTGTTCGAGCGTTCAAAGTAAATGAAGAAATACCCATACTGTCATTTGCAAAGGTGTAAATTAGATTTTCCGTCTTTTCCAGCAGATCATTAACGTAGTAAAGGCAAAAAAAGAATAGGAGACAGTATGAAGCCTTGGGCACATTAAAAAGGAACCTGTCAACTGCCATTCGTAAAGAACATTTTCTGAGGAAACACAAGAGCCATAATAAAACCTTTCAGGCGTACCATAAAAGCATTGGTTAGCCAATAATCCGGCCTGCCAAACACGGTTGAATGCCTTGGATACGTTAACTGCAACCCCTCGAGATTCTCCCAAATATTCAATTGCATTGTTCCAAACCTGTGTGACATGTAGAAGATCCCCTATTGTTCTTTATTTACGAGAAATCGCTAATAATATTGAATTCTTCCAAATATCTTGAGAGATGTTGATTGATAGCATTCTCTATAGCTTTCGATATTATTGAAAGCAGCGGGTTTGTTTGGTAGTTACTTGGTAAGATCTTCTTGCTTTTTTGGATATCGACTGAACTGTAGCGCATTTCCAGCAGTAGAATAGGTTGACAAGTCGCACGCGCATTTTTTGGGTACTATCACAAGTATTCTATCAGCGCCAGAAACTTTTTTGATATCTAGCTTCATTAAAATACGTTTGATGTCACGCTGTCTGAATACACTATCGGGCATCTACATCGGGAATAGTGGGGTGGTGTTTCCGTGGAAATTGAAGCAAAGAGTTCAGCTAACAAGTTGGTTTTCTCAACAGGTGTTGTATTACTTGGCCATGTAAGTGGAGAGGTATAGTAGATTTAGTTAAACTTTGATCAATGTCCTTAGCGACCGACCAAAATTAGTTGGAACTATTTAAGCAGCCAGGATGTTTGCTTTTAATTCTTTGGTTGGATGCCTCTTTGAGTTTGGCGTGATTTTTTGCATCTGTTTCTGATGCGAATGAAGACATTACGATTTATGCCGTAAGGAGTTTTACACCATTGTAGGTAGGCAAGATGTTTAGAAGCAATAGCTTCATTTTTAATCTAACCAAGGGTTGCCGTTGTAAGGGCATTTCTTTGAAACACGGATGTAAGCTTCCATGCACGCCGACATGACATTGAATACCTCCTTAGCGCAGAGGGGTCGTCGGATCTAGGACAAACGTTTAACTGAGGAAAGTTCGAAAATATTCCATGAGTTCTTTCCATTTACCAGATTTGCAGTACCAAGTTTTGTGCGGTTCAGGCACCTCTGTGCCACTGACCTGTAGAATACTCGATGTCGAAACTAAATTATGGTCGGAAGATCCTAACGGTGATGATGAAATCTCCGGATTAGTGGTTAAAATGTATTTAAAAGATGCCCTTCCACTTTTTAAAGAGGCATTTCACGCACCAGTTTTCTAAATAACAATTTAATGGTAATTTAGTGTTACAAATTTTCCTTTACTTATGAAGTTTCAGTATTGTTAATATTTTTTACCTATTTTATACTTCCAGTGCGAAAAATATACTATTTTCATTAGTGTGTGAAAGAACTTACTAGGTAAAAAAAACTAAATAGTAAGTGAATCAGTCTTGTTGAGTTACTGTCCACAACTGTCCCGTATGTGCCATATTTGCAGCTTATACTCCGCTGCATTTCCCGTGTAAAACAATGACAGAGTTAATTTCTTTATATTCTTCAGATTATTTTACTCTCCTGTAAAAAAAACATAAATGCCTTTTTTTAACGACCCTGTATAAATAAAAAGCAGCCTATTAAGTTAACCCTGTATTTATTATAGCTTGTAGCCAAAGTACTGTAAATTTAGGATAAACATATATCAATAATATCATAAACTATCTGATAATTTTATTTTTGATATTTCCCATTAGTGTTAAATGGGTAATCACTGCCAGTTAGAATCACTAAAATGTTCAAAATTTGAACAAAATTTAGTTGCCATAGATGACTTTTGTTTTTAATAATATTATTAATGATGTTGTAAATTACTCGAAAAGGACGTTTTTATAATACATTTTAAAATAAAAAATCTAGAGATAAGACCATAGAAATATAATTATATACAAACCTCCATTTCTTTTCAAGATTAACAGTGGACTCAACAAATGGTGATCGGGAACTATGAGTTATGATTTGGTTAAATGTAAGTGTTGACAGATTTCTAAAATTTAAAATATTCAATGATTCAATAATTTTCGCTATAATATTAAAAGTCCAATCTGATGAAATAAAGTTATCGTGCATAGTTTTAGCTAATAGAAAAAAAAGCAAATAACATTATATTTCTAACAAACAGCTGAATATTTTTTATTTAATAAGCCATATATAACCGCACGTAACTTGCTAATAAAATTAACTAATGTATGTGGCAACACATACATTTGTTAATACGTATTTGTTGTACGTATCCACAGCCCACTTTACTACCAGAACACGTTCGATCATTCAAATTTTTAGCGGCGGGACCTGGGATACGGTAATTTTTTCCGTAAGACAGGGTTGGAAACCTGTCCAGTGTTTTCTACTTATTCTTATTGAACTCATTGAAATTTCTGATGACATACTGCACCTATTTTTTTTTGTGTCTACATATATATATATATATATATATATATATATATATATATATATATATTATATATATATATATATATGTATATATATAAATATATATATATATATATATATATATATATATATATATATATATATATATATATATATTATATATATATATATATATATATATATATATATATATATATATATATATATATATATATATATATATATATATATATATATATATATATATATATATATATATATATATATATATATATATATATATATATATATGTGACTCATGGGGTCATCTAGAAGCACATACAATACGTTTTTTCCAAATCGTAAAGTTTTGAAAAATTAAAAAAAGGGGGGTAAAACTGCATTTTACTAAATCATTTAAAAAAATTAAACCGCTCACGAAAGGTCGATATTGAAAAAAAATAATTCCTTGAAACGCTCGAGAACAACTGGATCATTGCCCCTTAACAGCTGATTTTCAAGTAGGGAGAGTAGGTAATCGATCTTCAGCTTTAATAAATCGTAGATAAAAATACATTTTCGTCTACAAAAATATTTAACGTTGATGAAAGTGGTTGTTGGTTTTCCACCAACGAGAAAAAAACGCAAGGATGAAGAAGAGACAAATCGGCGCAATTAGAGAGGAGCTGTGCCAGTGTGGTTGGACATTTGTGCCGCCAATGTTTATATTCAAAAGAATGAGACAAAATCCTGAATTGGGGAATGACCCTTCTGAGGGTATTGTCACCATTTCTGACACTAGTTATATTAATTCAAACTTATTTGTAGAATAGATGAAACATTTTATAAGCGTCGTAAAGCCAACTCCTGAAAATAAAGTGTTACTTCTGCTTGATGGAAATGCAATGCATTCTAAAAACCTAAAAGCGTTGCATAAAGCAAAGGCTAATGGGATAATAATGTGACAACTGCCAGGTCTTCCTACTCACCGTCTTCGGCCATTGGACGTCTCTTTTTTTTAAGTAATAAATGCTCTCTCTCTCAAACAAACTCAAGTAATGAAAGCACATCGATCTTACAAGATGCTTCAATTATTATCTATAATGAAAACAAGTATATTATACCCAAACCTCCACTACAAATCTCGAGAATAAAATTGACACTTAGCCCGCGCCCAAAAAAATCTTTTGATATCGGCGGGGCATCAACAGATTTTCTTGGATAACAAAGAAAATACTTTTTGTGTAGCAGAAGGAGTGAACGAGTTGAAGACCTACCGCAACAATTTATTTATTATGCTTAAAATTTCAAGGAATTACATATGTTAAAATGTTTACTTATAGAAAACTTGTGTAGTTAATATTTATTTTCAGATAATAACAATTTTGACAATATTTCTCTTATTAAATTTGTTTAGGAAAACCTATTGATCATGGAATTGTATAATACACCAGTGGCGGCGTGAAAAATATATTCATTTTTTTAAATTGAGCGCCTTCTAATAAAGTTGGAAATTGTGAAAAATAATATAATTTTCAGAGCCCTCGACTTTAAGAAGGCTCAAAATGATCTTTGCTAATCTCTTTTCCACCCCTTTATATGTTTTATTATAAATAATTATACGGAAAATTTGTTTATTATGTCAACAAAAAAACAGGAAAAAAAATTATCATCATACTTTTAAAACCATACAAAATGTGTTAACACCTATAGCCTTCCAAAGTAATGTAGCTTAAGAACCCCACTTCAATTAGCATATGTGTATCGTATCAACAGACCGAGAGATAGACAGACGAATCGACGGAAGTATACTTTTCACAAAAAGAGATTGTTTTTTTGAAAGGCGTGAGATGACAGATTTTTACTTTCCACTAGTGCTTCATAATTAACGGTTTGACTTTATCAAAAGCTCCAGATGTGGTGAAAATAATCGCATTTAGGTGCCAAGATTTAGACTCTGTTGCTATAGAGCTTGGGCCGCGACGCCTTCTTTTTAGAATTGCATAATCCGAACACTAATAAAAAGTTAAAATACTAAAGTTTGTCCTCAATTTCATTCTATGCTGCCTGTAAATTATGAAATGATACCACCTAGGAAAAGGTTATTAGACAGGCGATTCTAATTTAATTTTACTAAGTAACTGAATATTGAATGAAAGGACTTAATTTGAGGCTATTAAAATAGAATCTGTTCAACAGGAAAGCAAGTTAGAGGTTATAATAAGAATAATAAAATAGAAGTAATTACTTCATGAGTGAGACGTTTTAAAATCTAGTGCAACAAGTCGTTTTTATTATACTAAATAAAACTTTATTGCCACTTTAATCATTGTCAATACTCATTTAGAGTTGCTATTACGTTCGAACTTAATTGAAATAACAACCGTTAGCTGTTTTATTTTATTATTGAAAATTTATTGCATATTCATTGGACCAATTAACCAAATGATATATCCATCTACATTTATCTATCTATCTATCTGTGTATATATATATATATATATATATATATATATATATATATATATATATATATATATATATATATATATATATATAACAATTTTTCTATTGAACCTTTTGTTTATATAAACTAGTTTGTATTTTCCATAAAAACCTAAGTACCCAAGAAAAACCAATCAAGTTGTTGAAAAAGCCCGCTGGAATCGGACGAGACTGACGATAAAATTAGTGTTTCTGCACGTTAGGGTGGGGTGCATGCCTGAAGTCGGACTTGGAGTGTCTAAAAACCCAAATGAAAACTTCCGATAGCCTGTTGTTGCTAGAGAATTTGAAACGGAGGACTGATGAGGGAGGCATTGTTCTTATTGTTCTCGAACGGAATACATACCTTAAGTTAGACTAGAAGGTTCGGAGGTCGTCGTCAACAAAACATACTTTACCGACATGCCACAAAGATGTTGATAAGGTAGTTGAGGAAGTAAAAAGTTGGCCTTCATGGGCGCTCGCGTAAAGTGTACCTCAGAACCGTAATATAGTGAGCTTAAGAGTACCATTTGTCAATCATTTAGTTCGAATGAGACGTCAGATTACCGTTCATGGGAATGACAAATAGTATATCTTTGGTCTGTTTGCTTGGTTATAGGCTTCCTTGCTCATATTACAACTACTACAGAAAAACCAAACAGAAATGCACTGTTTCTAGGGGAGGGGGTGCATTTTTCTAAATTCATAAGGCATATGTATATTTTGACAAACATATTTTGTGTTATGAAATTCTATTTTGTCTTTATAAGAATCATTTTTTGATACTATGAATAGTACGCCAATGAATCTTGGTCCACTAATGATAATTTTATTGTTATGTTTTTGTTATTCATCAGTTTTACTTCTTTGAATTTATGGGTCACTTTTATCTGTGCCAGACTCTGAAATATGCTGTAGTACCTTTTTTGTTTACTGCACCACTTAAAACGGTTGAATATATTGCATACTATGAGCCACAAAATGAAAAAAAAAACACGTTATGTATGTACGTGAGGTATTTAAAAGGAACATATTTATATATTTTTGTTTAAATTCAACTACTTCCTGTCGTCGTTAAATGGTGAGTAATGCCGTAATTTTGGCTGGTAATATAATATTATTGTAATTAATTGTACTTGTAATGGCTGCAAATGTTACAAACTTATTATTATGATAAAAACACTTTGTACTGTCACTGATTTTTCATACTATACTAATTAGGGAAGTTAAAATACTGACAAAATGCATCCAAAATTAACGATATTTTTTTTTTTTTATGGGTCTAGCACACGTGCTGCAGGGAAGTCCCTAAAGCGCTCCAGGAGCGGCACGAGTGCGGAAAAAAGCGATTCACGTTGTTCTTGAATCGCTGTAAATAATTTTACATTAAAGTTGTTGCATTCACACGTGACTTAGTTCTCATTTTTTGTCTTAGGGAATTAGCACACATCTATTCAAAATGATTTTTTTTAGCCATACAGTCATTTTCAAAAATATTTAGCTTTAAAACGAGGTGTGAATATAATATAAAAAATCAGTTGTAGACGCGATATCGTTCGAAAAGTAACATTTGAAGTGTTTTAACTTAAAAAAAGCTGTCAAATGAAAGTTGGACATGCACAATTAGTGTTCCGTACCGTGATTCCTTTTAAAAATAAAATAAAATCCTTACCTAGGCTAAGTTAATTAGGTCCCTGACATCTTAAAATCTGATATGTATTTTCACGTTTTTTCTTAATCAATGACGTATAACAATTATAGCACCTTAGCTACATAACATCAAGTAAATCAATCTAGCTCAATTTAGAAGCTAATAATTAAAATGTAAAATAAATATTTAGTACCTAAATATTTGTTTAATTATAAACACATAAAATAAAAATATACCTCGGTATAAGAGCGATACTCCACGACTTACAAAAACTTCCACCATACGTCAAGAAATATAGTTTTCATAGTTTTTTTATAACAGATAAATTATCAAACATAATGTACTCGTGATAATTTCCACTCAATTTATACCTTATGAAGACTATTCCAGAATTATTCAAAGTTTTTTTATTTGTACCTTTAAGGGGGGAGGACATCGATTTTTGGCAATTGTTTAAAAATAATACAAACGCAGTGTGCGCAAGGATTACATCATATATATTTTTGAACTCATGTCTTCACAAGCTTTAATTTGACATCCCACTCGATGACCTAGTAAAAAAAAATGTTCACTTCCGATTTTACCCAAAATTTAATTTTCAAAACTACACCGCTCTGATTGAACAATCCATTCTCATATTTGTGCTTTCAACTGCATTAACTTTCTATGTCAAATAGTTTCGAAGACATCGGGTGTGACAGATAGAGGGGCAGACGGCGAATGAGGTGAAAGAAATGGTTTGTTCGGCTTTAGGCAAAAACTCTTTATCTTACGGCACGTGCACGTCCAGGTTCACCACGTACGAGAAGGAAATTTCAACCTTCAGCTAAAAAGAATAGAGGACCGCAAGGTGAGATAAATTTTGGATGCGAATCCTCACTAAACTCAACTATGTTTGTGTCTATTTCGAATCATTAGGGGTTCCGGTGGGCCCTCGTAAGTTCACTGACAACAAGCGATACGATACTGGTCTTTACTTGCTCTTCAAGTTCAAGAAAAAAAGACTTTTAACAATAAGTTTTTACTTGTAGTGAAAAGTGAATATCCAAACAATTGAAATGTCAAAAGAAAGCGGTGCATTGCGTCAATTGTTCGGTTTGGAACGGCATTGGATATACAACTGATATTTCAGGTTATGTTCACAGTAAAATCAATTGTTATATCTTGTTTTAAAGGTAAAAATCACAAAATTTACTGAGTTAGCCGTTACTTGATGGAAATTCATTGTAACTTAACACAAATAAAAAACACTAATAATGTTTTTTAATTGCCACTATATTATATTTCGTGACAATTATTTCGGCACACGGTGCCTTCTTCGGACGAATAAGAATTTTGAACTAAATGTAATATTTAATACATATCCTTAAATATAGTATTTTCGTTCTACCTGTTTAAGAAATCCTCAGTGTACATAGATAATTCTAACTATATAATTGGGTACAATAATATAAAACCATAAATACACAATATACAACTTAATTCCTGCTTATTGTTCTAGGTTCTGGTTGGGTTAATTTCTAATTTTTAATAAAGGTTTAATAACGGAGACTTGTTGGTTTCAAGTTGTTGGTTCTTTCTAAGAAATTCAACTTTTTAAATTTAGATTCATTATGAAGAATTTTAAAATTTTCGTCAAAAATGTGGTTTTCTAAGATTAAATGGTCGACATAATTAGAGGTGTTATTTTATTTTATGTAGCTTCTTTTATGTTCGTTAATTCTTTCTTTTAATGATCTACCTGTTTGACCAACGTAGAATTTTAAGCAGGAACCGCAATTAAATTGGTGTACTCCCGCTTTTGTCATTTTATCACTTTTATTTTTGTTATTTTTTATTAGATTTGAAAGTTTATTATTAGTTTTAAACGCGATATTTAAAGCTCTTTTAGACAATTGTTTGGATACAAAGTTGGTTATCTTTCCTGTATAAGTGAGTGTTTTAAAATTATGTTTATGAGTTTTAATTGTTGGTTATATCATATTAATAGCTCTCTTATAAACAACTTCAAAATTTTACGTTGTTCAGACAGGTAAATCATTTCAAAAAAGATTTAACGAACATAAAACAAGCTACATAAAATAAAATAACACCTCTAATTATGCCGACCATTTAATCTTAGAAAACCACAATTTTGACGAAAATTTTAAAATTCTTCCTAATGAATCTAAATCTAAAAAGTTGAATTTCTTAGAAAGCATGGAGATTAACAAACATAAGAATAGGAACATTTTACTGAATCAATAACTTGAATCCAACAACTCTTCGGTATTAAACCTTTATTAAAAATTAGAAATTAACCTAACCAGCTTTACCTAGAACAATAAGCAGGATTAAATATTTAGGTTTTTCCAATTGTATATTGTGTATTTATGGTTTTATAATATTGTATCCAATTACATAGTTAGAATTATCTAAGTACACTGAGGATTTCTTAAACAGGTAAAACGGAAATGCTAAATTTTGAGGATATGTATTCAATATTACATTTAGTTTAAAATTCTTATTCGTCCGAAGAATGCACCGTGGGCCGAAACAATTGTCAGGAAAAATAGTAATATAGTGGAAATTAAAAAAACATTATTAGTGTTTTATTTGTGTTACATAAAAATCACAGTTTTAAATCACTATAGCTAAAAATTATGGTTTTCAGGTAGGTGAAAGATAAATAACATCGAGAGATATAAAGGCTGGGTTACCAAACACTATTCAGTTTTATTATTATTATTATTATTGTTTATAAATAATTTAAATTATTATCGATTTATGATTCTTTTATACAGAATGCAGGGCATAATTATTTAATTCATCCTATTTTGACATGTGCAATCTAGTCTTGAAATTTACCATTTTTATTGTAAATACCGTAATATGAACAGATTGAATACTAAGTTATAGGAATGCAAAAAATGAGACATAAATGTTTTTACGAAATCCTATGTTTAATTTGACTAAAATAACTTGTTATTTAATGAACATTAAACTTCACTTAAACGTCATCACATTCTATGTCCACCTCAGCCTATTAAAAACAAAGTAGGATATTAGGTGCAGGAATTTGGTTTTTGTAATAAACCGAAATAGAATTGAGAACTTTCATATAAATCAATTTTAGATCTAAAGTAAACGTGGGTATTTAATGTGCGACTTTTTAAAATTTTCAGGGAAGTGCGGAATATCTTGAAAACCCACACCGCAACTTGACGCTTTTCAAACAATCGTAATTGTAAAGTTGTAAAAAATAACAAGAGACTATTAAAACTGTATGTGGGTCACATAATTCACATACATTGTATTTTACTTATACAGATGTTGAATTTGCATAGAAAAAGGAAATGAAGAAAATAAATCCAAATCTATTAATTTTTATTGGTTTGTGGTAAACTTTCTTCAAATCTTCCTAGGGACTCAATATGATAAGATATGCGTCGTCGCATGCATATGTACAAGGTGATTGTTTATAAATGGACACCCACCTAATTCGGCTATTTAAAGAGTTGGGCAAAAATGTTAAATACAGGACTAGTAGCGATTTTATTTTTTAACTGAATTAAACTAGAAACAATAGCGTAGCGCATCTATGTTAAAAACTTTATATTTTTTAAATGGAAGGACTTGTACGTTAGTACAGTAGTATACTGACATATACTTTTATGATATTATGGGGCAAAATAAGAAATAAAAAACGAATTTTCCAACTTTGCTGAAGTTGACCAAGCACGTATTCTATTTAAAAATGATAAGTTTGTTATTTTTAAAACATTCTTTAAATACGCTTCTGCGTTTAACATTTTTAGCTTAACTCACCGAACAAGCAAGTCACAGGGGTGGTCCATTTATAATCTATAGCCCTGTATATAGGCATCTAAAACATGTCTTAATAGTGCAATTTTGGTATCCTCTCGTATTGCCTCTTTTTGAAAATTGTAGCAGTTCCAATAGAACAAACGTAATTTCAATGGAAAACACGTATGATTTGAAAAGTTTCGTTAATAAAATCGTAATAGTAATTTCAAATAAAATAATAAATATGTAGCTAACACGTAGGGTGAAAAGTTTTTGGTCTAGCTACATAAAACACATTTTTTTACAAAATTCGAATTCATGCATCAATATAGTCTCCTTCAAGAGCAATAAAATCAGTCCAACGCTTTTCTAACATTTCTATATTTTTTTTGTAGAAGGATTTGTCTTTGCCTTCAAAATAGGCCGCAATTTCGGCGATAACTTCTTCATTGGAGTCAAATGTCTTTCCAGTGAGCATTATTTTGAGGTCTGCGAATAGATAATAGTCGTTGGGGGCCAAATCTGGAGAATACGGTGGTTGAGAAAGCAACTCGAACTTCGATTCATGCAATTTTGCCATCGTAACCATTGACTTGTGACACGGTGCATTGCTTTGATGAAAGAGCACTTTTTTCTTGGTAATTTAGGGCCGTTTCTTTGCGATGACTGCCTTTAAATGCACCAGTAACTTTATATAATATTCGCTATTGATGGTTTTTCCCTTCTCAGCATAGTCGATGAAAATTATTCCATGCGCATCCCAAAATACAGAGGCCAAAATCTTCCCAGCCGACTTTTGTGTCTTTGGCTGCTTCAGACGGATTTCACCGGCTGCTATCTACTCAGCTGACTGCCAACTTGATTCCGGTGTGTAGTAGTGGATCCATGTTTCATCCATTGGCACATATCGCATGAAAAATTCCTTTTTATTAAGCTTAAACAGCTCCAGACAGCGCTCGGAATCATCAACACGTTATTGTTTTTGGTCCACTGTCAGCAAACTCGGCACCCATTTCGAACAGAGCCCTCTCACGATCAAATGTTTATGCAAAATATGACCAACACGTTCTTTTGATATCTTTAGGGTGTCAGCTATTTTACGCAATTTCACTTTGCAGTCATCCAAAACAATGTCGTGGATTTTTTTTGTTTTCCGGTTTAACCGCCTCATTTGAGCGTCCAGAGCGGTCAGCATCAGTTGTATTTTTACGACCGCATTTAAATTCAGCATACCAGTAAATGATGAGTGATTTTCCAGGGGCAGAGTCCCCGTACCACTTATCAAACCATTGCTCTGCTTGAACGGTATTTTTTCCCATCAAAAAACAGTAGCCACACTAAAACCGCTATAACTTGTAAACTAATCGTCGAAATGTCATAAAATGTTGACATGTGTCGTTTGAAGATTAGTACTTCCTAAAAATCATATGGACTTTTTGAAAAGGGCGATATCTACGAGGCTGGTTTGAAAAGTCCGTGCAAAGTCCGAGAGATGGCACCACCGGCGCGTATCGAGGTCATGTTTAGATAGTAGCATCTCTTGAATGAACGCACACCAAGTTTCAGCCATATTGGTCAATTTCTTTGTGTTTGGCATTCGTGTGAATCAAGGAAGTCGAGTGATTTTCAAGAAATGGACGAAAAAGAATTTCGTATGGTGATTAAACATTACTTTATGAAAGGCAAAACGCCTCAGGAGACTAAAGAGAAGCTTGATAAACATTATGGTGACTCTGCACCTTCGATTAGAACAGTTTATAAGTGGTTTCAAAATTTTCGGACTGGCCATATGGGCACAAGTGACGCTGAACGTTCTGGACGGCCTGTGGAGGTTACGACTCCAGAAATCATTGATCAAATCCATGATGATGGATGACAGAAGAGTTAAGGTGCGTGAGATTGCTAGTGCTGTGGGCATCTCGACTGAACGGGTACATAATATTTTGCATAAATATTTGGACATGAGAAAGCTATCCGCAAGATGGGTGCCGCGATTGCTCACGCTTGACCAAAAACGGAATCGTGTGAAGTATTGCTAGGATGGTTTGCAGCTGTTCCAGAAGAATCCGGAGGACTTTAAGCGTCGTTTCGTCACTGTGGATGAAACATGGATACATTACTATACTCCTGAGACCAAACAACAATCTAAACAATGGGTTACCAAGGGGGAATCTGCACCAAAAAAGGCGAAGACTGTTCCTTCGGCCGGAAAGGTTATGGCGACTGTCTTTTGGGATTCGCAAGGGATAATCCTCATCGACTATCTGGAAAAGGGTAAAACTATTACAGGTGAATATTATTCATCGTTATTGGACCGTTTGAAAACCGAGCTGCAAGAAAAACGCCCGCGATTGGCCCACAAGAAAGTCCTTTTCCATCACGACAACGCACCAGCACACACCTCAGCAGTTGTGGTCGCAAAATTAATGGAAATAGGATTCCAACTCGTTTCACATTCCCCCTATTCTCCAGACTTGGCTCCCTCGGACTACTATTTGTTCCCCAATTTGAAGAAATGGCTGGCGGGACAAAGATTTTATTCAAACGAGGAGGTGATTGAAGACACTAATGGATATTTTGCAGACTTGGACAAATCCTATTATTCGGAAGGGATCAACAAACTAGAACATCATTGGACGAAGTGTATAAGCCTAAAAGGAGACTATGACGAAAAATAAAAAAGGTTTACCCCAAACACATAAGTAGTTTTTATTTTTGCACGGACTTTTCAAACCAGCCGCGTATGTGTCAGACAAAACTTTTCAGCCTACGTGTTACAATAACATTTTAATCGAAATGACAATAGATGAAAAGGTAGACAACTGATAAATTAGTTAACGTTAGAGTACACCATCCTTCTACACTATACTTAAAAATTATTGAAACACTCACACTTTTTAATATTACACTTATAAAGTAATGTAGGACATCCGTTGCGCAGAAGTAATTTAGTTTCATTAGTAGAAGTGATCACAAAAAGGGACACCATTCTTCCACCCCCTATTTTTTTAAAAATTTAGTAAAACGACTCCCATTTTTAACTATTTCACATTGTCAAACAATATGTACAAATTTACGCTAGTCAGAAGGTACATTTTTTATGTCAGCCCTGAATCTCATTACTAATTGCAGTATTTTTCCACAATTCCTTATTTAAATTAACTAACAGAAAATGCGTAAGTATGAACTCAAGTTTATCTTCTGTTTTGTCTAATTAAATTAAACAAAATGAAAGGTTAGACGTTGTGTTTAAACGTCCCTTAAAACTACAGCTAGATATACTAGGTACATTAAGAGACCTTTTCTATTATGGTCAACTCTTTTTATCTCCTTGCTCTTAGTACGCATAGTCTGCCAAATATTACAGACATCCATGTTTCATTTGCTAAAAAACCTAACTATATTTTTATTGGAAACATTTCAGTAAAGTGTATTTTATATTAATGATTTTCTTTATGTATGGGTGATTAAACATCATCTTATATTGGGGTGTTTAAACCATGCATGTTTTTTGTATACTTGATTTATTAGTTGGTTTTCTCTATCTAATAGCTTATAATTTTGCCAATAATGTATTTCGCTTACTTAATAATCGAGCATTCGTTAATATTCTATAAACTTTCCTTCACATGATGAAACTGTTTCTCATTGAAAATAGTTCTTAAACACCCTGCATATCAGTCACCAATCGCTGCTGAACTCAGAACGTCAGAAACTCTTCAAAGCATAAATAAATTTTTATTAGAATTTGGATTAGCATACTTGCACAAATACAATAAAACTAGAGTTTAACTCCAACGAGTCAGCATTAAAAATATGAAGTAAGATCTTGAGTGGCAAAATGTCTGCAAAATTCCATCCGGAATGTAATAAATGAACGGATGTATTCCCAGAGTAACCTTTCTATATAAAGACAGGATGAACATACAGTCATACATCGGCGAAAATTGATATGTTGGCTCGGAAGCGCATATAGACTAACCTACCTAAATATTACTAAATTTTAACAATATTACATACATACGTATTGATTTGAAAATCTACCTTTTTTGGAACTCGGTTAAAAAAGTCATTCATAATAAAATAATTAAATTAAATAAACTTTTCACAAACCTATAAACTGATTCAGCCTGTCACCTCCATAATATAATTAACAAAAGCTTAAGGCAACAAATAACTTTAATTGATTAAAATCCCATAACAAATTATTCTACTATTTATTTAATAAACTAATCTCTTTCTAAGTTGTTAGTTTTGACTAATGTAAGCACATGCTAACTTGTATAAATGTACGAGGGCTGCCTTACAAGTTCTTACAAACTACCACTAGATGGAGCTATTGAGACGTTGTAAAATTTGACATTTGTTATTGTTAAAGTAGTGGCAGCTCAGAAATTGGCGGAGTAGGTTGTTCAAAAAAACAATTTTGTGAACAAATGGAAATTTTACGGGAAGGTTTTCATAGGATAATTTTTTACGATATTAGTAAAGGCCTAACTCAAAGACAATGCATCGAATCACTTCGTTCAACTTTTGGTAATGAATCGCCATCAGAAAAGACTATTTACAATTAGTTTGCGGAATTTCGTCATGGTCTTGCTTCCGTCAGCGATGAATTTAGTGAAGGTCGACCAAAATCGATTGTTGTTACAAAAAACGTCGATGCTGTTCGTAACATAATTGAAGAGGATCGACATGTGACTTACTGTAAGATACGTAAGATGTTAGGCATATCGAAAACTGCTATAGATTCGATTTTGTATCACCATTTAGCTATGAAAAAGTTCTGTTCCCGATAGATTCCGTATAATTTGATCAAAACTCAAAAACAGGCTCATATTAATTGGTGTAAGAAAATGCACAAAAAATTCGACCGAGGACATGCAAAATCCGTATACAACATCGTAACAGGAGACGAAACTTGGATATATTTGTACGAGCCGGAAGCTAAGCAAAAATCAACTGTTCCAAGATGAACCGAATCCAACAAAAATGGTTCGTTTGCGAAGCACGTCCAAGAAAATGATCGCTTGTTTCTTTGGTTATACTGGATATGTTGCAACCATTGCTTTAGAAGATCAAAGAACCGTTAATGCTGAATGGTGTACAACAATTTGTTTGCCAGAAGTCATCGATGATATCACGAACAACGAGCGAAAACGTTACATCATTCTTCCTCATGACAATACCAGTTCTCACACAGCACGTCAAATAATTGATTATTTGTATCAGTATTAACCGAATTCAGCTGATTTATCGCTTAACGACTTTTTTTTGCTCCCGAATATAAAAAAAATGCGTGGACAACAATTTTCATAACCGGAAACTGTCGAATGCTTCTAAAACCATGTTTTTGAGGTATCAACTTCAGACTGAAAAAATGTTTTGAGAATTGGTTCGAACGCATGCAGAAGTGTATAAATCTTAAAGGCGAATAGTTCAAGAAACAATAAAGCGATTTGTACCAAATTTTTTTTTCTTTCATTGTTTTTGTAAAAACTAGCCCTCGTATTTAATAAAAAACTGCTGTCTTCCATTCAGATGGTGACTGGTTTACACACACATTTATTAAAGGTTAATAGAATTAGTAGTCCATAATTCAGAACTAAACATTACGTTCAAAATTTATGATATGCAAGCAACATGTAACTTTGTTACAAATTTATATTCTGTATAGTAGATCGTTAAACATATTTTAAACGGTTCATTTCGTGTTCTATGCAGTTGTTAAATTGAAATATGAATGGGTTTTTGCAGTTTATTTTCCTGATTCTAATGTAATTCAAATTCAATAAAAATGAAATTAATTAGTATGGTAAATATTTAAAATATGCTGCATGCTATGTAACATAGTACAGTGTTAAATTAATTAATCGGAGATGGGCTTTTTTTTTGATGTTGTCTAAATCTATTCATCGGTAAAGTTAACATGAGAATGTGCACAGGGGTTAACAAGCCAAAAGTTTTAAATTAATATTTTGATTGATCTAAAACTATAATATACATAGAATTAGTCCAATCTAGATTATATAGGGTTTTCTTAAACGTTTTAAAATTAAAAATTTGAAAAACACTTTTACTACTAACTTCGCCATTATTAACTGTGAGCTGAGTAGAGCTTGAAAACCTGATCTAACTCCAAAAAATAAACTGTTTATTTAATATATATATATATATATATATATATATATATATATATATATATATATATATATATATATATATATATATATATAGGTCATTCTTTTTACACCGGACCCCCCTACCAAGCCAAAATTTGGAGCCACATAGAGCGGCTTGCGTGGGCTCAAATTAAAGCTTAAAGACTATAGTTTTGAAAGCCGTTGGGTGATTTGAAAATAATTGCGCATGCGCAGAGGTCCCCGAAAGGGGACTGCTACCCAAACAGATCATTAAAAGTGAAATAACCTCACTATACTGTTATCTTTGTTTTCGAAAAACAAAAAAATAACCCCTCGTGAATTTTTTTTCGAAGTCTCTATCGCGAGTTACAACAGATTTTGTTGGTGCAAAAATTCAAAATTCGAAAAATCGCTTGAAAAAATCTAAAGAAATTCATACCTATTCCTTATAGCAAAACAAAACTTTTTTGTTCTATGAACTTGGATTGTAAAGTGCGTTGCTTTCGAGAAAAAAATTCTGAAAGCATTTTTTTCATTTTTTTTTCGAAAGCACCGTACTCCAGAACCAAAGTTTATAGGAAAACAAGGATTTGTTATTCAATAAGAAATTTATTTGGATGCTCCCCGCGAAAACAAGTTCTAATTAGCCAGGTACTTTGCTCATTCTATTATATAAAACGATGTATGTAACACGGGCGCAGTTTTCACGCACTCGCCGATACGACTGTACGCCGTCACGCGTGCTCGTCTGGAACACTCAAGCTGGCTATATCGGCAGTCGTGTTTCGTCGATTACACTCGGTGCGCAAAAACTCACTTTGCGCCCTCGTTGCATAAAATACTATTCCCTGCTTGCTTCATTACTTTGAAAAAATTTGAAATTGAAAACTAACTTTGAAAAGCATTTAAAATTATAACAAACGAAAAAAGATTATATTTCAAATTATACTAGAATTAATAAAATTTAACAAAACCTTATTCCGTATAAATATTGTATTTAAGATCATTGTGTTTTTTATTGTAATTAAATTTAAACTTTTAAAAAACATTTTTGAATCTAGATTACGATGAAAAATTAGTAGTAAAAATATTATTAAATGTACGGCGTATAACCGGCTCGAGTGATTCGCTCGGCTAATTCGAATTTGTTTTCGCGGGAGCCATTCAAATAAATTCCTTATTAAATAACAAATCCTTTTTTTCCTATAAACCTGAGTCCTGGAATACGCTGCTTTCGAAAAAAAAAAAAAAAAAATGCATTCTGAATTTTTTTCTCGAAAGCAACGCACTTTAGAATCTACATTCATAGAAAAAAAAATTGTTTCACTATGAGAAATACGTATGAATTTCTTCAAAACCTGTTGTAACTCGCGATCGGGACTTCCAAAAAAAATTCACAGGGTGTCATTTTTTTTGTTTTTCGAAAACAAAGATAACAGTATAGTGAGGTTGTAAAAAATGCCATTCTACCTGTTTTTTTTTTCACTTTTAATGATTTTTTTGGGTAGCAGCCCCTTTTCAGGGACCATTGCGCATGCGCAATTATTTTCAAAATCGTCCAGCGGCTTTCAGAAGTAGAGTCTTTAAGCTTTAATTTGAGCCCACGCAAGCCGCTCTATGTGGCTCCAAATTTTGACTTGGTGAGGGGGGTCCGGTTTAAAAAGAATGACCTCTATTTGTTTTTATTCCCATTGATAAGTTGTTTTGCTTGAAAATAATGAAGTTAAGTTTGAATTATTAACTAAAAAAAATCGGTTAAATTATTTGCCCAGTACTTTATTCACAAAATCGGTATTTTGAAACAAATACTTTCTCCAAAAAATAACTAGATCCAAGCACTATAATTTGATATTTTAAGTGATAGGTACTTTATTCGTAAAAAAAGTGGAGCAGAGGAAGGGCTTCGCCAATATTTATAACTGAAAACCGATATACATTTCTGGCAAACCGAAAATAATCAAAAGAAAAAACGCAACTTTTAGATTTTCTGGCTCGGAAAATTGAAAAGGACTTATAACAGGATATATAAAAAGCAATTCTTCTAACCCCTCTTACTAACCCTTCACATGTTTGGCTATAAATAATTAAAAATATTGAAAATATAACACAATTTTGGGATGCCTTGACAACTCTGAAAAGACGCATAAGCTCTTTATACCCTCCTCTATCGCTTTGACCCCTTATAGGTTTTATTGCAAATAATTATGCTTACAATTTGTCCATTATTCCGTATCTTCATAATGATATTGAACATATATAAAATTTATTGACCCTCACCCCTTGCATTCCCCTATCAAATTTGAAATCGATATTCTATTTCGTTGGAGAGTTTCGTGGCGAGGATTATCAGTCAGATCGATACAGAGGCAGGAAATTAGACAGACAGACAGAACGATGAAATGGGGGGACTATGTTTTTCACGATCTAGGGACTGAAACGTTGCTCTTGAAATTTCTTCATCACAGTAAAAGATTACTCAGGAAGATTTAAGATTCCTAAACAAAATTAGTTATATTGGTGACTAGCCGTGCCCGCGGCTTCGCTCGCGTGGACTTGATTCACTATTATCGTCGCTGCTTATTATTTAAGTTATCTAACATAATAAAATATATATCCCATAACCTGGGCAGAGAACATATGTATTTTAAAAAAAAAAACGTAAATTGGGTTAGCGATTCTTGAGTGTTAAGCGCACTAACGGACAGACAGACCGAGAGACGTTGCGTTTTATATATTATAGATTTTTTTTTGATAAATATTAAATTAAGAATTATGGTAAAAAAAACGCGTAAATCGGATAAGTGGTTCTCGAATAATAAGCATACTAACGGACAGACAGAGAGAAGTTGCGTTTTATATATATTATATAGATCATTATTATTATTATTATTATATGACCTGGCTAGAGAACATATGTATGAATTAAAAAAAAAACGTCAATTGGATAACTGATAATATATATATATATATATATATATATATATATATATATATATATATATATATATATATATATATATATATATATATATATTATAGAAGATTATAGATAACCTGGCCAGAGAACAAATGTATGAATTAAAAAACAAAACATGTAAGCCGGATAAGTGGTTCTCAAGTCATAAGCGCACTAACTGACAGACAGACACACAGAGAGATGTTGCATATATTATGTTCTTTGCTACATGATATTGTTCCATATTTAATGGTTTAGGCAGTGTATTGCAAGAGAACGCGCTAGCGGCAAACTTTTTTCCGACTTGATTCATTATTATCGACACTGTTTATTCCTTATGTTAACTAACATAATAAAATATATCCTATAACCTGGCCAGAGAATATATGTATGTTTTAAAAAAGCACGTAAATCGGATAAATGGTTCTCGAGTGATCAGCACACTAACGGTCAGACAGACAGAGAGACGTTGCATTTTATACATATTATAGATAGAATATTATAGATAACCTGGCCTAACTGACAGAGGAACAGAGAGATGGTGCATATATTATGTTCTTTGCTACATGATATTGTTCCATATTTAATGGTTTAGGCAGTGTATTGCAAGAGAACGCGCTAGCTGCAAGCTTCTCTCCGATTTGATTCACTGTTTTCGATACTGCATATTCCTTATGTTACCTAACGTAATAAAATATATCCTTTAACCTGGCCAGAGAACATATGTATGTTTTTAAAAAACACACGTAAATCGGATAAGTGGTTCTCCAGTGCTAAGCGCACTAAGGGACAGACAGACAGAGAGACGCTGCTTTTTATATATATTATAGAAGATTATAGATAAACTGGTCAGAGAACAAATGTATGAATTAAAAAAAAAACGTAAATCGTATAAATGGTTCTCAAGTGATAAGCGTACTAACGGACGGACAGACAGACAGAGAGACGTTGTATTTTATATATAATATAGATATTCTTTGCTGTATGATATTGTTCCATATTTAATGGTTTAGGCAGAGAACCCGCTAGCGGCAAATTTTTTTCCGTCTTGATTAATTATTATCGTCACTGCTTATTCCTTATGTTACCTAACGTATGTTTTAAAAAAAAAAGAACGTAAATCGGATAAATGGTTCTCCAGTGATAAGTGCACTAACGGACAGACAGACAGACAGTTGCATTTTATATATATTATAGATGAGCGATAGTTTTTAAGTAACAGAAAACCTTTTAGAAGACAGCACCGAACAGTTGGTTCTGGGGTCGCAGAGAGTAATTTTTTTCTGTTGAAAACCAACCCGTTAACAAAATTGCACTTTTGAAAACTGAGGGTACTGTGTGTATTGACATTAAAGGCTTAAAATAAAGTGAGATACTTAAAATTGTATGCAAATTGGAGGTGCAATATTCAATATTGAGGAGAAATTGACGAATTCTTTCCTACTTGCGTCGACGATTCAAGTTTAGAGGCCGCGTAACCCACGACCGTGCGCGTCAAATCTATTTGTCGAGTGTGCACTCAGAAACTAAAGAGAGTAAATTTATTCAAATATATTTATTTAGTTATTACTTAATTGTTTTGAGTAATTCGTAAATATTATTTTATACGGATTTGTAATGTTCATTGGTTTACATCATATAAGAAAAAGTAGGGTAACAACAATCTTGAAAAGTCATTTCTATAAAATTACACACATACAGTTACACTTTACCTCTAGGGTACAGCTATTCTCTCATGTACTGAGCCTGAGTGAACTGTAGGATTGCACTCTAGTCGCACATCACCGAAGATACGCGTAACCATTACAATTTTGAATAAGTAATCATGGTAGTATGTAGTAAATAAACTTATAAATTGTTTAATATTACTAGATATTTTATCTTATTATCCTCAAAACTGTATTTGTTGCAACGGAGCGATTCCCCAAACCAATTCGTTTTTTTATAAAAAAATATGATCTCATAGACACCGATAAAAAGATATGCAAGAGAAAGAAATTTCAGTATTTGCCAAACTATACAGTTAAATTTTTCTAGCTGTACAAACCAATATTAATTAACTCATCAACTTATTATCATTATAGAGTCCGTGAGACCTGATTCGTTCAAAGTATTATTTATCATTTCAGATCAAAATTATGTTAGCTGTGGCATGTATGGAAAATACAGATAATAGATTTTAACCAGTCAGATAGCTAGCATTGCAAACTTAAGGAACACTTAGTTACATTCTACTTACGAGCGTTATGCTAATCACAAAAAAAGTTTTGACGTCAATCACTACGATTGTGGTAAACGAGGAAAAACTGCTAGCAAGTAAAGGGAATTTAGGAAACAGAAAATATTTTAAAAAACCGGTCAAGTGCAAGTTGAACTTGCACAATTAGTGTTTCGTACGTTGATTGTTTTTAAAATAAAAATTTTTGTTAGGATGGTATAAAATGATCAGTGACTTCACAAAACACACCCCAAATGAGTTTTTAACAAAGTTTGTTTCCAATCTTTACTGAAAACTGGTGACCTTGAAATTTTGTTTTTTTTTATATACCAAATAAATTATTAAAGGTAATGCACTCGTGATAATTTTCGTTCAATCTATACCCCGTGGAGAATATTCTAGAATTCTTTCAAAATTTTTTGATCAGTACTTTTCGAGATAAGGTAGGGGACAGCGATTTTTCGCTATTTTTTAAAAGTAATACGAAGAAAAGTGTGCGCAAGTATTACATTATATATATATTTTTTACTCGTGTTTTCACAAGCTTTCATTTGACACCACACTCGATGACCTAGTAAAAAATTTTTTTTTCACTTCCGATTTCACCCCTCAAAACGAACCCCTTAAGTCAAAATTTATGTTACGGTGGTATAAAATGATCAGTGACTTCACAAAACACACTCCAAATGAGTTTTCAACAAAATTTGTTTCCAATCTTTACTGAAATCTGATGACCTTGAAATTTTTTTTATGTACCATATAAATTATTAAAGGTAATGCACTCGTGATAATTTTCGTTCAATCTACATCCCGTGGAGAATATTCCAGAATTTTTTCGAAATTTTTTGATACGGCCCGGGACAGCGATTTTTTGCGAATTGTTAAAAATAATACAAAGAAAACTGCGCGCAAGTATAATATTATATATATATTTTTTACTCGTGTTTTCACAAGCTTTCATTTGACACCACACTCGATGACCTAGTAAAAAAAATTTTTTTTCACTTCCGACTTCACCCCCCCAAAACTAACCCCTTGAGTCAAAATTTAATTCTCAAAACTACATGGCTCTGATGAGGCCATCAATTCCTATATTATTACCAAATTTCACCTTTCTGTGTCAAATAGTTTCGGAGAAAATCGGGTGTGACAGACAGACAGACAGACAGACACCGAAGTGATCTTATAAGTGTTCCGTACGGAACGCTAAAAATGTGTTACCAGTTATTAGGAATAATGTATTTTGGTAAATTTGAAACGCTGTGTGACTCTTTCACACAGAAACTGGTAAGTGCTTTCTTTGCCAGAATGAACATAACATGAAAATAAACATTAAATTTGACTTTGTTACATTAAGAAATGATTTAATCCAAGTATTACGGCTTGACGTTTTACATAAGAGGTACTCTATAGAGAGATATTAATAAAAAAAAACTTAAGCAGAGGAAAGATTAGAGTGAGGTGGGCAATAACGAAAAACAATATAATGTGCATATATTTGACTCCAAGAATATTAAAACAGACGTATATTATAATATACATGCAACCACTCCTCTAACCACCACTCTAGCTCTTTTATCCCATATATTTTTTACTATAATTAATTATGCTCAAATTTTGCTCGGAGCCACCTTTTCAAATTTAGAGAGAACCAATAATCGCTGAGGGTCAGATCTGGTGAATACGGCAGATAAGGAAGTAATTTATAGCCCAATTGATCCAATTTCACCATCGATTTTATGGAGTTGTGAACCGGTGCATTGTTTTAGTGAAACAACAATTTTTTTCGTCGCTAAGTACGGCCTGTTTTGTGGATTTCACCATTCAATCGGTCCAATAAACCAACATAATAGTCTCCGGTGATTGTGCGTCACCTTCTCAACTCGATACCTTGACTGATGCTAAAACCTTTCCGGCTGATGCTTGTGTTTTTGGACTCTTCAGTCGGCTTTCGTACAGTTCCAGCTAGCTAACTCGGGAGATTTTTCATCCCATGTTGATATATCTATGCTTCAAATTTGTCCATTAATCTAATTAAGATCTAGAAAAATTTCTGATAATACTATTGAAACTATACAATATTTAACTACTTCCACCACTTTCTCCTTTCTCTGTTAACATTGTTAGTAAAGTAAAAAGCCATTAAATGTTTAGATTCGTTGGCACCAAGAATCTCAAAAAGACCAATATCACGATAAATACGAAGACACCCTTACAACTTCCTTCGCCATATATGATCTACTTAAAATAATTATGTTTAAAATTTGTCTATTTTCTCAGCCGAAAGACAAATTCTTATATTATTGAAACTATACAAAATTTCGCGACCTCTACCCTTTTAATTTCTTTTTACTATTAAAATTAAAAGTAATAAAAAAATAAATTAATTTTCAGATTCCTCGACTCTAAAAATCTTAAAAGAACATATAACATGACATGTACGAAACCGCTCTAACTTCATCTCCCACCCTTTTAACCTCTTTTACTATAAATAATACGCTTTTGTTAATTAGTTAAAAAATCCCACAATACTATACACGCTATAAAAAATTTAACGACTCTTACTCCCCTTGTATAACCTTCATCTGTTACTATAAGATTGGAAGTAAGTTAATTTTTGGATTCTTCGACTCCGAGGACCTTGAAAAGGAAATAAAACACGATATATACGAAGCAACCCCTATAACCCCCTCTATTTTTTAATAGAAATAATATGTATAAAATTTTATGATTATCTCAACAAAAGGAAAGCAGAAAAAATTAACATACACTAATAAAAAAACCTAAAATTTATCGATACCCGCCTTTTTCACCCCCCCCCCCCCAATTTGCTAAAAAATCATCATCATTGGCTTCATCTCCTCTTTAGCTTTTATATGTGTACCAAATTTGATATTGATATCTCATTTCGTTCAAGAGTTATCGTGCCAGCCGACCGAAAGACTGACGGAAATGAATGTTTTTCGTGATATAAGAACCCTAAAACGTGGAAAGATAGCACAAATCTCAGGGAGTGATTTTTTGACATACAATATTTTTTCGATTTCGCAAGAAAAGTAAAAAGTTCACACATTTAATTTTCGAAACCATATAAACTCGAAAAATATTGTTTCAAATTTCAAGGTCATTTGACGTCAAATTTTTAATGGATTGATTATTAGCCCCACAAAAATCCTTTTCCGCCAACACTTAACCCGACACTATTATAAGATCTTCCTACACTATTAAAATTTATTTTTATTTACTTATCACAGCATTTAAAGAATTTTGATTACGTAGATTCAAAACTATTTTTATGTCGTTTTTAACGAAAACAAAAGCGTACTGTAAATAGCATCGTATGATAGGATAGAGATAGATATCTAAAAGAAAGCAAAAGTGAGTAAGGTTAGTGTAAACAAAATGAACAAAATGGTAAATGCTGGTTCTATTATGACTTTCATAATGTTTATGGTGATGCAGAAAAGTTTTTTTGTTAATTATAAATTGTAGGAGAAAATATATGAAAAAATTTGTATTCGTATGAATAGTGTTTCACTATTAGAGTTAGGGCCCTAATCGGATTTTATGAGCGGGACCTGTGCCGTAGAGGTAATCAGCCACTTTATTATATTTTCTTACTGTGCGTTCTAAGGTAACTATTTTATTGGTGAATAAAACCCTCTTCGTCTTTTTTTTTATATTTCATGAAATTTTAGAGTTCCTTGATCACACAAATCATGGTTTTTAAGTTCTGTCTGTTGATCTGGCTACCTGTTTGTTTATGTTTACAATAACTTTCGTTAAAAAATAATTTAAAGGACTGCCGGTACTTGTCTTTTGAAATCGCTTTTGAAACCGCGGTGGCGACCGTTTGGAATTCGTGAATGGTGCTATACCGATATCTCTTCACCACCATTTTTTGGCGAATAATATCTGACTATAAAGTATCTATCATTTGAAATATCGAGCTGTAATGCTTAAATTTTTATCCTTTAGTATGAGAAAGTCAAATTAGGTATTTATTTGGAACTCTTTATTTGCAAAGGAAGTACTGGGTAGATCACGGATTTGTTCGTTAAATCTTAAAAGAAGGGTCAAAGTAAATGGTCCATCCTCATTCCTGTAATATAAACATTTTTGTAATATATTTTCAGATCCTTTCTAAAAAATTTTCCATACTCAAAAGCAAACTTCCCCCCTGCATCAAAAAGCAGATACGGGAGAAAAACCGTCTGCTGAGGGAGCCATCCGCACTGGCGACCCCTACCTTAAAAGACTGGTAAACCGCGCCACATCACATCTTAGGTAATCCCTATTCCAGTATCACAACAGCAGATAGATTTCTAAGCTTGAGTCCCTCAGCACCCAAGATAACCCTTTGGAAAATGGCCCGAGCGCTTTCCAACGACAACCCCCGTTTAATCCCCACAATTTCCCACATTGAAACTACTGCTGTCACTGCTCAGGAAAAAGCTGATTTTTTAGCAGAAATGCTAGAGGACCAGTTTCGTCCCAACCCCCAGGCCGCTCCAATCTCGCCTGAGACCAGAGTGTAGCATCCACTATTCAGGTCTTTAAACAGGTCGAGCCTCCTCCCAACACTTATTTCACTACCCTCTCGGCTACTCAAGCCATCAATTCATGTTCAATCCGAAAAGCCCCAGGGCACGACAAAACCAGTGTCAAAACCCTGAATAAACTCCCAGAAAAACAGGTCACAAAAGCTACTAACATTATAAACAGTATCCTGAGACTCAGCTACTTCCCGCCTTTCTGGAAGAAAGTTGAGATCATCCTAATCAGGAAACCCGGCACCCATTCTCACGAGGCTAGCAATTATGGGTCAATTAGCCTAATTTCCTGCTTAGGCAAATTACCTGAGAAAGTTATTCGCGATATTATCCGAGCCAAAGGGTTAGAGCTCAGAGTCAATCCCAAATAAACAACTTGGGTTTCGACTCTCTCGCGGCATAGTACATCCCCCCACAGTTCTCCCTCAACACGTCTCCTGGTTCCAACATTGGAAAATCCAGATCAACCCAGTGAAGACCCAAGCCATCATGTTCTCCAAGGCTCGCAGCGCTGTAGCCGCACCCTTTAGGGCACCAGAATCCGATGGTCAAACAGCATCAAGTATCTAAGCGACAACCGGCTAGTATAGAAAGACCAAGTCGCCAGCTCCGCCAAAAAGGCCAATCAACTTATGATGTTAGATCTAAGAAATTCTTTTCTTCCTACTAGCCAGACAAATTTCGTTTCCGTGTTGAATATAATCAATACCTACTAAGAATGACCGGTTTAGAACTTGTGTTGGACTGAAAAGATTATAAAAATTATTTAATTAGTTAATAAAAATATTTAATAGTGTTCTTTCACTCTCATTACTCAGTATATGTCATCATTGCACCAAACATTTCCTTTTGACACTCGACGCGCATTTCGCTAATCATGTTAGCTTCATTAAGAGCGATGACTCACTAAAGTTAAACTTACAGTCTAACGTATTTATAGTTAACCTAACCCCTAAATTACTCAAACGGAAATAATGGCATGGGTGGAGCCATTAGTTCTGGTCAAGTGTCCTGTAGAGGGGCTATAATGAATAGGCCCTCTGTCTTTATTTAAACTACTTTTACATTTTATAATTTTGCGTTTAATAATCTCCTATCAGATACATCTTTGATTATGGTCAGATTATCTAAAGTAACCATATGATCACCTTCAACAGCATGTTCGGCAAGGCTAGACTTTTCTGTTCTACCATATCTTAAATGTGCTAAAGGTCTTTTAAATCTTATTTTAATTGACCTTTTAGTTTACACAATATACTTTTTGTCACAATTATGGCAACTAATTTCATAAATTCCACTTTTCTCACACTCAGGGATCTTGTCCTTGGGATTACCTGGGATATTTTTCAGATTGCCTGATGACTTATAAACTAAAATGAGGCCTACCTTATTAAATACCTTGTTATATTTAGGATTATATGATAAGGAAACATACTTCGCGTGTAAAAAAGGTGGAATTATGTTCAGGTTAAACATTCGTAATAAATAAAGCAGTAATATAGCAGGGGACTCAATAAGGTATTTAATAAGGTAAGCCTCACTTTAGTTTATAAGTCATCAGACAATCTGAGGAATATCTTAGGTATTCTCAAAGTCAAGATCCCTAATTGTGAGAAAAGTGGAATTTATGAAATTAGCTGCAATGATTGTAACAAAAAGCATGTGGGGCAAACTAAAGGTTTAAACAAGATTTAAAGAACATTTAGTACATTAAATATGTGGTAGAACAGAAAGTCTAGCACTGTCGAACATGCTCTTGAAGCTGATCGTACTATCATATTAGCTAATCTAAGATTAATTATAGATATATCTGATAGAATACTGCTAAATGTATATGAAAATATGGAAATTATAAAATGTAAAATAAAGATAGAGAACCAATTCCTTATAGTCCCATCTACTAGATTCTTGACCATAACTAATGGCTCCGCCCATGCTACTAGTTCCGCTTGAGTAATTCCAGGTTAGGGTAAGTCAAAATGTAAGTTTAGCTTTGGTCAATCATCGTTCCTGATGAAGTAAACATGGTTAGCGAAACGCGCGTCGAGCGCAAAAATAATGTGTTTGGGGTACTGGTGCTATGTACTGAGTAGTGTCATTGTGCCAAATATTCCAAATTCCCAACATAGTTAACTCTCATTATTCACTAACCTTAACCAACCTGAACATAGGAAAATAGTATGAATAAGAGAGTTTTTAAATTATGTTTTCTGTTATAAATCTAGTTCTAAAAGAAAACCTTCCGCAGTATTTTTAAAAAAGAAACATCTCATATATCATTAATATTTATTTTAATACTTTATTGCTAGTATTTTTTCAGGCTCCATTATTAGAACAATCATTAGCACATATTTTTATTATTTAGTTTTAAGACCCCTAAAATTTTTTTAAACTGTTCACTAGAAAAATAATGTGACAGAAAATAGACAAACAATCGTAGTAAAAATCAACTGAAATTAATTAGATAATTAATTATTACTTCCCCAAGGGAAATATTATATTTATGAGAAAATCTCATTCCGAGATTTTGACATTTTTCCACGGGTTGGGGGGGTTCCCAAATTGTTAAAAACAGTCTCCATTTTTGGTGGGTCTGTCCATCTGTCGAACGAACTCAGTCTCAGGCATCAATTTTGATACACATATAAGTAATAATTGAAATAGGTATGAAACTTTTGAAAAATATTACGGAAGAGGTGCATAAATTATTTATGTTGAACATGTAAAGGGTGGAGTGATTATACGTTCTTTTCAGGGTTTTTGAAGTCGACGAATCTGAAAATTATGAGATATTTTTAATATTAACAAAAATCGTACGATAAGAGTTATGGGCACAGAGAAAGCTCAAAGAAAAATATATTAATTTTACAATCTACACTTTCAAGGAGATTTCTGGGTAAAAAATTATATATATATATATATATATATATATATATATATATATATATATATATATATATATATATATATAAGCATGCGTTGCGCTCTTAAACCAAACTATGCCAGTCCGATCTGTTTATCATAGTACTTTCAGATTAAAAAAAATATATACTGATGAGATTACGCAAACGGTAATTCAAACATCTTCCATATCATCTCTTTATTCACGAAAGTTATATTTATTGACTGTAACCATAACTAAAATATTTTACCAGTAGTGTAACCCATAAAAAAGTTTTATTTTAAAATATTTTGTATCCGGTTTAGCAATAATTACCGTCGTTTTTATATCACGCATTTTAAAATTGATCCGAGATTATCTGAATAACATAATCTAAAAATATTTTATATGTACAGAAAGTGAGAAGTGTAGTTAAATAGGTTTTGAATGTCAAAACTATTGCCTTTCTATTTAAAATTTTATAACTTAGTAGCAATATAGTGAGATATCAGAAACATTATAGGCACTGCGTGCTTTATGAATTCCGGGTGTGGACGAAAGCAGCGCAATACTACGAAAAACATTCGCAGTGGCTTTGCTAACGAACGCACTTGTTAAATTTGGTTAAAAAAATTTCGTGAAGGAAATTCTTCATGAAAAGGTAAAAGTGGTCAGAGCAGTGAATCCAATTTTTGATCAAAAGGCCCTAAACACTTTTTTGGTTCAAACTATCAACCCATCCAACAAGAGGTTGTTCCAAAGTCATCAAATCATCAATAGCTTCATAAAATGAAAAAGTTTTGAAAGTGAAATTACACATGAATTATATCAACCGTGATTAAAATTGCAAAGTAACCATTTGTTATTCTGTCTTGTCCTGTCAAAACAATTCATCATTATTGGTGGAAATTGTTACAGGAGATGAGAAATACTTCCTTTACGTAAATTAGGGCAGATCTTAATGGTTAGATCATAGGAGTCCCAAACTATCACGAAATGCAGATTTTCACCCAAATAAAACTGATGATATGCGTCTGGTGGAACTAGCTAGCAACCAACGAAATCATCAGCAGTCAGGTTTATTATCAACATCTGAAGATTCTACATCAAGTTTTAAGTACCCCACATTGATCAATCAAAAAGAATTACAATTCTTTAGCATGACAATGTCCGACCTTATACGGAATGAAGTTGGCATGGCAAGTTCTTCCTCAACCTCCATGTTATTCCGTTTCTGACACAACTTTCGCGCTGGAAAACAATTTAATCAAGAAAAATCATGGCAAAGGCTATCGCCAAGTTCTTTTAATTAATACTATCATAATTAAAAAACTACTAAAAAGAAAAGGAGAGAGTCAACAAGAGTAATTTATTTATTATATAGATTAATTTGTATGCTTCTCTCCAATAAAAAAAACGTTCTTACTTAAAATATGAACCATTACATTCTCAGCACCCTTTTAAGCTGACGATGAGATATATTGGTCTCGGCACATTGTTTCCGTGATCATTGCTATTTATTGTTGGTTTTAATTATTCGAGGACAAGGTTTCTTACTAGAAATATTATTTTTTAAGATATATTCCCACACGATTCAATTAGCACGGTCGGCTATCATAATAAAGGCTGCTGTTTTATAGACTTCTCGACTTCTTTATGGAAATTACTATCACTGAAGAGTAATTTTTCCCTGCCTCAAGTCCTCGTCTCTTATCAACCAGAACCCTGCTGTCATCCAATACTTTACCCACAATGTTAGTATCCAACAACTTTCTTCACTTTCTTAATCCAGAATCATATGGTCGTATTTCTTTTCGAGCGTTGGCTATTTGATGGTATATCTACTTTATATTTGATGATTAAGCATTAATAATCTCTGTCTTTTAGTAATCTTGGTTTATTCATGTCTTGTGGCCTCTTTTTACTGCCTTAAAGTGTATGTTACTGATATTGGTTTTGGGTCTTTGTACCGTTTCTAACTGTTGTGCGATAGTTAACTAATTTTTATCGATTTTTTTATTGTTTTCTTTGATGTGAGATTCCTGTCTTAACTGTTATAGATACCATTTCTCCTTGCCAGTTTTTCTCTACGTTTTAATAGTAAATAAACTAATCAATTTAATAATCAAGAAAAGAAATCAGATATCACTAGTATTATTAGCTTTGTACTTTAAAAGCAGTAAAACACCTGACATATGTTTTGAAAAAAACTCATTAGATTGAATCAGGATTAAATTACAATATGTTTGTAAATGTTTCTCTTGTTGAAACGGTAAAAAATTACCTTTTCAATATATGTTACATACAGGAATATATATATATATATATATATATATATATATATATATATATATATATATATATATATATATATATATATATATATATATATATATATATATATATATATATATATATATATATATATATATATATATAAATATATATATATATATATATATATATATATATATATATATATATATATATATATATATATATATATATATATATATATATATATATATATATATATATATATATATATATATATATATATATATATATATATATATATATATATATATATATATATATATATATATATATATATATATATATATATATATATATATATATATATATATATATATATATATATATATATATATATATATATATATATATATATATATATATATATATATATATATATATATATATATATATATATATGTATCCCCATCGAAATCCCGCTTGTTAACGTGGCTGATAACTGTCTAATTTGTTCGTTAATCTATATGTTATGATTCTAGTGAGCATTTTGTATAGGACCGATAACAGGCTGATGGATCTGTAATTCTCCAATTTAAATTTGTTTCCCTTTTAAAAATAAGCACAATCAAGGCGTTTACCCAAGGTGTTAGTATTTTACTTTCTATTAGACACCTGTTAAATAGAGCTTGAAGAGATTGTATTATCGATGCCCCTCCATACTTTATCGTTTCTAGAGTTATTTCATCGTCCCTTGGTTCTTTGTTGTGTGTATGTTTGAGGGCGTTCATTATTTCATCCGTTGTTAGATCGGGAAGTTCTCTCGATCATTTCCTACTATGACTCTATTTTCTTCTTCTTTCCCGGTCGGTGGCGATATTTTCATGTTATATAGTGTTTGATCATATATCTTTGTAGCTTCCTTTATCTCTTTGATTTGTGTGATCTCTTGTTATCGTTATTTATAGGTTTTATAATTTGATGTCTCCTTTCATTCATTTGTTTGTTTAGATGTTTCAAACTTTTTCCCTCTTTCAAAGTTTCTTCTATTTTCGAGTTTCTGTACTGTTTGACGTCTTCTCTGATCTTTTGCTTTATTTTTTTGTCTATTTGTGCTAATTCTAATCTGCCATTTGTAGGATCATTTCTTAATAGTATTCCTTGTTTCATAAGATTTTGTGTCTCTACTTAATTTTTGTGTTTTCTCTTTTTTCGATGTTGCTAATAGGTGTTTTGGTTAATAATTCGATTTTTTCGCAACATTTAAGGGTTTATTTCCATCACAAAATGAATTACCTTAATAATCAAGGTATTGGCCATCGTTAGCTATGACTTTTTCCCATCTTTCTGTCAAAGAATGGATTCTGCACCAGAAAAACTTTTCGTCTTTTGAGGCCAACCATTCATCAAGCCAAAGTTTCACTTCTTCGTAAGAATGTAAGTGTTGTTATGAAAGTCCGTGCTGCATCGATTGAAATAAGTGGTAGTCTGAAGGGGCATTCACCGGACTGAATACGGCGGGTGGGGTCGAACGTCCATTTGATGTTTTCCAAATAGTTTTTAACATATTTTACAATATGAGGAGGATTGTCGTGTTAAAAAATGAGCTTGGGTATTTTTGTCGTTGTTCCTTCAATGCTCGGTTCAACTTTAACAATTGTCGTCGGTATCGATCGCCATAAATCGTTTCACCAGGTTTCGCCAAAGACACAGCAAAGCTTTCTTTCCCTGTATATTGCCCAGCTGGTTATGATGTTGAAGGCTGGCTTGGGTCTACCCAAGTTTTTTGGGTTGGAGCATGTTCATCATAAGCTTCAACCAACAATCGATAACGTCTTTTTCTGGTATGAAACAAGACATTTCAAAGCTATGAAGAACTATGTTTTTTGCACAGTAACAATTAATAACAAACTGGCTTTTGATGGCGTATGTTTACCTTCTAAAACGCCGTAGATGTTACTAGTCTATACCAACCAGTGTATTAGTAATGCCATTTCTTAGTAAAATCGACATTACTAATCGAAACACCTATTTCGTTTTGTATGTATGTATATATATATATATATATATATATATATATATATATATATATATATATATATATATACATATATATATATATATATATATATATATATATATATATATATATATAACATATATATATATATATATATATATATATATATATATATATATATATATATATGTATACATATATATATATATATATATATATATATATATATATATATATATATATATATATATATATATATATATATAGATATATATATATATATATATATATATATATATATATATATATATATATATATATATATATATACATACAAAACGAAATAGGTGTATATATATATATATATATATATATATATATATATATATATATATATATATATATATATATATATATATATATATATATATATATATATATATATATATATATATATATATATATATATATATATATATATATATATATATATATATATATATATATATATATATATATATATATATATATATATATATATATATATATATATATATATATATATATATATATATATATATATATATATATATATATTTCCTGTATGTAACATATATTGAAAAGGTAATTTTTTACCGTTTCAACAAGAGAAACATTTACAAACATATTGTAATTTAATCCTGATTCAATCTAATGAGTTTTTTTCAAAACATATGTCAGGTGTTTTACTGCTTTTAAAGTACAAAGCTAATAATACTAGTGATATCTGATTTCTTTTCTTGATTATTAAATTGATTAGTTTATTTACTATTAAAACGTAGAGAAAAACTGGCAAGGAGAAATGGTATCTATAACAGTTAAGACAGGAATCTCACATCAAAGAAAACAATAAAAAAAATCGATAAAAATTAGTTAACTATCGCACAACAGTTAGAAACGGTACAAAGACCCAAAACCAATATCAGTAACATACACTTTAAGGCAGTAAAAAGAGGCCACAAGACATGAATAAACCAAGATTACTAAAAGACAGAGATTATTAATGCTTAATCATCAAATATAAAGTAGATATACCATCAAATAGCCAACGCTCGAAAAGAAATACGACCATATGATTCTGGATTAAGAAAGTGAAGAAAGTTGTTGGATACTAACATTGTGGGTAAAGTATTGGATGACAACAGGGTTCTGGTTGATAAGAGACGAGGACTTGAGGCAGGGAAAAATTACTCTTCAGTGATAGTAATTTCCATAAAGAAGTCGAGAAGTCTATAAAACAGCAGCCTTTATTATGATAGCCGACCGTGCTAATTGAATCGTGTGGGAATATATCTTAAAAATAATATTTCTAGTAAGAAACCTTGTCCTCGAATAATTAAAACCAACAATAAATAGCAATGATCACGGAAACAATGTGCCGAGACCAATATATCTCATCGTCAGCTTAAAAGGGTGCTGAGAATGTAATGGTTCATATTTTAAGTAAGAACGTTTTTTTTATTGGAGAGAAGCATACAAATTAATCTATATAATAAATAAATTACTCTTGTTGACTCTCTCCTTTTCTTTTTAGTAGTTTTTTAATTATGATAGTATTAATTAAAAGAACTTGGCGATAGCCTTTGCCATGATTTTTCTTGATTAAATTGTTTTCCAGCGCGAAAGTTGTGTCAGAAACGGAATAACATGGAGGTTGAGGAAGAACTTGCCATGCCAACTTCATTCCGTATAAGGTCGGACATTGTCATGCTAAAGAATTGTAATTCTTTTTGATTGATCAATGTGGGGGTACTTAAAACTTGATGTAGAATCTTCAGATGTTGATAATAAACCTGACTGCTGATGATTTCGTTGGTTGCTAGCTAGTTCCACCAGACGCATATCATCAGTTTTATTTGGGTGAAAATCTGCATTTCGTGATAGTTTGGGACTCCTATGATCTAACCATTAAGATCTGCCCTAATTTACGTAAAGGAAGTATTTCTCATCTCCTGTAACAATTTCCACCAATAATGATGAATTGTTTTGACAGGACAAGACAGAATAACAAATGGTTACTTTGCAATTTTAATCACGGTTGATATAATTCATGTGTAATTTCACTTTCAAAACTTTTTCATTTTATGAAGCTATTGATGATTTGATGACTTTGGAACAACCTCTTGTTGGATGGGTTGATAGTTTGAACCAAAAAAGTGTTTAGGGCCTTTTGATCAAAAATTGGATTCACTGCTCTGACCACTTTTACCTTTTCATGAAGAATTTCCTTCACGAAATTTTTTTAACCAAATTTAACAAGTGCGTTCGTTAGCAAAGCCACTGCGAATGTTTTTCGTAGTATTGCGCTGCTTTCGTCCACACCCGGAATTCATAAAGCACGCAGTGCCTATAATGTTTCTCATATCTCACTATATTGCTACTAAGTTATAAAATTTTAAATAGAAAGGCAATAGTTTTGACATTCAAAACCTATTTAACTACACTTCTCACTTTCTGTACATATAAAATATTTTTAGATTATGTTATTCAGATAATCTCGGATCAATTTTAAAATGCGTGATATAAAAACGACGGTAATTATTGCTAAACCGGATACAAATATTTTAAAATAAAACTTTTTTATGGGTTACACTACTGGTAAAATATTTTAGTTATGGTTACAGTCAATAAATATAACTTTCGTGAATAAAGAGATGATATGGAAGATATTTGAATTACCGTTTGCGTAATCTCATCAGTATATATTTTTTTTAATCTGAAAGTACTATGATAAACAGATCGGACTGGCATAGTTTGGTTTAAGAGCGCAACGCATGCTTCATAGATTACTTTTTGGTGTTTGGCAGGACCTAATTTGCTAAACTCATCGACATTCGTAAAAAAAGCTAGACTCTATGATTGAGACTTGAATATAAACATATGTACATTTGAAACTGGAGTCAAAAAGTTACTATACTAGTGAAGAAATTGTGTTCGAAAGACTAGGACGTCAATGTTATGTTCTTTTACTCCTTTTAATAAACGTTTACTAGAAGTCTTAGAAAATATCGAATAAGGAATCTATATTAATGACCAATTTTTAACAATATTGGATACAATACTAATGAATAAAAATGAACAACATGGTCTGATGTTCAATACGATCAAGATCAAGTTTATTATCGATAAGGAAGAAATACTCCTGCATCTACATATTAAAAATAAATACATAAAAATAGTCACCTCATACGCGTTCCTTGGAGCGATCAATTAAAAAATAAAAAATAGACCCTTAGAAGTGTAGAATCGAATATACTATAGCGACCTTCCTGAAGCACCCGCGCTGCAGGAAAATCCTTAAAACGCTACAGGAGCGACGCGTGTACGCAGCAAAAAATGATTCGCGTTGATCTTGAATCTCTGTAAATGGTATTCGGTGGAAAGTATAGTCCTGGGTAACTCATTCCAGAGGGACGAGATTCTCCATATAAAAGACTGTTTAAAAAGGGTTGTACGAGGAGTGATAAGTACAACTATTTGCAGCCATTTTGTAACTTTATGGAGCTAAGTAGAAAATATTTAGCATTCGATATTCGGATCCACAAAATTTCCTAGACAGCTCAAAATACGAACTGTTGCAATTGATTCTCCGAATTAGGAATGTCGACACCCTGGGAGCAACAAGTTCTAAACTACAGATCCCCATGATAACCGTTGAAATGCATAAGAAGATGAGTACTTTAACAAGAAGAGTTTTCATTTTTAATCCTTACCGCTAGTTTGGCCTTGATTTGACTTTTATTTTTTTTTGTTTTCATACCTTATTAATTCTTTTTTTATTCAGTACGAAACGGAAGTGCGTAGCATAGTTAATAGCAATACAATTTTTTAAAAAAATCAATATTACGTCTTTAATATTGAGACTCTTAATAACACTTTACATATTTTGAAGATCAACGATCGCGCCTACTATTTTTAAAATTCCAATTCTAATTTTAACTCTAATTTGTATTTTTTTTGGAATCATTTTTTATTATGTAAATACGTGAGAGGTACGTTGTCAGATTAAAAACAGTGACATTTCGTACAATAATTTCGTCGCATTTCTACGTGATATCAAAAGTTGTGTTTTAATCCAGAAATAATTACTAGGTGCGTGTGTTACGTTAACGGAAATTTTTAAATAAAACTGTTAATTTCAAAGTATAGGACGTGTTATGTGATATTAAAAATGTTTAAAGGTAAATAATATAAAATAGGTCGTTTGAATTAAAAAAAATCTACAATAAATCTACAAATTTAGAAAAAATAGAATAAAAACTTAAGATTCCCACCATTTTTGGACGAATGAAAAACAGTTTTTTCGCATCTTTAAGTTTTGTCCCTAATTATAACTTAAAAGTAAAAATTGGTGAAGTGTTTTATCCGGTACTATTCTTGCAAATTTACGCTCTCACACCAATGAATAATCTAAGCACTACTTCTAGATATTTTAATCATAAAACATTGGTACCTGTTCCCACGTCCTAAATCTGGTATATCGCTTATGTGTATCACATTCCAGCCTCCCGTCCATACTAATTCTGTTAAGACTGGATCAACAAGCTTTATCGATCTCTTTTACCCCAGCAATGCTATTTAAAAGCTCTAGGTTTCTTCCCTACTGCAAGTACTATAAATATACCAAATTTTAAATTATCGCCTCAAAATATAAAGACGCAGACAGATCGACAGAAATTCAAAATAATCTTTTTCACGTGTCTCAAACGGGTTGGTTTTTTTTATTAACGAAGTTATACACATACTTGGAGTCTATATTTAAATGATTATCATAAAATTGTAATAACAAACAAAAGTTAAGCAGAGGGTGGGCGTCAGAGATATTTACAAGTGAAGTTTAATATGTTCTTCTACATACTATTTCCTCGACTCGAATAACAGTAAAAAGAAGAAACACGATATATATGAAACATCGCCTCTAACCTCCTTCTATACCTCTTTAGCCTCTTATGTTTGACCATAAATAATGAAACTAAAACATAATTTTAACATTCTCCAACCCCAAAAATATCCCCTTTAACCCTCTACCACCAACCCTCCATATTTTTGACCTTAATGATTGAAAATAATGAAAAAAATAACAAAATTTTCAGATTCCTCGATCCCAACAACCCTGGAAATGACAGACAACACGATATATAGAAAGTAACCCTTCTAATATTCTCCTACTCCTCTAACCTCTTACAAGCTTGACTATAAACTCCTCAATATTTTGGTTAAAATCTAAGACAAAAATCTCATATTGTTATGAAATTTATCGACCTCACCACCACCTTTCCACTGAAGTGATATTGCCCATAAACTAAAAGGTTTCATTCCTGTTTCAAGTAATATATGTGGAACAAATTTAACATCTCACTTTGAGAGTTATCGTGCCAACAGAGAGGTAGACTAACCGACAGACGGAAAGGCCGTCAGATCAATAAAAATGGGGGAATATATGATCTAGAGACCCTTAAATGTGAATAAGTGCAAAAGCTCTCGTAGTGTGATTTTTTCACTAATACATTACTTCCCTTTGGCCAGGGGAAATAAAAGGACAAACGGTAACTATAATTTACATAAATGACTTTAAAACTGATTTATGGTTTAGGTTCAAGTGCAATGTTTTTGAAGCTATGCAACAATATTAGTTGTTTTTATTTACAACGAAACATGTGAAAGTAAGAAAATTTGATAACTGTATTACTTATAAATGTATAAACATGGTGTTCTCTAAGTTGGAGTATTTATTTTTACTAGTTATTATACTGAGTAGAAATTATTCCGCACTGGTAGATAGATCAATCTTTAGAAACTTAACGATTTTGTTGTTTTCTTATATGTTTTTCATTGGTTTCAAGGTTATTAACTTATGGTTAACTTTAAGAGATGTAAAAAGGATGTTGGCTTTATTCATCGCTAGTTCAGGTTGGTTATGTGTATATGTACATCATTTGGGGAAAACGTAAGTTATTTAAGTTTTTGATATTTGATTAAATTTGCGGGCCTACTTCAGAAATGTTTATTATTTCACGTTCACTATTTTTAGGAAAAATTTTTATCTTTCTCTGTTATTCGCTTGTCAGGTAAGAACGGGAGCAAAAGAGAAAGAGAGAGAGAGAGCGAGCGTAAAACAATTTAAATTATACTTTTTTTCGAGCCTAAAAGAAGTTTTGGATCCTTTTTTCTTTTATGGTGCATAAAATCTTATACTACATAGTTTAGATTTCAAAAACTCAAGAAAATATTGTCGTTAATACGGTACAAAATTAAAAAAGAATTTAAGCAAATAGCACCCTGGTCACACAAAAATTAAACACACATATTTGATATTTTAGCATTCATTTAGTATTAAAGGAAAAAAAAAGAGGAAAAATAGGATTATTTCTGACCGCCGCCCAAACTCGTTTACTTAAATAACGCCTAAATAACATGGCAACGTTCTCTATGATACCATTGCGGATCACGGACTTTCTGCCCGACTCGTCAGCAAAATTATAAGGACGAGCGACTTATAATAAATCATTGTTACTTGTATTTAGTTGTTGCAAAGAAAGCTGCTGTGTCAGCTTTCGATGGAGTAATAGGTATGCGTAGAAGAAAGCTGCTGTGTCAGGATGGAGTCAGGATGGAGTAATAGGTTTGCGTATTAGTAAAATAGCTTACTTTCATAAAAAAATTTGGTTGTCGGCTTAAATGAAAAACCGAAAAAAAATTCATAAAACACATAACTATTTATTCGCTTATATTCTTTAACAAAAATTATTTAAATGTAAAAGTACTGAAAGTATTGCCTTACGGTTTTTGTATTATGGTGCGTTATTAGGGAAATATAATAAAGATTCATACTTTACATATCCCAAAAGGTTTGTTGCCGAAGATTCGAGTTAATTTAAGAGTCATTTTAACCACTTGCAACATTTTGTATAATGAAATTAACAACACAATTTATCAAATACGTTGTAATCATTTAATTTATGACATCGTTTTCCGCCAAATCAATGTTAATAAGAAACTTCAATAAATGCGGTACGGACAAGTAGAAAGCACGATACAGATTTCGATCGCTGTCTTTTGGAAAACAACAAAACCTTAATGATAGTACATATCCACAACCTAAAACTGGTTGTGGATATGAACCGGTGTTGTTACTTATATTTGTTAATTTAAATGGCAAGTTATTTGTAACTTACTAAAGTACAAATTTAGAAAATGTTTAGATTCTTCTTTATTTAACGTGCTAGCCGACAATTGCTTACTATATCTGGTAACAAAACCAAGATTTCAACCCACTAAATAAAAATATGGCACGAAAATAAGTTGACTTCCAAAAGCACACCCAAATCACGAATCTCCGCACCGATCATTCAAACAACCAATGACACTCAATATTCCGTGAAAAAGGAAATGAAGAAAAAACAAAGACTTAAGCCATTACTTTCTGACAGTGATTAGAGCATTCAGATCTTCCGATGCAGCCGCGTAACAAGTTTACACTTTTAAATTCGCTCTGTACAATTTGAGGTCATCTGCAAATAAAAGATATTCCGAATGGTTGAACATCTCACCAATATCATTAAAGAACAAATTAAAAAGGAGAGACCCATAGTGTGAACCCTGCGGGACCCCTGAACATACCGATATGTTTCTTGAAATATGATTTAATATACGTATACACTGGCTACGTTCTGTCAAAAAACTCTTGGTCCACCTAGTCACGCTCGTGCCGAATCCCAGGGCTCGAAGCTTTCCCATCAAAAGCTTCGAGAAGTCAGTGTATACAGCATCAACGTGCATACCCAACAGATACTGCTAGTAACTTAGTAAGTTTGTGACTGTGGATCTTCCCCGAGAAAAGCCATGCTGCTCATATCTCACAAATCCATGAAAATTGATCCGCGACAAGCTTATCAAAGAGCTTCGGTATAGCCGACTGAATACAAATACCCCTGTAATTGGTTATATCGTCACGATTTCCCGATTTATAAATGGGTGTCAAAAAGCTAGTCTTCCAATATTGCGGTAAAAACGCAGGAGTCCAACGACAAACAGAAGATATAGTGTAGTGGTCTGCTCAGGGAAAACACACATTGTCTCAGGAATGCTGATGTAATGTTACTTACTTTCTTTTCTGTTAACTAAAACTATGCACGATATTTTACTGTATTAGATTAGACTTTTAATAATATACCGAAAGCCGGTGAACCATTTAATATTTTAAATTTTAGAAATCTGATACCACTTAGACTCAACCAAATGATAACTCATCATTTCCAATCACCCTTCCTTGAGTTCACTGTTAATCTCGGATCACCTTTAGATGTAAACAAGTGGAACATTGGTTTCAATCTAGCATTTTAAACGCGCTAAAGCCATTAATTTCCTTTCCATTCCACTATTTTATACTGTCGCAATATTGTAAAAGCAACCGTGAAATAATTTTTCAGTTATTTATGATTGCTGTATTTATATTTTTTGTGTATTGTAAAGTATATTAATTATTATATTCTTTATCTAAATAAATTATAAGTAAGCCACACCATGAACTATTTTATTTATTTATTTTTTCATTTAGACACCCACATCCAAGACACTTATAATTCATTATTAATTTCAGGAAACAATTTAATACAAAAGTTGCAGCTAATAATAAGACTTTTTGCCCTAGTTTTTAGTGTTCCGTACGGAACACTTATAAGATCACTTCGGTGTCCGCCCGTCTGTCTGTCATACTTGTTTTTTTTTCCCCGAAACTATTTGACATAAAAAGTTGAAATTTGACACTAATATAGGAATTGATAGCCTCATCAGAGCCCTGTAGTTTTGAAAGTTAAATTTTGACTTAAGGGGATAGTTTTGGGGGGTGAAATCGGAAGTGAAAAAGAAATTTTTTTACTAGGTCATCGAGTAAGGTGTCAAATGAAAGCTCGTAAAAACACGAGTTCAAAAATGTATATAACGTAATACTTGCGCCCACTTTTTTTTGTATTATTTTTAAAAAATCGCGAAAAATCGCTGCCTCCCTCTTATCTCGAAAAGTACTGTTCAAAAAATTTTGAAAAAATTCTGAAATATTCTCCCTAAGGTGTAGAATGAACGAAAATTATTACGAGTGTATTATTTTTAATAATTTATCTGGTATATAACAAAACAAAAATTTCAAGGTCATCAGTTTTCAGTAACGATCAGAAAAAAACTTTGTTGAACACTCATTTGAAATTTGTTTTGTGAATTCATTGATTTTTATTTTAAAAGCAATCAACGTACAGCACACTAATTGCGCAAGTCCAACTTGCACTTGACCGGTTATTTTTATATAAACAGATTGTCTCGAAAATTCTTGACGGCGCAAAGTTGCATTTTTTAATATAGAACACCCTGTATATTTTTAAGTATTTAGACTCTACGGTTTAAATACTATCTTAAAATGATATCTGTTACATACAAGTCATCCAGAGCAAAAGGACTTTCTTGTTCCTATTTTTTTATGTTTTTCTTTCAGGATATGTCAAGTTCCCATTGGATCTGAACCATGATTTTTTTAAAATTTCAGTCTCTTTCATGAAGTTGATACCTCCACAAAATGCGGTAGATTTTTTTAGATGAAAAACCTAATAGGGCCATAAAAGCTATTTATTCCAAAATTACTACTTTTCCTATGACTACACCTTACAAAATTATTTGATTTAGGTATAAAGTATGGCACATACAATTTACCCGTCATTGAACGTAGGCTCAATATCTAATACGATACAGGGCATTTAATTTTAAAAACTGCAACTTTGCTCTGCTGAATATATTTAGGTATGTAGGAAAAATTATTTTTGGATAATTAACTTATAACTTATGCAATGTTTTTAAGCTACGTTATAAAATTAGGTGGTAGCGAGTGAATTACTAGGTTGTAAAGTATTTGAAAAGCTATTATAATACGTACTTAAATAACTGTGATTTAAACTATATAATATAAAGAACTCATAAATTAAGACAGAACTATAACTAAACTGTATTTGCTTCTACCGTTTGACAGTTGAAAATCTTAGTTTCCAAATTTCGATACCCCAGATTTCAGCCACGAACTTCCATCTAATAAAAATATTTTAATGTAATGTGTTTTAGATTTGGTTTTCAGTTAATTATTGATTCACAATTGCACAATTTAATATTAAACATGTACCTTGCGAAACATTATTACTAGAAGGAGGCAGCTGATGTTTATGGTTGCTATGTCGGTGAAATATTAAAATTTATAATATTTTTTTCCTTCCTAGAGAACGATGTGCTTAATATAACGCAATTTAAAAAACAAAACACGCCTTTAAATTTGTTCAAGCAAGGACTTTTAGGCCCTGTAATACATTTTAATGGATAATGAGTGCCCTCTCTAGGGAGAGAGACTCTAATACGGCAGTGATGTTTTCATAAAATATTGCCTGTGTTACAGTATTCCTATATATATATATATATATATATATATATATATATATATATATATATATATATATATATATATATATATATATATATATATATATATATTATATATATATATTTTTTGATTTTTTGATTACCAACACAAAATATCATAATGAAAAAGTTAGTTAAAATTCGGACAATTCTGATAATTGTAGATGGACCTAAACTCACAAAAAAAAATATATATTGTGCAATTTAGTGTTTCGAGGCGGATGAAAAAAATTCATTTTATCCAGCACCTAGTTCTGTAATGCCGTACCTTGTGTGCGTGACATTATTAAAGCCTCTAAGACATAATATGTGTTTGTTGCTCTAGTCGAACCTAGTGATATAACTTTGCAGCTTTAACAGTCGCCCGAGTAGAAAATATTGATATACTTTTTCGACGATTATAATACATGTAGAAACAAGAAGATATATATATGTATATATATATATATATATATATATATATATATATATATATATCCACAAGAGCTTTTATGGATTTCCACAAAGCATCTGATACTGTGGAACATTGGGCTATAATGTATAATAATAAATTTAATCATACCAGGATCGATCATAGGTACACACAGAAAATCAAGTATCTATATGACAATGCAACTTCCGCTGTTTAAGCTAAAAAATCTACGAAGTCTATCGCCATAAAAAGAGGCATAAGGCAGGATGATACTCTCTCTTCAAAGCTGTTTACATTAACTCTAGAAGACGAATTCAAAAACTAGCCCTGGACCAATCGAGGTATCTTGATTAATGGGAAAAGACTGAATCATCTTCGGTTTGCGGATATTGTCTCCATTGCAGATAATCCCGCTGAATTGCGAGCAATGTTGACGGACTTGGAAAGAGAATTATCTACTGTTGGACTGAAGATGAATTTGCAGAAAATCAAGGCAATGTGTAACGATGACCCGAACATCATAGTTGAAAACGCTTCTGAGCAGAATATGTACACCTTAACAACAGAATAAAACTAGGCTATGAAAATCACGCAATCGAGAATTATAGAAGGAAAAGATTGGCTTGGGTTGCATTTGGTAAAACGAGTAAAACGCTGACAAACAAAAATATCATTATGTGCCTGCAGGCTCTTCGACCAATGCATCTTACCATTCCTAACTACGGAGCCCAAACATGGACACTTACCAAGCACTCTACAGATCAACTGAGTATCTTTGAAAGATCGTAAAAACAACACTTATATTAGGTGAATCTGTAAGGTCATAGATCTGGCAGAAACGATGGCTGAACTCAAATCTAACTATGCTGGACATGTTGCTAGGTATACAGATGAAAGATAGTCCTAATCTATATTGAAACGGAGACCATACATGGGTAAGCGATCGAGAGGACGCCCTCGTAAGTATTGGACTGATGACACTAGTTTTTGTACGACAAAATAAACCAAATGATCGCTAAATCCGCCGTTTTGATTCATGCAAAGTATCATACGACATCAAAAATAGACATGTCAACGAAAGTTTTGAGCCCCTTAGAAAAATTTTATTTCAAAACAAAAAGTGTGAAGGGGGTTTTTGATAGAGAATCACCCATATATATATATATATATATATATATATATATATATATATATATATATATATATATATATGTATATATATATATATATATATATATATATATATATATATATATAATATATAGAAATTCCATTATTAAACAAAATAAATTGGACAAAGTCCATTTTTAGCTGTTTTTGACAGTTCTTGTATCCCTCAATCCAAGTTCAAGTGTCGAAATACACATTTGTATTTCACGACACTTTTTGGACAACAGTAGTGCTGCCACGTCAGGCTATTTTGACGTCCCTTTAAATGTGTACATAGTAATGCAGAGGAATAAGGAGAGTAAAAGGAAAAAAGTACAATAATAATATAATATATAATTGCTCTAAAACTTTTACGATGACTTATCAAAAATGTTTACAAAAAAAACTAGTTAGAATTAATTAAAGTGAAAACTGGCATCTATCTCAATGGTTTTTCGAAGTCATTAAATAAGAGTTTTTCCAAATAAATGTTTTTAAAAATTCACGGTTGAGGAGATCTCGAACGCATACGTAAAGAAGAAGGAACTCTGCAACATTTATGGTCGAATACAAAATAAAGTTGTGCTAAGCCACTGCCAGCACAACAAAATAACTGAGGTAAAGTGTAGTCCAAAACATGGTAGTAAAATGAATCTTACGTGCCCCAAGGATATAAAATTGATAATAAACATATGTAAGGATATATTATCGAATATTGGTAGAATATTTCTCAAGTAGCGAATAAAACATTTTTGTATGCATTTATTTGCTACTTCCGTCAACGTTTTATTTAAAAACAGAAAAAGAAATATTCCCATTTTAACATTTTTAGTTGACTTTGCAAAAATTCTTATTACTAGACGACAAGACGCTAAAGTAGTTTGTAAAAGCATGTATAGTTATTTATCACTATCTTCGCGAATATTCTTGAATGTGAGTGATAATTTATTCGTAGTAACAAAAACAGAAAAAAGATGCTGAGGAAGCTCAGAAAGGAACATTGATAAATTTTTTGTAGTGTCAGTTCCTTTTTTTTAGTGTTATTCATGAGATGTAGTTTTATTACTTCATTGGATTGAATTATTTTGATACTTTTCTTAACTCTTTGCTTAGTTACTGTGCGGTCAATACAAATTTATAAAATACGTCTGGGAGATATTTGTACAGATCATTTTTTCTAAAATAATGGTGCCACATTAAGTTTATGAATTACGACATATTCCTATATATAACTAAGCTAGTTACAGAGAAAAATATAACTTTTTTGCCAAAAAAGTAAGTCATATTTTAAAAATCATTTTTAAATTAGAAGGAAAACAGCTCATTAGTTTTTAAATGATTAAACTTCATTCTTAGGAATAAATGTTACAGTTAAAATGTGACCTGTTTATTTTCTAAGTAAACTTAAAATTGATAGGCTTGACTGATTTAAGGTTAGTAGTTTTTTTAACGAAATTGTGAATGTTATTATGAACCTTTCAACTTAATTGTAAACCATGTTATGGGTTGACTTTTTAAAAAGTTTTAAAGAAAGAATAGGGTAACTTAAATTTTAAAAGTGTCATCCCATTACATTTTGATTTTATTTTGTTATCAACAAAACATTTTTATAGCAGTTGTTTGGTATATTATGTCTGATAGAAATGGCTGGTGTATTATCGGCGCATATTTTAATTCGAACTCGGGTACTCGTTAAGTTGTCCACTTTCGTCCCACATAGAAGAAGATAATGTTAGCCGTGTATCAGGTAAAATTATGTTTTTCTTAAAATATAACATGGAGTGTTATATATGTTATGGAACCTTGCATAAGCCAATAATAGTATGCGCACTATATTTCATAAACTTTCACATACAAACTTGTAAAAAATCAGTACAATTGCTTTACATATTTTCTATTATCATCTTCATCAACAATAAAAAACTAATATAAAAGTAAATTTTAAAAAAATTAAACCAACTTTAAAAAAGTGATAGAAAGTTCAAAATTTCATAATCTCCTCATTTTAAAAGTTAGTGCCTACCTGTTTATAAAAGAAAAATATAATTAATAAAAGAAATCTTGGCTGTTGTTAGCCTAAACGAGAAACATAAGAAAGGGTTACCTTTGTTGTGTTTCTGTGTGATTAATACTCGTACCTTGTATATCAAATAAACGCACGAACACCACTAGAGGTAAAAATCTGGTCGTACTACGGCGACGCTGCATGCGTATTAATTGATTCATCGTTTTTCGAGTTTAAAGAGAAATTTAATAATTTACGTGCTTTTTGTAGTTAATGTGATATTTCGCCCATTAAGTTTTATTTATATATATATATATATATATATATATATATATATATATATATATATATATATATATATATATATATATATATATATATATATATATATATATATATATATATATATATATATATATCCGGTTCTATAGCGTCCTACGCCTTCCGGTTCCTAGTTTCCATCCCCTCCGGTCTTCCCAATCTCCCGGTCTTAAGTTTCTTTCTGACATGGTTTTCTGGATACCGCCCATCCAACTTGCTTTAGACCTTCCTCTTCTTCGTTTTTCCATTGGCTTCATCTGTGGACTAATTTCTGGATTAGATGTGCTGCCATTCTTTCCACATGTGCATATCAGGTAAGTTGTTTCTGTTGGATTTCTTTAATAATTGTGGTTTCCAATTTCATCATCTCCCGTATTTATTCATTCCTAACTCTGCCCGTTTTAAATATTCTTGCTGATCTTCAGAAGTAGTCCATTTCTAACGTGAGAAGCTTGTGTTCTTATTAAATGCAAGATTTGTTTCGACTTCACAATTTTGTATATGTAGGTATTATAACATTTCTTGCATTTATCGTTTATAGTGAGGACAGAGAAGGTTTCTTTTGCTAATTACTATATTTTTTTTTTATGGAGATAAGTAGTAATTTTTAAGATTAAAATAAGATATTATTTTGTACCTTCTCATTTTTGTGGTCGATTTATTTATTTTTTTAATTTCAGTGTCTGTGGTGTGTGAGGTATTTCCAAATATTTTATATTTAAGTAAAAGAGTAAAGAGTTTGCTGAAAATGGGTAGGTCTCTGATAGTGTTGCAAAAAAAGAGCGTTACACGTATAGAAAAGTAAAACATAGGGAGAAAAGAGGGTTGATATGCCTTGGTTTACCTACCTACGCGCCACTTTACCAATTTCATTTGTGTTTAGTCAGAAAATAACTTTTAAACATACCATCTAACACAAGAAGTTTCAATAAGTCGGTCCGGCAGTTTTATAGATATTTAAAGAAAAACACATTCACACATACCGACATACATACATATAATCACGAAATTTTGTATGGGGGTTCGGAAGCTTATATAGACTAACATAAATAAATATTACGTATTGAATTGAGAACCTAATTTTTTAAAGTCGGTTAAATGTACAAAGATAAAAGTATCATTTATTTGGTATTTTTAAATTTGTATACGTCCAGTAAGGAATATTACCAGGATATAATTTAGGTGAGTTATAAAGTATTATTTTCATTATTTAAGCAATTTAGCGCATTTTTTAAAAAATTTTAATTCTCGCTACAAAAAAACTTGCTTCTCTAAATATTAAGGTCCACATAAGTAATATTACGCTAATATCACGATTAGAATAATAGGGCAGGGATTTTTATATTCTTCTAAGAATTATTAGTAACATTTTTTGAGAAAATTCCATTCCTTTACACAGTTATAGGATTAAATGTGACCTGGTGTTGGATTGGGACAGCAACTTGTTTTCAGACACTGTCTGCAATATTACTCAGTCAAATTTTAATATTTTTTAATTTTTTTTGTACCTTAATAATTACTTTTTTTGCAAAATGTCAAATTTTTTTTAAAAATCTTTCTAATAGACAATATTTTATAAATAAATTTTTTGGTCGAAAATTGCATACCATAGTTTGAAACATCATGAATTTTTAATTTTTGGAAAAAAATCCTTCGACAATTTTTAACTGCTACATAATTTACGAGATTAATTTTTAGATTATTTTTTGTGAAGTTATCCTGCAAACGAAGAGGCGCCTTAGTTTTCATCAGTGGTCCATTTAACCCGACAAAAAGTAATGTTAATATTTAAAATATATTTTTGTCATAATTTAAAATACAATAAAAATATATAATTGCCATTTTTTTTTGTATTAATCACTTAATAACCGTTAAAATATTTTTTGTAAATTTACATACTTTTGCAGCGCCCAGAGGTATGTAACCTCTTAAAAGGAGGATATTGTGTATATGCTGACATAATGTGACGTATAGTGATTATAATTGTGGTTCTTGGGATACATATCATGCCGATTCCTTTCCTTACTCTTATCGTTTTGTGCGTAATATTGTTGATCTTTGGGGCGAGAGTCCACTTAGTTTTTTACTCCAAATCAGGCTAAAAATGTCTGTAATGAAATATTCCTAACATGTACCTAAAAATTTTATATTGGTATATAATAAAACTTATCTTCTTCCTTGAATCTTACTGTATCAAAAAATATGGAAGATTATCTTGCAAACACAGTAGCTAAAACGAGAACGTGAAAAAATAATAATGTTACTGAAAATTTTTTAGGGTCCTAATAACGATTTTTGTTTATCTTAAGTAGTACAATTTTTTAGTTATTATCATATTAATTGTTACCTCTGTCTGATGTAAGGCTAACTTTTAAGGCGTACATTCCCTCTGTGGGGGACTGTTTAAGGTCACAGACTGATAAAGTAAGTTTTCATATAGTTGCCAACAATTACCACTTGGCAACTCTTTACAGGGTTCAATCAGTGTATAAAATAAACCACTAAAATTAGACAAGATCATTTTTCAGCACTTTTGACTATTCTCTTATCCGTCAATTCATCTCGGAAAGCATTTCGAGGGAACGGCTTCTTAGCCGAGCTAGTACTAGCGTAAAGAATAAGTACGATACAACAACTTACACCTATGGCTGATGTAAGCCGAACTTTAAAGACGTACTTGCCTACTGTCGGGGAATGTTTAAGGCTACAAACCGATACAGAAATTATTCAGGGAGTTGTTAACACTCCGTCGATCTTAGTTCGGCTGAGGAGTCATGTTAACGCAAAACGCGTCCTGAGATTGACTGATGAGAGAACAGTCAAAACCTGCTGAAAAAGGGATTGTGTCCAATTTTAGTGGTTTATATTGATTTTTATATACTGCTAGAACCCTATAAAGCGCTGCCAAGCGGTAATTGCTAGCAACTAGATGAAGAATTTCTCTATTGGTCTGTAACTCTACATAACCCTCCCCCCACAGAGGGCAGTTACGCCTTCAGAGTTAGGCTTACAACAGCCAGAAGTGAAAATTTTTGTATTTTACTTATTGTTATTTTTAACTAAAAAATTTTAGTTTACAAGATATTCCATTTATTTTTGCAATATCTTCCACATGTTTTGATACAGTAAGATTCACTGAAGATGAGTTTTATTATGTACCAGTATCAGATTTTCAGGTACACCTTAGGAATCTTTCATTACAAAAATGATTAACCTAATTTGGAATATAAAACCAAGTGGACTCTAGCCCTAAAAATCAACAATATTAAGACCAAAACGATAAAAGTAATGAGAAGAATCGGCATGATATGTTTACTGTTTATAGCCCAAAGACCACATTTATTATCACTATACTTCACATTATGTCAATATATACACAATATCCACCTTTTAGTTATTTCTAGGTGCCCTATTATTTTAATCGTGACATTGGCTTAATATTACTTATGTGGACCTTAATATTTAGAAAAGCAAGTTTTTTGTCATAAAAATTAAAATTATTTAAGACAATGCTCTAAATTGCTTAAATAGTGACAAAAATACTTTATAACTTACCTAAATTATACTCTGGTAATATTCCCTACTGAACGTATATAAATGCAAAAGTACAAATAAATGTATCATACTTACCTTTATAATTTTAACCGACTTAAAAAAGTTAGGTTCTCAATTCAATACGTAATATTTATGTATGTTAGTCTATATAGGCTTCCGAACCCTCATACAAAATTTCGTGATTATATGTATGTATGTCGGTATGTGTGAATGGGTTTGTCCTCAAATATCTATAAAACTGCTGGACCGACGTTATTGAAACTTTTTGTGTTCGATCTTTCAACTTCGGTCACATTGAAAGAAACATTCAAGTTGGTATGGTAGTTGGAAAGTTATTGTCTGACTTAACACAAAAAAAAATTGGTTAATTAGCGTGTAGGTAGGTAAACCAAGGCAAATCAACCCTCCTTTCTCTCTATATATTACTTTCATATTCGCGTATCGCTCTTTTTTTGCCACACTCCTTATCAGAGACCTAGCTATTTTCAGCAAACTTTTTACTCTTTTACTTAATATAAAATATTTGGAAATGTACCGGTCTTAACTAAAAATAAAGAAATAAAACTGAAGTTAAAAGATAAAATAATCGAACACAAAAATGTGAAGGTACAAAATAATATTCTAATCTAATCTTAAAAATTACTACCTGTTTTTTAAAAAATATTGTAATTAGCAAAAAAAAACTTTCTCTGTCATTATTATAAAAGAAAACCGGTCAAGTGCAAATTGAACTTGCACAATTAGTGTTCCGTACGTTGATTGTTTTTAAAATAAAAAATTCTGTGTGGTGATATAAAATGGTCAGTGACTTCACAAAACATACCCCAAATGAGTTTTCAACAAAGTTTGTTTCCAATCTTTACTGAAAACTGGTGACCTTAATATTTTGTTTTTTTTTTATATACCAGATAAATTATTAAAGGTAATGATAATTTTCGTTCAATCTATACCCCGTGGAGAATAGTCCAGAATTTTTTCAAAATTTTTTGATCAGTACTTTTCGAGATAAGGTAGGGGACAGCGTTTTTTCACCATTTTTAAAAGTAATACGAAGAAAAGTGTGCGCAAGTATTACATTATATATATATATTTTTACTCGTGTTTCACAAGCTTTCATTTGACACCACACTCGATGACCTAGTAAAAAAATTTTTTTGTCTCTTCCGATTTCACCCCTCAAAACGAATCCCTTAAATCAAAATTTATGTTACGCTGATATAAAATGATCAGTGACTTCACAAAACACACCCCAAAATAAGTTTTCAACAAAGTTTATTTCCAATCTTTACTGAAAATTGATGACCTTGAAATTTCTGTTTTTTTTTTATATACCAGATAAATTATTACAGGTAATGCACTCGTGATAATTTTTGTTCAATCTACACCCCGTGGAGAATATTCCAGAATTTTTTTAAAATTTTTTGATAAGTACTTTCCGAGATAAGGCGGGTGGACAGCGATTTTTCGCGATTTTTTAAAAATAATACAAAGAAAAGTGCGCGCAAGTATTACATTATATATATATTCTTTACTCGTGTTTTCACAAGCTTTCATTTGACACCACACTCGATTACCTAGTAAAAAATTTTTTTTTTTCACTTCCGATTTCACCCCCCAAAACTAACCCCTTAAGTCAAAATTTAACTTTCAAAACTACATGGCTCTGATGAGGCCATCAATTCCTATATTACTACCAAATTTCAACTTTCTATGACAAATAGTTTCGGAGAAAAATCGGGTGTGACAGACGGACAGACGGACAGACAGACCTACAGACACCGAAGTGATCTTATAAGTGTTCCGTACGGAACACTAAAAAACGAAAAAAAGGTAAGCAATAAACAAATTATAATACGTACACACACAAAATTGTGAAGTCGAAGCAAGTATTGCATTTAAGAAGAAAGTTATTAAATAAAAACCGGTCAAGTGCAAGTTGAACTTGCACAATTAGTGTTCCGTACGTTAATTGCTTTTAAAATAAAAATTTTTGTTACGGTAGTATAAAATGATCAGTGACTTCACAAAACACACCTCAAATGAGTTTTCAACAAAGTTTGTTTGCAATCTTTACTGAAAACTGATGATCTTGAAATTTTTGTTTTTTTTATATACCAGATAAATTATTAAAGGTAATGCACTCGTGATAATTTTCGTTCAATCTATACCCCATGGAGAATATTTCAGAATTTTTTCAAAATTTTTTGATCAGTACTTTTCGAGATAAGCTAGGGGGACAGTGATTTTTCGCAATTTTTTAAAAATAATACAAAGAAAAGTGTGCCTAAGTATTACATTATATATATATTTTTTACTCGTGTTTTCACAAGCTTTCATTTGACACCACACTCGATGGCCTAGTAAAAAAAATTTTTTTTCACTTCCGATTTCATCCCTCAAAACTAACCCCTTAAGTCAAAATTTAACTTTCAAAATTACACGGCTCTGATAAGGCCATCAATTCCTATATTAGTACCAAATTTTAACCATGTCAAATAGTTTCGGAGAAAATCGGGTGTGACAGGGAGACAGACAGACACCGAAGTGATCTTATAAGTGTTCCGCACGGAACACTAAAAATCGCGTAAATTGCTACATATCTCTTTAAATTCAAGAAACGAGGATTCAATTAATACGCGTGCAGCCTCGCAACAGTACGACCAGATTTTTACAACTCGACTTTCGTCCATGGTGGTCGTGCGTTAATTTATTTATTTATTTAGTTATTTACTTATTTATTTATTTACGGGCAGACCCATTTTCTGCATAGTTCCTACAGAAATTATAATAATACAGCAACAATTATAACACTACAATAACAACACCAGCAAATATCCTCACAGAACTCAGTGGACTGTCAACAGTTCTTTTTTTAAAAGTGTTAAAGAGAGATTAAAAAAATCAAGTTTCGTTTCACCGGTGCCATTAGTGATTCTAGTGATCGGCGAGAATAGTTATATCTGTGGTACTTCGGGGCGAAGAGTGACCATTTACAAGTCGAAATAAAAAACAGACATCGACAACTTTCCTACGTCTTGAAAGCGATTGCAGCTGGAGTTATGGTGAATATGAAAATAGAGCTTAGTGTCCAAATAAATACCTAAGTCACATAATGAAGAAACTTTTTCCAGAAGACAATTATTGACACTGTAGTCATATAAAAGCAGAGTTTTCACCCGAAAGAACGACATTAACTTGTTTTTTTTTGGACCACTCACTTACCCTATCCAAGTCTCCCTGTAGTCTCACAGCATCATCAATAGAATGAATTACCATAAACAATTTTAAATTATCTGCAAAAAAACAGGGGCCTTGAAAATAGAATCACCTCACGGAGGTCGTTAATAAATACATTAAACAGCAACGGGCCCAGGTGGCTATCATGTGGTACACCCAATGTAACAGATACCTCACTCGACACAAAGCCCTTTACTTTAACAAACTGTTTCCTGTATCTAAGGTAACAGGTTAACCAATTCAGTAGTGATCCACAAAAGCCATAACTTCTTAATTTCCTTATCAAAATATCGTGGTTGACAGTGTCGAAGGCCTTGCTGAAATCCGAATAAACCATGTCAACCTGATCACCTGCCTCCATTGCATCAATAGTACTTTGAACCAACAAGATCAAGTTTGTAGCTGTCGATCGGCCCCCCGACGAAACCGTGCTGTTTCTGAACTAAAAGAGGTTTTATGAAGTGTTTTAATTTATCAAAAACAATTTTGGGATAGGTCTATAATTTTTAGCGTCTGACTGGTCGCCGGATTTGAACACTGGAGTAATAAAACTATATTTGCACTGGTCAAGAAGAACACCGCTCTCCAGAGACAATTTAAAAAGCATATACAGCGGCTTGGCCAAAGCATAGGCTCAGTTAACTAAAAATCTGGGAGATATATCATCAGGACCTGGCCCCTTATTTATGTCAAGTTTGGATTTTTGTGTTTATATATTATATTTGACTAGCCGTGCCCGCGGCTTCTCTCGCGTGGACTTGATTCACCACTATCGTTACTGCTTATTCCTTATGTTACTTAACGTAATAAAATATCTGCCATTATTTCCCCTTATCTCCCATTATTTCTCTTTATCTCCCATTATCTCTACATAATTTCCATTATTTAGGCTTATCTCTGCTAATCTCCCATTATTTCTCCTTATCTTCCATTATCTCATCTTATCTCCCATTATCTAGGCTTATCTCGACTTATCTCGCAATATTTCTCCTTATATCCCATTATCTCACCATAACTCCCATTATATAGACTTATCTCTGTTTATCTCCAGACAGAAAGACGTTGCATTTTATATATATTATAGATATTCTTTGCTACATGATATTGTTCCATATTTAGTGGTTTAGGCAGTTTATTACAAGAGAACGCGCTAGCGGCAAACTTTTTCCCATTTGAGTCACTTTTATCGTCACTGCTTATTCCTTATGTTCCCTAACGTAATAAAATATAGCCTATAACCTGGCCAGAGAACACATGTATGTTTCTTAAAAAAAAAGCACGTAAATCGGATAAGTGGTTCTCGCGTGATAAACGCACTAATGTACAGACAGTCAGATAGAGAGACATTGCATTTTGTATATATTATAGATCATAGATTATAGATATTCTCTGCTACATAATATTATTCCATATTTAATGGTTTAGGCTATTTATTGCTGCTCATTCCTTATGCTACCTATCGTAATAAAATATAGCCTGACCAGAGAACATATGTATGTTTTTAAAAAAAAGTACGCAAATCGGATAAGTGTTTCTCACGTGATAAGCACACTAACGGACAGACAGGCAGACAGAGAGACGTTGCATTTTATATATAAAGGGTGATTCATTTAGAGGTACTTTATGTGATGGGGATTTAATTGCAGATTGCGCATGCGTCGTGTCAACTGAAGTGGCATTCCTGTTCAGTAGTGTTTGACAATTCATAATGGAAAGACTTAGCCCGGCACAGCGTCTACAAATTGTTCAACTTTATTACGCAAATGGGCGTTCTACGAGGAATGTGTATCGGGCGCTTAGAGCAACTTATGGTCCACATAATCGGCCTACCGAACGCACAATTCGCTCTACCATCAATAAGTTTGAGACCCAATTTTCATTATTGGATAATGCTCGACCGAATAGACCACATCCAGCACGTAGTGAAGAAAATATAGGGGCGGTAGCGGAGAGTGTACGCGAAGACCGTGAAGTGTCGATTCGTCGCCGTTCTCAACAGCTTGGCCTGTCATATTCAACAACTTAGCGTATTTTACGTAAGGATCTTTCTTTAAAAGCATACAAAATTCAACTAGTGCAACAACTGAAGCCGACCGACCTTCCGAATCGTTTCCGTTTTAGTCGTTGGGCTCTTGACAAGCTTGCAGAAGATCCACTGTTTTCGAGAAAAATTTTGTTCACCGATGAGGCCCATTTTTGGCTTAATGGGTTCGTGAATAAACAAAATGCCCGTATTTGGGGTGATGAACAACCTGAAGAGGTTCAAGAGCTGCCATTAAATCCAGAAAAAACAACTGTTTGGTGTGGTTTATGGGCCGGTGGAATAATCGGTCCATATTTCTTCAAAACAGAGGCCGGCCGGAATGTTACTGTGAATGGTGACCGTTATCGCGCCATGATAACAGACTATTTGATGCCAGAAATTGAAGCCCGTGGTCTCAACGAAATTTGGTTCCAACAAGATGGCGCCACTTGCCATACAGCCCGTGAAACCATGGCTTTACTGCAAGAGCAATTCGGCGAACAGATCATTTCACGCTTTGGACCAGTGAATTGGCCGGCTAGATCATGTGACATCACACCTCTTGACTTTTTCCTTTGGGGCTATGAAAAGTCCAAAGTCTACATGGATAAGCCAGCTACAATTGAGGCATTGGAGGCCAATATTACTCGAGTCATTGGCCAAATACCACTCGAAATACTCACACGCGTCATTGAAAATTGGAACTTCAGAATGGACGTTGTTAACCGTAGTCGCGGACAACATTTGAAAGAAATTATCTTTAAGAAATAATTGTAAAGAATGGTTCTTTTATATGATAATAAAGATTATAAAATAAAATTGTTTTTATTCATTTTTTTTTATTTTAAAAAAAAGTACCTCTAAATGAATCACCCTTTATTATAGATATATAAAGTACGGGTATTAATCAATTGTTTGTTAAATTTCTTGCGTCTCTCGTTTTGACTAACAACTGCCAAAATTTCTTTTATCAGTTATATTTTTTCCTTTATTAACTTTTAAAATTAAGAGATTATATAATTTTGAACTTCCTACCATTTTGTTGAAGTTTATAATTTTATACTAGTTTTTTATTGTTGATGAAAATGATAATAGAAAAAACGTAAAGCAATTGAAGTGATTTCTTAACAGTTTGTATATGAAAGTTTAAGAAATGTAGTGGTCTATGTAAGGCTCCATAACATATGTAGCACTCCATTTTCAAGAAAAACATAATATTACCTGATGCACGGCTAATATTATCTTCTATGTGGGATGCAAGTGGACAACTTAACGAGTACCCGAGTTCGAATTAAACTATGCACCGATAATACACCTGCCATTTCTATCAGGCATAATATACCTAACAACTACGAAAAAAATGTTTTGTTGATAACAAAATAAAATCAAAATGTAATGGGACGGCTCTTTTAAAATTTGAGTTAACTTATACTTTTTTTAAAAACTTTTAAAAAAGTTAACTCATAACATGATTTACAGTTAAGGTCAACGGTTCATAATAACATGCACATTTTCGTTAAAAAGAACTACTGTCCTTAAATTACTCAAGCCTTTTAGGTTTCCTTAGAGCATAAACGGGTCATATTTTAACTGTAACATTCATTCCGAAGGGCCAAGTTTAATGATTTAAAAACTAATGAGTTGTTTTCATTCTAAATTAAAAATGATTTTCAAAATATGACTTACTTTTTTGGCAAAAAAAATTGTATTTTTTTTCTGTAACTAGCTTAGTTATATATAGGAATACGAGTATAGGTCGTAATTCATAACATTAATGTCGCACCATTTTTTTAGAAAAAAAAATATCTGGGACAAATATCTCTCATAAGTAAGATACGCTTAGACAAATTTGTATTGACCGTACAGTAATTAAGGAAAGTTATCAATGTTGCGTTCTGAACTTTCTCGGCATCTTTTTTCTATTTTGTTACGACGAATAAATTATCACTCATATACAAGAATATTCGTAAAGATAGTGATAAATAACTACATACTTTACAAACTACTTTAGTACCTAGTCGTCTAGTAATAAGGATTTCTGCAAAGTGAGCTAAAATGTTAAAATGGGAATTTTTTTTTCTCTTTATAAATAAAATGTTGACGGAAGTAGTACATAAAAACTTATAAAAATCTTTTTTCGCTACTTAAGAGATAAAGATTCATTTTACTACCATGTTTTGGGCTACAATTTACCTCAGTTATTTTGTTCTGATGGCAATTGCTTAACACAATTTTTTTTTGTATCCAGCAGTAAGTGTGCCAGAGTTTCTTCTTTTTACGTATGCCTTCGAGGTTTCCCCAAACATTTTTTAAAAACATTTGTCTGGAACAAACTCTTATTTAAAGACTTCGGAAAAGAATTGAGGCAGATGCTGGTTTTAGTTTAATTAACTTCAACTGGTATTTTATAAACATTCGTTGGGGCACTGTAACCCACTAGTATTTATAATATTGATAATATTTCATAAGTCATCGCAAAAGTGTTAAGGCAGTTATTATATATTATATTATCAACGTACTTTTTTCCTTGTACTGTCCTTCCTTTTCACTGAACTATTATGTACATATTTAAAGCGCTGTCAAAATAGCGTGGCGGACATTCTCCTGAAATTCATCCATAAATGATAATCCCTATTCAGACGGGGAGGTGGCCGATAAAAAAAACTAAAGTAAGGTCCATATTCAAAATTATTTCTTGAAGTAATACTTATTGAAGGCTTCCTTGACCCTCCCTACAAGTCCCTAATTCATAGTCAGTTTTATCAATCCTCTTCAGAAAAAATTTGTTGCGTAATTGAAGAGAATGGTAGCATTGTAATTACTATAAAATTTCAGCGACATTTTTGATATTCACTTGAATTGGTGATTTTTTAAACTGATTTTCTCTATTTATTTTATATTTTCTACATTTAAAAGTAATTATTATTATTTTTCTTGTTGAAGTCGTCCGCCAAACCAAAAAATGTAAATAACATTTAACCTATTTTTTATGTTTTAGAAAACGTATGGCCCCATTTAGTTTTACGCAATAAAAATTAATTACAATATAGAAGGATATTAGAGAGATTTGCTTTCCTTAGAATATAAAAAGTAGAACAACATAAGGTCATTATTAACTGTTTAACTAAATTAACAATGCGATTATAGTACATAGTATTTTATTTGATGTAATGCATCAAAGTTTCAATATCCCCCTTTCTAATCTAAAAATAAACTGTAATCCATAAAAATAATTTATATTTTCGAGTGAAATATAGTGTCCGAAGTAGATCCATTTAAAATGTTTACATTTATTTTTTTACACTAGTTCTATATGCAACCCAATATTACAAACGTCACTTTTTAATTGGCTGTTAAGGTACAAAGGGAAAAAAATTGGCCTCTTTAGAAATTTCCATAGTTTTATGTTTTACGTTCTAAAGCTTAAATTTTATTTAATTAGTTTTGGCTTCATTTTCTATAAGAGATGGTTATTATACTCATTAAGGATTATTTGTGAGTTATAATGGAAATATTGTAAATCTCAAAGTTTTTATTCCAAACTAGATGCTTTGAAACCTCAAATACCTGCCTGATGGATATAATGGAGGTATCAATATTATAACTTTAGTAGGACAAATGAAGAAAATGCGAATGATATTGAATAGGATTCCTCTTTTTATTTTTATTTCCACGTTGTTTTTTACTCTAAATTCTTCTTCTTCTTTCTTAGATGGTGTGCCATATAAGTAGCTAGAATGCCTGTTTTATCGCCATTAGGTGTCTTCCTATGCAGACATACATCATTCTTCCCACCTTTTCGGAAATCCGTCCCTAGTTCTTCTACCGCAAAGTTTATTGAGTTTGGCCCTTTTTACCAATCTGTTGGCGTCCATCCAATCTACGTGTTTATTCCATTGTTTTCTTCTGGTTCTGGTCCATTTGGATGTTGCTTAAATCTTATTTAATTCTTGTAGATCTTTGCTGGGGAGTTTCTCATGGATAGTTTTTCCATGTTTGTCTCTAATCACCTTCATTTCAATTTTCCTTATCATTTGTGCTGTTTTACATATGTCAGCTCTTGTTTCTACAGCATATGTGAAGATCTGTCTCACTGCTGTCTCGTATATTCTTGTTTTGCTTTCCATTGTAAGGTATTTATTTTTCTAAACTATATCCTTTAAGCAACCTGATATTAGGGATGCCTTTACTACCCTGTTTAAGTTTCCGTAGCTTCTTATCATTGTTCCCAGGTATTTAAAATTATTAACCTGTTCAATAATACTTTCTTGGATCCTCAGCTTGTATCTTAGTAATACTTTTGAAGCTACCATACATTTTGTCTTGGTTGTGTTAATAATCATGTTTAGTTTTCTTGCTTTCAAACTGAAGGCGTGAAAGAACTTCTGAAGCTTGTCCTCGGAATCGGAGATGAGGACGGCGTCATCGGCGTAGCAGATTATATGGAAGTGTATTGCCCATTTTGTATCCTCTAGATTTTGGAGGATTCTTTACTATTCTGTCCATGACGAGTTGAAGATAAAGGGACTTTAAATCGTCTTGTCTTATTCCGGGGTTTATTTTTTCTTCCTTGCTCATTGGATGTTCCACTTTTACCATATATTTGTTTTGCATTCTGTCAAATCATGTATGATTTCTATTAGCTTCTGGTTTGACTGCTTTTCTTGTAAAATTTTTATATCTGTTTATTGTACTCTATCTAAGTCATGTCGACAAAACACATATATGCAGGTTAGTTAAAGTCTTTAGCTTTCCCCATTATCTGCCTTACTATAAATATGGCATCTATGGTCAATCGATTTTTGCAGAATCCCTGTTGTTCCTCTCTTATTTGAGTATCCTTGCTCATTTCTTCCAGTATGATTTTTGTTAATACTTTTAAGGTAGCATTTAGGAGCGTTATTCCGTGGTAGTTTTTAGATTGTTGCCCTTTTTTGGAATGTTATGCTAGTTTCCGAATCTGAAGGTATTTGTTCATTTTTTACTATGTTTGTAAAGTGCTAGTTGTTGATATCGGTTTTCTCTTCCATATTTTATCATCTCATCTGTAATGTCGTCTGGTCCTGTGCTTTTTCTATTTTTAAGATTTCTTATAACTCTTTCTGTCTGTTCCAAGGTTACTTCTAGATTTACTTCTTTCACTTCTTCAAGTATGACTTCGTTTATGACTTCGTTATTCTCTTCTTTATATAATTTCTCAAAATACGTTAACCGTTCTAGAATTGTAATTTTATTATTTTGTACGGTGTCTTTTATATCAAGTTTGTTCCGTCCCTTTAGTAAATGTCCTCCAATACTCTTTTTTAATTTGTTCTCTTCTTCTATTCGCTAAATTAATTTCTGCGATATTTGCGTTTCAATTGCCTTGGGTTTTTTTATGTATATATGCCTCCTTTTTCTTTTTTGTCCGCAGCTTTATTTCTAGCATGAACCATGGTATTTTATTTGTTTCCTTGTCTCTGCCTAAGGTTTCCTTTGCCGCGTTAGTAATGTTTTGTTTTATGGATGTCCACTGTTGGTCTATGCTTTCTTGTTCGTTGATTGAGTTTAGAGTTATTTTTTGTCTCAAGCGGTTCTCATATAATTGTTTTGTGCTTTCGTTATCGAATGATTCGATGTTACATTTGTTAACATATACAGGTTTTGGTTTCGGTGAGGTTTTTATTTTGAGTTTAAGTTTACATAGAAGTAATTTGTGATTGCTACCTGCATTAGCTGAATTCAGCGTTCGTACATCTACTATTAATTCTGACATAAATTTTCTGATGATTATAATATATTACTGATTGTTCGCCTCTAGAGTTTTGTCAAGTATCTTTAGATTTCATGCCATGTTTGAAAAAGATTAATTAATTTTAAGGTGTTTAAAGTACAGAGGGATTTCAACATATCGCCATTATCATTTGTCTCTTCTTCGTTACATCGTTGTGTTATGCTTGTTAGTTCCTCGTTGCCTGTTCTGGCATTGAAATCGCCCCTTATCATTAGTTTCTCTTGTTGTTTTATTGTATCAATGTGTTCTAAATTACTTATCACTATTTGGATACAGTCAATAGATAGGACTTGTATGAGTAAGAAGATTTACACAATTTAAGCGATCTCATGAACTAAAAAATATGTGAGCTAATTACTTAGTTCATAACAATAGTTTTAACATAAGTAAATATTGATAAGATAGCTTTCCTTTTTGTCACGTGACTTTCTGAATTTCCTAGTAATTCACCAGTCATACACACAGTCATTTAACACTGATGATGTTGAACATGTTGCAGGCATAGCAAGGAGAGCGTCTCAAAAGTAAGGAATATTATTTCGAACCAGAAGTCTTTTATATGGAGAACATCATCCCTTTGGAATAATCTGCCCAGCGCTGTGTTTCCCACCGAGTACAATTTACAACGATTAAAGAACAACGTGAATAGTTTTTTCCGCACACATGCCACTCCTGGAGCGCTTTAGGGACTTCCCTCTAGCACGTGTGCTAGACTCATAAAAAAAATTCAACTATATGGTTTTCATTAAAAAAAAAGGTTTCAAATCAAATATCAGAACAGTTAGATCTGTAAGGACAACTATTGAAAAAGTTAATAAAACTCTAAAGATAGAACGTTTCCTAAACTCTTGTATGATATAAATCTTACCAAAAAGAAGCTTCAATTAATTTTTGAGTTTATTATATTATTATTGAAAAAGAATATTTTCTGAGAACATTCATAGTTTGATTTTTATATGATTTTTTTTACGCTTACCTAAATTTATAGATATTTTATAGTATAGTGACACCTACGGTGGGTGACCTTTTGCTCCGCGTGTTTATTTTTCTGTGCTAAATTTATTTCTAGTTGGTAGAGAATAGTGAGAATAAGGACGGCAAATAAAAGATCCTACATTTATTTTGCTAACGTTTCAGTATAAGGGATACTGGACATTACAAAATATTTATCTGATATGATAGATCTTCACGATTAGAGTTGAAGTAAAAAATTAAAGGGACAACGAACACATTATTTTATACACAAAAAAACAAACAACAATCAGTTTCATATTTAACCGTTATAGTCAACATTTTCTCTATTCATCAGTGTTTAGATTAACTGAATTAACCACTTTATTGTAAACTCTTTTTTGCCTGGTAGATACCTAAATATTAAACGAAATTTAAAATGCAGGTGAAAAATTGTTTAAAAACAATAAAAGTGAAGGTACCGTTGCATTTATAAATAAGTTAAGCACCATTAAGTTTTATGTTGCAGTGTTACTTTTTTCCTTTCACATTGCCCTAAAATGTTGTGTGAAAGGAAAAATTTGCTAAGAATTGCTAACGGATTATTAAAGAGTTCACTCATGCTTTAAACATTAAATTCCTAAAGCACTTTTGCACCGTGCATGTTGCACGAATTAGGCTTAATTATAATTTTGCAGAGTAACAAGTAAATACTAAAACTAAAGATAATAAAGCACTGTAGTGGAAATAAAAAAAAATCTAATAACAAGTACTTAATAACTAAGACATTTATTAATTAACTAAAGTATTCTCGTTCTTTCATAAATGTTGCATATACACCTATAACATGATTGACAGATACATATACAAATAAATGCTGGTAGTACTGGCTAATTACTTTAAGTGATATTTTTAGTCAGAGAGGCATGTCTTGAATTAATCTTAAGAATTAAGTTGTATCCTACGTGAACGTCTACACTCGAGTGACAATATCAAAACAATATATTTATACGGCGGTGTTGTATTCAAGCATTTACATGCTGACTTACTTCAGTTGCTAGTAAGATTTGGCAAACGTTATAATCTGCCACAAAGAAATGGAGTATAATTATATATACACACAGTTTATTAGCACAGTAAAAAAGTGCATAATTTTGTATAATTTAGGGCATGATAACTATTATAATCGCTTACTAGTTGACAGAAGCTGGGCCTATATTGCTACAGATTTCGGAGAAACAAGTAAAATTTTAGATTGTCACAAATTCATTCAAATTAATATATATACCTGTATGCCTATTTCAAAGTTTTTTTTTTTAGCACACGTGCTGCAGAGAAGTCCCTAAAGCGCTCCAGGAGCGGCACGAGTGCGGAAAAAGCGATTCACGTTGTTCTTGAATCGCTGTAAATTGTACTCGGTGGGAAACACAGCGCTGGGCAAATTATTCCAAAATTTGGGATGGAAAAATGGGATTGTAATTTCACCCACTGTCCATTACATTATAGAAATGCAGTTAGCATACACAAATCTCTGATAATAATACCCTCCCATACTATTTTAATCTTGAACAATAACTGTTAAAATATATTTAACACATAGGCTGAAAAGCTTTTGATCTAGCTACTTAAAACACATTTTTTTTTGCAAAATTCGACTTTAATTATCAACATAGTCTTCTTCAAGAGCGATACAATCAGTCCAACGCTGTTCTAACATTTTTATTCCTTTATTACACCTTTCTTGTAGAAGAATTTGTTTTTGCCTTCAAAATAGGTCTGTTTCGGCGATAACTTCTTCATTGAAGCCAAATCTCTTTCCCGCGAGCATTTTTTTGAGGTCTTCAAATAGATAATAGTCGCGGGGGGGCCAAATCTGGAGAATACGGTGGATGAGGAAGCAATTCGAATTTCAATTCATGCAATTTTGCTATCGTAACCATTGACTTGTGACACGGTGCATGGTCTTGATGAAAGAGCAGTTTCTTTGCGATTTCTGCCTTCAAACGCACCAATAACTTTATATAATATTCGCTATTGATGGTTTTTCCCTTCTCAGCATAGTTGATGAAAATTGTTCCAAGCGCCTCCCAAAATACAGAGGCCAAAACCTTCCCAGACGACTGTCGTGTCTTTGGTCGCTTCGGACGGCTTTCACAGGCTGCTGTCTACTCAGCTGACTGCCAATTTGATTCCGGTGTGTAGTGGTGGATCCATTGTCACATATCGCATGAAAAAAATCTTGTTCATTGCACTTAAATAGGTCCAAACAGCGAAATTTTAATTCTAAAAGTTAAAAAAAAACAGTTTCCAAGATATCTACATCTAAGAAGCAAAATATTGATACTTTAGATGAATGTATTAATAATGAAAATAATATTTGAATGGTATTTATGAACATTTTTTCTTAAAGAAAATTTACCATCGTATTTACTTAACCGTACTTATTATATTTTGATATAAAAAACTGACAAATTTTATTCAGGAAATTCTTCCTCTTTTCAGTGTTTTTTACTTAAAAAAAATTCCTGTGTGTAAATTTTACAGCAAAATACATTTTGTGATGTTTCAGTGCAAGTTGAACTTGCACAATTCCTGTTCCGTACGTTGTTTGCTTTAAAAAAAAAAAATGTTACGTGGTATAAAATGATCAGTGACTTCACAAAATACACCCCAAATGAGTTTTCAACAAAGTTTGTTTCCAATCTTTACTGAAAACTGATGACCTTGAAATTTTTTTTTTTTTTTTTATGTACCAGATAAATTATTAAAGGTAATACACTCGTGATAATTTTCGTTCAATCTACATCCCGTGGAAAACATTCCAGAATTTTTTCAAAATTTTTTGATCAGTACTTTTCGAGATAAGGTGGGGGGATTTTTAAAAAATAATACAAAGAAAAGTGTGTGCCAGCATTACATCTATAATAATATATATAAAATACAACGTCTCTCTGTCTATCTGTCTGTCTATCTGTCTGTCCGTTAGTGCGCCTATCACTGAAGAACCACTTATCCGATTTACGTACTTTTTTTTTTAAAACATACATATGTTCTCTGGCCAGGTTATAGGCTATATTTTATTACGATAGGTAGCATAAGGAATGAGCAGTGACGTAAAATAGTGAATGATGTCGGAAATAAGTTTGCGCTAGCGCGTGCCTTTGCAATACACAGCCTAAACCATTAAATATGGAACAATATTATGTAGCAAAGAATATCTGTAATGTATAATCTATAATATATATAAAATGCAATGTCTCTCTGTCTGTCCGTCTGTCCATTAGTGCGTTTGTCACGCGGGAACTACTTATCCGATTTACCTGTCTTTTTTTAAATTCATACATATATTCTTTGGCCAGGTTATATAATAATAATAATCTATATCTATAATCTATATTATATAATAATAATAATCTATATATAAAATGCAATGTTTGTCTGTCTGTCTGTCTGTCCGTTAATACGCTTATCCCTCGAGAACCACTTATCCAATTTACGTGATTTTAAAATTCATACATATGTTTTCTGACCAGGTTATAGGTATATATTTTATTACATCTATAATATATATAAAATGCAACGTATCTCTGTCTGTCTGTCCGTTAGTGCACTTATCACTGGAGAACCACTTATCCGATTTTCGTACTTTTTTTTTTAAAAAACATACACATGTTCTCCGGCCAGGTTATAGGCTATATTTTATTACGATAGGTAGCATAAGGAATGAGCAGTGACAATAATAGTAAATGAAGTCGGACAAAGTTCGCCGTTAGCGCGTTCTCTTGCAATACACAGTCCAAACCATTAAATATGGAACAATATTATGTAGCAGAGAATATCTATAATATATATAAAATGCAATGTCTCTCTGTCCGTCCGTCTGTCTGTCCGTCAGTTAGTGTGCTTATCACTGGAAAACCACTTATCCGATTTACGTGCTTTTTTTTAAACATACGTATGTTCTCTGGCCAGATTATAGGATATATTTTATTAGGTGACATAAGGAATAAGCAGTGAATCATAGTCGAAGAAGTCGGAGAAAAGTTTGCCGCTAGCGCGTTCTCTTGCAATACACTCCCTAAAGCATTAAATATGGAACAATATCATGTAGCAAAGAATACAATATATATAAAATGCAACGTCTCTCTGTCTGTCTGTGCGTTAGTGCGCTTATCACTCGAGAACCACTTATCCGATTTACGTGTTTTTATAAATTTATACATATGTTCTATATAATTCGATATAAGCCTAGATAATGGGAGATAAGGTGAGATAATGGGAGATAAGGAGAAATAATGGGAAATAAGTCGAGATAAGCCTCGATAATGGAGATAAGGTGAGATAATGGGAGATAAGAATAAATAATGGGAGATAAGGAGAGATAATTAGAGATAAACAGAGATAAGTCTAGATAATGGGAAATAAGGTGAGATAATGGGAGATAAGGAGAAATAATGGGAGATAAGGAGAAATAATGGGAGATGAGCAGAGATAAGCCTAGATAATGGAAATTATGTAGAGATAATGGGAAATAAGGAGAAATATTGGGAGATAAGGAAAAATAATGCGAGATATTTTATTACGTTGGGTAACATAAGGAATAAGCAGTGACGATAGTAGTGAATCAAGTCCACGCGAGCGGAGCCGCGGGCCCGGCTAGTTATATATATTTTTTACTCGTGTTTTCACAAGCTTTCATTTGACACCACACTCGATGACCTAATAAATTTTTTTTTTTTTCACTTTCGATTTAACCCTCCAAAACTAATCCCTTAAGTCAAAATTTAGCTTTCAAAACTACACGGCTCTGATGAGGCCATCAATTCCTATATTATTACCAAATATCCACTATCTATGACAAATAGTTTCGAAGAAAATCGGGTGTGACAGACAGACGGACGGACAGACAGACAGACACTGAAGTTATTTTATGGTATAAGTTGTCCGTACGGGACACTAATAACTAGCTATTACAATAAAATTTTTCAATCCGTACCTGATAGAACTATATCACTTATTCAGCTCGACCGACGTTAGTTTTTACCACACAAGAAACGTTAATAAAGCTGTTCCTTAGATTTTAAAAATCAACCCTTTAATAATGGCTATAAATATTACAGCTAAGCAACACACTCATGTCCTAACGCTCGCGTCGCTCATACCTTCCACATCTCTCGAGCTCTCCATACTTTCCGCATAGCTCGTGGCATAACGCTCACATAAGACACAGCGCTAGCCAAGCAAACTTGAAAACTCCTAGATAAAATTTTTAGGTTACGGCTATGTTAAAATTATTGTTTAAATTGTGTAAAAACTCTTTTTCCATATTTATTTTAGAATATTCTCTATTAAGTGACTATAAAAGTATAGTGAAACTATACTAAAAAATATTACAGTTTTCCGTTATTTATGAAAAAATATTAAGAAATATATATATTTTACAGGCAGAAAAATATTCATATATAAGGTTTAAAAAACAAGTCGAAATCGAACAAAATTTTAGATTCATTTTCATTCTTAAACAGGATATACAGCAAGCAAGATTTCTCTCTAATCCAGAAAATAATTTTGAATTGGCATAAGAGCTACTTATATAAAAATGCTGTACAACAAAGTGAGGTAAAATTTAAGCCTATAAAAGTTGAAGGTTTTTATTACTGCATAAAAAAGCCTTCAAAAAAATTGTATTGGATATGGAACTACTTAACAAAAATAACCGGTCAAGTGCAAGTTGAACTTGCGCAATTAGTGTTCCGTACGTTGATTGCTTTTAAAATAAAAAATTTTGTTACAGATGTATAAAATGATCAGTGACTTCACAAAACACCCCAAATGAGTTTTGAACAAAGTTTGTTTCCAATCTTTACTGAAATCTGATGACCTTGAAATTTATGTTTTTTTTTTAAATACCAGAAAAATTATTAAAGGTAATGCACTCGTGATAATTTTCGTTCAATCTACATCCTGTGCAGAATATTCCGGAATTTTTTCAAAATTTTTTGAAAAGTACTTTTCGAGATAAGGCGGGGGACAGCGATTTTTCGCGATTTTTAAAAAATAATACAAAGAAAAGTGCGCGCAAGTATTACATTATAGATACATTTTTGACTCGTGCTTTCACAAGCTTTCATTTGACACTACACTCGATGACCTAGTAAAAAAATTTTTTTTCACTTCCGATTTCACCCCCCAAAACTAACCCCTTAAGTCAAAATTTAACTCTCAAAACTACATGGCTCTGATGAGGCCATCAATTCCTATATTATTACCAAATTTTAACTTTCTATGTCAAATAGTTTCGGAGAAAATCGGGTGTGACAGACAGACAGACAGACAGACACCGAAGTGATCTTATAAGTGTTCCGTACGGAACACTAAAAATGGTAAATTTTTCGAGTGATATGATATAAGAAAAGTTACTTGTAACCCTTGACTTCAACTGAAAACGTAAATTATTTGTATACAATACTCTTTATTTTTATATTAAAAAGTAAGATGTTGAGACCAAGAAGCATTACGTAATGTATTATTGTTTAATTATTATTAATTACACAGGTTTTTTGGTGTGTTGAAAACGAATCCGAGATCAGAATTGACCCAAGGATTTTGACATAACCCAAAAAACACCTTGAAAACGACACAAAATATTTTCATAAATATAAATAAATTAAAAATATAAACGAACAAACATCATATCTCTATGTATTTTGAGATGCTAAAGTCGAATCCACGGTTAGAATTTACCCATCAAGTCAGCGTTTTGACATAACCTCAAAAAACACCCCAAAAATGGAAAGAAATATGTCTGTAAGTAAATTAAAAAATTAAATGAACATACCACTACCTCTATCGTATTTTGAAGAACTCTAAACCTAACATAACCTAATAAAAGCAACTTACCTCAAGAATGTTAAACTATAACTATAACATAACCTAATGCAAAAAAACCAAGCCGACCACCATACCTATACGTATTTTGAGTCACTAAAAGCAAATATGTCAACAGAATTGATCTTAATAGGTCAGGATCTTGAAATATCCTCAATTAGTCCAGTCGTTTCATCCACAGGATGCTGAATTATGATGAGTTCCATCGTTTCTCATCCTCGCGGTGTTTTTTGAAAGTGAGTCCCATCGCCTCTTATCTACGATATGCCTTATTATGATAATTCCCCCCGCCTCATACCCTTGGGGTGCTTTATTTAAGTGTGTCCCCTCGCTTTTCATCATCAGGATGCTTTACTCAAGTAAGTCCCCTCGCCTCTCACCATCGGAGAAACACTTTAATAAAGTATCCAGTGAACGAGAAGCGAGGGAATACAACTTAATCCAGCAGCCTGCGAATGAAGAGATGGGACTTTTTGAGGTTATTTCAAGATCTTGACTTAATAGGTTAATTCTATTCGTATATTCGTTTTAAGCACTCCAAAATATGTTACGTATAGACATGGTGACCTGTCTGATTTAATTTTCTAATTTACTTACAAACGTAATTCTAACCATTTTTCAGGTTATGCCAAAATGCTGACGTTGGATTCGATTTCAGCACCTAGAAGTACATATACCATAGATATGGTGGTTTGCTCCTTTACAGTTTTAATTTATTTGTGAAAGTATTTTTGGTCATTTTTAAGGTGTTTTGTGAGGTTATGTTAAAATCCTTGGGTGATGAGTCAGTTCTGACCTCGGATTCATTTTCAGCATACCAAACAAATATATGGTATGCTATCTTACATACATAAACGTTGTTTCATGTATGTAATTAATTACAAAGTAATTCCAATTGGGACTCCATATCTTTTAAAACATGAAAAATAATAATAATAGTAGCAGTGGTCGCCCTAATCATCGGAGTTTTAGGAGGAATTAAGAACACATTGCTGAAGAACCTTTAGGAGATATCGGCTTGCTGTGCTTTGGCTGATTCATTAACAGTAAAGATGCAGAGAGTAGTTATCATTGGGTCGCTCAAATTGCCCATGCAGATGAATTTTGTCGATGATTACCAACCGAATGGAGGTGAGGCCTGATCAATATTTTCGGACCACACCGCGTCACGGCTTGTGTGGGTCGGAGCCACAGCTTTTCTCAAGTCGGATTCTTTCTTCTCTTTTAGATATAATAATAATAGAACGTCTAATGCCGCTCTGGAAAAATAAATTTATCACACAAAAGGTAGAAACTGAGCTGGTGACTTTTGGCAGGGGAGTCTTTCAAGGTGACTCATTAAGCCTATTTTCATTCTGTATGTAGCTGCTTCCTCTTTGCTCTACGCTAAATCCATAGGTATAACTGTGGTCCACCAGGAGATTGCGGGCGTAAGGTCACTCATCTATTTTATATGGATCACTTAGACTTAGAGTAATGGAAGAATATACGTGGGATATTGGTATGGAATTTGGATTGGATAAATGCTAAGTTGTTAAGCTCGACAGCGCTATCATGAACATCCAGAAAACATCCAGCTATCTGATGGGAACATTCTACACCATTTAGATGCTGAGGAAACATACGACTATTTAGGCATCGCACAACATCGCATGCAAAATACACCAACTGTTAAAATAGATCGTTACAGCAAGTACAGGAAAGGACTAAAAATATCTACTCGTGAGAACTCACAGGACGTAAAAAAGTTGCTGCTACCAATATGCTGGCTATACCGATACGTCTCTATTCCTTTGGAGTAGTGAAGTGGACGAAAAAAGAATTGCGAGATTGGTATGTTAACACCCGGAAAATCATACACATAAATAGAAGTCTTCATCCTCGATCCTCCATTCCTCGAATATATCTGTCACGCCATCAAGGTGGAAGAAGACTTTTCAGCTTAGAGTACCTGCATAATCCAATCGTCGTGGGACTAGCATGTAAGGTTGCAAACAGTTCCGATTCTCTCCTGGAATTGGTCTGCGGCCACGAACGGAGAAGAGTGGGGGCCTTTCTGTTTAGGGCTGCGGAAGATGCAGAGGAAAAACTTGGTTTGGCAGTAAACTTCAGCGAGGTCATCGAATAACAAAATGATGAGGTTAGATTTAGAACCCCCTAGACTTAAGACAGTCATTAAAACAGCTGAACAACAACAATTTTATAGGCAGCACACAGAAAAACCCCAACATGGAGTGTTTTATAGAAACATCGATTCGCTGCAGATATTAAAAAAACTAATATTTAGTTTTCTACAGCCACCAAGTCTTAAGTCAGAGACCGAGGGATTTTTACTTGCTTTTCAGGATGGTGTGATTAATGCCCTATTGTATTGTAGTCGATTTACCGAACTAGCCGATATTAAGTCTAGGACATGCAATAAAGAACCAGAATCACTGATGCATTTACTTTCTGCATGTCCTGTTCACGTTATATCATCTTGCATCCATCGTCATAATGCAGCGTTGCGTGGCCTATGTTACCATCTTAGACATTCGTACGGTATTGATGACGTTCTCAAACTACCGTATCTTTCGGGACAGATCAGTCGATTGTAGAAAATGACATTTACTGGAGTTTTGCCTTTTCGACCACAAGGCGTTTGCAAGCCAACAAACCGGATATAGTACTTCTCGATAAAACAGCAAAGAAAATTTATATAATTGAGTTTTCGGTACCTGCAGATATAAATATAGCAATCAAGGAGGAGGAGAAAAGTGCAGAGACTTAAATTACGAACTTCGTGTTTTGTTCCCTCGACATCCAGTAGCAGTGGTCGTCCTAGTCATCGGAGTTTTAGGAATTAAGAATATATTCCAGAAGAATCTTAAAAAGATACCGGCTTGCTGTGCCTCGGCTGATTCATTAACAATGAAGAAGCCGAGGGCAGTTATCCTTAGGTTGCTCAGATCGCTCAGACAAATTAATTTGGTCGATGGTCACTAACCGAACGGAAAGTGAGGCGTGATCATTTTTGGACCACATCGCCTGATAGCCTGTGTGGGTCAGAGCCACAGGATTTGTCGCGTTGGAGCCTTTTTTTTCATTCAAGTAAATAAATAATAATAATTTTTAACACCCATAAAAGATAAAATCGAGTAATTAAGGGAAAAAATCGACCCTAAAGAAATGATGTCATTTTTTTTCACACCGCTAGTGGTGGAACTATACAACTCCAAAATATCGCTGATCTTTCAGCATAACGTAGACTGTTGCCAAATTTGACTAGCTTTTCTCAAAAATTGTTATCTATTAAAATAATTACTTCGTAACTCCAAAAAATTAATTACTCAAGTTTTATATTTCAATATTGTATTATAATTAGTAAAAATATTAATATATGTAATTCACTATAATTTTATTTCCTTCATTGGAACAGCAAACAATATGTTAAGGATTGGTCGTTGGTACACAATAAAGCCTCTGTTAGCGTGCGACAACTAGAACAAAGAATTTCTTCCCGCCGTCGGCCAGCTTTATAGAATTGTTTAGTGGAGAGTGGGGATATCGAAGACATTTTTGGCGTGGACTTGATGTAATTTCTACAGTTTTTTGTACAGTAGTTTTTCTCTTTCTCTTAAATTATTTCTACGTATTCGCCATACAGATTTTAAAATTTTCTTTAAAGCTTTAGCGTTAAAACGCCGAAGAAACTGGTTCACTATTTAAATGTAGCAATCTGTTCGGAAACTGCGAAGATAACTTTCTGCCCATCAGGTTGCTGAGCTATTTCCTTGTTTTCATTATCGACAATAATAGAAGCGTCTTGTAAGAGCGATGTGTTTTCATTACTTGAGTTTTTTTGAGAGAAAGAGCATTTATATTTTCAGCTACTTTAAACAAATGTTCAGGAAAGACGTTTTTCTCCACGGACCAAACTCCAGCTTTAAATCCGTTCGCAATATGGCAAAATTGATAGCACAAATCAACTTGCAACTTGATATTGCATTACTCGACGACCTCGATTTGTCCTCAACCATTTTCCTGTTGCTTAAATAGAGACGTACAGTGGCTAAAGCCAGTGAGTAGTCAGGCCTGGCAGTTGTAACATTATTATTCCATTAGCCTTTGGTACGTGCAACGCTTCCAAGTTCTTCGAATGCTTTGTATTTCCATCAAGCAGAAGTAACACTTAATTTTCAGGGGTTGGCATTACGACGCTTATAAAACGTTTCATCCATTTTACAAATAAGTTTGAGTTAATATAGCCAGTGCCTGGAATGGTGACACTCTCAGAAGATGTGCCATTTCCCAGTTCAGGGTTTTGTCTCATCATTTTGAATATAAGCATTGGTAGCACAAGCTGTCCATCCACACTGGCACAACACAATTCTTCTGTCTCTGCTTGTGATTGCGCCGATTTGTTTCTTCTTTTGTATTTTTTTTTTTTCTAAACGATTGAAAATCCATTTTCACCAACCTTAAATATTTTTGTAGACGAAAATGTATTTTTATCAACGACTCCTTCAAGCTGAGGGTCGATTTTCCCTATTCGCCCTACTAGAAAATCAGCTGTCAAGGGGCAATGACCCAATTGTTCTCGGGCGTTCCAAGGAATTATTTCTTTCTGGCCTTTCATGAGCGGGTTGATTTTGTAAATTTATTGGTAAAATGCAGTTTTTCCCCTTTTTTTTAATTTTTCAAAAATTTTCGATTTTGAAAAAAGTATTGACTGTGCTGCTACGACCCCAGAAAACATATATATATATATATATATATATATATATATATATATATATATATATATATATATATTATATTTATATATATATATATATATATATATATATATATATTATATATATATATATATATATATATATATATATATATATATATATATATATATATATATATATATATATATTTATATATATATATATATATATATATATATATATATATATATATATATATATATATATATATATATATATATATATATATATATATATGGCTCATAGGTCAGCTCATAACTCACCAAAATATGTAAATATGACCTGAAATGAAAAATCATTAGATTCTGAGACCCATCGCCTGTGGAGAAAAGACATTTTTGCAAGTATCATAAGTAAAAATATTTTAATTGGCTAACTTTTACTCTTTATACTCTAAAAAAAGTTATCAAGATAATCTGGCCAGTTAATTTAAAAAATTTATAAAAACATTTTTTACCAAGGTTATATTTACATATTCTTATGAGTTATGAACTGACCTACCAGCCCTCGAAGGGAATACGTGGATTTTTGGGACTCCCATATATATATATATATATATATATATATATATATATATATATATATATATATATATATATATATATATATATATATATATATATATATATATATATATATATATATATATGTATATATCGTCGCCATCACGTTTAAGTAACGAATGTGAAAAATCACGTTTTTTTTTTCGTTAGTTTTCCACATCCCTTTAACGGAGCTTGTAGCAAAATATCAAACCGTTTCTGCAGTTGGAAGAGCGCGAATGAGCTGTTGTACTTTAACGAATATACGGTTTTTTCAATACTTACTATGCAAAAGTAGCAAATACGTTGTTCGATTGTTTACATGACATTAGAAAGAAAAAGATCCATTGCATTATAACTAATGAGTCATGTTCGTTAGTTTACATTTAATTACATTTTTCCTATAATATAATTGTTATTCAGTGTTATCTAACGAATATGGCATATTCGCTAATTTTTTGTTCTAGGGTCGTACATTTTAAAATCTTATGGGTTGAATATGCCACATTCGCTGGTTTACTGTGTTACAAAATCTTGATTCAAGTGGTGTTTTATATGTATATCTCTCGAATATCCGAAATGGGTTCTAAGGAATAAACCACTCCAGCAGCTGTGCTGACTATTCACGAAATTTTTTCGCCCTCTTTCCTATACCAGGACATCATTGTGATTATTTCTTGAATTTGTGAAAAAAAAATTATTTTCAAGAATACCCTCTCCTATAATTCCAATATCGTTGAGCTCGGGAGCTCAGTTTTACATTTGTTTTCTCATGAACAACAGCCATGACGTTTTCAAGAAGAGCTCAATTTTTGAAACGTTTAAAAAAAATGTATTTGGTTCAAGCAGCAACACTTATGAGCCAGGTAAGTTATTATTTCATAATAAATTAGTACATTATTTTTTCTAAATACGATGACTTCATAAAAATTATGATTCTTTAATTATGAAATAATTCATTTTGTATAGTGATTTTGAACTACGAGATAAATACAGATGCCTCCATAGATACGGCAGCCAATTCAAGGGCACAAAAAATTGATTCTCCAGAAATCCTTTTAAGAGAAGGTGAGATTTTCTTATTAATTCGACTTTCATGTTGGTACAACAATGTTTTGATTTTCAAATCTAATAATCCATTTTTTTTTTTCAGATCTCTTTCTTTCAGACAATAATGATTCAGATCAGGATCCAACGTTTGTCCCAACCGTTAATGACGAAAAAGATGACAGTGAAGAGTACGACGGATGTGACAGTGCTAAAGAAAAAAGTAGGTTACTAACAACTTATTGTTTAGTTTAGTAATTTTTTCTGCAACCTAAGTTTTTCATCCAAACAATTTAGACCGCTATAATAATATAATTGTACATGTTGAAATTAACTGTATGATAATAATATTTTATTATATTTCGGAGAAAAAGAAAAAACACACTAATAACATTCAAGGTGGCACACATTCAGTTGGGGCAAAAAATAATCCAAATCCTGAAGGGTATGATGACGTCTATGCTGCTGATGAAAATAATATTGACATTCCATCAACTTCGATATCTGCCCATCTTCAAGAAGTTATGCAACCTTGTCTTCCCACCGAGGTAGTAAGTAGCTCATATGCAAGTAATAATCCTGTAAAGTCAGAAAGTGAGCCCAAAAAAAAGATTTAAGGGTAATCCTGTTAATTGGAAGCGAAATAAAAATAAGATCCTTCGTCTGAGCGGACAAGAATATCAAAGTGTAAAAGGGAAAATAATAGCAGCCAAGCCTCTCAAAGTCTCCCCCTGTATTAATAATCCAAAACATGATTGTTCTATCAAAATCCCCGAAGAAGGTAGACAAGAAATATAAAAAGCTTTTCATTCATTCAAAACTCTTCAAGACCAACGTAACTTCTTCATACATCATATTCGTTTGGAAAAGCCTAAAAGATTTGTTTCTGAGAAGCCGCGAAAAGCTGTCACTAAAATTTACACACTTAAATTTCAAAATGAGGCATACACTGTATGTAGGGTTTTTTTTTTAAATACATTAGGTATCAGTGAGGGTCTTGTAAGAGGGGCATTTAAAAAACTTTCAACTGACGGTGTTTTAGAATCCGATCAAAGAGGGAAATTTTCGAGGCCAATTCTAGAGAGTACGTTAAATTTTATCAAGCAACACATTTTGTCTTTTCTTGCAGTAGAGTCCCATTACTGTCGGGCTAATAATGATTTAAGATTTTTAAGTTCTGATCTAAATTTAAGAAAAATGTTTAATTTGTATAAGCAAAAATGTCAAGAAAAGGGAATGAATAATTCATCATTCGAGTCGTACCGTAAAGTTTTCAGGACCTACAAATTAAAATTTCACAAACCAAAAAAAGACTTGTGCAAAACGTGCGTGAATTTCAATGAAAGTTCTGAGTCCGAAAAAAATAAAAATAGGGATGCCTTTGACAAACATATAAATTTCAAAAATGCAGCTAGGGCTAGGAGAAACGAGGATAAAGTAGCGGCGAAGGAAAACAAATCGGTTCTATTATTCAATTTTGACTTACAAGCCGTGTTGCAGACCCCAAAAGGTGCTGCCAGTCCCTTTTATTATGCTCGAAAGTTAGCAGTGTACAATCTTACCATATACAACCTAGGAAACGGGAACGGGCATTGCTTTACATGGGACGAGACAGAGGGAGGGAAAGGTAGCGTAGAGATTTCCACATGTATATTTAAGTACATTTCTTCACCGCACCCTGAAATTGAACACATCAGAATGATGTCTAATAATTGTGGGGGCCAACAAAAAAATTTTAACTTTACTTTAATGTGCTTAAATGCTATACAGTCTTACCCTAACATTAAAATCATAGACCACGTCTATTTTCAGTCAGGGCACTCGCAAATGGAATGTGAATCAATGCATTCCGAAATAGAATCAAAGGCAAAATATACCCCAGTTTATACGCCTGACAATTGGGCGGAAATAATGAGACTAGCTCGGGTACATCCAAATCCCTTTGTCGTCACTAAGTTACTGCACGATGACTTTTTAAATTTTAACCCTTTACAATATAAGCTAATAGAAGAAAAAACAATGAAAAAAAAATCAAAAGCTGAGAAAATCAAGTTTTCTGACTGTTTATGGTTTCAGTACAGAAAAGAAGAATTAAATAAAGTATTTGTAAAAACATCTTTCGACGATATTGATTTCAAAACGTTAATCGTAAAACCAAAAAAAGGAAAGCTTAATAAAAACACACCTCTTCCTTTGCCATTTAATTCTTATTCTGATAGGATTGGTATTTCATTGGCTAAGAAAAAGGATCTTATTAAATTGTGCGATACAAATTTAATACCGAGGAGCTACCACACTTTCTACCACCAACTTACTACCTCCAGTGAAGCAAGGGACAGGTTGGATGAGACGGACGCAAGTGAAGAAGAAGAAAAAATATAATTACATGATAATTAAAATTATATAATTTCATTTTGTTTACATAAAACTGATTACTTTTATGTCAAAAATTTTTTTGTAAATAGTTTTCTAAATTCTTTTATATACGTTTTTCAACTTGTTTGGAACAGTTTATAAGCCTGGTAAATATTAAACTTAAACTTACCAACTGTCTAAAATTTTGTAAAATAAAGTTTTGCTTAACTGAAAAACATTTTTTCACCAAATACTATGATACTTAACCTAACTAACCTAAATAACAGTCATTAATACTTTATTTTTTTTTGAAAAAAAAGGAAAGCTAATGGAAAACTGACGAAAGTGACGATGCAGAAAAATTAGGTGATAATTGACGAATGTGGCACATTCGCTACTTTTCTACCAAATTGGTTCCCAATTTACACAAATTGAACATAAGATGTAAAGTATCGAACAGTTTTAATTAATTTTATTAATTTACTGGGCGGGGTTTGGCAAAATAAAATCTTATAAACACAAATCTAAGACTCGGGCAAGTTGGTGATTTTTTATTACAAACATATTCACAAAGGGGAAGATCCAGTTTAAACTTAAAGTTCTTTTTTGCTCTCCTAAAAAGTAGCTATTTTCACATTCGTTACTTAAACGTGGTGGTGACGATATATATATATATATATATATATATATATATATATATATATATATATATATATATATATATATATATATATATATATATATATATAAATATATATATATATATATATATATATATATATATATATATATATATATATGGTGTATATATATATATATATATATATATATATATATATATATATATATATATATATGGTATATATATATATATATATATATATATATATATATATATATATATATATATATATATATATATATATATATATATTATATATATATATATATATATATATATATATATATATATATATATATATATATATATATATATATATATATATATATACAAATATGTATAAGGGAATATATAGGGAAACATAAATAAGTGTGTTTGGAATTATCTCTCGAACGATTACACAGAGTTTAGATACATTGTAATACGCATTTGCAACATATGTTACAGTAATAAATCTTAGAAGCTCGCGTGTGAAGCAAGGTGTTTGTACTTAAACTAGTTGTACCGTTGAATACGCATGTACTCTAACTAGAAAATATAATGAGAAATCATAATTATTGGGATTGAACCGTGCTAAATTAAAGTAATTTTTATATTTTCGCTCATAATTGCACATCTTTGATTATCTTTACTCTTCAAGATTAGAGCTCTGACGAGCTTGCACAGGCACAAACCTAACTAGTGTTGAACAGACCATGGCCCAGTTTAAAAATCGGTTTTCACGTGTGATGCAAATCATCTTTATTAATGTAACTATAATGTTTGTAAATTGCGATTTTTTTCTCTAACGTTTAGTTTATTAAGATCGAAGTAAGAATTAGGGTGTCTCGTACATTAACAGGGTCACCTATAGAATTTTATGTCCAACTATTGCCATAGTCATAAAATTTGTTTCTTTTTTATATATTTTTCATGTTCGTTTATTATACTGGATATTAATCGTCTCGTTTTTTCTTAAGATATCGTACAGAAAATTTAATAATCAAAGAATACGATAAACACATTCAATTTGTAAAGAAATTTACTTACAAGTATGAAAAACTTTCGGAATGTTAGATATTTTAAGTAACGTTGGTATTTTGTCTGTAAATATATAATAAAAGACTATTTTTAGTCAATTTCCACTGGTTTATTTATAATTTTGGTGACGCGTTTCGTTGTCGATGCAGGTTCTTCAGATCTATATTTTACACTGTCAAGTTAGGTTTAATGTTTACAGTTTTATATAATTTCTTAATTATAATATTACACCTAATTAAATTATAGTGATAGTATTGGAAAACCCACACAAACATTCAATTCAATAATGGTGAATTGTTTATATCTTCCTGGTCGTTGAGTAAAGTACCTGTAGTCTTTAATCGATTTATTTGCATTGTCTCTAAAAGGTTTAGTTTTAAATCTTTTTGTTGGTTATGTAAAATTTTGAAATTTTTATTAAACGTGTGATTCTCTGTTAAAAGATGATTAGCATATGTTGAATTAGACATTCTATGGATGAAACTTTTTTCGTGTTCTGTAATTCTTTGTATAAATGTACGTCCAGTTTGTCCTATGTATGTTTTAGACATGACCCACATGTTAATTGATATACCCCTGATTTATTTTCTTTATTGATTTGTGGCTTGTAGTTTTTGAGATATTTCCTTATAGTATTGTTAGTCTTGTAAGCTATGTTGATATCTTTTGATTAAAAGATTTTCCCAGTTTTTCTGTTGGTTTGCCGAAATAGGTTAAGCATTTAAATATGATTTTTCTATCCTTAAAACATAGGTATATTTCTGAGGTAGCCTTGTTTCTAAGTTTTTTCCTGACGATGTTATCGATTAAAGTAACTGAATAACCGTTGTTGACGGCTACTTGTTTTATGTAGTTTAATTCTTTAGTAAAATTGTCCTCTGATAAGGGGATATTAGTTAGTCTATGTATAAAGCAGTGATAAGCCGCGAGTTTATGATGGTTAGGGTGGTGAGAAGTATTGTGAATTGTGGTATCTGTATGACAAGGTTTGTGATATATTGCAAATTGATGTTTTTTCATGGTTTTACTGATTAAGTCTAGGAAGTTGATTTTCCCTTCGACTTCTTCTTCCATTGTAAAACTGATATTTCTATGTAAAGAATTAATGTACTGTAAAAAGTGAGTTAATTATCTGTCCGTACCCGTAAAGCATACAATTATATCGTCTAGGTATCGATACCAGTATAGACAATTATTACTATTGTTATTATGGTTGTTAAATATCATTGTTTCAATACTGTCCATGAAAATTTCGGCAAGTAATGGGCTTAGTGGACTCCCCACAGTTAACCCTTCCTTATTATGGGGCACACCGGCGTTAAAGTGAAAAAAGAAATCCGTACTGCCACTCGTAAATAGTGCTCTCTGAGAAAACACGAGAGCCATAAAGAGAACTTTTTAGGTATTTTTTAAAATACAAAATTAAAGATTTTACAAGATAAACAATGAATTACTGTAGAATGTATACATACAAATATTACTTTCATAAATATATTTTAGCCCTATTCATCTTCAGCTCCAATATTAATTGGTGAATCCGATGTGGTACTAACCGCCTATTTTAAAAGGAAAATTTTTGCACGTTTCCTATTTATTAATTTTTCGGGGACATGATATAAATGAGTCTGATACTAAAGTGATAATTTAGCTAATTAATTAGTAATGTGAAGAACATCATGTTGACCAAAAAAATGGTGATTGGGCTAATTGGCAAAGTTAACACCATGTATAAATGAGCACAACTTAATCAAGCTTCACAGAAAGTCGGACTCGAGATGAACCTGAAGAAAATAGAACTTCTAAGCCCACAAAACACAAAAATTAAGATCGTCACGAAACAGATCGAGAGAGAGAAAGAGTATACTAACTGGGGACATAGGATTAGATTGGAAGTTGTAAGAGAGCTGCATACTTTCAATAAATACGTATGGGCTGGAAGCCTTACAAATAATAGTCTTTGTCGACTCCAACGTACTTAATGGGCCATGGAAAGACATATGTTAGGTGTTAGTTTACAAGAAAATTACAGATATTAGTGAAAGAGTGGCAAAATTAAAGTGGCATGTGGCTAGAACGAGTGATGGTAAATGAATAACAAAATTACTTAAATGGAAACCTTGGGAGAGTAGACGAAATGTCGATAGACCAATGGAAAGATGGACTGATGATATTAGGTTGATAGCAGGTTGATGGCTCCATCTTGCACAGGATAGAGACAATTAGAAGAAACTTGAAGAGGCTCATCTCCTGCAGTGGAGAAGTAGTGGCTTATAAAGAAGACGAAATAAGATAAATGAAAAAAAAAAAATGAAAATGTAAGTTTCAAAAGAATAACCCAGAAATATTATATTATTGGTAAAATTTACATTACCCGTACAACATTGTGTATTCAAGATCTCGAAGATTCTTATATACCGAAAACATTTTTACTAAGGCCGCTCCCTGGTTTGTCAGTACGGTATCGTTTTTCTCGGTGTGCCTGACTTGCGCGGGAGGCGCGAGCGCGGAGCAAGTCAGGTGGGTTTCATTGAAATATAGGCGTTCGGCATGTTTTCGTTGCCGAAGAGGTTCCGAACACACTGAGAAAAACGATACCGCACCGCAACTTTTTTCCTGCTTTATCTAACTAACAGAAAGAGCATTGTTAAAATATAATATACGCACTGTATAAAGCTACGCAGTCACCATCACATGCGCGCTGATATGTTTGAACGGAATGAACGAATGACGCTATGTTTTGCGTAATCTAGAATTTCAGAAATGTGAAGAAATGTTAGAATATCAGAAGGTGATTTTTTCACTAAAACAGTATTTTCTTTAACAGGAAAATATAAGAATAGAAGAAACCGAAGTCATTTGAAAAGAACAACAAAATTTAGAATATACTTTGTTGAAAAATAACTCAAAATTGATATATTAGGTATTTTTTTTGCGTCTTGCCATCTTACCATCTAATTTTATGTACGAAACAACACTGTGCTAACTAAATGCCACCAAGTCACCTTCCTACTTATACTTGGATGAAAATTAAATCAAGTTTAAGTAAAAAATAGTTTATCATAATTTTTTTTACAGGACTCTGTGACACGACCCGACTAACATGTAATTTGTTGGGCTAAGGCGGGCTCAGGCCCATTAGGTGTTTCACAGTCCTTTCCACCGCAATGAATGCTGTTGCCTTCAAAATTTGGCTACTGGTTACATTCTTTTATTTAAGTTTATCTATCCGTCTTTGTTTAGGTAAGTGTATTATTTTGTCATTTTATTTAGCGATTTAGGCCTAATAATATAAAATAGGACAAAAATATTTTTGCAAATTATTTCTTACTAATGTTAAAATAAAATTGTCGCCAAATAAATAGAAAATTATTAATTATTTGCTTTGGGTATGAGTATAATACACATAGTTTAAAGGTGGCAAATCAGAGTTTTTTCTCCATAACTAACAGTTTTGGATAAGAAAAAAATAAAAACATGTTTTTCTGTCTAATAATGTTTGCCCACCGTTATTAAATAGATGCAAGTTATACAACTAATGAACTGAACGCATGAATACTTCCATCTCAAACTACTTCTTATGCAATAAGTAAATAATCTTTTTAAGTTTAATTAATTTCTAATATAAAGGGCATTCCATATCTTAAATGAAAATATAAACTGTTTAATAAAATTTGCATTTTTATGTTAAATTTTGCACGTGTCTAAATATCCAGGAAATAACATAAGTATATGATTTTTGAGGATTTTCAAGTGATGTACGAATACTATTAAAATGATTGATGCGTTTTTTAGGTTCATATGTAAAATAAAGTCTTAGTTACATGATTTTTGTTGTCTCTTGGTTCTATAAGTTCGAGTTCAGGAGGTACGATTGTTCTTGTAGATGTCAAGATTTTAATGGATTTTCATTAATTATTTCTAGATTACTTGATAAATCTAAATAAGATTGTTATGCTGTATACAAGATGTGTAGCGATAAAACAATATTTACCGTCTACCTATTTTTTTACATACCCTGCATAATAAGTCAGAATATTTTATATTCGTTTTATATATTAAATTTTTTGTTAGTAAAAAATTTTTCAAATTTATTGAATAAAAATATTGTCGCAGTATTAACTTTAATAAATAAATTTTCGATACTATATCTCTGACTTCAACATGTCATTTTCAAAGTCTAGATAACTACAAAGGAATTCATATCTATTCTGCTAAGAATTTTCGGACCAATATTAAAACGAGTTTTTGAGATGTTCCCAACATGAAAAATTACTTGGGACTTTCCTATGTAAAATATCCAAAATATTATGTTATTTTATTTAAAGCTGAATATTTGTAATCTGCGGTCTATCGCTATCATTTCTCCTTCGAACATTAAAAAAAAAGAAAAAATGAGTTTGATTATCGGTTATTTTTCGTTTAACAAACGTTTGAAGTTACACATTTAAATTCAATGTTCTTTAATTTTGTCTGGTACTTTATTTTGTCGTATTCACCTTGAAACAATAACGTAGGGCTGGTTTGCGTCCGGTTTGAAACTAATTAGGTTGTATCCTATGTGAGTATCTGAACGTGAGGGACGCGAGCCGCACGACTAGGGCGGTAAAATCAAAAGAATACATGTACATTTACATAGAGGTGTCCTGTGAAGAAAGAAAATGCGATTAGCACCATGCAAGCGCTTTTTGAACCACCACAGCCACTAAATTTTTCGATGTTATTGTCCGTTCCGTGTAATCGCTATTCGGATTTGGCAAAATTTACAATCTTTCACAATAAAATGTGTAATTATATGATAATTAGTGTATTGCGACTAATTTGGTAGAAACAAGTAGGATTGTAAATTATTCCAGTTTTTTTTTTCAATTAGTCTTATCTGTGTACCTCTTTCAAACTCTCTTTTTGTAAGTTTTCACACCCACTTTTCTTTACATTACAGAATTATAGATGTTCCGCTTGGATCTCTAAGCGTAGTATACATCCACCATCCCTTGATTTTCATAAATAAATTTGAAGATATTTACTTTTATAATTTATTCTACAATCCACTCAGATACAGATGTTTTTAATTTATGCATGTTAAAACTCTACAATTTATTCTTTTAATACTTCTGTATTGTTTTTACATCTTCTTTTAAGGATATACTCAACAAAAATAAAAAACGCATCTTTAATAATTTAGTTAAAAAACATGCCTCTTAAACAAAATATGTTTTCTGTCAAAGTGGTATTATTTATTTTGTTCTTAATCTTTGTCTATGCACTTATAATTTGAGTCAAGAGGATTTCCGGCAATGCTATATTTGTATAAATAGATTGGTGGAATTGTGAACATTTATATCTGAAAATAGTGATAACACTTTATAATGTTCGGGTAAACTGGAGTAGAGGGTAAACTTGTTATTTTTTATAAAATGTCCTATACGATAGGACTAGTGTTAATGATTTTATATAAGGGATTAGAAATTTTATAAACAATGATGATGAGTTTTCTAATTAAACTATAAACAAACTCGCAATTCGTTAGTACTAACAGTACAGTTTATCAATTTAAAATATTTTTACCAGATCAAGAAAAAAACATTACTACGTACTGTTTCAGCTGTATTTTTAAGAGAATTAATATTGTTTTTAATTACCAAAATGTTAGTATCGTCAGCATACTTGCTTTAACATCTTGTGTAGTTCGTCAGATCGTCCGAAGATATTACATATAATAATGGGCCAAGAATAAAGCCTTGTGGAACACAATTACTATTTCTTCAATTTCAAAAATTTTGGAAATACTGGTTAGTAAGCTAATAGCCTTAGAGTAATCATTGAAATCTTTTTTTATATAGCGTAATTACTGTTGTTAGCTTTAGTTTTTCAAAAAAAGTACCTTTTCCTAAAAATAAAATGATTATAAAAGTTTAGACATTACGTAAAGCATATTTACATTTCTTTAATAAGTTATTAGAAAAACCATCATGTCCACATACACTAGACATTTTTAAACCATTAATCATGTTAATTATATCCAAATCACAAATATATGATGAAAATAATGTATTAGCACAAAGGGAAATGTTGCTTTCCAGATATGGGTAGTTTTATTTTGTTCAGCTGAACATGAAGTATCGAGAATTAAAAACAAAAATGAGATATTCTTGGATTCGTGAACTATTTTCAATCGAAATTACGGAAATCGCGAAACCAGTTCATTAAATAAACAAAATATTAATTTAAAAATAGATAGTGTTTCGGGTGTATTAAGATATTTGGAGCCAGGTTTTGACTGCACACATGAATAAACAGTCAAATTAATCTATTATAGGAACGGTGCATATTTTTACTGGCAGAAAGTCACGCATATTGGTCTATAATTTTGATCAATCTGACGAATATTTAAAATATTTTACGGCATTACTTTGAAGTCACAAGTTTAAAGGTATAAACTCATTTTAGAGCCCAAACCTTATTACAAAGTTAGCACGAGAAAAAGATTTTATTCTAGTTATAGTAAAAAACAGACCAAGTGCAAGTCGGACTTGCGCAATTAGTGTTCCCTACTGTGATTGCTTTTAAAATAAAAAAAAAAGTTACGGTGGTATAAAATAATCGGTGACTTCACAGAATACCCCTAAATGAGTTTTCCGCAAAGTTAGTTTTCGATTTTCGTTGAAAACTGATGAAAAATTTGCTTTTTTATATACCAGATAAATTTTATCAAAGCTGATAATTTTCGTTCAATGAATACTTTATAGAGAATATTCCAGAGTATTTTCAAAATTTTTTGATCAGTACTTTTCAAGATACGGGGACAGCGATTTTTTTAAAATATCATAAAGAAAAATTGCGCGAATATTACATCTATAATATATATAAAATGCAACGTCTCTCTGTCTGTCTGTCTGTCTGTCTGTCCGTTAGTGCGCTTATCACTTATCCGATTTACGTGTTTTTTTTTTTAAACATACATATATTCTCTGGTCAGGTTATAGGCTATATTTTATTACGATAGGTAACATAAGGAATAAGCAGTAACGATAATAGTGAATCAAGTCGGAGAAAAGTTTTCCACTAGCGCGTTCTCTTGCAATACACTGCCTAAAGCATTAAATATGAAACAATATCATGTAGCAAAGAATATAATTTATAAAAAATGCTTTGCTTTTTTTGTTTTTTTTTTTATGTACCAGATAAATTATTAAAGGTAATACACTCGTGATAATTTTCGTTCAATCTACATCCCGTGGAAAACATTCCAGAATTTTTTCAAAATTTTTTGATCAGTACTTTTCGAGATAAGGTGGGGGGATTTTTTAAAAAATAATACAAAGAAAAGTGTGTGCCAGCATTACATCTATAATAATATATATAAAATACAACGTCTCTCTGTCTATCTGTCTGTCTGTCTGTCTGTCCATTAGTGAGCTTATGACTCGAGAACCACTTATCCGATTTACGTGCTTTTTTTTTAAACATACATATGTTCTCTGGTCACGTTATAGGATATATTTTATTGCGTTAGGTAACATATGGTAAGAAATAAGCAGTGACGATAACAGTGAATCAAGTCGGAAAAAAGGTTACCGTTACGTTCTCTTGCAATACACTGCCTAAACCATTAAATATGGAACAATATCATGTAGCAAAGAATATAATTTATATAAAATGCAACGTCTCTCTGTCTGTCTGTCTGTCCGTTAGTGCGCTTATCACTCGAGAACCACTTATCCGTTTTTCTTTCAGATTAATATATATGTTCTCTGGCCAAGTTATAAGATATATTTTATTACGTTAGGTAATATATGAAACAGTGACGATAATAGTGAATCAAGTCGGAACAAAGTTTGCCGCTAGCGCACTCTCTTGCAATACGCTGCCTAAACCGTTAAATATATATATATATATATATATATATATATATATATATATATATATATATATATACAGTAATACCCCGCTTTACGCGAGGGATACGTTCCGAAAAAAATCGCGTTAACTGAAATTCGCGTATATCGAGGTTTATGATTAAACATAGTCAAAATTTAATACAAAAAAATACAAATCATTTTAATCAATCACTTTAATTCTAAGAACACTTTATGCAATACATACTCTTATTTTTTACTGAAAAATACATCTATTGTCTTTTGGGTAACGTTTTGTTTACGTTCTTGTAAAATACGTTCATAACACCCAACACTGTTTTTAATTGTTTGACACACGGTCAAGACACGGTCATCATTATTGTCTATACTCTGCAATATGTCCAAACCTGAATAAATTTTTGAAAGTGCATTTTGTATTTCGCGTTATAGTGAAACCGCGCGTAACGGGGTCGCGCTAAGCGGGGTATTACTGTATATATATATATATATATATATATATATATATATATATATATATATATATATATATATATATATATATATATATATATATATATATATATATATATATATATATATATATATATATATATATATATATATATATATATATATATATATTTGTTATATATATATATATATATATATATATATATATATATATATATATATATATATATATATATATATATATATATATATATATATATATATATATATATATATATATATATATATATCTATATATATATATAAAATGCAACGTCTCTCTGTCTATCCGTCTGTCTGTTAGTGAGCTTATCACTCGAGAGCCACTTATCCGATTTACGTATTTTTTTTTAATTCATACGTACATATGTTCTCTGGTCAGGTTATATAATGTTAATAATGATCTATATAATGTATATAACGCAACGTCTGTCTATCTGTCCATTAGTGTGCTTATCATTCGAGAAGCACTTATCCGGTTTTCCTGTTTTTTTTTTAATCCTTAACATTTATCAAAAAAAATCTATAATATATATAAAACGCAACGTCTCTCCGTCTGTCCGTTAGTGCGATTAGCACTCAAGAACCACTTATCCGATTTACGTATTTTTATAAATTTATACATACGTTCTATATAAGTCGATATAACCCTAGATAATGGGAGATAAGGTGAGATAATGGGAGATAAGGAGAAATAATGGGAGATAAGTCGAGATATACCTTGATAATAGGAGATAAGGTAAGATAATGGGAGGTAAGTATAAATAATGAGAGATAAGGGTAAATAATGGACATAAGCAGAGATAAGTCTTGATAATGGGAGTTATGGTGAAAATAATGGGAGATAAGGAGAAATAATGGGAGATAAGGAAAAATATTGCGAGATAAGTCGAGATAAGCCTAGATAATGAGAGATAAGGTGAGATAATGGGAGATAAGGAGAAATAATGGGAGATAAGGAGAAATAATGGGAGATGAGCAAAGATAAGATTAGATAATGGGAATTATGTTGAGATAATGGGAGATAAGGAGAAATAAGAGGAAATAATTGGAGATATTTTATAACGTTAGGTAACATAAGGAATAAGCAGTAACGATAGTAGTGAATCAAGTCCACGCGAGCGGAGCCGCGGGCTCGGCTAGTCATATATATTTTTGGACTCATGTTTTCACAAACTGTCATTCGACACTCGATGACCTAGTAATTTTTTTTTCAATTCCAATTTCACCCTCTCAAAACTAACCCTTTAAGTCAAAATTTAACTTCGAAAACTATGCAACTCTAATTAAGCCGTCAATTCCTATACTTTTTATGTCAAATAGTTTCGGAGAAAATCGGGTGTGACAGACGGACGGACAGACAGGCGAACACCGAAGTGATCTCATAAGTGTTCCGTACGGAAAAACTAAAAATAGTTCATGTTATTCGCTTTATAGATATATTTCTTAGCAATAGTGTAGTATTTACACGATGTTTTTTTATGAATATGTGTCTATAAATATTAATTATTAATATTAAACATACATTTTTATGCCGGAACGAAGATAAAAGTAAATTATGTTTCTCTCCAAATTAATAGATAAACTGAATTTTTGAAATTTTAGACTAAGACATTTCTTTCTAATAATTTAATTGTGCTTGATAATCTGAAGTATGAATCAGCTCGAAATTAAAAAGCGTGAAAGCTCATTAACATATTCTTTTTTCGGGCATTACATCTATTTATTAATCATAAGACTTTCTGATACCTTTATTAAATAGTTAACGAGATCTAAGGAATAAGATTTTATATAACTTGACAGCGTCCAAACAGTACTATTTAACTCTTAATCATTCTTATTTTTACTACCTAAGATTGGCAGGCCGGTACGCAGGGACCTACCTATATTTAAACCCTAGGCATAATGACGTATAGCTGGCCCAAAATATAAGATCCTTATTTTTGCCGTTTTAAGTGGGCAATATAAAAATTCTAATCTTTTGTTTATAACAGGTTGCAGAGCTGGACTTAAGAATTTTATTCATTAATGCAAATAAATAAAATTACAAGTGTTTTTGGAGATGTTTATTTATAGATGCATGTAAAAACAAATGGATAAGAAGTACAAATATGCAGTTTGAATGAATGGGGTTTACAAGAGGGGACATATTGTATAAATAAAAATATATTTTAACTTAAGCCTAATGCAGTTTCACTATCACTGTCATCAGCTGAAATAATTATCAGTGGTTATATATTATTTACATAGATATATGAATCTTCAACTTTAACAACGTGCTGAATGGAATTCTTCCGGCTTCCACAAGGTATATCATTTATAACTTTTTTTACTAATTCAACCACTGACACGCTTAAGGTAGGAGAAGCATTTTGTGCCCTTAGTTTTGATTTAACTTTATGCCAAATATGTTCAATTGGATTAAACACACAATAATACGGAGGAAGCCGCAAAACAGTGTGTCCCATTTTTCCAGCCATACTATCACATACATATTTCTTCTTCAATTTATAGTCTTTCAAAGCTTCCAAAAAATCAGTTTTTTATAATTAAAGTCCAAATAAATGTCATTTTTTTACATATATTCCTGTATTTCCGATTTGGTGTTGGCTGCATTAGGAACCTTATTTAGAAGGCGACTATAGTAACTTGCATTGTCTATAACTATAACACTCTGTGTCCAAACTAGAATTTTTAAGGTTTTTTGCAGATAATAGTAGACAATTTGAAACCCAGCCCTTTTCAGATCCAGCATGCAAAATGGTTATTCGTTTACCTTTATTTGAAGGTGCGTTAGTCTGACATTTTGTACTGCTGTCAACCCACCCTTTCTGCACAGTGTCATGGGTATCGAACTATGTTTTGTCAAGGTAAATTATTGGGCAATTCTCTGATCGATACATTGTTGTAAATAAGTATGTCGCAAGATTCCTAATCTTTGTGACTCCATCACTACTTGCCTTTTGTTGATTTTTTGGAACGTGAATCCCATTTTTAAGAGAATTCTGTGAAGGGTTGATCGGCCACAATGTATATTGATCCTGTCCTGCACCAGTCTTAATTTTATTTTGTCTAGTGTCGGCACCAACTGCTCTTCATACATAGAATATATTTTTCTCTCTCTTTCGAATCTTAATGGGGACCTATGGTCATTAGGCCTATATTATCAAATACTTAAAGGGCTCCAAACCAGGTTGCCAGGTAGTAAATATATAGAGGTACAAATAGATCCCATATGATTGCAGGTGCAAGTGAGGGCGGTATACAAAGCAGGTAAAATAAAATTATGTTTATCGTAATACCTGGCAACTATGCACAAAACCTTAATAGGGGCTTTTATTGCTCCATTGAAAAAGCAAAAAGGCAGGATCTTATATCTTGGGATTTACTATAAAACAAGTAATGACTATAAGGTTAATACAAAGGTTTTGAGAAAATTGAGCTTAATTTTGTAACAGTTTCGAAAGAGTTTACACATTCGTGGATTACTCGGGAAAATTGAATAAGAATACCTACTTACAGACCTTTCACGAGCTGGATATCTGGAACCGTTTCTACCAGAACATATGTATAGTCTGAGGCAAAAAAAATCGCTAATGAAAAGAGGATATGATCGTGACATGACATATATCCCACGGTATGAGATTTTACTAAAAAAACATGTTTGGAGAAAAAGTTCGACCAGATGCGGGTAAAACAAAGTGTTTGGATGAAAGTGAAAAATATCTCATTTGAAGCAAATTGTATCAAAGAAAACGATGTCCCTATATTAGATTCTTCAAAATCACGTTTACACATCGACGAAATCAATATTTCATGCAAAAAAACTAGCCTCTACAACGCAGTGCTTAAGATCAGTTTTAAATATCAGTTAAGAACCAAAAAAAAACTACAACGGAATCCTAAAGACTATGAAAATTAAGGTTTGAATATTTGCAATCTATCAAAATATACAGAGCGTCAAATTGACCCATGATTTACTCAGACGAAGCTTGGTTCCACATCCACGATACTATAAAAAAGGGTGGAGTGATTAATGTGGCAAATATGAGATTAACCTTCCTTCAGACAAAGGAAAAATGATCACAGTAATACACGCTGGGAGAACGAATTGTAGTAATGATTTATATTTCGAAGAGAATTATAAAAAAATCTGATTTGGCACAAATCCTCAAAGAATTTAATATCAATAAAGAATATGTTTGTGACAATATGGGTCAGAAATAGGCCCTACTCTTTTAAAATTGCCGCCATATTACTGCATTTTTAACGCTATATAACAGATATGGCACCAGATTAAGTCAAAAATAAAAGCTGAAAATACAACGCCGACTTAATCAAGAAGATTGTAAATGTGGAAAAGTTTGTAAATCATATCGTTAAAATTGAAAATTCCTACATTTCTGTATAGAATGATATTGAACCAATCATAATAAATTTAGATTATGACGGTGATACCGAACTGGATATAAATAAATGTTAGGCTGGAGTTTTTTTTTTCGTTTACTGTTATATGAAATATTTCAAATAATATATTAATTGTAGCTGCTCTTTGTTGTTAGTTTTGTATTTAATAATTAAATATTTTTTTAACTACTAGATTTTTCTGGTACCCGTTGAAAACCCTAATCACATTGAATTCAACCCTGTATTACTATTCTCCTATAATAAAATAGACAAAGCAGAATTACCAGATATGTTAGATAAAATTGCCAATCGCAATAAATTTAATGGATTTTAGGTATTTAGAACCGTAATGAAAATATTTCAGTTCAACAACTTTTAGATATTATTGTAGGCATCTGATCAACAGATATATGTCTGAACGAACTTTACCAGTTTCCAATGTAGGTTTTGTTTTCTCTCTCTAATTTAGTACTTCCAGTTAAACTTACGGACGATATAGCGTAAATATCGGCAGTCTCGAAAACCGGGAAAAAACCATCAGAACATTACCGAAATAACTGCTTTAGAATTGCTTGTGCGACAGCAAGCCTCTGTATACCACTTAACGTTATAGCAAATCAGCTGCTAATAAATTTTTACTACATAAACGAATAATATCTAATACTAAAATACCAGGAATTAATTCTCTTAGGTATGGAAATCAGTTGAACATTCCGATGTAAGTACTTACGAATAAGTCCAAAAAGATTGATTTAAATATTTTATTAAGAATATTAATTATTGAAATAAATATACCTACAAGTAAATATTAATAAATTTTATACCGTATACATCTCTCATGCAGAAATCACAAAATAAATTTTTGTAACATACGAGCTTTAAACTCGAACGTAAATTCGGTGCACCAACACCTACCATATAATCAAATAAGCCTCATGTACTCGCTCTCTTTGAAACTAAAGTCAGTTTATCGATCAACACAGTCAACTTTCTGTATCCTGGCTACGAGTTCCACTCCCGGTTTAGGCTTAACTTTGGAATCTGATTTTTTGTCAGAAATCACCTCTCTTGCCAACGAGAGGAGACTCTGGACCCCGAAACTTTGATGTTATATGGGTAAAAATAACGACTCAACAACCACAAGGTTTATCTGCTGCCTCTATCGACCACCAAGTGATACTAACACCACATCAACTAGCTTAAATGTTCAAATTCTACTGACGATCAAGGTTGTGAAGCTGAATCATTCTCAGTCAGTTGTAGCTTAATTCAACTTATTGACGAACCAATACGGAACCCGGATTGAGATGGAGAGTTCGCGAGTCTTCTCGATCTATTTTTAACTACCAATCCAGAAATTTTTACTGTCACCGTAAACCGCCGTTAGGTTCTTTCAACTATAAACTGCTTTTGACATCGCATATCCTACCAATCAGTGACAAAGGGCACCTAAAACGTGAAGATTTGGCACTAACAAAGCTGCTAAATAGGAAAAACTCATAAAATATTTTCGAACTTTGCTTTGGTTAGACGTTTGTTTTCGATCCAACGATCCATTTGCCTGTGCTAAGGAGGTTTCCGATGAAATTTTGACTGTTATGGACACCCTTTTTCCAAGAAATGCCCTTCCAACGGCAAGCACCTACCGAAAATGCAAAGAAGCTGTTGCTCTAAACACCTTACCTACACTACACTGAAAATCCTAACGTTATAAATCGTAACATCTTTGTTCGTACCCAGAACAGATGCAAGAAAATTATCGACGAAACCAAGGAGGCACACAATCAACGTATTAAAAAAAAACTTCTTGTCCCAACAATTCCAGATCCTTTTGGTCAGTCGCTAAGGTAGTTAGTCAAAATTTCACCAAATCCACTATACCACCACTCATACGGCCAGATAATTCTATTGCAACAACGCCTGTTGAGAAACCAAACTTGTTAGCTGAACTCTGCCTCACATTCTGTTGTTGATTTCCAAGAAAAAACACCACCTACTCTTCCTTTAGTGCAGTCAAGGATGTCTTCAGGCAGCGTATCAGTAAACGTATTTTAATGAAGTTAGAGACCAAAAAAGCTTCTGGCGCTGACGAATACCTCCCATTGAGCTCAAAAACTGCGGTAGAGAAACATCAGTTTTCTGTCGACTTTTCAAACTATCCTAGAGAAAGGGAATATTTTCTTCCTACTGGAACTGCGCCACAGCTCAGTCGATACCCAAAAAAGGCAAGGAGATCTTGCCGACCAGTCGCACTGCTTTCAATAATATTGAAAGTCATGGAAAAGGGTATCAGTCAATATCTTCTGAACTATTTTTTTTAAAGATTCAATATTATTAGCGACCATCAATATGGCATTCGTAAACATAGTTCAACAGAAGATCTTCTAACTTATGTAACACATGTTTGGAACAACGCAATTGAACACTTTCGAGAATCTCGAACTATTGCTTTTGATATATCCAAAGCATTCGATCTTGTTTGGCATGATGGATTGTTGGCTAAGCTACACTCTTCTGGTATGTTTGAATAGTTCTGTTTATGGCCCTCATGTTTCCTCAAAGAGCGTTCTTTACAACTAGCAATTGACGGATTACTTTCCAATACCTTCACTATCAACGCCGGTGTGCCCCAGGGCGCTATATTGTCTCCTACTGTCTTCCTCATTTACATTAACAATCTGCAGGAATCCAATCTACAGCTTTGGAGATAACAGTACGCTTATCTCTTCATTCACTTTGAACGCTCGAACTTCGGCTACTCATGCAAATATCCGCAGACAGCAGGAGGTCTTCTCACTTAACCAAGACCTGGAAGAAATTCTATCTTGGGGTGACAGTAACGAAGTAGAATTCAATGCTACAAAAACGCAGGCGGCAGTTTTTTTTTTAAAAAGTTAATTCTTCTAGTATCGTCTCAACATGTTGCAAGCATAGCAGGGAGAGCTTCGCAAAAGCTGGGAATATTATTTCGAACTAGAAAGCTTTATACTCCACAACTGTTAATTCTGTACAAAACTCAAATTCGACGAATAACGCTCCCATGTTTAGGGCTCTGCTGCCAAACATTCACTGCATTTGTTGGATTTTATTCAGAAGCTGTTCGTCTGATTGCGAAACCCAGAACTGGTCAGCAAACTTGATTCATTGGAACATCGAAGAATGGTTGGCGACTCGAGTCTATACTACAAGTTTTTTTATGGAAACTGTTCAATAGGTGTAATTAATTAATGAATTCCTCCCGGAGCAATGCATACTAGAATTACACGTCACGCTAATACTTCATATCCGAATGAGGTTCAGCTTGTTTCTCCTCGTACAACCCTTTTCAAGCAGTCTTTTATATGAATAACCTCATTCCTTTGGAATAATTTGTCCACGTCTGTGCTTCCGATCGAGTACAATTTGCAACAATTCAAGACCAACGTGAAACGCTTTTTCACACACGTTTCCCAGCAGCACGTGTGCTAGACCCATAAAAAAAATTCCTGCATTACCGCATTCATCGATACTCATGCATCATCACATTTCTACGTGTTTGCATTAATCACGTATCGCCATGTATCACTAAAATCTGTATACATATGTGATCAGACAAATATGACAAAAATCATTTTTAATATTATTAATTACAGTACAAACTACAGTACGTGCTATGTTTACATTGACGTTGTGATATTTGACATTCTTATAAAGCCTCGCCATTATGACTAGAGATGAACAATAATATTTTATACCTACTTATAGTGGACTATAATATACCGGTCGGTATTTTTTTCTTATCGATAGTTATCGACATATCAAGTTATCTAAATACTCATAGTTATAGAGATTGTTAGTTCTATACCATTCATCTATTTTCCATTTGCCACCTATCCAAACGTCATTTAGAAATTTTAAATACATAAAATAATATTATTATTATATTACTATTTATTATTGTTGTTTACTGTAGAGTAACCTATTTCGTAGCCAAATAACGATTTTTAAAATAAAAATAAATATTTAAATAAATTAGCTTTGAAAAGTAGATATCCTGAAAATTAAAATTTCAAATAAGTGTTGGATTTGGTTAGCTTATTATACCTAAGTTATTGTACGAATTACATTAGTTAATGAATGAAAAATATTACAGGCCATTTAATTAAAAAAAAGTGCAAATAACTGGCAACAGTTCAAATTTAAAAAATGTTGACAAATCGTAGAAAATATACTCATATCCTGAAAATATTTATACAACTATTGCCAACGAATGGATTACTTTACAATATTTATTAATTCCAAATAAATATGTTGCAGGCTGCAAAACTGCCGAATTCCCCACGTAGATAATTATAATATATTATTGTTTTTAAAATTTTTTATTTATAAATTTAACAGTTTGAGTGTCAAGTAAAATCAGTGCGAAAATATGACTGGAGAAACACGATTTGGTTTTATTAAAAGACTTCTCTTTTGAATGAAATCAATAGCACAAAAATGCACAAAAACAGTAGACATAACATCGTTTTCCGCAAAACCAATGATCCATTAGAAATTTCAACGAGGGCCGTAGGGATAAGTACTCGTAGAAAACACTGGACAGAACTGCAAGCCACTATGCAAAAAAATGCCTTACTACACTTCCGTGCAGAACAGCCAAAATACTGAATGATCACACGTAGTCTGGTATTAAAACCTGCTGTTGTTACCCCTTATATTGTTAATTTTAATAGCAGGTTATCTGTGGTTATCCGTAACTTATTAAAGTCCAAATTTATAAAATAATCAGTTGTTTTTAGTGTTCCGTATGGAACACTTATAAGATCACTTCGGTGTCTGTCCGTCTGTCTGTCCGTCTGTCCGTCTGTCCGTCTGTTCGTCTGTCCGTCTGTCCGTCTGTCCGTCTGTCCGTCTGTCCGTCTGTCCGTCTGTCCGTCTGTCCGTCTGTCCGTCTGTCCGTCTGTCCGTCTGTCCGTCTGTCCGTCTGTCCGTCTGTCCGTCTGTCCGTCTGTCCGTCTGTCCGTCTGTCCGTCTGTCCGTCTGTCCGTCTGTCCGTCTGTCCGTCTGTCCGTCTGTCCGTCTGTCTGTCCGTCTGTCCGTCTGTCCGTCTGTCCGTCTGTCCGTCTGTCCGTCTGTCCGTCTGTCCGTCTGTCCGTCTGTCCGTCTGTCCGTCTGTCCGTCTGTCCGTCTGTCCGTCTGTCTGTCCGTCACCCCGATTTTCTATGAAATTATTTGTCATAGAAAGTTGAAATTTGGTAGTAATATAGGAATTGATGGCCTCATCAGAGCCATGTAGTTATGAAAGTTAAATTTTGACTTAAGTTTTGGGGGGTGAAATCGGAAGTGAAAAAAAAATTTTTTTACTAGGTAATCGAGTGTGGTGTCAAATGAAAGCTTGTGAAAACACGAGTAAAAAATATGATGTAATACTTGCACGCACTTTCCTTTGTATTATTTTTAAAAAATTGCGAAAAATCGCTGTCCACCCGCCTTATCTCGGAAAGTACTTAACAAAAAATTTTGAAAAAATTCTGGACTATTCTCCACGGGGTGTAGATTGAACGAAAATTATCACGAGTGCATTATCTGTAATAATTTATCTGGTATATAAAAACACAGAAATTTCAAGGTCATCAATTTTCAGTAAAGTTTGGAAATAAACTTTGTTGAAAACTTATTTGGGGTGTGTTTTGTGAAGTCACTGATCATTTTATATCACCGTAACATAAATTTTGTCTTAAGGGATTCGTTTTGAGGGGTGAAATCGGAAGTGAAAAAAAATTTTTTTACTAGGTCATCGAGTGTGCTGTCAAACGAAAGCTTGTGAAAACACGAGTAAAAAATATATATATAATGTAATACTTGCGCACACGTTTCTTCGTATTACTTTTAAAAAAATCGTGAAAAATCGCTGTCCCCTACCTTATCTCGAAAAGTACTGATCAAAAAATTTTGAAAAAATCCTGGAATATTCTCCACGGGGTATAGATTGAACGAAAATTATCATTACCTTTAATAATTTATCTGGTATAGAAAAAAACCAAAATTTCAAGGTCACCAGTTTTCAGTAAAGATTGGAAGCAAACTTTATTGAAAACTCATTTGGGGTGTGTTTTGTGAAGTCACTGATCATTTTATACCACCCTAACAAAATTTTCTATTTTAAAAACAATCGTACGGAACACTAATTGTGCAAGTTCAACTTGCACTTGACCGGTTTTTTTTATAGATATAATTTTATTTACTTTCTTCTCTGAGAGCTGAAATTATGTACTCCATTAGATTTGGCTTTTAATGCAATTGAGAAAGCCAATGAATTTTTTACACTTTGGAAGCATGACAACAAGAAACATTTGACCCATTAGTTCGCATGCCTTGCATTCAGCTAGTTTAAATGTGTGATCGTGTTTTAATGTAAACATGCGAAGCCCTGGAAATGCCACGACTAAAAGCAATGTGTATTTATGTGCTTTACTACTTGCAGTGTACGCTGTCTCCGACATGAGCCTCTTGTTGCGACGTGGGCGGTACGAGCGAAGCGGGACGTGCGAGTAACGCGAGCGTTCCTACATGAATGTCCTGTGTAGCTGTGAAACTTACGATCTTGAACGTCCTTGGTCAAGAATTGTATTATTATGATCTTAAATTAACAGTTGGTTTGTTAAACATTTATTGGGTGGTGAAAATTTACATCCAGCAAAACGTTAAAAAAATTACCAATATAGTTCTAATACGTGGGAATTGAAAAAAAAATTATAGCCTAATGTTATAAAAAAAATAGTTATTTTAATTTCATAGATTGTGAAATGTTCTAAAAATTATACGAATGAAAAAATTGTTTTTCATTAACAAAACTTTGGTTTGAACAGAATAATTTCTTGAATGAAATTTTCGGTATTTATTAAAAGTATATTTACTTACATAAAAAATGTTCTTGTTCTAAGCGTAAATTTTCCTTAAAAATGCTATAAGATTTGGAAATTATAAATAACACAAGTGTATATAAGGGTAGATAGTTGTTGATTATCTCCCTACTTTTATTAAATCTAAGCTGTCAATGAATAATTACGTCATTATAAAGTTGATCCTTGATGCACGATTTCGATAATTTGCCTTTACTCTCGCAATTTCATTTGAAAATTTCTCTTAATTGTTATTATTAGTGTTTGATCAAACCATCTTTTGTTATTCTCAATATGGTTATTCAAACTGTTTTCACAATTTTTTTCAATATTAAGTATTATTTTAAAAAGTGATTAAATTAGAAGATTTTTTTTTTAAAATTAAAAAACATATCAGGAAGACCGAGTTGGTCAGAAAAAGATTTTATAAATAAGGGTTGAAAGTTTTAACTTTCATTTTTAGCAATTTTTAACAGCCACAATCCGCCACGGAGGAATATATTTAAATTTGAAAAATTTTGTACACGTTCGGCGTCAGTCGTTTATTCCGTTCAAACATGTCGGCGCACATGTATACAAGTGAATCTGTGGCTTTATAGCGTGCGTGCTTTAAACTTTGACAATACTTTGTGTAGTTAGTTACATAAATGAGGATGAGGATGATCCACTTTCTAGAGGAGAAAATTTTGTTAGTAAAATTATTTTCATTTTACAAACATATTTACCAGAAAATTAAAATCTTGAATATAGATTGTTGTCTGTAAGATGTTAATTTATTAATAATATAATTTTATTTATTTTTATTAAGAAACTATAAATCAATCTTTTCCTATTTAAATTTTAAATTTATATTTTCCTCGCCGTGAAAAGATCACGCTCTGAGATTTTGACTTTTGTTCACATTTGGAGAGATAATGTTAGATAAGGCGAGATTAACCGAGATAATGGGACATAAGGCGAGATAATGGGAGATAAGATGAAATAATGGGAGATAAGACGAAATAATGATATGTAAGGCGAGATAAGCCTAGATAATGGGAGGTAAGGCGAGATAATGAGACAAGGCGAAAAAATGGGAATAAGGTGAAATAATGGGAGATATGGCGACGCACATAGCCACCAATTTCCATCAATCTATCGGTCTATCGATCTGCTGGACTGTTTGCTTAATATAATAACTATTCTTCTCAAGGATCTTGAAGATTAGGTAAAAGGGACAGGGATCTTTAAATGTTGTATCGTTTTAATAGTATTATGAGAATTTTTCTTGATTCTTGGTTGCGATATTGGACAAGTTTTTAGAATAACTATTTATGGGGTCTGGAAATTATATTATTTTTCGTTATTTGCAACTTTATTTAAAGTCATTCCTGTGTTTAACTTTTTTTTTAATTCTTCACTATAAAGTATCTGTTGTGTAAAATACCTAGTTGTAATGCTTGGATAATGACAGTCATTCTTCAGTGTGAGAAAGTTCAATTCAGTGTTTTATAACTGTGTGTTTTTGCAAGAGAAGTAGTAGTAAATATTTTTACCATTTTGTTTATAGTTGACATTGTTAAATTGACCAAATAATCATTTTTCGCAAAATAACATATTTTTTTAAATGATTTTTTTTTATAATTTATATTTTTTACATTACCTTTTTCCCTTCTTTTGGAAAATGTTAATTCATTAGTTTTTTTTTTTTACTTCAGTTAATATTATACAATAATACTATGTTCATGAAAAATATAGACAATACCATATCGGATTCATCAACTGACACTCGAACCGAGGTAAGTAGTAAATTAAAGTAAATATATTTGTGAAAACATTATTGTATATTTTCTAAAATAATTATGGAATATATAAATATGTGTATATATATATATATATATATATATATATATATATATATATATATATATATATATATATATATACATATAGTTTCGTGTTTGATTATCGGAAATCGGTCTGGACTGTAAATAAAACTCTTTTCTTCCTTAATACTCAATATTTCGTTATCCTTTGATAACCTCTTCAGGAGTACGAAAATGCGAGTTAGTCCTCGGAATTAAAACTCAGCACGATTTTTCTAGACAAACTCACACACAGTTTGTGTAGATAATCGAGATGTTGAGTTTTAATTCCAAAGAATAACTCGCATTTTCTTACTCCTGAAGAAGTTATCAAACAATAAATAAATATTAAGTATTAGAGAAGAAAGTGTTTTATTTACAGTCCAGACCGATTCTCGATAATCAAACACGCATATATATAAATATATATATATATATATATATATATATATATATATATATATATATATATATATATATATATAATTCGGTAATCATATCAACCAGTCCTCGGCGTCCACTGCTGGACATAGACCTCCCCTGTAGAATTCCATCTCTGTCTATCCTGCGAAATCTGCAACCAGTTGTTAGCGGGCCTTTTAATATTATCTAACCAACGTGTAGATTGTCTCCCTCTGCTGCGCTTATCTGCCCTTGGTCTCCATTCCAATATTTAGCGTGTCCATCTCATATCTCTAAGTCTGGCGCGTTATGACATCTGTGACTCCAGTGCATCTACGCAGATCTTCGTTGCGGCTTTTGTCATTAAGAGTCACACCAAGCACTGACCTCTCTATGCGCCTTTGCGCAATCCTCAGTTTGTGTGTAGATTCTAGGTTCATTCCAACCTTAAATCAGAGACAGATTTCCAGCAATTTGCAAATCGTGTTTATCGCGCATGTCTGTAAAATATTGACTTCTTATTAATTTTTATATGGATGGTTGGAACAGCTGATAATTTACTTGACGTGTGAATAAATATAACCTAACAAACTTAGGCCAGTCGAATCTTTGAATCTTGCTTTGAATAACCATAATTTTTTTTTATTTACAAGGCTAAGCATAAAAGTCAAAATGGATCTAGAAGGTATGTGATAAGGTTAATGTGTAAATATATCCAACATTATATATTAACGGTATAATTACTAAATCACTTCAAATGTTGGAATTTGTGAGATGTTCTCACGACTTTCGTGGTGTCCAAGCAATACAAGCCTTTTTAAAATACTCTTATTCAAAGCTTCCACTTTGTCGGATTATAGGTTATATTGCAAGCAAATCAAAATAGTTGCAATACGCATGCGCCAAATTATTGGTTAGAAGATAATTTTCAAACAGGTCTGAATTTTAGTTGGAACATAAAACTAATAGTTTGCTAACCGTTAGTAACTTTGGTTGGAACGCAATTAACTTACTGTGCAGAATCCCGACTGTAAGAAACTGTTTCTGATGCGGGTTGGAACGAACCTTCTAATGTAAGTGCACACGTTTCAGTTCCATATATAAAGACTAGAAGGAAGCACTAATTAAATATTGTCGTCTTCAGACTAATTGCAAAGTCGAACTTAAATATATTCGTCAGAGCTTTATACGCTGCCCAAGCAAGATCTATTCTTTTTCTATTTTCAGATGTTAGGTTTCGGTCGAGGATACTTATTTCGTGGCTCAGATATATATATATATATATATATATATATATATATATATATATATATATATATATATATATATATATCTATATATATATATATATATATATATATATAAATATATATATATACACTTGTCTATTTGGTTGATTTCTTCATCAAAGATTTTAGAATTAGTAGAGGGCTCCAAGTTAGTCTTGAATTTTGTTTTTCAAGAATTAATCTTTATACCAATGCGTTTACACAACAGATAGTCCCCTCAACATAATTTGCATTTCTGTCAAATCGTCGTCAATGACGACCACGTCATCCGTGAATCGTAGCTGGTTAAGTCTCTCGCCATCAATAGTTATGCCTCTGTTCTCAGAGTTTAGCATTTTAAGGGCATATTCCAGGACGGTTATGAAGAGTTTGAGGATAATGTGTCTCCTTGCCGAACTCCTCGCTCAATTCTGATGTTATTTGTGAGTTCATGTAATTAATTAGTTTATTTTCCAGTTGCGAGTTGATAATTCTGGTAAATAATTTATATAAGTGATTCAGAAGGCTAATTAGTTTGTAGTTTTCGAGGTCTGTCTTGTCTGCCTTCTTATGTGACAGAACAGTTGCGGCGTTGTTCTGTTTACTTGGTATTGAGGCATTATGTAAGCATAAATTAAAGAGTTTTGATTGTATTCAAAAATGCATAACTACCATATTTTCTGGCCTCAGTCCCTATACCATCTGTTCCTGAAGCCTTGTTTTCTTTCATTTTCTTTAGTGCATGTCTTATTTCACTATTTCTTCCGATCCTTAATTGATTACTTTTCCCCTCGGTGTTTCTTTCTGTGCTTGACTTTCACGAATTCTGTACAATTCCGCATAGAACTCTTCCACTGTCCTTAAAAACTCTGTTCTGTTTGTAACAATGCATCCGTTTTTATTCTTGAGTTTATTAATTTTGCATCTCCCGTTGTTTAATCTTCGTTTCACCACTTTTAAGCTTTCGTTAGTTTCTATTATTTTTTTGATGTCTTCGGCTTTAAACTTTCGGTTATCATTTCTAATGGTTTTTGATATCTCTCTGTTTAGGTCTTTCAAACTTTGTATTGTGTTATTATCATTTCTATTTATGATTTGTCTCCTTTCTGCCAGGAGAGTATGTGTATGAAGAATGAGTTTTTCATCTTCTTTTCTCGCTTGACAATGCCTTTGTTGGCTTTCCTGAATCCCTGTTGTTATTTCTTTGATAAGGTGGTCTGGTTTTGTTTTTATTAGATTCTCGCGAATGTCATTTTGGAATTCTTCAATATTGTTCGGATTAGTCCAAACTGGTGTGGTGACTCTTCTTACTAAACGGTATTTTTCACTGCCCTTATTTCAATTGGCGCGTACCATTCTGTGGTCGCTACCTGTTGTGAATTGATTGATAACCGTAACATCCTTAAATATTTTCTTTTTATCGGTGATTACAAAATCGATCTCGTTTTGGGTCTGTTGGTCTGGAAAATCAGTAATTTTCGCTTGTATAATTTTACTTGAAAAAGAAATAGTGTTTATATAATTGTCAAGGTCACAAAAACTACTCCATATATATTCAGGAACTTCATGAATCCCAAAAAATTACGAGCTTCAGTCATTTTCTTAGTCATTTCTGAAATGGATGGAACATAAATATTATCTCCTTCTCCAAGCTCGTCTTCGTCATCATTATCGCTTAAAATCTTTCCAGAAGTCACCGTAGGATCTTCTCGATATTTTTCAATTCACTGAGTCAACGGTAGTCATCATCTGAGTCATATCTACTTCCTTAAAAATCCGCCATGTTTAAAACAGTTTGCAATGGTTTCTCTACTGACTCTTTGCTAAGCCATGTGGATAAAGTTTATAGCGTCCAAGAGAGTTACAGAAAAAATGTTACCTTTATTGATTGTCTCTAACGTTTTCATAAGTAAAATCTTTCTATAATGACATTTTAAAGAATGTATCACACCTTGACCCATAGGCTGGAGCTTTGCACTTGTGTTTGGAGACATGAAAATCAATTTTATTTGCTGTAGATCAACTTCAGGGTGCGCTGGACACTTGTCAATCAAAAGTAATATTTTTCTGTTTGTAAATTTTAATTCTTTGTTCCATTCAATCAGTTCGTTTTTAAAAATTTCTGATGTCATCCAGGTTTTAATATTTGATTTGTACTTTACTGTTAAATGTTTGTTTTTAACAGCTGGGATTGGCGGACTTTCCTATCACCAACAATTTTACTGTTCTCTGTTCCAGACATATTTGCAGTTACCAACACATCCTTACTTTTGATAATTTTCCACCAGCACAATTCTCTCCGACAAACTTTAATGTCTTATCAGGCGTCATCTTGTAAAACAAGTCCACATAGTCAAAACTTTCTCGAATTTCCGGCCATACATTGGCCAACCACTGATCAACAACAGTCATATCCACTCCTGCAGTTTCTCCTTACTATCTTACTCCCACTAATATTATTTCGCTTTTTAAATCGTTCAATCCAACTTTTATAACAGTTAAACTCGGTGTTCTCTATTTTCCTTCCCAATTCACTAGCTTTCTCTTATAAAGTACAGCCGGTAATAGGAACATGCTCATGTCGTTTTTGACTAAACCATTTAAGGAGTCCTTTATCGACTTGGTCATGTGTAGATTTTCTTATTTTTTACAACTAAAGTTTATTTTATCATAGATGGATAAGATTTCTCGCCTCTTCTTTCATATGGTAGAAACCGTAGATTTAGTTAAATTCAACTGTTTGCAAACATCACTTTGTTTAACTCCATTTTCTACTTTCGTTATAATATCGTGTTTGTCTTTTAAAGTAAATGCTTTACGTTTTTGTGTACTCATTTTAAAATAAAAACTTAAACATTCACTTTGTTACTTTGATCAAACATGCATTAGAACCGCATAACACAACAAGTGAATTGAAAATAATACTTCTCGAACTAGCGACGCGGCAGAAACAAGTAGAAAAAGTTCCCAGCGGTGAATTCCCTAGATCAAGTCGTGCGACATCGAACACGGGGAATGGCAAGTTCGATATAAACAGTCACAAAACATCCAAATTTGGTTTTCTATATCCGAAAGTTCGTTATAACCGGGTTAGTTATAACTGATAAAAATTTACATTGGTCTTATGAAAGTGTTTTCGTGCATTATAAAATAGTTCGTTTTAACCGGAAATTCGTTATAAACGGGTTCATATAAGCAGACTTCACTGTATATGTATGTATATATATATATATATATATATATATATATATATATATATATATATATATATATATATATATATATATATATATATATATATATATATATATATATATATATATATATATATATATATATATATATATATATATATATATATATATATATATATATATATATTATATATATATATTATATATATACACATATATATATATATATATATATATATATATATATATATATATATATATATATATTATTTACATCTTTGTAATGCTATGTTAGTAAGATAGAGGTTAATGGAAAAATAAAATTATTTTCAAATTCATGAGTTGAAGATTTCTAAAAAGAACTTATATCATTATATATAGGAAATCGCTCCTTTAACCTTCTCCTTCTCGTCCTCCCTTATGTGTTTAACTATAAATAATTCTACTTTAAGTTTGATCATTATGCGACCAAAAATCAGGTGAAATTCTGATAACGCATTTGAAACTATAGCCAGTCTATTTACCTCGTTCCCCTGAAGTGATACCATATTTGAAATCAATATCTTATTTTTTTATAGACAGGCATACCGACGGAAATGAAAAATTGGCTAAGAAAAGCAATAAGTTTGAAGGATCTTTTTTACAAATAAGTTATTTTCCTTTGTGGAGAGAATTACAATGTTTAAAAGTAAATCAGCAGGAACAGAACGTCTTTATACCATTTCGAAATTTTTACGCTGGTGCCTAGTTCACGAAAAACATAGTGTAGTAGTGTGTCTGATTGTTGGCGTGATAACTCTCGATTAAATTTGGTACACATATAAAGTAGTGAAGATAGTGAAGATCTATAAATTTTGTATACTTTTAATAGTATTATGAGAATTTCTCCTGATTTTCGATCGTGCAAATGAATAAACTGTAAGCAATATTACTTATAGTCTAATATATAAGGCGCGAAGGAATTGGATTGAAGGGATTGGTTTTCTTGGAGTCAAAGCATTATGTTATTTGTTCACTCTTTCCAATCCAAACAGAAGTAGTATGCCAGGGATATAAATATAGAGTGACTTTAAACATATATACTAATTTTACAACTTGCATTTGGGTAAATAACTTTATAATGTTTTTTAATAAGTTTTATCTGGGCCGACTTTTGCTTGGACTCTTACATTTTCATTTAAGTTCTATATTGATTAAAAAGTTTTGATATTCAAGTATTATAAGTATCTGGTTCCTGTTTATAAAATACTGGGCCATCTTGCCACTGTACTACTCACGCTTACATAACTCCGTCTGATCCATTTCTTTGGTTGCTTCGGCCTTTCGAGGTTATTCCTCTTCGACCACGACGGCATCGGCGAATCTCGCGGTCATTTATGCTTATTTGTGTCCGTCCAGTCGGACCAACAGCAGCACCAGGCGGCGGCAGCTTGTCTGCCGTCTGTCACCACCCAACGACGACGACAAGGTGATTTACACCATTCTTCCTGTCTGCAATCTGCACATGGCAACTTTTTTATAAACGGTAAAGAAGAGAATCTAGAACTCTTTTTTTTTTTTCTCCCATATCTATGCAATAATATATTATTGTATGGACATATATATATATATATATATATATATATATATATATATATATATATATATATATATATATATATATATATATATATATATATATATATATATATATATATATATATATATATATATATATATATTTCATTATAGGTAATATATATTATACATTATAGGTAATTAATTCATTTGAGAAGAGAAAATTAGAATATTTACTAACAAAATTAAAAGACAGAGCTGGAAAATTTTTGGTAGATCAGATAACGGTCAAAGTGATTTTTCACAATGAAACCGAAGTAATTCTCCGTACCCTTCATTAGCACAGGTAATACAAAAAAAAACTTTGCCTTTTAAGTGAAACACGTGTTTTCTTAAGTATTTTTTTATGCTGAATCCAAAAAAATCATAAAAAAGACATCCACCGTGAGGTTTTTTCAGAAAACACACTTAAACTTGGCAGAAAACTATTAAATCGAAAAAAATACATTTTAATAAAGAATATAAAAATGTATAATCATTAAAATTATACAATAAAACTATTATTTCGGACATCTTTAAATGTTCTCAATCTACATTTATCACACACAACTACTATCACACACAAAACTATTATTTCCAGTGTTTTTTAAAGTTCTTAATCCTGACTTGATATCAAAAAATAAAGTTTTATGTTCAGTTTCAACAAAAAAAAACTCGCTTTTAACACTTCACGGGTGGTAAAATGCTTTTTTAAATGAATAAATGCATCTGCTAAACAAGAATTTTTTTCGAACAAAACTATCATTTCTAGTAGTTTTTTTAAGTTTCAAATTCAAATTTGATATCAACACATGAGCACTAGTGTTTAGTGTTGAAAAAAAAATATTCGTTTACTATTTAGGAACAAAAGGTTGCAACATACAGTCTAAGGCAGGGGTCGGCAACCTTTTAACTAAGGAGTGCCAGTTTTCATCCATACAACATATTGCGTGCCGACATAGGTACTTACTACAACTAAAATTAACAAAAATTAACTTAAAATATTGCTTTTAGAAGGTTTAATTTCAAAAAAATTTTAACATTTAACAAATAATTTTATTATACTAGTCCTAGGACCTAGTATGAACCCTGTGCTTGAAGTTCTTTAGAGAGTTTTCTTATACCCGGTTCATGTCTGGTTATTTTTAGTGTCACATGCTTCCGAGTTATCTGTTGTCAGCCTGCTTCGGTACGGGTTTAAAATCACTCTCATATGGGTAAAAAGTTGTTCACAGATATAGGATGATCCGAAAGCTGTAAGCATGGCAAATGCTACTTAAGGCAAATAAATTTCTCTGGTAAACTCATCCAACAACTGAGTATCTCGTTTGAATGGTTCTGGCAGTCACCTTTTAATACCCTTCTTAATTCTACAAATTTCGTGTTCCATAACTCGGAGCTTTTAAATTCAATGTATCGAAGATCAAAATCATTAATGTCCATCCATGAGAAAAGAGATATGTCAAAGCAACTGCTAGAAAAATTCATTAAATATGATTTGATTAAAAAAGCGGGATATGGGACCATGTTTATCAAAATCCTGACCCCTCTCGATAAACTCCTCTTTTAAATTAGTCATATATTTAAGAATTTCGTCTATTAGTCCACCATCGTCGACACTGGATATATAAGTTTTTAAATTTGGAAAATATTTATATGTGTTTGTAGTAATATCGCTGATAAATAAATCTATTTTTAATTTGAATGATTTCCAGGATTCGTATAAATCCAGAACTGTTTTGCCTGAACCTTGTAACTCTAAGTTGAGTTCACTGAGATGGTTTGTAATATCAGTAAGAAACATTAACATACAGATCCAGTTCTTATCTTCTAGTTCAGGATAAGCATCCACTTGATTTTTTCCAACAAAAACGATTTAATTTCGCCCAGACATTGCACAAATCTAGAGAGCACTTTACCACGGCTGAGCCAGCGCACATTATTGTGCAATGGTATATCTGAATATGCACTTTCTAATTCCTGCAGAAACGCCTTAAATTGTTTATGGATCAGTGAAGAACGACCGACAATGTTGGTAACTATTTTAACCACCCTATCCATCACGGATTTTAAACTTCCAGCGGAGATTTTAGCGCACAAACTCTCTTGTTGAATTATGCAATGAAAATTCAAAACCGATCGACCCATACGTTTAATAAGAAGGGAAACAAATCCTTTATATCTTCCAATCATAGCAGGAGCGCCATCTGTCATTACGCAAAATTTTTTATGTAAATCAATGTTCCGCTTCTCAAAATGTTTAATAAATTCTGAAAATATATCCTCTCCTCTTGTAGTTCCCTACAATGGGAGCAGACAAATCAGGTCTTCATACACACTGCCATCATCGAAGTATCGCGCAACGATTGCCAGACGGGCAATGTCATTAATATCGACACTTTCATCCAATGCTACACTAAATACAAAACTCCCTTTGATAGCGTCTCTCTGCTGTTTTTGGACATTTTGTGTCATTTCGGTAATTCGTCTCTCGATGGTCCGCGCTGATGCCGGTATATCCCTAATCCTAGCCAATATTGTATCCTTATTGGACAAGTCGTCGAATAAAATCTCGCCAGTACTCAAAAACGTTTGCTTCATAAATTCTCCGTCAGTGAACGGCCTACCCTTTTGTGCCAACGATTGTGCAATTTTGAAACTGCATTCAGTTACCCGATTTTTTCCTTGGAAAACTTTGCTAAAGAATGTTGACTGTTTCTCGTATTGTTTACTTGTTCTTTGTATTGCCTCCCTTTTATCAGCGTTATCTTTAAATGACGATTCATGTTTTATCTGGAAATGTCGTTGAACACTAGATGTCCGGAAAACTACGCTTTCCAGACATAGGACACAAATGGCCCGATCGTTTTGCTGTACAAAACCATAATCTGTTGTCCATGAAGTTTGAAATGATCCAAACGTGTAGCCGCTTGCTATATATAGAAAAATAATGTTTCCAGAAAATCCCAATAATACGTTTATTAAATTTCTTAGAACAAAAATTATTATCTACAACGCGCACATCGCAATCAAAGGGCCGCCTAGAAGTTAAATCTAATAAAAACTAAAGTTCGGCAATATAAAAAGGGTTGCGGCGCGCGTCGGAACGATTGAAGTCAAGTCAAACAAAAACCGCCTTATAGCGGCTCTTTTGATCTGAATTGAGGACGTTTATTTGTAGTTTTGCCTAGGCTTATATTTTGAGGCTTGCCGTCTTTAATACTTGCCGAAATTAAAGCCAAACCAATGCATTCAGTAAAATTATAAATTACAAAATATATATTTTGTAGTTTTTGGTAATAATACTTAGTGACCTACATAATATATATCGTTTTTGTTTGTATCGTTAAAGTAACACTGTCTTCGATTATTTACTTAATTTCGAAACATGTCACAGATTACAGAATTAATGTGTAAACTTTGAATAAGTACGCGTGCCATTCAAAATTGCTTGGCGTGCCAAAGATGGCACGCGTGCCATAGGTTACCGACCCCTGGTTTAAGGTATATCCCTTGACAGTTTCAGAAGTCAATTTTGTGGATAGATTGTTTGAGTGAATATGGGGAAATGGGAATGAGTGAGTGTGTGAGTGACTGAACGAGCGAGTGAGTGTTTTGTTTAATGTTAATAAAAAATTAAAAACAATTTTTTAATGTAGCGGTTGCACATATTTATTTTAAACAGCATTTTGCTACGTAGCTTAGCTAAAGGTGTTGTATGCGTGTTTTTTTGTTAAACATGAACACTAAAACCTAATATTTTTAAGTTTTTGTAATAGATGTCGATTCAGAACATTTAAAGATGTCCGAAATAAAAGTTTCGTTCCATAATTTTACGTTATTTATTAAAACGTATTTTTTTTTACATATTTATTTTAAACAGCATTTTGCTACGTAGCTTAGCTAAAGGTGTTTGCGTGTTTTTTGTTAAACATGAACACTAAAACCTAATATTTTTAAGTTTTTGTAATAGATGTCGATTCAGAACATTTAAAGATGTCCGAAATAACAGTTTCGTTCCATAATTTTACGTTATTTATTAAAACGTATTTTTTTTAATTTAATAGTTTTCTGGCAACTTTAAGTGTGTTTTCGGAAAAAATCTCACGGTGAATGTCTTTTTTTGTTATTTGTTTGGATTACTTTGGATACTTAAGAAAACACACTTAATTTTTTTTTTGTATACATGTGAATTAATTAGTCTCAGGTAGCCCCTGGACTCGAAATGATACGCAAAATTTTTTCTAAAAATAATTTTTCACTTAAAAAAGAGGTAATACATTAAAATGACAACAAATCAATAATAACCAGATACATAAACTCTTTGCCCTTGTTTATCGAATATCTTCTTCTTCATCAGTTGGCGTCCTGAATTAACCTGAATCACAGGTTAAAGACAAAAAAACAAATTTGAATTTGATATTTTGTTTTTGAGTGTGATAAAACTCTATTTGAAATATTGAGTTTTTACAAAAGGTATAAAATTCTATATTATCGCAGTGGTAGATTTAGTAGCGGTAAAGGAGAAATCGTCTCTCTTCACATGACTATGATTTGATCGTATCAGAGGTAGTATATATTCGTTGTGTCAAATTTTTATTTACTTTTATCGCCCTGTTTTCAAATTCCCTAATATTTATAAAGTTTTGATTGGTCTTTTTGTTACTCATTTAAGTTTGAAACTTACGTTAGATTCATTTCTTTATTTATTATTATTACATGATTATATTTCTTCTTAGGAAACGATTTTCTTTAAATGTAAACACATTAATTGCTATTTTCGCATGTGAAAGGTAACAACAAGATCTATTAAGTTAACACAAAGTGCTAAAAAGTGAGCTATGTTGGAAAGATTAAAGCCCAAGTTATAATGCATAAAAATGCTACTTAAATATGACTGAATTTATAAATATTACAAAATTTTAGATTTTTTTTATTGAAAAATATATACTTTTAAAAGTAAACTATATAATTAACATAAAGAGAACGTATGAAACTAACTTAAGAACAAAATGGGCTTATCGCGATTTGCGTTGTCAAAACCTCAGCCTTTATCAGTTCAAACTATAGTCAAAACCATATTAAACGTTTAATGAAAGGCTATTCTAGAAGATGAAATTTTAAAAAATACAATGGTATGTATTGAGTAACAAATACAATGTTTACAAAAATAACTTATAATGTAAAAGCAATAAAGAATGAGAAAACTAAAAAAAATACAAATGAAATATATGAAAATAGTAAATTAATAAAATGAGATACAATAGTAAACAGTTATTTTATTTTTATATGGATGCATATATATAATGTTCGCTAATTACAGTTTTATATATGGATTTTGACTAGGCAATCATGGTGTCTGAGATTAGATCATATCAAATTAGAATGACTTTCCGACGTTTTGCCTACTAGTATAGGGCATCTTCACAGATTAGAACACATTAGACTATTGCCCCTGCCGTAATACAGTGTAGTAATTATTTTCCACTTGTGATGGAAATTGTAACCCGAATCTCTATTAATCCATTCCATGTTTAGTATGATTATCCTCTTGATGTTTCTCACTGTTATCTCCTAACGTGAGAATTTTAATTATTGTCTTCATTTATGTTATATTAGTGCCTACAAAAAGAAAGAAAGAATCTTAGAACTACGAATAATAAAACAAATAAAAAGTGCCAAAAAAAATATGTGCCCCCCCTCCCGTGCAGAAATCCTGATCCACACATGTGTTGCTGTACTGGATATTACTACAATATTTTAAAATGAAACGCCTCAGAACAATTGATTTTTAAAGTAAGTACGCTCGTTATTTTAAATCATTTTAAGTTTTCTCGATATTTCATTATAGAGAGTTTTAAGATGACCTGTATATATATATATATATATATATATATATATATATATATATATATATATATATATATATATATATTTATATATATATATATATATATATATATTGAAAAGTTAGACTTAAAGATAAATATATAATGGGGACGAAAACCTAATTATTCATTTGTATTCGTTGTGTGCATTTAATAAGATCTAATAAGGTATTGTTTTGGAAGTATCTTGCTTGGGCCTACTGTTGCTATGTGCAAATTTTAACCTATGAAACCCGAAAGTTATAATTCATTGCTATAAAGAACTGAACATAGGAAAGTTTTATTGTTTTCTGGATGTTTTGTGAAGGTGAAAAAAGTTGTAGCAGCTAATTGTGCCGATTTGCAGTAATGTCCAAAGACTTTTACGATACACTATACATTTTACATAAATCCCAAAAACTGCATACGACTTACCCTAATATGGCTTAAACCATTATCGTCTGAACTGCAAACCACATTAACATACAATAGATCTCATTACATATGGATGTAATTCGAAATATATTTTACTTCATTCAATTGCCACTGGCGTCGTTTAAAAAAAAATTGCATTTTAATAAAACATATATTTTTATAAAATAATTTTATAAAACAGAATTATAGCTTTCTATTTCACAAAATTTCAAAAAAATAAAAAGAACGGTCAAGTGCAAGTTGAATTTGCGCAATTAGTGTTTCGTACCGTGATTGTCGTTAAAACAAAATAAAATCCTTACCTAGACTAAATTAATTATCCCTGACATGCATATATCTTAAGATCCATTATTTTCACGTTTTTCTTAGTCAATAATGTATAACAGTTATAGCATCTTGCTACCTTATAGCCAATAAATCAATCTAGTTCAACATAGAATCTAGTAGTTAAAGTGTAAAGCAAATATTTACTATCTAAATATTTGTTTAATTATAAACAAATAAAATAAATTATTTTTTATCAATACAGCGACGCCGACGCGCGGCGCGGTAGCAGTAATGTACTGAAAACTATGTTAATTTTTTTATATACTAGATAAATTATCAAACGTAATGCACTTGTGATGATTTTCACTTAATCTACACTTTATGAAGACTTCTAGAATTTTTTCAAAATTTTGTGGTCAGTACTTTTTGAGATAGGGTGGGAGGAAAACGATTTTTGGTTATTTTTTAAAAATTATACACAGAAAAATGTGCGCAAGTATTACATCATATATATTTTTGAACTATTGTTTTCACAAGCTTTCATTTGACACCCCACTCGATGAAGTGATAAATTTTTTTTTTCACTTTCAATTTCACCCCCCAAAATAAACCCCTTAAGTCAAAATTTTACTTTCAAAACTATAAGGGACTCTTGAGCCATCAATTCCTATATTTGTCGCAAATTTCAAATTTCTATGCATGTAGTCACGGAGAACATTAGGTGTGACAAACAGACGGGACACCGAAGTAATCCCATAAACGTTTCGTACGAAACACTGAAAAATTGCTTAATAATAATTAAAGAATTGCATCATACACTTCAAACTACATACTACTACTACATAATAATTTTAAAAGGAAATTTAATAATAGCACAATTTTTTGTAGATATATCAAAGCACGCTTACTAAATAGCAGAGAACGCAAAACTAAATGAAGTAGATAGGTATACCTAAGTTAAGGAAGATTACTACAATATTATTTCTCTAAATGAATTTCACACTATTAAGTACTTATTGTACAAAAATACACTAGTAACAATAAATAAATGTTTTTATTTAGTATCTATTGACACCAACAAAATACCCACAAAGTGCCTACAAAAAGAAAGAAAGAATCTTAAAACTACCAATAACATCAAAGCATCGTGTCACTAAACTTCGAGAAAATCAAATTATAGACTGGAACTGCAAATGCTACTCCCCTATCTATCGATCGCCGTCTCCCACCATGCCACGAGCGAGCCGCCCTGCGCTCGCTCGTGGCAAGTTTCTTTCCCCACCGCATCAGCTCCCTTTTGTCACAACCATATAAAATGTAGTCTATGTTCATTCCAAAAGGCTAGACTACATACTAGTAAAACATTTTTTAAATCAGATTAGTAGTTTCAGAGATTACCTCCGAAAAACAAACATACCAACTTTACTTCTTTATTACATTAGTATAGATATCCATTTTTTGTGGTTTTACATTGATATATATATATATATATATATATATATATATATATATATATATATATATATATATATATATATATATAGAACAAGAAGGTTAATAAAAGGAGGGTTTTATTCCACTTAGAGATAGCCCTTAGGATTACAGAGTGAACAAAAAAGTCTTAAAGTTCTTAGTAACTGTACTTTCATTCTAAAATCGAGCTTTCAGTGTCAATTCGTACATCATCTTTAGGACCTAGGAGACACAGAAAGAATCCTCATCGGGCAAAAAGCCAATTGAAAAAATATATCATATTTCAGCAAGAAGAACTGAGAGGGCCCTATCATAATTTATGATATTTATAAAAATAGAGTTATTGAATTATCACAGTTGGCCCACTGTCTAAGGAGAAAACGATCTATTCACCCGAGGGAAATGAAATGATGACACATGGTTTTTAAAAACAATAATTGCCAACGAACTTATTTTTCTACACATAAATTCACAACAATAAACATAAGTTTGTCAACTAAAACTATTTTTAAATTAGATAAAACCCATACTTGGGAATTAAGAAAATTAAAAAAAAAAAATTACAAATATATATATATATATATATATATATATATATATATATATATATATATATATATATATATAATATATATATATATATATATATATATATATATATATATATATATATATATATATATATATATATCGATATATATATATATATATATATATATATATATATATATATATATATATATATATATATATATATATATATATATATATATATATATATATATATATATATATCGATATATATATATATATATATATATATATATATATATATATATATATATATATATATATATATATGTATATATATATATATATATTATATATATATATATATATATATATATATATATATATATATATAGTATTGATGGTCAAGAACTTTCTCAACACTCAAAATAATTATTATTATTTTCTACAGCAAACTAAAATTGCCAACGAACTTATTTTTCTACACATAAATTCACAACAATAAACATAAGTTTGTCAACTAAAACTATTTTTAAATTAGATAAAACCCATACTTGGGAATTAAGAAAATTAAAAAAAAAAATTACAAATATATATATATATATATATATATATATATATATATATATATATATATATATATATATATAATATATATATATATATATATATATATATATATATATATATCGATATATATATATATATATATATATATATATATATATATATATATATATCGATATATATATATATATATATATATATATATATATATATATATATATATATATATATCGATATATATATATATATATATATATATATATATATCGATATATATATATATATATATATATATATATATATATATATATATATATATATATATATATATATATATATATATATCGATATATATATATATATATATATATATATATATATATATATATATATATATATATATATATATATCTCGATATATATATATATATATATATATATATATATATATATATATATATATATATATCTCGATATATATATATATATATATATATATATATATATATATATATATATATATATATATATATATATATATATATATATATATATATATATATATATATATATATATATATATATATATATATATATATATATATATATATATATATATATATATATATATATATATATATGTATATATATATATATATATATTTATATATATATATATATATATATATATATATATATAGTATAGTGATGGTCAAGAACTTTCTCAACACTCAAAATAATTATTATTATTTTCTACAGCAAACTAAAAAGCGTTAGCCGTTCTAAGGTTTCTTACTAGTTCGATCGGTTTTTGACAAATAGTAGATAATTATATATTTACAGACTTAATAAATAAATTGAAAATAATAAATATCACGTAATTAGACTACATCCGTTCACCTCTACTGTCAACCTACCTAGGTAAAGGAATAAATAAATTCACACCTGCATTACCTGACTAATAACTAAACTTATTTAAATTGGAGGTTAAGTAAATTAATTACTTACCTGTATGTTTACTTCAATAATAGCAGAGAATAAGTGTATGGGACGTCTAGGGGAAGTCTAATAAAGCTGACTGTGACACTCATTAACCACTTCGCGATTTATAAAATACTGCATAGTGACATATACGCCAGATTCACAAAAAAAGTTTAAAACTACTTAGTTGCCAGACTAAAATTTCTTCTTAATGTTGTATTTTGTATTTTAAATGCTTTTTTTAAGAAAATTTATTAATTTTTATTAATGTAATAATTAACCGTCTTTCTAATTTTAATACTACATATATTAACCATTAACCGTTAACCGTCTTCCTAGTTTTTATACTACATATATGGCATTTTTATTAATGTAATAATAAATAAAATCGATTTTACTAACTGTGTATGTAGCTCCACAACATATTTGTTGCGGCTAGTATGGAAGGACCAGGTCACTGCTTCCGCCAAGAAAGCCTACCCCCTACTCAAGTCCAGGAAATTGTCAACACGAAACAAGTTGACAATCTACAAGATGATCATCAGAGCAGGGATGACCTACTCCAGCCCCGTATGGTGCCAGATGTCACGCACTCGCAGATCCACTCTCCAGACCATCCAGAACAAGGCCCTCTGAACCATTGCCAACGCCCCGTGGTTTGTCAGAAATAAACAACTCCATAGGGACCTCCAAATGCCAACCATCCGGGAATTCATCAGCAGCACCCAGCAGAGATTCCTGGACAAAGCCACCCGTCACGTCAACCCCACAATCAGGACCACTTACCGCCCCCCCCCCCCCCCCCCACGCCATGCCCGCCGACGTCTACTAAGACCCAGCGACCCGATGACTCAGGATTAGCTTAATATTAAGTACTATAAGCTCATGTTAATGAAATATCTTAAGTTGAAATATCTTAAGTTTATTCATCTAAGTTCTGTTTTAAAGCATATTCATGAAATATCTTAAGTTGAAATATCTTAAGTTTGTCAATACAAGTACAAGTATTTAGGTCCATACGATGTCAATATATTAAGATCCAAAATGTATACACGCTTATTCTATCAATGTATATTAGTTATAGTCTAGTTACTAGCTAATTTTGGCAATAAATGAAATGTGTGAACATATTTGTCGTACTATTAGACTTGTGAATTTGATCAATTTGAAAATTAGAGATGCAGGCTTTTAGGTTCCCATCTTAGAAAACCATTTTCTATTAAAAATAATATTTTTCAAGAAGGAAATCTAAAAAATTAAAGATCTACCTAAACAGGAAGTGTATATTTTGAGGTACAGCATGAAACCGAAGATGGAAAAAACTGAAAAGTACCATTTTTTGGATGTCAATATCGCAAATACTATTTAATTTAGGCCTCTGTTATAATGCCTATATGTTTACACTGAGTTCCCTATAGGTTTTTCTGAACGAGAAGTGAGTGCTAAGCTTTGCAATTTTCTGACATCGGTGTGCTTTAAACATTTTAACATAAAATATTGACATTTTTATTAGATTTTGACGGAACAGATTGACAAAATATAGAGTGTTCGTGAAACAACCTAGCATCTTCAGAAGCGAAGTTATCGAGCTAGAAAATGAATTGGTTTGTATGAAGACACCTAAGCTGACATTTATATTTCTTTTTTGTCCATTCTTTAACGCACAAAACTTAAAATATTTTTTTTAGAAAAATATTCCTTGCCAAATTTCTTTAATGTTGATCGAAGAATATAGAAGACATTTTTATTTTCAATGTTAGTGAAATATATTTAAATACAACAAACTAAAATATTGCATCAATAAAGAAAATAAGCATAATAATAAATAAAAATCATGAAGAAGAGCCTTAAATAGATTTTAGTAACATTATATGTTACCGATGTCTTATTTTGAAGCAGATTTCTTAGACACATGTTAAGTTCGCCTTTTGATCCTAAACGACTTCTTGCTTCACAAAACTCTGTCTACATGACATTTTTGCCTTAGATAAACAATATAATCTACTTATTCTTCCAATATCTTCCATATTTTTTTTAATTTAAACTATTTCCTTAATGCTATAACAACTTTGACTTTGACATGACATTTATTGACAAAATCAAATTTCAATATATATTTTTAGGCGCACTCTCAGGCTAGGCATCTGTAATTTAATCTTGACTTGATATATAAAGAAACATGGACTCTATATAAAAAGGGAATCTTCATCTTGCTTGACATTCAATCCTTAAGTAAAAAATAAAAAATCGGTAAAGTGATTTACTCAGTACTACTTTTGCTAACAAGTAGTCCTAAAATAAATACTGAATTTAACTTTCTCACATTAAATTATTATATATTATAATTCAAGCATTATAACTCAATATTTTAAAAGGCATGTAATTTCGATACTAATTATAATAACGCTGATCAAAAGAAATCTAACATTTCTCTCTATAAATTATTTTGGTTAAAATTGAAAATAATGAAAAAAGAAAAACACATCATTTTCAAATTTTCTGACCCAAGAAACCTTCAGAGGAGGTATTATACGATACATTCGAAGCAACTACTCTAACCCTTTACCTTTTTATTTGATTAGAAATAATTATGCTTAAAATTTGTTCATTATGGTAATCAAAGACCAGGAAAAATTCTTATGATACTATTGACACCATACAAAAGATATCGGACTCCACTCCTTTCACCCGTTTTCCTTTGGCAATATCACTCAAAAAGCTAGAGCCTCCTTTTCCATTTCCAGTATTATATATGTACCAAATTTGAAATCATTGTCTCATTACGTTCCAGATTTATCGTATCAATTTTCGTCTCACCATGTGTTTCGGGATAAAATATGAAAAAATACAAAGATTCAGTAAATTTTTTTCACAAATACATACTTCCCTTATAAAGAGAAATGAAAATTAAATTAAAAATGTTATTTTTTCAGATGGCCTTATTTTAGACAGGGCATAAGGCAACTTCGCAATTCTCATCGTTTGAACTATCTTTATTTGGGCTCGCAGTTATAGTCGATCCTTACACATTAAGGAATCTGACTCATGTCAAATTAACATTGTATGTCTTGCTTTAGTTCAGATTATCTCTGTACTATAAATATTTGCTTTTTGCTTAGTAGTTTAAGAATGCCAAATAAACAATTAAAAATAGTATAATCATCGTCCAAGAATTCCAACCGTCTAGACATTTCATTTTTTGTTGTGGGCTATTACGTTTTTGGTAATAGTACCGACAGTAAAATAATTTGCCGAATAAGATAGATAATCATTGGATTATTATAAAGAAATCAGCCAACATAAAGTTAATGATAGAATAATAAACCTACCCATAGTTAGGTCTATGTTATTTACTTTTTATACATTAATGCTACCTATTCACTTTATGTCGAAAAAATAAATGTGTTATAATAATAACCGAAATTATGACGGCTACCAAGCTGTGACATCTTACATTTACACTAAATAACTTGCTCTATCGTCTACCTCTACCCTACCTATCTCTTGCCATTCCACACAATTCAAGACCTTAATTTTCTTACTATTTTCCTGCAACATTTCTGCTTTCCAAAAATTCAGGTTTTAAGG